>OW052073.1:2505000-3755000 GCA_932526445.1 Phragmatobia fuliginosa
AGATGGGCCCTGATAGACAGTGACTACGTCCCCCATGAATATAATAATTGCAATTCATGAGTCATCAGCCTTAGCAGGCCTTAAGGAAGCAGTTTGAAGGTTGTACCATCCGGAAATGACGCAAACTGCAATTTATTAAACAAATTTGTTATGCGATTCTGAAAAAACGCGCAGTGGTGAAGTGCCAATTGTCTAAACGATTATGGAGGTAGACGTTTTGTGGCCAGAAACGATGTGGAACTAAGATATTTAACATATTTTGGACTTCTTCCTTACCATAATTGATAATGCTCAAAGGTGATAAAATACTTACCAATTGGACATTTATCAAAAGTCACACATTGTCCACTGGCAGTGTCTCTCACGTATCCAGCTTTGCAGAAGCATCCCATACTGCAGGCTAACTCACAAACTGTGGGATCTGGCTGCTTGCAAGTCCCTGGACATGCCGTGCCGCAAGACAGGAACTCTTCGTTTGCGTCGCAAATGCTATCTTTTCCTGTGAGTCGATAAATAGAACTACAGAATTTTACTTTTGACATACTTCATGTTCAATTCGAGAAGAAAGGGGTGAAAGACGGTTGGCCTAATTGTTCGCCTCGCCGCTTTCTACTTCGCCAAATGCTTTCTGCTTCAAATCCTACTTGGGACAACACTTTGTGTAATTCACAAAATCTTGTTTTGAGTCTGGGTATTCTTTATGTCCATTTCATGTATGTTTGTAAAGTACCCCGCGATACAAGATTTTTAGTCCTAATTGCAGGAGTTGTCTTTAAAAAAAAGACAATATTTCGATACATATAGAACAGCTTGATTTTCGTGATGCCTCGGCACACATAGGAAAGTGTTGGTAAGGTAATTGAACCAAACCTTTCCTTCCCCCTATTTCTGACTACACTTATCATTAGGTGACTCGTCTGCACCTTTGCCTCCAAATATAACTTACCTCCACACTCTGAGATGGTAACACAGGTGCCATTGTCATTTCTTAAGTAGCCAGTCTTGCAGAAGCACCCCTCTATGCAGTCGTCCGAACACTGTACCTGGCCATCAGGGTTCGTACAGTTGAAAGGACACGGTGTTCCGCAGAGCAAGTATTCCTCATTCGGAGGGCAGTCTTCTGAAAAGTTTACGAGAAAAGTTACTAATATTATTAGGCTGAATAGTTTTTGTGTTTGATTGAACGGGGTGATGTAAGGAATCACTGTTTCGTGTAGAAAATTGCCATTGTTGGAGGCCGTTTCATGAGGAGTCGTTACCATCTATAGAAGTCATGTACATAATGTTGGAAAAATAAGTGTTATAAAAGCGAAAAAAAATATTTTGAGACATGAAGTTGCCCGAATCAGTTGTCATTGATATAAAAAATGCATTATCAAGTATAATTTATAAACTGTATTTTTTAATTCTTAATTTTAATCTTGAGGGATGGTATTATTTGCTCACACAAAAATTTAACATAATACTAACGTTATAGTGGTAAAGAGAGTTATGAAAACTTGACCGTGTTGCATTTTGGACTCATAATCTTTTCTATAAATGAATATGTACTTCCAGCCCAACGCGTCCAAAGGCAGTTCAAAACGACGTAGAGAAGTTTACGATTCGATGCAAATCTTTTAAAACGGTTCGGCTCTTCTTTCCTATGCCGAGCATTCAAAGACTGGAACTCACTACCAGCTCACGTGTTTCCTTCCCACTATGATCCCGCGTCCTTTAAGCGGGGCGTGAAAAAGCATCTCACTAAGCCGCCATAATGTGGGCCGCCATACATTATTATCTGCATTCGCAGCAAGTGTGGTAGCCCCCACTCTTGGATTCTGCTCATGCTTTCCATCAGGCAGGGTAGAGTCACTTTGGATGGCTTATGTATAAAAAAAAAAGTTTGATTTTCAAGGCCTCTGAAAAGCATTTAATGGGCTGCTTCTAAAATAGATTAGCTCATTTACTAATCGCAGCAAGGCTTTTCCGGAATCTTGATCAGTCATCCGTGTTCGTCCGTCGTTCTGCGTCAACTTAATTGTAATTAAATGACAAATTATTCTTCACACTTCTAATAATGTTTGCCTGACAGAAATCACTTTCAGTTACTTAGTTTTGCGCTCTTATGTTTCTTGTACACAACACAATTCACCATAATTGTTCTGTTAGCTTTAATCTATACAAACAAATAAAATTAGAGCGTCTGTATGTAGTATCAAATGAACAATTTTTTACTAAATGCATATCGAACTATATGCGCAATCAAATATCAAAAAGGCTAATTTCTTCCTGCTAATCTCTGTAACAGCTGGTCCGATTTTAATGGAACTTTCTCTGGCAGCAAGCTGATGACCTAAGGAATAACTTAGGCAGTATTTTTATAGACTAGCTTCGTTCCGCGGCGTTACTCGCTATTTGCAACAAGAACTGCGATTAACTCAGCTGATTTAATACAAAAAGTAGTAGTATGTACCAGTGGTCAGTTTTATATTACGGAGTAACTACTAATCCTGAATCGCGATAGAGAAATTCTCGCTCCGATTACCATATTTACAACATCCCAACATCAGCTATTGGGGCAGTAGCTATACTTTTACGGTATAGGGAAAACGAGTAGACCGGACAACTGACACTAGATGGTGAGTGAACAACTGCAGTCAATAGATACAGGTCTCGGGTTCGATTTCTGGGTCGGATCAAATGTTTGTGTGATCCGCAAATATTTGTTTCGGAGATTGGGTGTTTTTATATGTATATTATGTAAAAAAAGTATGTTTATGTATTTAGATCAGTTGTCTAGTAACCATAATACAAGCTCTGCTTAGTTTGGGAATAGATGGCGTTGTGTGTAAGATGTCCGAAGTGTTTATAATCATTCATTATTAGCATAACAACAGTAACCGTATCAACAGATCGCCTTATCGGAGGGACATGACACGCATTCCTCAATAGGTGTTGAGGAAAGTTTGCTAGGCAGTTCTGAATCTTGAGTTTCAGGTGTTTCCCGTGCAACTTCTTTCCCGCCTTCAAACCAATAAAAATTCAAAGTTAAAAGGCTGGTTGGAAGTCTCTTTACCTCCTATCTAAAAACTGCATCAGGCATTAGGCGCCCAAAACCTTTCAAAACCTCACAAAATGTGTCACAGACTGTAAACATACGTACTTAACGACCAGGTCTATGAAAAACGCTTCTGTCAGACCGTACTGCACATTCGCGACATAGTATTACAGTTATGCATAAAATCAATTACAAATTCCTTTGAAACATTACATGCAAAACAAATTACTTCAATTATTAATACTATTCTTGATAAGTGATTATTTAATTCAATATTTCTTTATTTCAAATTGATTTTTAACTAGGCGTAATGACTTTATATTTGTGTTTATTTGTTGCTATAATGGGTTTTAATACCCTTGTACAGGAAGTAACATCAATAACTCTGAGTAAGTATTTTTTATGTTTTTTTTAAATACCTTTAAGTCTTAGTAGTCATACTGCAAAGTTAAGCAATCGTAGCTAGGTTTACCTAAGGATGGGTGACTTTTTTTAGCAAAGTAAGAACTCTCCGGCCTTCAGAGACGACGTCATAGGTCACCCGTCAAGTTTTTATTAGATTCATTTATGTTTCTTTGTTCTTTGTTTGTTCTTTGTTACTAGCTTTTGTAAGCGCGTTTTTGAAAACTTGAATAAAATTTATCTTTTTAAATAAATGAAATAGAGATAATTGTATTTTTGTTCAAAGAAAAGATAACCCCCGCTATGGGAATATAAGTATATCCTATTCGTGGGGCATTTGACTCAGTACAACTACCAGTGGATCACACAAAGTATTGTCCCGTGTGGCATTTGAACTTACACCAATTCAACCGTGCAGACCGCAGACAAAGTAATTTAAATGAATATTTTCTGCCTTGTTGGTCTAGTGGTTAGCGTATGCGGCTGCTGATCAAGAGGTCTCGGGTTCAATTCCCGGGTCAGACCAAATGTTTGTAGGATCTGCAAAAATATTTATTTCGGAGTTTGGGTGTTTTCTAGTTCTGCTTAGTTTGGGACTAGATGATGTTGTATGTCAGATGTCCGATTTTTTTTTCAGAACAAGAATGCCGTTTTAATGAAGTGCACAGATCTTGCTACTTCCATACAGAGTACACCTGTTGGACTCACCAAGATAGGGTAAACAGGGTTAAAGACGCACCCATTCGACTTGAACACTGTAGAAGTGGGTGTTATTGCAAGTAAGTCTTTTAAGTCCCTTCTGAAATACCTTTTGGAAAGTTCATTGACTGGTAGTCTAGCGGTTAATGACTCGGACTAAAGCCTACCAAAGTGACTCTGCTCTGCCTGATGGAAAGCATGATTAGAATCCAGCAGTACGAGTCACCATACTCATTGTGAGGATAGGCAACGCAGCACGGTGACCCATACCTTGGCGTCTTAGCGAGATGTTTCTTTACATTCTCCCGGTGTCCGGAGGACGGAACAATGATGCAGAATGATTGGGCCTCCACCGGTCTCACACTCAACAACGTAAGACGACATCACGAATGCTGTCATTATAAGGTTGGTCTTCTGTGTGAGGGTAGTACTGCCTCCGTCGAGCCGGCCCATTCATGCTGAAATCAGCTGGGCTCTACTACAAGCTATGGAAATTATTTCTGCAAATGTTGTATTTCTATACAGATTATGTTTTGTTTTCAGGTCTGGTCTGGTCCGAGAGTATCCCCAGGGTCGATGTATTGTAGCCGCCAGTTGTCGCGATAGGAAACTACAAATGGTATTAAAGGAAATACCTTCCAGCAACATTTGGATCTCTTAAATAACTTGTTTGACAGTTTTGTATATATTATATATAAACCCCTTCCTAATGTTTTCTTCTTAATGTATTTTTTTATGCTATGGCTATGTCGGAATCGAACCGAATAAAACCGCGCGCCATCTTAGGTACTATAAGCCGAGGAACCAGGTGTACCCTCGAAAGGAAGTCCCTGGAACCTAGACTTCTTAAATACCCTGTCAGAAAAATTGGAATTAAATTTAAGAAGAACTGTGATTAAAAATGTACTAAGAAATGTGGGCAATTTTAAATCTATATTATTTATTTCGTCTATATCATGTGTTCCCCTAACCGCTAAACTAATAAAGTGTCGTGATTTCTCTTCAGCTTTTAATACTATGAAAGCTGAATTGACTCATAATAATTCCTACTTAATGTAGATGGAATATACCCAAACTCTGATACAAATATTTGAAGAACATACAAACATTTGAATCGTCCAGGGAATTGAAACCGAGAACCTAATACACAGCAGTCGAATGCGCTTCCACTGCACCATCGAGGCCGTCAGAATAACTCTCAAAACTCTGAGTTACTGTCAGATTTTAATCTCCGTACAACCCAACAAATAGTGTGCTTTATTCAACTCCTTGTGAAATATGTCCCTAAAGGATTATACAAAGAATATTGCGGACTTCTTATACATATTATATCACTTTAGAACATCAGGTCACTTGTTTATGGCAATACTATTATAATTTATACATACCTTGGGCGATATAAATGGCGGTGCTCAGCGCAATAAAACAGACAAATAAAAAACTTTTTGCCTGCATCTTTTTTTTTGGTTTGTTTCTCTGTAATTTCTTTTACTACGACCGTCTGTGTTGGTGAATCCGAACAATCTGATATTGCGACAAATAAATCAGGGTTGTATATCGACCTTAGTAATTGATTTGTATTGAAAGGTGATCGAAAAATGACGGGCCAAGTTCGTTACATTAATTATATACAGATAAATAAAATTGAATGTCTGTGATATACAATGATCAGTTTCTTACTAAATGCAAATTAAAGTATATGCGGTAATTAAGAAACAGCAAATGGGTAATCTCTCGAAAGAATCGACCGATTTTGACAGAACTATCACTAGCAAGTAGCTGATGAAACAAGGAGTAGTTAACTTAGGCTAACTTCTTTAGGCAAATTTTGCTCCATGGCCTTACACGTGATTTACAATAATGACCGCGGGTAACACCACGGGACTCAGCCAGTTAGTCATTAAATTTAATGTCAGTTTTACTACACGTTGTATGACTACCATTTATTTGTGGCTAGTAAATACATTCGCATAATTTTATATAGACGAGAAGTACTCTTTTCTCCCATAAGATACCCTATTTGTTTTCTACAATCGTAAAAGAAACCTAATTATGAACATACGAGTATAAACGTATTATAAACTAACACAAAAGTTTATAATGTGGAGAAGTCTTTACATGACATCAATTAGTATTGCCCTTAAATTCACATAAATGTCAGTCCCAAAATGTAGATAACGCTACGTGGTACATATATTTTTGTTGCAATATAAAAACAATTATTATAATGGATTTTTTTGGTATTTTTATATTGGTTTAAAAAAGAAACAAATTCTCTAATGATATGAATGATATATAATTATCAGAAGACATCAAAAATTTCCAACTTGGCGGGTTAACTGCAATATTATAGCAGTTTTTGTATGTATGCAAAAAGTGTCATCCTTGAGTGCAATCGAGCGTGGTGCGTTGAACAAAATTATTTACCTATGCATTCGAGATTTGTCTCGAATTACTGCGGTTTTTCGATACAGATGTTGCAATATTGTTATGGATAGTGCGCCCGATAATGAATGAATGGATGAAGCATTTGATTTGTACTCGATTACGCTAAAAGAATCGTCGTGGTTCCCACGAAAACAGGTAAAACGCTGAAAGTATTAAAATTTATGAGGAGTTCATTATCTAAAATAAAAATAGCGATTCCCTGAAATACAAAATCAGGGTAGAGATAGTACTTTAAAAAAATATAACTCCGGCAATAGGAAAATACCCTGTGTCACGGGACCCTTTAAAACATATATGAAACAGGCCACAAATACATGAGACACAAAAAACATTTAGACTCAGAACAACAATTTGTAGATTACACAAAGTGTTGTCGCATGTGGGGTCTAAACCGCAGCTCTTACTGCCGCAGAAAATACTGTGTAGTCACTGAGTAAAATCAAGAAGAAATTTTAAAATAAAGCCATTTATCGATAGTATACCATTGATTGAAGAAAACTATCTTAGAAGGTAGGTTTGCTCACATCATGATCAAGAAGAAACAGTGTTGATAATTACGAAAAAGTAATAAACAAGACTAATACCAGCAGCCGAAGAGCTAAAACTAAATCATTTAATGAATTCCCTGAGCGAATGTAACCTTTATTGATAACTAATTTGTTTTCAAACGGAACCAATTTAGTATGTTTTTTTATAGATAACTCCCGCATTACTATACATTCTCGTGTCGTGGGGGACCTAACAAACATATATTACAAGAAACGGACACCAAGAACGCCCATACTCAGAATAGCAATTTGAGAATCATACAAAGTGTTATCCCGGCAGGATTTGAACTACAACACTTGGCGCAGTAGGAAGTGCCGTGGCGTCCGCTTAAACCACCTAATAGAGCCACGCTGATTTCAGCACGAATGGGCTGGCTCAACCGGTGTAGTACTACCCCCACACAGAAGACCATCCTAATATTGACAGCATTCTTGCTGTCGTATTTCATTGGTGAGTGTGAAACCGGACACCCAATCAACCAGGCCGCCATGGTATGGGTTACCATGCTGCATTGCCTACGTCATTGGACTCTACTGGATTCTACTCATGTTTTCCACCAGGCAGAGAAGAATCGCTTTTGTTAGGCTTGAATATATATAAAAAAAGAAATAAAATCACTTTTTCAGTCTCATGCTTACGCTTAAGTGTAGTAAGTAATAAAAACGGTACCGAGATCCCTTCTGTTGAACCACCATGTAATTAAAAATTAAGGTTGAATCAATAAAACAAGTTGCCATTTTCAAGTCGTAGGTGGCCCGAGGTACGTCGGAGTTCCAGGGACTTCTTTTAGAGGGTATACCTGGTTCCTCGGCTCATAGTACCCGAGACGGCGTGCGGCCTTAGTCGGTTCGAGTCCGACATAGCCCACCACTGGTGGTATTGTGGAAGAACTAGAATCGTGTTCCTCCAACACATAGGAAGGATCCTCCGACCAGGTGACGTGATCATACCTGGCGGGCCACTGCCCACTAGTTGATTGTGGGATGTTTTATCTATTCTAATCGGCGCGAGAATGTCTCTATCGCGATTCAGGATTAGTAGTTACTCCGTATAGATCGCTACGTGTTTTCTTTGTAGTTCAATGTTTCTTTGGTAGATGGCGGTGTTGTCCGTCACTCGCATGCGTTGTATGTGGAAGTCACCACAGTATCCGTGGGGATGTCCGCACGAATAAAAAAAGGAGAAGAAAGGTTGATTGCCTATACTATAGAGATGATGCTCTGCTCGCGTGTATATCGATAATATCGCGATAAAAACGTAGCCTATGTCCTTCCTTCCTTAGGCTCCAGAACAGAACAGTGGCTTAGCGAACACTTAAACCAGTAACCGTGCAGTCAAAGTCATTTAACGGATTTTGTTCCAGTGGTTAGCGTAACCGGCTGCTGATCAAGAGTCTCGGGTTCGATTTCCGGGTCGGACCAAATGATTCGGTGTTTGAATGTTTTCTATATAAAATATGTATGTATTTACAAAAAAAAGTATGTCTATGTATTTATATCAGTTGTCTAGTACCCATAACACAAGCTCTGCTTAGTTTGGGACTAGATGTTGTGTGTAATTTGTCCGAAACATTTATTGATTTATTTATAGACTACCTGTGTACCAATTTTCATTGAAATCGGTTTAGTAGTTATGCCGTCAAATCACAACAGATGACAGACAGAGCTGCTTTCGCACATATAATTTTAGTAAGGATGATAATAAGATATATTTGGTGGTGTGTAGTAGCACGGCTACGTAGTAGTTTAACCGATCACCTCGTCCCTCTCTACTTTGTGTCACTTACAAATTGTTGTACTAAGTCTGAATGTTCTTTGCGTACGTTTTATGTATTTGTAAAGTCCTCCGAAATACAGGAATATTCCTAGTTCAGGAGTTGTGTAAGTTGTGCCAATATAACAATTCTGCCTGATGAAAAGTATAGCGAATTTATGTCTAACTGCCTTGTTGGTCTAGTGGTTAGCGTATGCGGCTGCTGATCAAGAGGTCTCGGGTTCGATTCCCGGGTCGGAACAAATATTTGTGTGATCCACATATCTTTGTTTCGGAGTCTGGGTGTTTTCTATGTATAATGTATATGTATTTACAAAAAAAATGTTAATGTATTTATAACAGTTGTTTAGTACCCATAATACAAGATCTGCTTAGTTCGGGACTAGATAATGTTGTGTGTGAGATGTCCGAAATATTTATTATTTTATCTTCAGGCTTGTTCAGTCGTCTGGGTCAATAATTATGGCGAACATATGGGTGGATAGCGAATCACAATAACAGTATTTAAGATAGCAGCCATGTTTATTGTTTATTCTTGATGAATTGAATCCAAGAGCGAGAATCACCACAATCTCTACGAATACAGGCTATGTGGCGATGGCGACTCATACTGTGGCGGCCTAGTGAGATGCTGTTTTTACCCTCCGCATAAAGGAGTGGGAAGGAACAACCTCTGTTTAGTTTGAAACTAAAAGGCGTCATAAGCAGAAATTATGTATCAGAAATTCGAGGAAATGTATTATTTGTATTAAAATTACCTTTCTTTATCTGTGACAACCCTAGATATACAACATTTATAAGTACCACAGCACATATTATAAAGCTGTTTACGCGAACCGGCTGCTGTTTGTCTTGCTATCGCGTTACCCTGATTGGATGGGCCGGTAAACAGAGCTACGTCATTGGGTAGTATATAATATATCAATATTGAGCACCAGTAATATTGTGGTCTTGTAGTGCATTGTGACTTTCTAATTTTGATACTTTAAGCACAACAAGGGACCTCTTCTATGAAATTGTAGGTAATAGGAGAAACGAAAAAGTACATGTGGTGACGGATTAAGAATACAGATTGTCACCACCCTTATTCATCCCGCGGGTGTCGTAAAAGGCGACTAAGGGATAAACTACGCAAGGCAACATCGATGTAAAGAGAAGGAAAACTTGAAACCAACCCTATACCAACGTCTGGCCAGCGTGGTATAGTAGGCCAAAACCTCCTTTCTAAGGAGAGGCCTATGTCCAGCAGTGGACTGTTGAAGGCTGTTAATGATGATGAGGAGAAACGCAGATTTCAGCACGAACGCACTCACAGAAGACCAGCCTACAATGACAGCATTCATGAGCTGCCGTGTTTCGTTGGTGAGTGTGAGACCGGAGGCCCATGCTTCATTGTCTGCTTTCACCATGAGGATGGTGACACCTGCTCTTGGATTTAGCCACTCTTATAAATCAGACAGAGTAGAATCACTCTCTCAAGAGGTCTCGGGTTCAAATCCCGGGTCGGGCCAAAAAGTGTTTTTGGGATTTTCTTAGGAAATTCCCAATAGCAGCCCGGAGTTTGGAAGGTTAGCGGTGATTCACGCCCGTGCCTCGGAGAGCACGTAAAGCCATCGGTCCCGGTTGTCATGAACATCTATGGCAATCGTTATTGGGAAGTTAGTGCCCTCAAATATACTGACAACTAGTTCAATCTTCGAATTTCAGTTCTCCCTTAGGGTTGCGCAGGTCCGATACCAGTCGCTCCGTGGAAAAACTGAAATTCAGGTAAAACCGGTTGAACTAGTAGCCGACCTCAAATAAACTTGGGAATAATGGCTAAGAGGATGATGACTACTTTGACTGCACGGTTGGCCGTGTGGTTAAAGCGGTCGCCACGGCGCTTTCTACTGCGCTTAATATTGTGGGTTTAAATTCTACACGGGAAAGCTCTTTGTGTAATCCACAAATTATTTTTCTGCGTCTGGGTGGTCTTTGTGTCCGTTTCTTGAATGTTTTTAAAGTCCCCCGCGAAATAGGAATGTGTTCCCAATGCCGAAGTTGTCATTTTTTAATAAGGAAAAAGAAAAAGAACTGCACAACACACGAAATTATAAGAAAAATATAATAAGCAGCTTAATGTAATTTGTAGAACATTAAACACGAAACCATAAACTAAAAGGTTTACATTAAAACTAATAGGTTTACATTTATCAACCATTGTAGCAACATGGGTAATTTTCACCCTCACACCGTCAACTCCGAATACCATTAACAATTACCCCAAGACCGTCCCTTTCAACCTTTCAATAAAAATGACCCCTATTAATTAATAATTATAATGACCCCTGTGTTTATCTGACATCTCTTTGTTTTAATGAAAAATGATTATTACATATCTAGATTCGAACAGACACTGGAATATAAGCCTACTGTTGCTAAAAATAAGGTATGTTATTGGGGGTTTTTTTGAGGAATTCTCGCTGAAACTACAAGTCAACGTGAAATTGATTTATGTAGCGAACAACCCGTGGAACAATTAGGCTTAAGCTGATTGATAATAACTTTCAGATGTGGTATTATGGGATTAAATGAGATTATTGTGAGACTAAGGTACACTATAGGAAGGTGTTTGAGGGATTATACGACTAAGTTCGCTGAAGTATTGTAGACTGTACCCCTAGGTAAGTTGCAAATGTTTTTCACTTTCTATTTTATTTCTCCATTCTCTTGTTTCTATGCTTGAGGCTGTGGCGCAGTGGTAGCTTGAGTTCTCAGGTTCGATTCCCGGGTCGGACCAAATGTTTGTGTGATCCGCAAATATTTGTTTCGGAGTTTGGGTGTTTTCTATGTTTATTATGTATGTAACTACAAAAAAAAATTGTAGACGTATTTATATCAGTTGTCTAGTACCTATAATACAAGCTCTGCTTAGATGGCGTTGTGTAAAAAGTAGCCTATATAAATGTGTAATTCTGATATATAAGCTATATCACTGTAAAGTTTCATCATAATCCGTTCAGTAGCAAGAGCAACAAACATACATACATACTCACAAACTTTCGTGTGTATAATATTAGTAGGATATACAGAATGCGTGAAAATCAAAATGCTTAAAAGTTACCATTGTATATACCAAAGTGATATGAAAGTCGCTAGTACGTAAAGTAGCAGAGAGTCAAGTAGCTCGTCTGCCAACCCCCTCCCTCCCTACACTGATGAATTTGATGGCAGCGAACACGACAAAGGCGTTTCACAGATAATTGGTACAATGAAGTTGACTTGATTTAGAGTTTCTTACATAAATCCTTTACAATGTCAACTTATATAAACAGTGAATTTACTTAAAAATTTAAAACAGCGGGTGTTAGAATGTTTATCATGTTTTGTACATTAACTTGTTAACTGTCGTAATTTTAATATTCAGACTAGCTAAGTCCCGCTAACCGTAAAAGGCGACTAAGGGATACACTACGCAAGATAACATCGATGCAAGCAGAAGGAAAACTTGAAACCAACCCTATACCAACCCGTCTGGCCAGCGTGGTATAGTAGGCCAAAGCCTCCTTTCCAAGGAGAGACCTATGTCCAGCAGTGGACTGTTCAAGGCTGTTGATGATGATGGAGTCCCGCAACGTTACCCGCGGTTATTGTTTTAATTGCGAGTAACGCCGTTGAGCGAGGCTAGTCTATATAAAATTATCCGAAGTTACTCCTTAAGTCATCAGCTGTCTGCGAGTGAAATTTCAGTCAAAATCGGTTTAGCCGTTCCAGAGATTACCTGGAACAAACAGACAAACAGGCGGACAAAAAATAAAGCAGATATTTTGTTATAGGTAACATACATTTAGTAAAAAATCGTTCATTTACTATTACAAAGTGACATTTCAATTTTTTTTATTTGTACGTACACTCTTATTGATGTCAAGGGTACAGCGAAAGGCAGGGTTATCTACCATAGGTAGTAGAACCACGAGCACGAATGGGCTGAGTAGACCAGGGCAGTACTACCCACACACAGAAGACCATCCTAATAATGACAGCATTTGTGTTGTTTTTTTTTTATATTTTAGCCTACGAAAGTGATTCTACGCTGCCTGTTAGAAAGCTTGAGTACAATCCAGGAGTAGGGGCCTCCATCCCATTGTGAGGGTAGGCAATGCAGCATGGTGACTGTGGCGTGGGTTTACATCCACACCTTTTCACAGGTTTCTTAATGATAAATAGCGAAATAAAATCAGTTTTTGAAAGTATAGATAGCGTTTTATTTGTACTTGAATGAATCTTACAAGAGAATTGAAGAGAATGTTCAAGAAGCGTTAAGTGTTGCCAGTGACAGATGTCAAAAATAGCCTGAGCGTTTATACATAAAATGTGTTCCACTACAGTGACCCATATCATGGCGGCCTGGTCAGAAAATTCTGCATCATTTCTGTATTTCATTGGTGAGTGTGAGTCCAGAGGCCCAATAATGCAGGAGCATCTCACTAGGCTGGCATGGTGTGGGTCAAACTGCTGCATTGTGTGCACTCACAATGAGCATGGTGACCACCACACTTGATTCTGTTCATGCTTTCCATCACGCAGAGTTTAACACGTTCATATAAAAAAAATTATAACGTAAAATAGTACTCATTATTTATGATTTAATTAAATAAAGAGCCACTTTCTGCGAAGCTGTAACACTTCAGAGGGAGATCGCTGAACGGGATTGTGTGAGGGTCGATCCTGGGCGAAGAAGTCATTGCCGACTGGATATGGTTTGGACTTGAGAAAACTTCAGATACACCTATAATTATTAAAATTTATTTATACAAATAAATAAAATTTGAGTTTTTGTTTGTAATATTAAAATAACTGCTTTTTACTAAAAAATTTTATTTACGATTTCAGTCTGTCTGTTTGTTCCGTGTAATCTCTGGAACGGCTGGACCGATTTCACTGGCAGATTGTTAATGATATAAGGAATAACTTAGGCTCCTTTTTAGGGTTGGTAGCCAAATGGCAAAAAACGGAACCCTTATAGATTCGTCAAGTCTGTCTGTCTGTCTGTCTGTCTGTCTCTCCGTCCGTATGTCACAGCCAATTATTTCCGAAACTATAAGAGCTATACTGTTGAAATTTGGTCAGTCGATGTATTCTGTGAACCGCATTATGATTTTTAAATAAAAATAGAAAATAAACAATACATTTTGGGGGTCCCCATACTTGGAACTGAAACTCAAAAATTTTTTTTTCATCAAACCTATACGTGTGTATCTATGGATAGGTGTTCAAAAATAATGTTGAGGTTTCTAATATCATTTTTTTCTAAACTGAATAGTTTGCGCGAGAGACACTTCCAAAGTGGAAAAATGTGTCCCCCCCCCCCCTCTAACTTCTAAAATAAGAGAGTGATAAAACTAAAAAAAATATATGTTGTACATTACAGTTCCAAGTATGGGGACCCCCAAAATGTATTGTTTTTTTTCTATTTTTATATAAAAATCTTAATGCGGTTCACAGAATACATCGACTGACCAAATTTCAACAGTATAGCTCTTATAGTTTCGGAAATAATTGGCTGTGACATACGGACGGACAGACAGACAGACAGACTTGACGAATCTATAAGGGTTCCGTTTTTTGCCATTTGGCTACGGAACCCTAAAAAGTGAGTTACCTTTCTTGTGCCATGTCGCTATTTAAACACTCCCTCCTCAATGACCTCAGTAACTTCATTTCCTCAGCAAAAAGCAATGAAATACATTCATAAAACAGATTTTCTGCGAAACTGATAGCACTAGAAGAACCGGCCTGAGTCTCAGTCACATATAAAAAAATCATAAATAAGTCTAATTTACGCTGAAGCCGGGTTAATTTTCTATGAAATTTTACGTATTTTCCTTCGAAACTGGAAGCGTTTCTCGTAAAATATATTTATATTATGAGTACGACACAAAGTAAGGCCCGCGACACACGAGCGACAAAATATAATTTTTTCTCATACAAAACTAAGTTATCGCTAACTCGTAAAGCATATTACTGTTTTAACTTGTGGTTCAAGTGATAAACTCATGACGAGGTCACGAGATCAGTGTTTTTATATAAAAGCCTGCCAAAATGACTCTACTCTGCCTGGTGGAAAGCATGAGTAGTCACCATCTTCATTCTGAATGCAGATAATGGCAACAGACCCACACTATGGCCGCCTATTCAGATGTTTCTGTATTATTGGGCCTCCGGTCTTGCAACCACAAATGAAACACGAGAACAGGAATGTTGTCATTTTAATGATTTGTCTTCTATGCCAGGTTAGTACCACCACTGTGGAGTCGGTCCATTTGTACTGAAATCAGCGTGTCTCTACTACCTAGGAATTCAAATTCTTTGAATTCCTAAGGCGATTCACACACTGCACCGCGCTCCGTCGCGTAGCGAGAAGTGGCAGATTTTAATATTGTATGCAATTACATCGATAAGTATAGAAAACACGCCAGGTCCAACACACCAAAAACACGCTACGACGCGTGAGCTCGTGCCGCTAGCAGATTCGGGATTGGCTGCACCGCGCCTACGCGCGTGTTCGCTTCGCCAGTGTGTGAATCGCCTAAGATTCTAGAATCACGCTTGTGTACTAAGATAAAAAAATATTTTTTTCAAAAATTACCTCTAATACAACCACGAGGTACATTTACATTATGAATAACTTACTGAGAAAGTTATTTGGATAACTTTTACACCAAAAACTTATACTTTCTTTTACAGAATTCGAAGATATTTGAAGAAGAAACATAACTGAAATGCTAGAGTATTCCTAATCCGCTACTTGCTGTGACTTATACCCTAGTATATTTAGAAGGCAGAAGCTTCAGCTGCATACGAACAGATGTAGTCTGCAATACTGCGTTATTAGATCCAGCGCTGAACAAACCTGGCTCAAGATAGGTGAGTGCGCGCGATAGATTGAATGGAACATTCCATTTTAAAAATTTATTCAAACGAGGTTTGTGTTGAGTTGGAAAATTGGAAATTCACAATTTTTAAACTGGCAATACGAGCAAAAAATTTAGGTAGCTTAAATATTTTTCGTTGTTCAGCATTTACAACGAGTGAGCTCCTTCTTACAGATAAAGTATACTCAATCAATGTTGAATCATTCTGTTTAGAAATAGCAAAAAATAAATATTATGTTATTTTTCGTAAAATCAATAAAATATTCAATTAATGGAGTACTTATAATTTTTAAGATTCAAATATATATTTTTTGGTTTCTTCCTATATATTTTTTGTTTTTAATCTTTAACCAATTTTACACACTTCTATCTACATTATACCTGATTAGTGTACTCGACAAGGCTCGATACCAAAATCCCTCGATCAAAACTTTGAAACCGTAATAACAGACCGAATATCTGCTACCTTAGCGAAACAAAAAAAAGCTATACCATTAGTTCTTTTTTCGAAATGCGCGCCAACAAATCACTATCAAAGCCCATCCTCGCTGAATGACAGACAAGCCTCTAACCGCCATATTGTCGTCCCTTCAATAAGCCTACCTATAAATCTAAGTACGTTTTATGAAGGCAGTATTTCTTACTGACCTACATACCAACTATTATGGATAGAGATTGATTTAGTGCTGACGTTGATGGTTCAGAACTACCAACTGATCGGACAATGAATGGACTTGTATAAATCCGTTTTTGGGTGGGTCGTGTACTACAGTTATTGGTATAATATGTTGCCCGACTAGAAAAATATGTAATATGAATAGTAACTTGTGTCTGTATGTATGGCTGACTTTTTCAAAAGAAATTTTACTAACATATTTTGTACATAGTCAAGCTTAACAGTGAAGTGAAGTTATTTTATATACTTATACAGGTGCACTTTCTGTTCCCTGACAATACCGGAGAGAGACCAGACGCAGGACCTACGGCTGAAGCACTGGGATTGGCCCCCAAACGTAGTAACTTATTAAAATCTGTGGTCAAACACTCTACACTCCACACTATTATTTATTATTTCTATAACGAGTAAAACTTAATAATACCTTTTGGCCCGAGCCGGGATTCGATTCAAGATCTCTGAATCGGCAACCGTTCCGCTAAACACTGGAGTTCACTAGACCAACGGGGCAGTTATAACACTTTAAAACTACTCGTACATTCAACTACGGAATCGAGAAACTAATTTTAAAGTGGATATCATCATCATCATCATCATTAGCCTATCGCAGTCCACTGCTGGACATAAGCCTCTCCAATTGCACGCCACTTAGTTCGATTCTCGGCTACTCGCATCCAGCTCTTACCAGCCGTCTTGTAAATTATGTATATAAGTGGATATGCATGTTTAAAATCCTTGTAAAATATGAGTAGATTTCACGTGTTTATGCCGCTTATTCTGAAAGTCGACCGTTACAAATTTTACAGAAAAGTTGCCAGTATCACATAAAAAGAAATATCGTCAAAGACTGGTATATAATAACGTTATACAAACGATAATGCGACCAAAATAAGTAAATTACTACTTGTACAATGACATACCTTATAGTCGTCACAAAATAAGAAGCTCGGTTTGACATTTGTCATCGTGGCGTAATTATTACGATTAATTCGTGTTTTTGGGTGTATTTTTTCAATATAAAGTTAAACTTGATGCTTATTTATGATACGCGTTGTGATAGTGTATGGGTCACATAGTAATTAAATAGGATTATGAATTTGATTTTTAAATTTCTTAAATGCGGCATGTCAAATGACAAATGTCAAAACGGGCTTCTTATTTTGTGACGACTATAACATATTCCAATCTTAGAATACTTTCCAATTTCAAATAATTTTCAAAAATAAATTCTATTCCATTATTTAAATTAACACGTTCACTGCGGCTTGAGGTTGATTCAGCCTCATGGTAGACTTTACGCTGGTGCGGCGCGTAAAACTGTGTTTTCTCTCTAGTGCGGCGGCTGTTTACACTAAACCGTATGAGGTATGACAAAGACAAATATAGCTTTCTTTATGTCTGCGAAGCATTGACTCAATATTGTAAAAAAAATATTTGAGGTCGAAATACGCCTCAAACGCACTGATCACAAAATTAGTGAATAAGGTGCGGGTTGAGGCCGATTTCGACCTCCAGCGTCGGGACGCGCGGGCGGCGTGAGAGCAGGTAAGTCGACTTTAGTGACGCTACCATAGTCGATACTGGAGCACGCGTCTTTGCGCAATCGTGTTAATTGTTTGTTTTTTTATTTTTGTTAAATTCTTTTGTTTAATGTTTTTTTGTGTGTGTTCAGTTATATATTTATAGAATGAGAGCCCGTGACACCCATACCTTAGTTATATTATAAAAGCTGAAAATTCTTCTATATATTTATTTATTTACACTTTCTGCAAAACATAACATAACCATTCAGAGTCTCAGCACATCCTTGCAAAGGGTCAAATAAGAAAACGTTGAGTCATTTGCTATGCAAAATTACGACTTACATTAGGTGATATGCAGGCTGCAAAGAAAGTAAAAAAAATTATGACTATTTGTTCACAATATAAGAAAGCTATGTGCTTGCATTGTTTTAACGAACAGCATGCAAAGTAATATAGAATAAATTAGATGAACGAATAGTTTGTATTTTATTTAACAACACTCCACACTTTTATGCACAATACTATAACAATATAAAAAAGTAAAAGAAATATAACATAGACATGGACATTCATCGATATAAATTCATTCCCATCACTAATGCCGCCCCGATTCAGTGCGATGTGTGGTCTAAAACGACCTCAAATATATTTTAGGTGTTTTCTCTAAAAATAAAAATCAGAACCCGGGGCGAAGCTAGGTGTACATAAAACAATACCATGCAAGTAATTTTAGCATAAAATTAAACATCGAATCACGCTCCTGATCAAGTTACAACACATTTACCAAATGACTGAAACATGAGGCAGAAAAGGCCTCAACCGCATTACAAGGAAGTTTAGCTTGGGGCTGATTCGACCTCAGCCGCACCAGCTGAAAGTTCTTCAAAATGTGGCCCGCAGTGAACGTGTTAAGAACGTGAAAGGGTCGCATTCCACTCATAGACAATAGATAGCTAAGATATAATGAAGTATATGGCACAAATGGAGATGACCGGCGTGCCATGCGCTCCCGGCAAGCTCCGCCGTTCAAATATTTCCTATTTGAGGCTAAGACTTGAGGAAATATGCTTGACATTTGAATAAATTGTGCACTCATATGCTTAACTTAAGATGTTTTGTGAGTCTTTCCATGTTTATGTTTAAGTTATAGTTTATATGATTTAAGTAGGTATTCTACTTAGAAATCTGAATTGATTTTGTCATTCTAAAAATACTAGTATGTCTTGTCGTAGTTTTAAAAAAAATGAACTGTTATGACATTAATTATTATTAAAATGGTTCATGAATTTAATACCTATCGTTAAACAAAATTGTTTCGTAGGTAGTAGAGCCATGCTGATTTTAGCATAATGCGACATCTTGCCTGAGCGGAAATCCAATCTGAAATGATAGCATTTATGCTGTTGCTTTCCGTTGAAGAGTTCGAGACCGGAGGCTCAAAGATGCAAAAGCATCTCATGGGCCGCAATAGTATAGCTATTACTCTTGGATTTTGCTCACGCTTTCCACCAGGCAGGTGTCAGGTGTCAGTCAAATATTAAAAAAAAAACATAGAAACTGTCACTTCTACTACTAAGTTAGTGAGATTCCCTCTTAAATATTAGGGTTCATAAAAATATAATAGTATTTTAAAGGTTTATTTGAGATACACATCCATAAACAACAATTATCAAACGTCCTAACATTATTTAAAGTCATTCAATCTTTTGAATATGACATCTAATGGTACTAAATTATATATTTATGGAAATGTGACGACTTAATACAGTTGAAATGCACTCCATTGTTACACTAACACATACGACACAGAGTATCAATGAGCAGGGTATCGCAACAGTCATCGGCCGAGTGTCAAATGCTGATTTTATTTCCACATAAATAAACAAAAACAATTTTAAGAACAAATGTAATTTTTGTTTGTTTTTTAAGTAATATTTAGGATTCCGTAGTTCATGACTTGGAACACTTATGGTTTTGTCATGTATGTCCGTCCGTCCTTGACTTACCGTTTAAACGGTTAGTGCGAGAAAGATGAAAATTGGAATGAAAATGTGTTTCAAATTTATACGCCCTTGTATATGGCGGATATCCCTGTAATCACTTTTTGGGTTACTATAGCCTATGACACTAGGTAAACTAATTTTCAAAATCGCAAACAATAGATACGCCTCGTATTACATAAGTGGAACCAAATTTATAGTCTTCAAACTGCGGGAATACCACTACGCCACTGCTTATCAATGCGGGAGTAAAATGCGTGAAGGGATGAATTCAATATAAAAATAATTTTTAATTTTTAGTCTACACGGACTAAAACAAAAGCACCTACCCTAAATATATATCCCGCTGTTACGACACCGGATGCGTTTGTTAGAAACAAAGTGACAAGGCGACAATAGTATTATAATATGATAATTTTGTGCATTTTAACCTTCCGACATCCTAAATGTGGGGTGCAAGTTATAAGAGAAATTCACAGCTGAAGATTTCACGACAATCTATTTCAGAAAATATTTTTATTTAGGGTTCTGTAGTTCAGGACCCAGAACCTTTATAGATTCGTCATTTCCGTTTATCCGCCCGTCCATGATGAATTTTAAGGGAACTATGACTTAGATAGCTTTATTATACGACTTATATCTATCTACCTCTATATATCTATATATCCACACCGTATTCGGTGATGGCGACTCCCTCTTGTTCAGCCTGGGTTCTCTCTATGATGGGCTCTAATATGGCTAGCAAAGCCGAACTTAGTTTTAAAAGTTCGGTTGCACCGCATACAGCAGAGCTGCCCGTCAGAGTTGCATGTATAGTGGTACGAGATTTTGGGTCTGGTTTTGCGCAGTTGACGCTTCGCGTCAAGTTCCTTCACACGGGCGGTCTCGAACTCCTCGACACCCGTGCAGACCCTCCTTCGCCATTCGGATCTGAGACTCGCATACCGCTCCCAGGCATCTGTTGGTATGCCACAAGCAAGGAGGTTACGCTTGAAGACGTCCTTATACCGGAGGTATTGACCACCCTGTCTACGCTTTCCGCAAGCTAGCTCTGAGTAGAAGACAGCTTTTGGTAACCTATCATTGCTCATGTCGGCACGTGACACGTGGCCGGTCCATCTCAACTGCTGCCTCATCATCAATGCTTCCACTCCGGGCAGACCTGCTCGACGCAAAACCTCTGTGTTTGAAATACGGTCCTGCCACTTAATGCGCAGAATTGATCTTAGACATTTAAGATGGAAGTGGTCTAGCTTCTTAATATCTGCTTTATAACAACACCACGTTTCTCCAGCATATAAAAGTGTAGGCAGGACAATGGCTTCATAGACTCGCACCTTAGTCTGTAGCCTGATGTCATGTGAGTTCCAAACACGCGCTCTTAGTTTTCCGAAGGCTGCCGCAGCACCCGCTATCCTGGCTGGTATCTCTGACGCCAAAGTGTTGTCATTTTTTATCCGGCTACCAAGGTATTTAAAATGAGATACCTCTTCCAAAGCAATATTGTTCAGATTGATACCAGAGTTATCCCCAACGCACCCTCTAGGTGGCTGCTTCAATACCTGAGTCTTACTAGCATTGATGACCAAGCCAAATCTGCGGTATGATGTGCGCAGAGAGTTCACATAATCCTGCAACGAATCCATTGAATCAGCCATAAGGCAAACGTCGTCAGCATACAGGATGTCTAGACGACTTATATAGCATGTGAAACACGTTTACTTGGAAACCTTCGTACAAAATAACGAAATAATAAGTAAACTTAACAATTATCTATTGTACACGATTTTAATTCCACTTGCCATTGTACATGACTATGAAACCCTATTCTATGCGTGGTCTGACACGCACTTGCCTGATTTTTTCTTTGCATATATGTTTTTAGTAATTGTATATAACAATTTGCGGATGGTCTTTTAAGCTTTTGAATTCCATGAGCCATATTAATATTATAAGCTAGTTTTCGAACGCAGTTCTGCTTGCGTTTACTCGGCAAAGAGTACTTAGTTCAAATCCTTCCTCAAAAATCAAAGCAAATTTCATACAAACAGCGTAACCATACCACGCTACTTTAATCCATACTAATATTATAAATTTGAAAGTTGTCTATCTGTTACGCTTACACGGTTATACCGCTGTCCTGATTTCCATGAAATTCGCCGTGGAGATACTTTGAATCTATAGGAAGGCGAAGTCGAGGGTTAACACTAGTGTGCATATATATCACTATACTTATATAACACCAAACAATTCTTTATTTCTCTGTTCAACCCTGGCAAATAGCCTTACCTAACATTATAAATGCAAAACTCTGTTTGTTGCAGTTTCACGTCAAAACTACTGAACCAATTTAAATGATCCACATGCAGTATTGAACCAGAGAAAGGACATATGCTTCTTTAATACTGACTGCCTTGTTGGTCTAGTGGTTAGCGTATGCGGCTGCTGATCAAGAGGTCTCGGGTTCGATTCCCGGGTCGGACCAAATGTTTGTGTGATCCACAAATATTTGTTTCAGAGTCTGGGTGTTTTCTATGCATAATACGTATGTATTTACAAAAAAAAAAGTATGTTTATGTATTTGTATCAGATGTTTAGAACCTATATACAAGCTCTGCTTCGTTTGGGACTAGATGACGTTGTGTGTAATTGTCCGAAATATTTATTTATTTATTATTATTTATTTATTTATTTATTTATTTTTTATTTATTTATTTATTTATTAATCTTAGGGAAGCTTACAGCAATACATTTAACATAAATTATAAAAGTAGCAACAATACGCCAATAACAAGTCTCCACAAATAGAAACTAAATATTATGAAAAACATAAACCCTTAGGCAAACAAAAGCAATAAATTTCCTTATATATTGTAAGTACAAATTAAAATCCTTTTTTTAAAAATAGTACCTGCCAATCAACATGTTTAAGTAACTTTAAACTTTGTTTCAAATACCATCCTGAATTTTAAAACGAAATTGAGTGCAGTGTCCCTCTCATCGACATACACGCAAGCAGAGCCGTGGGCGAAAGCTAGTTTACTATAATTTAATATCCTACTTGACGCTATCTCTTATAAATTAAACCTAACGTTATACACGTGGATGTATTTCTATGCAACGAATAACAATACAATCAAAGCCATATTAAGCTATTAAAACTCATTATAGCTTTGAATATGACAATACCTTATTTGTTATTCAAAAATTAAAATAATAATATGCATTTTTGAATCGTGGTGTAATATAGTATATATAGACATTTTAAGCACAAAAAAAAAACTGAAATTTCATTCTGCAACATTATAAACAGCCAAAAACCTTTCAAAGTAGGTATTATTTAGAAAGTACTAGCTTATGCCCGCGGCTCTGCCCGCGTGTATTTCGGTATGTCCTAGTCCCAAGGTTCCATCTATCTCTATAATGAAATTCACCATCAAAATCGGTTCAGCGGCTTAGGCGTGAAAACGTAACAGACAGTCATGCAGAGTTACTTTCGCATTTAAAATATTAGTAGGGATAAATAACAGCGGTGGTTCTGAGGTCATGTTAAGCAGTCGGTCCCAGTTGTTATCTTATGATAGCAGTCGTGAACCTCCTCGACCGCACTTGGTCAGAGTGGGGATGGGAACGTATGACCTTAACCCTCTCCTGAGAAGAGACCCGAACCTTGTAGTGGGACGTTATGGGTTGTTGATGATGAACAGCGAAACACCACTCACTGATTAATGACGAACTTACAGAAACTATAACACAACCAAACTTGAAATTTCTCAAGTAGTTTCCTCAGGGCGAATTTTACGAAACTCCATCCCCTAAGAGGGTAAAACGGGGGTTTGAAGTTTGTATGAAAGTCCTGTTTTTGAAGTAAGACACTTGAAACTTAAAATGTATGCTCTATAGATGGTGTGGAGGTGTACTAATAATGTATCTTATAAACTTATAAACTTACTCTATTTTTTAGAATAGCTATGTCCGCGGTTTTACTCGTGATTTACAAAAATAACTGCAGACAACACCGCAGGACTCAGCTAGTACTCATAGACTAATAAATATTAACAACATTCAGCTTATTAAATAAGAAGCATATAAAAAATTTTAGGTAAGTAGTAAAAATTCTCGATTGATAGTGGTGATAAAAGTATGAAATTAAAAATGTCGACTATCGACATTCCTGATTCCTTGTATAAAAGATTCTTTTAATAAGCTGGCACGTTTGATAAAACCCAGATTATTAAAAAAAACAATTCATAAAAAAAGAATTTCGCCATCTCAATTTCCTATTGAATACACGTCGGCTTTTGTACTTCGAAATTTAAATTTAATTGGAAATCGAATGGACAATAAATATCGGAAAATGATCGTGAAAAGTTTTTTGTGAATGAGTTGAACAAGGGAACGAACGACACTTTGTAAATAATGACTCTGTATTTATGGGCTGTGATGCTGTGAAGCGTTGAAGTTTTTCAACTTTGTTCTTTTCGGTTGATATGATATTCATGATTTAAATTTAGTAAAAAAAATCTTTGTATATTTATCAATACGTGATTAATAGAATATCTAATCCAGAATTATAAATGACTAGCTTTTGACCGCGGCTCCGCCCGCGTGGATATCGGTTATCGCGGTAAAAAGTTGCCCATGTCCTTTCCAAAGTCTATCTCTATACTAAAAGTCATCAAAGTCGGTTCAGCGGTTTAGGCGTGAAAAGGTAACAGACGGACAGACAGACAGACAGAGTTACTTTCGCATTTATAATATTAGTAGGGATGAGAAGACGGGAATATTATACATTAAATATTATGATCTATAGATAAGATAGATTTCTTGTCCCATCTATATATATAAATTTAATTGGTGTCATCATTAACAATCCATAATGTCCCACAGCTGGGCTCAGCTCTCTAATTGGAGTGTCTGTTTGTCATTTTCTTTTCAATAGCTTTCATCTAAATAGGTATAAAAGTTTAAAGGTAGTGTGCTTACATCAATATCACATTTTTTAAATTGTCTGTCTGGATGTTCCGGCTAATCTCTGAAACAACTGATTCACTGGTGATTTAAGGAGTACTTAGCAACTTAGCTTAGCACCGCGGCGTTACTCGCGGTTATTGTAACGTACAACAAAAGTCGCGGGTAACACCGAGGGACACATCTAGTATATATAATAAATAAAAAGATTATTTTTGTTTTGGTACCTCAGGTTTTATAATAGTCATAATATTTTATCAGTCAGTTAACCAGAGACAAACATGAACTAAAATAGGTAGGTACATAAAATAAAAAATAAAATTTCCTATATTTAAAAAGGGCACTTACTCTTAGGTACGCACTCACAAATGATTAATAAAAAAAAAGAAACTAAATTCTAAATTTAAACTTACTTAGTGACATCTATTAATCACTTGAATCCGTTTGTTTATGGTTTCATCCTAATAATAGCTCTATCTCTTTCCCTCAAAAACCACTACTTCTTGTCTTTGATGGACAGTTTCCGGTCTTTTTCGTAAATTCTATACACCGAATAATTTGTTTGTAGGAATGATTGAACTAATGAGAATGATTCTAAAAGATATTGAGATTTCTTATGGGGTTCTAAACTAGGTAAGAGGTTGATTGTTGTATAGCTTAGAGAAATGTGGGAAGAAGGGGGGGGGGGGGGGTTATGATGTAAATAGGTAAGTACTTGAGTGTCTTTGTTCTTTGTGGACATGTTTGGAGTGCGGTTTGTGCTTTATACATTAAAGGAGAGGAAGGCTATAGGCCATAACCTATATATCATCACGACTTCGACAAATAGGAGCGAATTAGCAATAGCTATGGTTACAAAAATGGGGTTTACCTATGCGTTTTGCGTAAACGGTTAAAATTTCGAATAAATAATGTATGAAAAATTTGTTTAAATGTTTTAAAAAGGCGCTCATTTCACCAAAGGTAAGGAACGAAGGTGCGTTCGGTACCTGGATGGGCGACCGTCTGTGGCATATGTTATACGCGTTTTCGTGATTCGGGGTTCCGAATTCGAAGTCCCAGTTGTTATCATAGTTGGAGACTTAACAAACATCCAACAGCAAGATTACGTAGCCACAACGTTTCTTGCCAGTCGTCATCCCGCACTCGGCCGGCCACAGTAGAGGGACGTTATGGATTATTGATGATGATAATGTTTAAAAAAAGTCCTCGACAGCATATGTCTATATTTTTAAGTTGTCTTATAACCTTTTTTGTGATAAAAAAATTTATTTCCACTGTTTAACATCACCCTATGGGCAATAGAAGGCGCCCCTGTTGTTAATTGAACCCCACGACCTTCAAAAGATACGGACAAGAAGCCCCATTTCTGTGTATGAAAAAGTGTCCGTAAGAAGGCGTCTAAAAAAGTTGCCAACAAAAAAAAATCTCCCATAAAACGCAGACACTCGAAAAGCTTTATTATACGTTCACTTAGTATGACCCTTGTATTGTATTGTATTTTATATCTCAACTTTTGCACAGACTTCTGCAACAAACGGCTTGAGTTCTATAATATATTACTGTTTAAGGACTGATTATAGGTATACCCTTTTTATATATTAATTTAAGCTTGCCACTCCTTTTACTCTCCCTGATGGAAAGCATGAGTAGGATCCAAGAGTCAGTATCCTCATTGTGAGTGCAGATAATGCAGAGATGCTTTTGCATCATTGGGTTTTGCACTATACCTCATTAATATACTAAACAAGCTTTTGCCTGTGGCTCCGCCCGCGTGTACGTTGGTTATAGCGGCAAAATTACACCGCGGCTACATTTTACTAGCGATTATTGTTGTAATTAAAAGCTATGCCTAAGCCTAAGCTACTCCTTATATCAACAGCTATCTGCCAGTGAAAGTCCCGTCGAAATCGGTCCATATATTCCAGAGATTAGATATAACAAACAGACAAACTAAAAAAAAATCGGCCAAGTGCGTGTCAGGCCACACACAGGGAAGGGTTCCTCAGTCACCCATAATGGTATGTATATTTAAAATCGTATCCAGTAGATAATCATTATGTTTACGTACATATTAATGCGTTAATTTTGTTTGTCGTTTTCCAAGTGAGCTTATTTTACATTTACAAGTTAAGATAACTCCTGATTTAATTAAGTCATCTAATCCGTTATAGTTTTCCTTCAAAGTTCATTATATGGACCACCATCACGAATTTTTCCAGATTTTTTGAGCCAGCCGTATACCTACCAACTAACTACCAACCTATATAATGGTTCCGAGTGATATACTTCGGAACCCTAAAAAGTAACGTATAAACTTTCATAAGCATTTAATGAGAAACTGTATTTAATGACAAACAAAAACTTTTTTTTTATTGGTACGGATGTTCAAACCCTCCAGACTTCATAAAAGTATAAAGTTATTGCAGCTATTTTCCTATATACCAATGTTACCAACAATATGAACTGTTTAAAATATTCAGCAAAATAAGCAACATATAGTTCTATTAATGTACATGAAAATTCTCCTAACTGCAGAAGCCATTCGTTGTTCGCTAGGAAGTGTTATCAACATTTAGAACAGGTGGAATATCATTAGATAGTACTCGAATATAAACCAAAAATGCTTTAAAAAATAAAAGCGAGATTATTATGTTCAATTGAGGGTACTGACTCCTCGTTCAATAGATCTTGATCACTACAGAAACAAACACAATCACACTCCAATTAAGTACTAATGCGTTTCAATTAATCTTTTCAATAGAAATCTTCACGCTTCGATTGTTGCGGTGAAAACAGAGTGCTTCCTTTTCACAGATGGTTAACGGAACAAAATGGCCGCTTTCAACTGTTAAATACGATTTTTTTGTGGTCGCTCTTCCGATTTTACTTTTAATGTTTAAACTAGGATGTGTAAGGTTTTGAATTTGAGTTTTTTGGGATGTTTTTATCTTAGTTGTGATGTGGCGACGAAAATATTGTATTGTCATACTAATTTATGTCTTTTTGTTAATAACTTCTTATGTCAATGAAGGTTGATTTTTAGGGTTCCGTTGCCAAATGGCAAAAAACGGAACCCTTATAGATTCGTCATGTCTGTCTGTCTGACTGTCCGTCCGTATGTCACAGCCACTTTTTTCCGAAACTATAAGAGCTATACAGTTGAAACTTGGTCAGTAGATGTATTCTGTGAACCGCATTAATATTTTTACACAAAAATAGAAAAAAAACAATATATTTTGGGGGTCTTAGAACTGAAACTCAAAAAATTTTTTTTCATCAGAACCATACGTGTATCTATAGATCTATCTCATCAAATTCATACTTCAATCATCATCTATGAATAGGTCTTCAAAAATGATATTGAGGTTTCTAACATCATTTTTTTCTAAACTGAATAGTTTGCGCGAGAGACACTTCCAAAGTGGTAAAATGTGTGTGTCGTCCCCCCTGTAACTTCTAAAATAAGAGAATGATAAAACTAAAAAAATATATGATATACATTACCATGCAAACTTCCAACGAAAATTGGTTTGAACGAGATCTAGTTAGTAGTTTTCTTTAAACGTCATAAATCATAAACCGCAATTTACATTTCTTTCAATCAAAACACTTTTATTGAAACATCTATGAAAGTTACAACGAACTACAAAAACAGTTATATGATGTTGCTGCTACGGGACTCTTCATGGGCGAGTCCGACTCGCACTTGACCGTTTTTTTTTTAAATGTATTTACACCTTCCAAAGTCTACTCTGCCTGATGGAAAGCATGAGTAAGCATGTATCCAAAAGTAGGAGTCACCGGATGGTGACACTCAAAATAAGAATTCCTTTAGAGTACACACAATGCAGCATGGTGACCCACGCTATGGCGGCTTAGTAAGATGCTTCTATTGGGCCTCTGGTATCACACTCACCAACAAAATACGACATTTCCTACCTGAAATGAGCCTGACAGTCAGTTTTTTTAAATATTTAAGCCTACCAAAGTGACTTTACTCTACCTGATGGAAGGCATGAATAGAATCCAGTAGTAGGGGTCACCATCCTCGTTGAGAGGGTAGACAATGCAGTACAAATTAAATAGAAGTCTATATTGAGAAATTTATCAATATAACTAGCTGACCCGGCAGACTTCGTACTGCATCAATCGATAAATAGAAGACCTAAACTTTTGTATAAAATAAACTTAAAACAAACAAAAGGAATCCATAATTCATAAAAATAAAATGCAGTTATTTTTTATATATTCACCTTTTAAACCTTCTCTGGACTTCCACAAATAATTCAAGACCAAAATTAGTCAAATCGGTAAACCGTTCTCGAGTTTTAGCGAGACTAACGAACCGCAATTAATTTATATATATAAGATAAGATTAGATATACTTACATTATATGGACTACAAGCTTTAAACACTCTCTTACTTTATAATGCAGTGTATAAAACAGTTACAAAGTTATATCAGTGTTGCCATGTTGCAGCTAGATCACGTCCCGACCGGCAGTAGGATTTGAAAAGGCTCGTCGTAATGACCCTATTTCGTGTAAATGGCGTGGAATTTGTGTTGAAATTGAATTTAGCCAAGTTACGACGTCACGTATGTCACTTCAATTGCAATAATTCCACAGATTATGACAATTTTGTCTACTTACTATCCTATCAACATTTTATCGGTAGTAAGCAGTTATTTTGTTACTTCTCTCCGCGTGAGTGAGGTAATAGCGGTATAATGCTTTCTTCCCCTCCGGCTTACATCCCTCCATATTCACTACTGGATATAGCCATAGGTTTGCGGCTACTTCCACATATAGCGCAACAAACCATACAACAGCGCCATCTATCGAAGATGCACCGAACTACGAATACTACTATTCTAACTAATAATCCTGCATCGCGATATTGAAGTTGCATGCATACATAAAACTACCAACACCAACCGTTGAGAATGGATGCCAGACACGATCACCTCGCCTGGTGGGAAAATCCTCCCAGTGAGCGAGGTGATCGTGATTGTCCCTCCACAGTCCTCTCCTTAGAAAGGAGGTTTTGATCTACTATACTACGCTGTCCAAGTGAGTTGGTATTGGGTATATTTAAACTTCCCGTCTCTTTTGGTCAGCTCTTACAACACCAATGCAACCATGGGAAGAATGCTGCTGCTGATTGTGACACTCCATTCTCTTATTACGTCACAATCTGGGTAAAACCAGAACCGACCCAATTCTCCCTCAAACGGACTTTTACGTATTTTGGTGGATAGCCCAACTCTCTGAAATATAACATCACGACGATATGCATGCAGCTTAGAGGATCAGTTCGTCATCATCATCAACAGCCTTTAACAGTCCACTGCTGGACATAGGCCTCTCCTTTGAAAGAAGGTTTAGGCCTACTATACCACGCTGGCCAGACGGGTTGGTAAGGGTTTGTTTCAAGTTTTCCTTCTCCTGGCAGTGATGTTAGCTGCTTATTTTGTTCCTTTAGTCGCCTCTTACGACACCCATGGAATGAATAGGGGTGGTACACTTTGTATTCTTAATCCGTCACCACACCGACAATAAAGGAGGATCAGTTGGCAACAGATAAACGTAGGTGAAACTTAAAGGAACTTCTAATACTTAAGTAATACTTACACGATACTGAACCCTTCAGGTTAAGTTAAATGTCAAGTTGTGCCAATCGAATGCAATGAGAAAGTAAACTTACTATGAACTCCTTAAATGGTTAAGGTCAACAGTGTACTCAAATGTTTAATGCTTTATGGTAGAGGAAACAAATACGTGTATATTTATTGTCTGTGGTAATCAGATTTATAAATGTCATAGGTTAAGTTTTTTTTTTAATTTTTAATCTGTGTTGTGCAAAAATTATTTAATACACGAAAAGAATGGTCTTCAACAGCAGAAGCCTATATCCAGCAGTGCATTGCGGTAAGCTGATGTTTGTAGACAAATTGTAAATGGGTACTTACTTTTGATATAATCCTGAATCAATTTATACAATGAAGACACGCTTTTTTGTATGAAAATTTAAATAAAACTGGGATAGTTTTTTACCAAATCTTTAATTTTGGATAATTTGTGGAAACTACTATATACAAATACTTATTATTATTATCATATTCCAAAACGCTGAATATTAATGCATTAAACTATTATTAACATAGTTATAACTGCATAGAATATATGTATTACTAGCTATTAACCGTGGCTCCACCGGTAAATAGTTGCCTATTCTTACAAACTAAATGACTGTAAAGTTCCATCTAAATTCGTTATGTAGTTTTTGAGTGAAAGAGTAAGAAACCCCCCATACACCCTCACACACTCTCACATCTATACAAATGTAATGTTTGTAATATCAAATGAACATTTTTTTACTAAATACATATTAAAGTATATACAGTACTAACACAAAAAGGGCATTCTTAAAATGTGTTCCGGCTAACCTCTAGAACGGCTGGACCGATTTGAACGGGACTTTCTCTCATAGAAAGCTGATGACCTAAGAAATAACTTAGGCTATTTTTTATTACACACTTGCTTCACTCCTCGGCGTTACTCGCGATTTAAAACAACAATCGCGAGTAACAACGCAGGTCTCAGATAGTTTATAATATTAGTAGGAAGTATCATCATCATCAACAGCCTTTAACAGTCCACTGCTGGACATAGGCCTCTCCTTAGAAAGGAGGTTTTGGCCTACTGTACCACGCTGGCCAGACGGGTTGGTTTAAAGTTTTCCTTCTCTTTGCATCGATGTTGTCTTGCGTAGTTTATCCCTTAGTCGCCTTTTACGACACCCGCGGGATGAATAGGAGTGGTGACACTCTGTATTCTTAATCCGTCACCACACAATTTTCTAGGAAGTATTGCATTTTGAAATAATTAAATTAGTTTGAATACGCGTAAATTTAAGGAAACCGGTTCAAGTTAAGCGTAGGTACAATTTCTCATCATTATTCCATGTGTATAGTTAAAACGAGACCCTTCTGTCCCAATTTTGAGTTTGCATCCCGATGACACACATAACTGACTTTGCGGTACCAAACAAACAAACAAAGTACAGTCGACAAACACATAACATTTAAATGTATTTATGTTTGTATTGCCCCCATTACATACGGAAATGTATTTATGTTGTTGCTGTACAGACTGTGGCTTCTCCATCATTTATGTACATATCTGATGGCTTTGCGCTCGCGGAAACTTTAAGATTTATTCAGAACCACTTTTCTCGTGAAATATGAATTTAAAAATACTTTTTTTGGTAGTTATAACGTCTTGTCGACTCAGTGTGTGTGTGTTGAGGTTCTGACTGCAATTGCAGAGGAAATTATTGTTTTTTTTTTGCTTGTTGATTCAAAATAGTCAGACTTGTTCACTGGTTAGTTTCCTACAATTTTGTCTGATAGATAACGTTGAGAACACTCCTCCTAGTGTTATATACATCTTATTTATAACATCCTCGTGTAGCGATGTTTGTAGTTAAACTCCTCCGAAGCGGCTCGACCGATTCTCATGAAATTTTGTGTGCATATTGGGTAGGTCTGAGAATCGGACAACATCTATTTTTCATACCCCTAGGACGATATTATACGAATAAATAAAACTCAAGTGTCTTTTTGCATTAACAGCTTTTTAGTTAATACATATATTATGCAAGTGACGACTTTGATGACGACTACGAAGCGACTGCATGGTTGGCCCAGTGGTTTAAGTGGTCGCCACGCCGCTTCCTACCCTACCAAGTGTTGTCGGTTCAAATCCCACGTGGGACAGCACTTTGTGTGATCCTAAAATCCTGTTGTTCTGAGTTTGGGTGTTCTTTTTGTCCATTTCTTGTATGTTTGTAAAGTCCCCCACGATACAGGAATATATTCCTAATGCGAGTTGCTAATTTTTTTTTTAATATTACTTTGATGTTTATTTGTGTTTCCATCATCATCAACAGCCTTTTATGTTTAAAACATAAAAGGCTGCTGATGATATTCTTCTTTCTAGCCTTATTCCCAATATTATTTTGGGGTCGGCTACTAGTTCAACTGGTTTTACCTGAATATCAGTTTTTTAAACGGAGTGACTGGGATCGGACCTCCGCAACCCTAAGGGAGAACTGAAATTCGAAGGTTGAACTAGTTGCCAGTAAATTTGAGGGCATTGACTTCCCAATAACGATTGCCATAGATGTTCATGACAACCGGGACCGACGGCTTTACGTGTTTTCCGAGGCACGGACGTGAATCACCGCCAATCTCCCAAACTCCGGGCGCTTTTAGGAATTTTCCTAAGAGAAACCCAAAAAACACTATTTGGCCCGACCCGTGATTTAAACCCGAGACCTCTTGATTAACAGTCGCAAACGCTATCCCCTTGAGTAAGACCAAGGAGGCATTTATTATTCTATCTGAATATTCTAAAATAATGATCAATAATATCATTGATATCTCGAAGCAAATACAAGCTTTAAGCCATAAACACTAAGAAGTCCTTTAATTATAATAGTTTCACAGCAACTTGAAGATGTTTAGTACACGGAGAATTCGTAACAAAGCACTATCTCTCAATAATGAACCAACTCCTAACTATCGCAGTAGTTAGTTCAAGTCTTAGACTTACCAATACCAGATGCAGATAGAACAGATTATCTGTCTTAGTAAGACTAACTTAATAGTTGCTGTGTTTTGGTATTGTCGGTAACAAGAAATATGACTAACAAAGGCTTAGGTATTCAATAATCTAGATAAGTGACTCAAACAAGCTGGCATACGCTATCCTCGTCTGTGTACATTGTGTTATAGCTACGAGAACAAGTTTGTTTAACAAAAAAAGGTTAAAGGGAGTCAACTATAGCCTTTTTAGGGATCCCTAGTTCATGACTCGGAACGTCCGTCTATCCTCGACTTACCGCCCAAACCGTTGGTGCAAGAAAGATGAAACTTTACATGAATATGTGTTTTTATTACATCAAGAAAGTACTAAAATAAAACCATGAAAAAAATTGGGGTAGGTCCCCTACACGTAAAGTAAAGATGATTTTGTTCAATGTTTTAAAATACCTTTCTAGTGATGAAAGAACTTTTAAAAACATTGATTTTTTGATTTCGGTATCCGTTTGCGATTTATTCAACTGGCACATTTTTTGTAAAAACGGAGTACACCTCTACCGCTAAACGCCTGGCTCGAAAAATATAAAAAAAACCTTATTGGTATAGTCCATGTGTTGAAGTTAAAAGAAAAACTACAACGGTTTAGATAACTTTGTTAGTTCGGGAGTTATAGAGGGCCACTTGTACACTCTTGTTTTTTGTTGTATAGTAACGACGATACCTTCTTCTTTCAGACATGTCAAATGGGTTATCATGGGTAGACTAATTTCTTTCACATATTCATGTTGCAAAACTCGAACCGTTTCGCAGCGCACGCAATGGAAACTCTGCGACATCGTAAAATATTTCTGTTTCATTAGGCGTCCACTCTCGCAGACACCAAGTCTCTGTGAGAGTACTACCGCTCCCTGGTTGAGCCGGTGTGCTCATGCTGAAATCAACGTGACCTTGAATTACGCTTATTTTCACCTAATACCTAGACTTATTCCCAGGTTTCCATGACCGGTGGAACATACATCAATATATGGAAGAGCAGACATTTAAAAAAAAAACACATTTTTAAAAGGGTCGGGAGTGTTACTCTTAAAGCCCCTCGCTAGTAAAGGACTCATACTAAGGCGGGCTGCATCGATCCTCCTCCAACAAAGGTATTCAAAAGCTCAGATAATTGAAATTACTATTACGACAGACAGACACAGAGTAACATAAACATAAAATTAGTTCTTATTTCGAAATTTTAAAATCCGAATCAAATATAACGGTTTACAAAATGGCGCCATAAATCTGACATCGTAAAACGTTGAAAAACGCAAAGAAAACTATTTCATTGTGTACGACTCTATAAATCAATAGTTTCCGAAAGTTGTGACGAAGCCGAAAACTATATAACATACGTTTAAGCTGTTGTAGAATAAATAACTGCCACTGTTTTGTATTTTATACAGAACTAGCTTATGCCCGCGGCTCCGCCCGCGTGTGTGCAAAATGTGGGATAAAGAGATAAGTTTATAATAATGTTATGTTATGTTAGGAAATTCCTAATAGCAGCCCGGAGTTTTGGAAGTTTGGCGGTGATTCACGCCCGCCCGGAGAGCACGTAAAGCCGTCGGTCCCAGCTGTCATGAACATCTATGGCAATCGTTATTGGGAAGTCAGTGCCCTCAAATATACAACTAGTTCAATCTTCAAATTTCAGTTCTCCTTAGAGTTGCAGAGGTCCGATGTCAGTCGCTCCGTGGAAAAACTGAAATTCAGGTAAAACCGGTTGAACTAGTAGCGGACCCCAAATAAACTTGGGAATAAAGGCTAGGAAGATGAATAAATGTTTATTTGATGGCAACGAGGGCCAATATTTAACAATGAACTAAGGTCTAATGCTAGTAACATAATTTAAGTATATGTGACAATAATCCCCTTTTTTCCCACCTGCCCCCTAGCCAAATTGCAAACGCTTTTCGTTTTCTATTCTATTTTTCTATTATTTTGTTTCATTGGCTAATATTTTGTTTTGATCACTTTCATTAACTGAGTGACATTAGCCAATGACACAAGAGAACAGTTCTCTATTCTCTGTATGATTGGCTTATAAATAAATAAATCATAATAAATATTTCGGACGCATTATACACAACATCATCTAGTCCCAAACTAAGCAGACCTTGTGCAATGGGTACTAGACAACTATATGGTTGGTTTAGTCGGTTCGAGTCCGACACACCGCCCCGCCGTAACCCCCGACGGGGTGACGGCCCGCGGGGATTTCCACACGTTAAAAAAAAAAATGTGAGCCGTCACGGGACGCCTGGCAGATGTGAAACATCGCCATTATTTTGTAAAAGTAATATGCAGAAAAGAACATATTGTAATAGGAACTAAATATGTCATAATGATAAAATAAAATATTACTTAATATTAAAATAGTACGGTGTGGCGTATAATTATAATTATAATAATTAGAATTAAATAATTATATTATAAGTATAATTATAATTATAATTTACGCCATACCGTACACACTACTGCATATAGACTGTATATATATACCATCGTATAGCGTGCCGTGGCGACGCGTCGCCAGGCGTCGCCAGGCCAGAAATCTATTTTACGTGCGCCTATAGATGTTTCACATCAAAAATGTTTGCAGCCGAGATAGGGTTATTATATATAGGGAATTGTAATTGCGCGATGCAGCCAGGGTATGTCAAGTCTGTTGCTTATCATGTTTTGCAATTTCACTGGAGGATCTGGTCCAAAGTTAAGTACCTACAATATAAACCCAAAACGTAGGCGTTACTTAACATTTAGACCATCTAAGATATAAAATTATGCAATATCCTACATCTGAAGCTATAAATTCATTTTAATTATCATTAAGAAATTTTATAGTATCGTAAAGTTTGTATACGACGGTATGGTAAAGTATTTCGCAAAAGTATTTATATCCGTCTAGCTGAATATCGCGGTGTTGATGAAAATAACGGGTAATGCCGCGGAACTAAGCTTATCTAAAACTAAAAGCCTAAAGTTATTCTTTACTTGTTAGAAAACAATGTTGGAAAAGAGTGTCCACGGAGTTTCTTGTCTGTTCTTCTCCATAGGATCTACGAATTGAAACAGACGATTAGCTTCACGACTGACTACTGACTGACAACTTGACGTTATTGGTTTATCCCTACTAATATTATAAATGCGAAAGTAACTCTGTCTGTCTGTTACGTTTTCACGCCTAAACTGCTCAACAGATTTTGATGAAATTTGGTTCACAGATAGTCTAGAGTCTGAAGAAGGACATAGGGTACTTTTTACAGCTATAACCGACATATACGCGGGCGGATCCGCAGGCGAAAGCTAGTTTTAAATAAAAATGGTTTGATTTTATGTCATCAGCAATCTTTCAGTGAAAGTGCTGTCGAAATCGGGTCAGCCGTTCTGAAGATTAGCCGGAATAAGCAGACAGGCAGACGGACAGACAGACAAACATATTTCAAATAGATTTTTTGGTGTAACGTATACATTTTGATATGCATTTAGTAAAAGGTTTGAATTTAAAGTTACAAACAGACATTATAATTTTATTTATTCATATAGTTAGCAATAAAAGTACAGTATAATATTGAATGCATGTCGTTTCAATTGAGTGGTCATCAAACCATCTCTGAAGTACTTTAGACATAGTTGCAGTTGTGCAACATTTCTAGCACTTCTTTATTATACTTACAACACTCTAGAATTAAATTAAGTATTTCAATGTAGCCATACTTTCTGCCTTGTTGGTCTAGTGGTTAGCGTATGCAGCTGCTGATCAAGAGGTTTCGGGTTCGATTCCCGGGTCAGACCAAAAATTTCTGTGATCCACAAATATTTGTTTTGAAGTCTGGGTGTTTTTCTATGTATATTACATACTTTTTTTTTGTAAATACATACATATGGTATGTATTTACAAAAAAAAGTATGTTTATGTGTTTAGATCAGTTGTCACAATGAATATGAATATTTCGGACATCTTACACACAACGTCATCTAGTCCCAAACTAAGCAGAGCTTGTATTATGGGTCAGTATTCATATTCATTTATTCATATTAATATTATAAGCTAGCTGTGTTCCGCGGTGTTACTTGCGGTTGTTGTTGTTAATCGCGAATGACACTAGTCTAAAACTGTTTTGCCTAAGTCACTCATAATGTTATCAACTAACTTCCAGTAAAAGCCCCGTCGAAATCAGTCTAGTCGTTCCAGAGATTAGCCGGAACAAACAGAAGGATAGACAGACAGACGGATCAACAAAATACCGTTTGTACTTCCATATATATTTGATAGAAAACGGTTTATTTGAAATTACAAACAGACACTCCAATTTTATTTATTTGTAAGGATTTAAAAAAAGAAACCCTGCAGAGTGCACATTTTGCCCAACGGCTTAAGTAGTCGCCACGCCGCTTTTATTAAAATAAATTGTCATTAAAATATGTAATTGTTTTCTTTCTTTCTTTTCTTTTCTTTTTTGTCTTTTCTTTTCTTTTTTCTTTTCTTTTCTTTTCTTTCTTCCTACTGCCGGGTTCAAATCCCACGCGGGACAACACTTTGTGTGATGTATAAACTGTTGTCCTGAGTCTGGGTGTTCTTTGTGTCGTATCACGTATGTTTGTAAAGTCCCCGCGACACAGGATAATATATAATATATATACCAAATGCGGGAGTTATTTTCTAAAAAAAAAAACAGGCAGTTCAAAATTGGAACAGAGAACGGGAACGGTATGTGTGGCCGCATACACCTTGCTCGGTTAACGATCTAACAAGCTACTAAGTTAATCCGAGATAAGCGACGGCCGCCATTGTTCCAACAGAATAGATAATTTACGTACAACGGATTACTGGTGTTGTGTAACACGAGGAGGATGATATGTGAGGTCCTGCACGTATGCAAACATCTGTAGGGAGCATAGACTGCATAAGTAGAATCTTTACAAAATAAGTTTTTATCTACAGAATAAGGAACATTTTAGAGTGGAAGAAATACGCACCAGAACGAAACGGTTCGGCTCTTCTTTCATATTCCGAGCAGTCAAGGACTGGAACTCACTACCAGCTCACGTGTTTCCTTCCAACTATGATCCCGAGTCCTTTAAACGGGGCCTGAAAAAGCATCTCACTAAGCCGCCATAGTGTGGGTCACCATACTTTATTGTCTGCATTCGCAGCAAGTATGGTGGCCCCCACTCTTGGATTCTGCTAATGCTTTCCATCAGGCAGGATAGAGTCACTTTGGTAGGCTAAATATAAAAAAAAACAAGTAATACTTTAAAAAAACAACTACTTTAAGTGTTAAGAATATTCATTTTGTGTAGCGGGGGACTTTACAAACAAACATACATTCTGTATCTTGGTTTAAGTATCTAGAACATGTACATTTCATCAAAAATCGGCTAAGTGCGTGTCAAGCCACGCATAGAATAGGGTTCCGTAGTCAACCATAAAGTCACGTAAATTTCAACTCGTCTCCGATAGACTAATTGTTACATTTACTTATTTTTTCGTTGATTTTTTATAAGGTTTTCCAAGTAAGCATTTTTTACAAGTCAGGCCTCTATAACTCCTGAACTAACAAAGTTATCTAAGCCGTTATAGTTTTCTTTTAAGGTTACATGAAGCAACGTATATATTTTCGTTTGTATTTAGGTAATAGCTGTTATTTCGAAATTACAGTCAATTCAATTTAATTTATTTGTGTAGATACATATCTATCAGCAGTTATATTACCATAGATAATATACGCTCAATTACTTGTGTTCTGTGCATTATGTTAACTTAAAATAAAATAAACAATGCTCTCTGATAAACACCATTACAATACGTAGGAAAATTGGAAATAATTAAATCACAATACGAGCGGCCATTAAAACAACACATTACTCACGTAAAATTAATAAATCATTTCAATAACTGATACCGAAAAGTTTTCACAATCGTATTAATTAGCGGCCATTTATGTGACGTCATCAAACATGGCGTACAGGTGCGCGGGAAAATTTAAACTTATTTTTTAAACGTCAATAATTATTGCACTTCTAATGAGTTCTTTGTTTCTTTATCGTTTAGTTATAGCTTGTAATAAATTTTATAAAATATCTAGCCGTAGAACATTATATTTAAGCGAGCGAAGGTTTAGGTTACAAACTGAGGCTGGGTGTTCTTTGTGACTGTTTCATGTATGTAAATTCCCTAGCGACACAGGATATGTACGTATATTCTTAATGAGGAAATTATTATTTAAAAAAAAAAAGTTAGTTTTAGTTTAAATACTTCACATTACTTGCCAAAAAAAATTCAATTTTAATTTTGCAACTAAAATTCATCATTCTATTTGTCCCGTTTTTCCAATTGTGATTGGTTCTGCATCATGTTTTAAATTTTTCTAATGGGTTCTTTAATTCAAAATTCCGAGGTGACAATGCAATAATAATATTGTTGATGTGTAACGATCATTACTTACAAACCCCCTTTAAAACCTCCATGACCGTAATCATGGTTGTATCACTTATGCCGTACCTCAGACTATATTTTAGCATCTGACCGGAAAAAGTCATATTTAATTGCGATAAATCCGATATTTATTACACAATTCGAACAGATATTGATAGATATTACGGTGTGAACATATCATAATTTTATATTGCGGCTATAAAATAGTATTTACTAGTATCTGTTGTGTAATAAGTTCGTTTTGGGAAAATGATATTTGATAGTTTCTCGTTAAAGTTAAACGGCTCAACGGCTTTTGATCTGGAGGCTACCTTTTACCTAGGTAAACTTTATGGTCAAAATTTATTTTTACGCCAGAGATATTTTCGACTAGGTTTAGCCGCGGCCCCGCACGCGTGTATGTCGGTAGTAAAGTCGGTAGTAAAGTCGCAGTAAAAAGTAGCCTATGTCCTTTCCCAAGGATTCATCTATTTCTATACTAAAATTTATCAAAATCGCTTCAGCAGTTTAGGCGTGAAAACGTAACAGACAGAGTTACTGTCGCATTTATAATTTTAGTAGGGATTAAAGAATATAAAGTGTCCTACATTCCTATTGGCTGTAGAGTGATGGTTTATAACCTTATTTACTAACACCAAAATAGTATCTAATTCGGACCAGCAGTTCCTGATATTGAAGCGTTCACAAATTACCTCTTCAGCTTTTTAAAGCTATATGTACACACTAGCTTTCGCCCGCGGCTCTGCCCGCGTTTATGTCGGTTATCGCGGTAAAAAGTAGCCTATGTCCTTTCCAAAGTTCAGCTCTATCTTCATACCAAATTTCATTAAAATCGGTTCAGTGGTTAAGGCGTGAAAGCGTAACAGACAGACAGAGCTACTTTCGCATTTATAATATTAAGTAGGGATAGTTAAAGTGTTATAGTAAGTTTCTATGTAACGTGTGCTTTTCAAACTTGAATATGTGACTATGTGTATCTCTTACACTGCTAATTAATTTTATTGACATTCCTCAAGGTCTACGTCGCGTCACATCAATTTATGAAAGACATAGGCAGAGGACGAAATAAAAAATAAATAAATGTTTTGGACGTCTAACATACAACATCATCTAGCCCCAAACTAAGCAGAGCTTGTACTATGGGTACTAGACAACTGATATAACTACAAATATACTTTTTTTGTTAATACATATGTACATAGAAAACACCCAAACTCCGAAATAAATATTTGCAGATCATACAAACATTTGGTCCGACCCGGGAATTGAACCCGAGAACTTTTTATCAGAAGTCGCATGCGCTAACCACTAGACCAACAAACCAGTCAATAATGTATACTGTTTAAAAAGAAAACGAGCAAGGCTTATAGTGCCTCCCAGTTCAGTTCAGTTCAGGTCCAGTCAATTCCCAGGTCGGACCAAATTTCTATGTAAAAAACACAAGAAATATTATTCAATTTGTTTCTCATAGTCCAAACTCTGCTTTATTTCAAGCTAGATGTTAGCTAGCTTATATACATACCTCCATCTCTTGTCACGCAATAACTTCCATAGACAGTATAAGAAATAGGCCAAGTGCGTGTCAGTCCACGTATAGAATAGAGTTCCGTAGGCTTCCATGATGACATGTGGCTTTAAAATCGTGTCCAATAGATAATTGTTATGTTTACTTTTTATTATTTTATTTATGTACGAAGATTTCCAAGTAGGTGTATTTTAGAAGTTAGGCCTCTATAACTCCTGAACTAACAAAGTTACCCAAACCGTTATAGTTTTACTTTACAGTTCAGCATATGGACTACCATCATGAATTATTTAGACTAAAAAAATCTTTAAACTCCATCCAGAACTTTACATCAAATTACGAGTTCGTTCCAAACAAAAAGCTCCAACCCAATCACAAACACACTCAAACTATTCCAAACATTTCAAAACGTAAGTAAACAAATGGAGGCCGGCAACTCTGGATACAAGCGAAGCCAAATATGTACAAATGAGTACCTACGTAACTTCGCCAATAATTCACTACAAACAGTTTTGTACACGTCAATGGATACACCTGGATGGGGTCCGTCTCGTATCGATTTATGCTTACGACTAGCCAAGTCTCGAGGTGTTACCCGCTGTTATTGTTGATACGGGGAATGTGAGATAGTCTAAAAAAATAGCCTAGCTCCCAGTAAAAGTCTCGTCATAATCGGTTTCACCGTTTTAAAGATTACCCAGAACATGAACGGACAGAAAGACATACAGACAAAAATTTAATGAAAGGATTTTTTGATGTTAGTACCGTATATACTTTTATATGTAATTATTAATAGTATTTAGGAAATACCTGATCATTTGATATTACAAACAGTCACTACAATCTTATTATTATTTATTTGTGTATTATATTATTTGTATAGGTTCGACGTTCAAAAACCCTTAATCATTAAAAAAATATTCAAGACTTTTCTGTTGGCAAAAATATCTCTTCACACATCTTACACAATACCTTAGATGTGTACAAATTTACACAAAGCTATGTAAAAATAAATAAACATATTGGCACAAAAGACCTACAGCTTTTCAGAACTAAAAACACAACACTATTACGTCAGGAACTAAAAGAAAAATAACAAAAGAATGACCGTAGCCCGCGCTGGCAGAGGCATCACATTTCCGACGGCACTAATGAACGGTTCCGCACGAACGTTACACCGGGGAACCACCGCTGGAATTCAGAGCAATGTTGCTCTTTAAACTCCTAGTTTAATATTTACTATTGAAACAGAGGGAATTTATAATAAAGCAATTAATTAAAAATTGAATTGCAATTTAAATCAGTCTGTAATAAGATGGATTTTGTAGGATCTTGCATTCTTATTTACTACTAGCTTTCGCCCGCGGCTCCACCCGCGTGTATGTCGGTTATCGCGGTGAAAAGTAGCCTATGTCCTTTCCCAACTTTAGTTCTATCTTCATACCAAATTTCATCAAAATCGGTTCAGTGGTTTAGACGTGAAAGCGTAACAGACAGACAGAGTTACTTTCACATTTATAATATTAATAGGGATTTATTAAAATGATGAAACATGATATCTCGTATAACAAAAAAAATTCAAATAACCAAATTGCCTTTAATATTTCGGAAGTTCCCCGGATTTCTCCAAGATCCTGTCATTACATCCTGGTTTTCTTATCATGAGACCATCTTATAATCACAGCATTCTTGCTGTGCTATTTCGTTGGTGAGTGTGAGATCGGAGGACCAATCATTCTACATCATTCTCCTGGTATCCAGAGGCCGTGAGAATGATGTAAAAACAACTGACCAGGCCGCCATTGTATGGGTCACTATGCTGCATTGCTTACCGTCACAATGAGGATGCTGACCCATCAGGCAGTACAGAATTACTTTAGTAAGCTTAAATACTACTAAATCGATTTAAATGAAATTTTTACACAGAATGTCTAATGCCTGAAAGAGGACTGGGCTACTTTTTATGACGATAACCGGCATACACGTGGGCGGAGCCGCGAGTGAAAACTTCTTCTTTCTTCTTATTCCCAATATTATTTGGGATCGGCTACTAGTTCAACCGGTTTTACTTGAATATCAGTTTTTCCACGGAACGACTGGAATCGGAACTCTTTAACCCTAAAGAAGAACTGAAATTCGAAGGTTGAACTAGTTGTCAGTAAAGAGGGCACTGACTTCCCAATAACGAATGCCATAGATGTTTATGACAACCGGGACCGACGGCTTTACGTGCTCTCCGAGGCATCACCGCCAAACTTCCAAACTCCGGACTACTATTAGGAATTTCCTAAGAAAAACCCAAAAACATGTTTTGGTCCGACCCGGGATTTGAACCCGAGACCTCTCAATTAGCGGTCGCATACGCTATCCACTAGACCAAGGAGGCAGGGCGAGTGAAAACTATTAAATGACTAGCTTTTGCCCGCGGCTCCGTCCGCGTGTATGTCGGTTATCGTGGTAAAAAGTAGCCTATGTCCTTTCCCAAGTTGAGTTCTATCTTCATACCAAATTTCATCAAAATTGCTTCAGTAGTTTAGGCGTGAAAGCGTAACAGACAGACAGACAGAGTTACTTTCGCATTTATAATATTAGTAGGGATAATTATAACAATAGGCGGTCTATACTATAACGGCAATCTCTTCCATACAAGACAAAGACTTTGTAAAGTTATACGGTTATGGTAAAATCTGATTTAGGGGAGTGTGTAGTGTGTTATTTACTTGTGTGTAATTAAAGGTTAGGGGTAGTAAAGGGTTGTAATTAATATCAATCTTGCCGTCTCGTCTTGACCGTATGAACTTTTGAACCATATTTGTTAGACATTCGCCAAGCCTCAAAATAATGAATACATATATGCTTACGCCCGACAGTTATGAGGCCCTCTTTAAAATCGGTTGGGAACAGATTTGTTTTATACTTAATAGTCTAATAAGAAAATCTTATGAAATTATTTTTAACTAGCTTTCGCCCTCGGCTTCGCACTCGTGTATCTCGATTATTGCAGTAAAAAGTAGCCTATGTATTATTCTGATATATAAACTATATTACTGTAAAGTTTCATCATAATCTGTTCAGTAGTTTTTGCGTGAAAGAGAAATAAACATACATACACATACACACTCATAAACTTTCGCGTTTATATCTAATATTAGTAAGATATTAAGTCCATACTAATATTAATAATGTGAAAGTAACTGTCTGTTACGTTTTCACGCCTAAACCGCGATAACCGATACACGCGGGCGTAGTCGAGGGCCAAAAGCTAGTTATTAATGTAATGAATTCAAAAAATATCTATTTAACTGTCTATCTGTTACGCTTTATAGACTAAGTAGATACGCTGATTTTAATGAAATTCGGCATGGAGTTATTTTGATTCTTGAAGAAAAACATAACCAATTATTAACACGATAAGCTACATACAAACGGGTGGAGCTGCGTTCAAAAAATAGTATTTAATCTCACAAACTACAAAGTAACTGTCTGTTTGTTACGTTTTAATGACTAAGCCGTTGAGCCGATTTGGATGAATTTAGGTATAAGGATAGCATAAACCCTGAAGAAGGACATAGGCTACTAAGCTACTTTTTGTCGTGATAACTAATATACAGGCTGACGTAATGTAGAAATGTGAACATTTTTGTCGATGCTGTTGCTCAATCTGCCAGAACATCTGAACGAATCTAGATAAAATTTGATGCTGAGTAGATTAAGCTTAGAATAGAACTCGGAGTACTTTTATCAGCTTCAAGATAAATAGTACTAAAAATTCTTTACAAAATGGCCAAGAAATCATAAGATTTTCGACTGTATACTCATGTTTTTTGCTGTAAACAGGACTTCATAGCGATAAAATTCAAAATCGGCCATGTGCATGTGCATGCCACGCACCGGAAAGGGTTCCTCAGTCACCCATAATGGTACGTGAATTTAAAATCGTATCCAATAGATAATTGTTATGTTTACGTATTAATGCGTTAATTTTGTATGACGTTTTCCAAGTGAGCGCATTTTAGAAGTTAAGCCTCCATAACTCCTGAACTAATAAAGTTATCTAATCCGTTATAATTTTCCTTTAAAGTTCATTGCATGGAAAAATTCGTGATGGTGGTGACCATGATCATCCACCATAACGAGTCATAAACTAAAAAGGTACGACACCTTTTATTTTCCTTAACATACCGCTCGTGGTCACGGGTAGACTGATGTGAGTAAAAGTCGCGAAAGTTCAAACAATGTATTATAAATAAAGTTCTATGTTTGTACTTAATAAACTAAGTACGAAATAAGATTACGGGGGACGGAATAACAGTAAAAATCCTACGAGAACAAAACCACAATAAAAATAACTTGAATAAATAAAAAATGAAAAGCTGAAATGCCTTTGAATTGACAGGCTAACTGGCGTGTTTAATATACCTAATTGACGGTTTATATTGCACCTACACTATTAATTTCAATAGATGGAAATAAAAATGGTTTCCATGTACGTTTTGTTGTGGGGAAACGTTGTTTTAATAATTTATTATTTGGCTTTGTGTGGACAGGGAACAAAAAATATTAATAATTGACTTTAAATAATATTTTTCCTATTGGGGATGTTCCTGTTTAAGGTTTCGTAGTTCACGTCTCGAAACCCCTGTAGTTTAATCATGGTAGAAAGAAGAAACTTTGCATGGATGTGTGTTATTATTATTATAATATTTAGGTATCCGTTTGCGAATTATTCTACTCTAAAGTGAATTTTAATTGTTGAAATAGAGGGTCCCTCAACTCTGTCCTGAAACCCAACTTTCTAAGTTGACATCGAAAAGACTGTACTTGTGATGTGTACACAGGTAACCCCTTAAGCATTCTTGAAACGGAAAGATAGAACTCTCACGCCCGTTTTCTACAACTACACTTAGCCCATTAATTTTAAGAGAATGCCAATCACTTATGTGTCGCCTATAGGATGGTGAACACGAAAATATCTCTGAGGGATACCCAACTCTTTCTAAGTAGCTATTAAAATTTAGGGGACTGGTGCAAATTAAAATCATACTAGTTTTAAGTATTAGAATTCTTTATGCCGTTCGTTGTTCATGAGTCATGAGTACCCCTTACAACCTCCCCTTCATGATTGAACCCATGGGAGTTTCCTTAAAGCAGCTACTTTATCCTAATAAAGTATTACAAGGGTTATAACTGTTTTCTAGATAAAACTATAAATCGATTGAACATATCGCGTGACTTCTCCGTTTCATTGGATCGATCTTACAATTGAATTACTTATTAAACGGATAACGTTCATTGAACTGTGATGTTATTGAAGTTAGATCATTATGGAGGATCAGCAGGCCCTCTGTTGATCATGACTTCTAAGCTGGAGGTCTTGAGTTCAATTCCGTATGACTTTAAGACGAATACTATCATTTGTTCAAGGTCCAAGTGTGTCTATACATAACTACAAAGTATTTGTAATTTGAAGCTACCAGGTTTTCACTAAGTGCATCATCATCAACAGCCTTTAACAGTCCACTGCTGGACATAGGCCTCTCCTTTGAAAGGAGGTTTTGGCCTACTATACCACGCTGGCCAGACGGGTTGGTAAAGGGTTTGTTTCAAGTTTTCCTTCTCTTGGCAGGATGTTAGCTGCTTATTTTGTTCCTTTAGTCGCCTCTTACGACACCCATGGAATGAATAGGGGTGGTGACACTTTGTATTCTTAATCCGTCACATCACGGACAAGATATACTGGGAATAGATTTTCTTTAAAGTCTTTTTTTGTTTGTTAAAAATGTTGTGATGGTCTTCTGTGCGAGGGTAGTACTGTCCCTGTTGAGCCGGCCCATTCGTGCTGAAATCAACGTATCCCACTACCTTGGTTCAAGCTAGCTACTTATCATGAGGGTAAACGTATGCTCGTTTTACTTTACAAAAACCTATTTACAGAAGAAATAAACAAATATGCTTTATCTATCTTGGAGGTGTTCTTCACACCTAACGACACCAGTCTATTAAACACACAGAGATAATGCACTTGTAGACAGATTCGGGTGTTAAGCGTAGTTTTGTGATTTTAATGGATATCTGTGGTGTTTTATTTAAGGGTGCGAGGGTGTTTGTTGACAAGTTGACACCACACTCAGAGCAGATAATATGAATGAATAATAAGACTAAAAAGGTTTTCTTTTCTACTGTGTACGGATAGAATAATTCTTTTTGTTTTGGATTGAGTATTCAGCCTCGTTAGTCTAGTGGTTAGCGTATGCGACTGCTGATCAAAGGTCTCGGGTTCGTATCCCGGGTCGTACGAAATTATTGTGTAATCCGTAAATATTTGTTTCGGAGTTTGAGTATTTTCTATGTATAATATGTAAGTATGTATTTACAAAAAAAAGTATGTTTATGTATTTATATCAGTTGTCTAGTTACCCATAATACAAGCTCTGCTTAGTTTGGGGACTAGATGGCGTTGTGTGTAAAATGTACGAAATATTTATTTATATTGTTTATTGAGGGATATTGGATGTTATGAAAGCTACGACGACCCTTAGGGGTCGTAAACATAAAAGTAAAACAGCTAATATTTCGTTTTTAATAAGTTTGTTAAATCTTGGATCCACTGGGAACGTTAGTAGGCCTCATATTTCTAATTGAGGGTAGACGTGAGTTTAGCGGGTGAGGAGAATGTTCTTGTACATTCACTTTATTGAAGCACTCGATCACGAAATACAGTTAGGACATTAAATAGCAGCCCATGATTAATAATTTTAAATAAGACACTCCACCGAACACGTGGTGCTCACACGAGATGATCCGCGATAACTCTGCTCGTCAACGACGACGTTCCATTTTTAAAGGAACTCACGAACGAATGAACGAACAATAATCATCTAGGGAAGGGATAAAACCATTGTCACCCGTGATCCTTGTCTATGACTTATGACATGAAAGTAATCGACTAAAATCAATCATTCAATCGCGTTTTTATTATTTTAAAGTGTCAATGATTCCCATCCCTGCGGTCACCGGTCGCACGCGCCAGTGCCCGGTGTTGCGTCAGTGTCTTACCTTCAGACACTTAACAGTGTTGCCAGCTAAAATAATCGATACGCCGGCACGGCCATACTGACAATCGCACGTCCCTGTGCGATCACTCACCTCTACAGGTCTCGTACTCCTCGTCAATCAGAGAGAAAAAAAAATCGCTCGTCCATCACTGACTCGCTACCAATTCATGACACCTGTTTAAAAAGATCTCCATCTTTACCCCTCGCATCTAAATTAAACACACTGGGCGTCCACCTGACCTCAGGCGTCCCTTCGACCATCCACCAACTCGCATGGTGTATCGGACCTGACCACCCGTCAGCGCCCCTTCCACCAATCACACACACACACACACTGGGCAGACAACTGACCTCAGGCGTCCCTTCGACCGATCACCAACTCACATGGTGCCTCGGACCGGACAACCATCAGCGTCTCTTCCACCAGTCTCATCGCGTAGTCTGATCAGGTGCATCGATCCGGTTTACAGACCAGCTCCATTTTTCAGATACGCGACTACCAACTACCCATCAACCCTACTATAAATCGCGAAGTCTGATCAGGTGCATCGATCCGGTTTACAGACCAGCCCCATTTTTCAGATACGCGCCTATTAACTACCCATCAATAAGGCTACATACCGCGTAGTCTGATCAGAGGCATCGATCCGTTTTCCAGACCAGCCCCCTTTTTCAGACACGTGCCAACCGAGTACCCATCCAGTGTACGCTCGCTACGTTACGTACGCACGCTCTGGATCGATACTCTACGTACGTTCTCTGGATCGGTTCTCGATAAAAGAACAGAATATACACAAATGAATTGCGCAACTGAAATAACAATTGGCCGGACACGTTTTCCGAAGAAACTACGATAGATGAAGTCATATAACTATTCTGGCGACCCTGAACAGGAAGTCGAAGTGTTGGTAGGCCAGCTGCCAGGTGGTCGGAAGATATAAAGAAAGACTAGACACACCGCATCCAGAAGCGTATGGAAAACCATGTAGGAAGCATATATCCAACAGTGCATGCAAATATGCCGAGGAAGAAGAAGAAAGAAGAAGAGTGCACAAACGTTATCAACTCACCTTTAGTACTCGTCATGTTCGGAGGCAGAGGCTAAAGTATGTAAACTAGATGTCGATGCTGCATCACTTTCCTCATAGGATATTATGTCGATTGTCATGACTATAGATTTCGAATTTCATGAGCATACTTACAGCTTAGGTTAGACCCACCAACGTCTCTCAGCTCGTCTCTATAATGATCTGGTACCTTGACAATAATAGAACCTTACCTTTGAACTTTTACTGTAGTTTGGTTTGGTTACACTCGCTATCCTTGTTAAAGACGAAATTGCCTGCACTGAATGGACTCACTATTGCTCTACTTCGGATGAAGCGTTCTACCTCTGACGTATAGTCTTTTGATATTCTACATTGCTCGTTTGTAAAGCATTAATTCCGCAGGGGAGTAGCCTGTTACTCTGGATCTAGTGGTATTAAAGGCAAGCTGAACTTACAGAAGTTTTGTTTGGTTTGATCTCTACTATTGTGAGTAGACATTTTAGAGTACGCATTATACGCTTAGCGTTAGCCCTACCGGAACCAGTACTGATAAGGTGAAGCTGTACACTATGCCCACATCAACACCGTTTGAAGTTTGCACCTATATAACACCTACGTTAGTCTGCTTTTACACGCTTCGGTGCACCAAATAGGCAAACAGCCCTCTTGTGAGATTGGATTAAGGTAGAAGCATCGAGAGATGCCGAGTAATGAAAGACACGCACATCATCATCGTCTTTACCGCCCAATCCCCCTGCAATATCTATGTGAATCGCATGTCAGGACCCGTGTCCTTAGGCATTGATGAAAGCCAACTTGCCAAGCCTAAAGGCCCCAGGCGACCGGAAACAACCACCAAGGGCAAGCAACGACGGCGCGGCCAGAACCGGACGGGCGACCACCCGTGGCACGACACGCCACGAGCGCCACCGCAACCCAAAGGCCACGCCAAGCAGCCAGTCCCGGCTGCCGCCACAAGACAGCATCCGCAAAGCCCAGCTGGAGGTCCTCCAGAAAAACACCATCCAACGGCAAGACCACGCAGCCACAATGCGTTCCAAAAGTCCACAACCAGGGCGGTGACCGGAAACTGGTTACCCTTACGCACATCATGGTGCGAGTAGTCCGAGGTTTCTTTGTTCTTATTTTTGTTAATGAGGTCACGAATTTCGATATCACGATTTTGTTCTACCGCTAACTACCCATAATAAAGTTAAGTCAGCGCCATCACGCGAAGACTGAACCACGAAGAACACACGGTATGAACTACACGGAGCAACTACCAATCTTGAATCGCGACGGAGAAACTCTCGCGCGAACCAGCACACACACTACATCCCAACACCAACCGCTGTGCAGCGGCCCACCAGGCACGACCACCTCGCCTGGTCGGAGGATCCCCCCTCTGTGTCGGAGGAACACGACACCCGGTCCTCTACAGTATTCTAATATTACGTTTACAGTTTCATCTGATAATGTACTGGCATTAGAGTCATCACAAACTGTATTTGGGATTGGATGTCTAGACAAGAAATCAGCATGTTACTTGTTGGCACCTTATGCACAATATTGACTCCTGTAGAAATACCCACCACTAATGGTGTGTGCTGTGTAATGCTGCCCATACAAACACTGTTTAAAGATCTCGACTACTCAGGTGACTATGATAGTTTCTAGTTCCTACGAATGAAATCGCGATTCTGCGTCAGTCGTTCGTCAACTAAAATATGACACTAAGATATGACAACATGTAGCAAACCATTCTTTCTTTGAATGATTATGGCCCCATAACCGTTAGAACTGGCATCAGTGTGAAACTCAATAGCTGCCGCTTCACGATCTAATATTGTTAGTACAGACTCCTGAGCTCAGTATTTGAACAGTTTTCTTGTAAATATTGTCATGTAGGTCCGTCCACCTTATTGTCCCCTTCAGTGAATAAAGTGGGCCTACCATACGAGTATTATTTGGGTATAAAGTTTCTGAAGTAGGAGACAAGGCCCAAGAACTGTCTATTCTGAGTAGCAATCTTCGGGGTAGGAGAATCGACCACTTCTCCTGCTCTAACTACATGACCCACAAAATGTACTCCTACATTTCTATAAAAAAAGGAAAACTCCGTCTGACAATGCTCTCAGGGTTAAAGCAACGTTCCAGACAATGGGAATGATTATCAAAGAAACCAAGTCCATAATCAAGGTAACCCAGCGCAACGCTAATTCCAAGTTTATAACTAAGCCTTGTTGATACACCTTTGATAGACTGCAGCCGAATTTCTAAGATCAAAGGGCTTAGTTAGATACCCATATTGACCATCTTGTGAGGGTGAGGAACTACCGTAAATAACTTACGCTTCTAGGAGGGCCGAACCCCCCCCCGTTCTTGAACACTCCTATATTGATCAATAGGGTCTACCCGTAAATCTCCTGTAAAGACGCGATGCCCTGGTAAACCATCGATAAAGAATTCAGAATATTTTCGTAACTAAATAATAAGATTTTTGATTTGATTTTGTACACACAGTTTAAGTCAGTATCTATATCCTCAAGAGCTTAGCTTACTTTTGGGTATGCTTTTCGCTGAAACTCACTTCCTATTGTAGAAAACAAAACATCAATACGGTTAATTTGCACACTGACGTACTCGTTTTTTTTTTAAAAAAATCACTGCCTATAGAATTACTTTACCGTTTATCGTTCCATTCGGCACAACGTAAAATAGTAACGTAATCGTGATATGTTATATGCGAACGCGATTTTGTATTTGCGAGAAACATCTTACGGTTCCCTTTTTTTTTCTTCTTTTTTTTTTTTTTTTAATTACCCCCGATAATAAAAAAAAATAATAACCAACAAGCATGCCCACTATCAACGAGAAAATAAAAAGAAACGATCTCACCGGATTCTGCGTTGCCTTTGCTCCCCGCCGATTCATGTTTACAGATGTGCACCTCCTTAATTGTTGTAACTCCGAACCCTTGCGCTCCTCACAAACCGACGCGACATATCCAGCCTGTCCGCATACATAGCTGAGATCTGTCCGAAGTCTCATTTAGACGGCTCTTCAGAACCCTCTCGCTGTTCGCGACACTCGATAGAGAAAATCATGTGCAAAATGCTGTGCCCTTGTGTGCCAAAACGCTGACATATCGTCGTGGTCAAAACAAATCAGCCTTACGGTAATGTTAAATTCCGATTGTTGCGGATTAGCGGTCGCCAGTAATTGAGATTTTCATCACCATGTTTTTGTAAACAGTTTGATTGTCCGGGCTGCTCACTGCTGTTCACCTTACACTATTCTCCTCAGGTGGTTACCCTGCGTATCCCACTTCTGATGTTAAATCTTGGATCCACTGGGAACGTTAGTAGGCCTCATATTTCTAATTGAGGGTAGACGTGAGTTTAGCGGGTGAGGAGAATGTTCTTGTACATTCACTTTATTGAAGCACTCGATCACGAAATACAGTTAGGACATTAAATAGCAGCCCATGATTAATAATTTTAAATAAGACACTCCACCGAACACGTGGTGCTCACACGAGATGATCCGCGATAACTCTGCTCGTCAACGACGACGTTCCATTTTTAAAGGAACTCACGAACGAATGAACGAACAATAATCATCTAGGGAAGGGATAAAACCATTGTCACCCGTGATCCTTGTCTATGACTTATGACATGAAAGTAATCGACTAAAATCAATCATTCAATCGCGTTTTTATTATTTTAAAGTGTCAATGATTCCCATCCCTGCGGTCACCGGTCGCACGCGCCAGTGCCCGGTGTTGCGTCAGTGTCTTACCTTCAGACACTTAACAGTGTTGCCAGCTAAAATAATCGATACGCCGGCAAGTTTATTAAATGCCTCGTTGGTCGGTTAGCGTGTACGACTGATCGAGATATCTCGAGTTCATTTTCCAATCGGATCAAAAGTGATGTTGCAATTTCTTATAAGAAATTCTTATTCACATACAGTTTCCAACAAGTACATTTACCTTCTAAACTGTGTGATAACAATAATTATTGAGTCTTCTACGTTACGTGACTTGGGAAGAATCGTTGGATGGATTTCTTGTTGACGATTTAAAATAGGCAGCCAGGTCCACACGTGTCTAAAAATGTTCAAAGGTTTTTTTGCCATAAAATACAAACGTTGAAATTGAATTGTGTAGTATTTTTTTTGTGTAAGTTTGTAAATGTGAGCATAGTGTGGGCTTGTAATGTTAGTTTATATTTTAGTAATTTTCTGGTGGTTTTGAGTGTTTCCACGGCCTACTTTAGTGTCCTGCTGGCGGCAGTGTCGTGTTCCGGGTTGTGGATCCTGACTACATCGGTTAGGCTACACGATGGCTGGGGCCCGTGTGCCGTCTGTATGGATAGGTCGACTCAAAACTATGGTTCTTTCTTCAAAAGGCCAACCCAGACCCTATACTGCACTCACATAGTTCTCTTTAATATTGTACACGGACTTAAAAAAAAAAGACACCTCTGTGGTTTGTTTCGGCGTTTCTTCCCAGAGTGAGTCGTAGGAAATGCCGGCGCCTTCTAGCTATAAGTCCGACTTGTAAAAATGTCTGAAAAGATTTACTTACAGAAATAAATATCATTTATCATTTAAACACACCCAGACTTAGAATTTTAATTTTTGGTTCATACAAACTGTTATTCCGTGTAGGATTTAAACCTACAACACTTGGCATAGTGGAAAGCGGCATGGCGATCGCTTAAACCACTAGGCCAACCGTGCAATCGGGAGTTTAAATTCAATAGTAGTTCTGCACCGATTGTTCAAATTTTGACACGAAATGCAACAAAGTGCTCTAGCGAAGTGCGAGAGGATACTATGGAGTCAGTGATCCAAGGTTCAATTTTCACCCAGTACAAATAACTAAGTGATAAAAACGATCTGTTACTTAATTTACTTTTTTTTTCTCTTACCATCTTCCGAGCCTTTATTCCCAAGTTTATTTGGGGTCGGCTATCTAGTTCAACCGGTTTTACCTGAATTTCAGTTTTTCCACGGATGTATACAGGGTATATACGCCAAAAAAATTTTTATTACAATTTTTGTCAGTATGTCTGTTTATTCCGGATAATCTCTGGAACGGCTTGACCGATTTTGAAAGGACTTTCACTGCCAGATAGCTGATGGTATAAGGACTAACTTAGGCTACTTTTTTAGTCTAGCTTCAGCCCGCGGCGTTGCCCGCGGTTACAAAAACATACGTGGGTAACACCGCGGGGCTCAGTTAGTATATAATATATCCTTCTATTTATTTTGGAATATAACGGAATTACAAATATTAAAAGTAAATGATAATAAAACGCTACACTATTAAGTTATTTGTAAGCGACATCTCATAGCAATAACAAAACGTTTTACCAAAGTTATAGATATGTTTACTCTCCATTACTCAGTTAAGATTCTTTATGACGTGCCAATGTAAGTAAGCTTTTTATACACATTTTCTTTAAAACCTTCTGCGTTTGATACAACCATATGCCTAACAGAATAAAAGCTATTATCGCTTGAAGCAAGTGAAAGACTGACAGTTTTAAGAAACAAAGATTTTGTTTGCGTTGGATTTCAATTTTAACTTAAATGAATAAGGTCAAATTTCGGTTGTTTTTTCTTATGTTTTAAGTTGGTAGCACTTGATTATGATTAAGCACCATAATGCTTGGGGTAGGTCGTGTTGATAAATGATAATGTATTTGTTAAAAGATGACACAGTTGTGACAAGGACGGCTTTGTTTTTGCTTATCTGTGCTTGATAACTGTGTTTTTTTAATGTGTTTTTCTTAAAAAGATTACCAAAGAAATCTTATGGACAATGTGCGACTTTTTAAGAATGCCCTCGGAGTTCAAATAAATAAATTCATTAAAACTAAAAATAGTTTAGTGGCCAACAGACATTTATAACGTTCTACGGTCCCAGGTTGAATTCCTGTCGGTTCAACAAGTTCTAATGAAAATTTATTGTTTTGCAATTTATTTGTTAACTTAATTTTACATTATGTATGTATGACCTAATTCACTAGACCATTATTTTCTGCTATAATCCTTATTTTTATTTAAAAATATCGTTTTATTTATTTCTGTGTCTGTTTACTAATTACTCAGAATTGATTTTAATTCCAAGAGTGATACCATAGGAGGGAGGTCATGATAACCATCAACAGCCTTTAATACCACATTTTGGCCTACCTTACAACGCTGGCCAGACGGGATGATAGAAGATTGGGTTCAAGTTTTTCTTCTACTTGCACCAAAGTTATTCTGCTTAGTTTTTCTCTTAATCGACTCTCATAACCCTCAGGTGTCAGGTGATCTACTGATCTACTGATCCATCCCAACTCCACACAGGCTGACATAGCCTCTTGGTGGTATACGTGGGGATTTCTGCACGAAAAAAAAAATGTTGAGTGTAAAAATCAAAATCACAACGCCTTTATTTTATGGAAGCCTTTTCATGCATGTTTGAAACCTTACATTAATGACTTTAGTTGCCCAGTTCCAAAACGTCATTTCTATTGAGAAGAATCGCCAAAAAATTCCATATTTTTTCCATTCCATACTTTTAAACTTATTGTGAACCCAGTCTGCATAAAAATACCCCCCCCCCCTTCCCCTTACGTAGTAGAGCCACGCTGATTTAAACACGAATGGGTCGACTCGACCGGGGCAGTACTACCCTCACACAGAAGACCACCATAATAATGACAGCACTCTTGCTGTCGTATTTCGTTGGTGAGTGTGTGACTGGAGACCCATTTCTGCATCATGCTACAGAAACATCCGACCAGGCCGCCATGGCATGGGTCACTATGCTGCATTCCTTCCCCTTACAATGCGGATGGTGACCCCTACTCCTGGATTCTACTCATGCTTTTATATAAATAAACCTAAGGTGGCTAATGTTCAAACCTGATCCACCACTATCCTGCAATTCTGTAAGTACAATTTTCAGGGTACTTTTCACGTATCACGCAAAGGGGCGTGTTTGATATAAACCGGGGTTTTACCTAGCGTGATAACACGCGATAAATATCTAGTGTATATGACACAACGTATTACGTGAAAGTGTGTATCCATTAAATACGATAAAAAACATGATCGGACACGCTTCGATAATGTAGAAAATGAAAATACGTTGATGTTATTGCACTCTATTTGATTGTTTTTAAATAAATATAAACTGAAAATCAACACTGTTTTTTTAAAGGTGGTTAAAAATTGTACTTTTTAAATGTTTGTGTGACCCGCATATTTATTTCGGAGTCTGGGTGTTTTCTATGTACAATAGTTACAAAAAGTATCTTTATGTATTTATATCAGTTGTCTAGTACCACTAGACTAATAGAAAATATAAACTCTGCTAAATTTACTAGATGACGCCGTGACATATTATTATTACTTATTTTTATTAAATGATTACCGAACAAGTAGACAGGCCTGATGGTGAGTGGTAATACTGGTAATCGTCCTCCAAGGAGATCTTTTCAGATGAAAAACATCGCCTTTATTTACCAACGTTTCAACGGACAACAAAAATATATTGTTTCTTTACATTTAATTAATTGTACTAAGATACTGTTTTTATAAATCATTTTATTATAAGCGCTTAGCCGTAATTAGAGATTGCAAATCCCGGACGATTTTTCAATTCCGGGATTTCGGGATCGTATCGGAGCGATCCCGGGATCCCGGTACTGGTACCGGGATTATACGAAAATTTGAAATAGTTTAATAATAAACATAATTTAATAAAGAAAACTAACTTTTAATAAATAACAAAAGGAAAAACAAAGAAACAAATATGAATTATAACAAAATGAACAAAATAGTTAATAAAAGTAAATATATAAAAGTAATGATATAATTTTGGAACTATTTTTTTTTACTGATAGTTAGTATTTTAATTACAATCTTTACAAATTACATTCAAAATTTACAAGTTGACAGTTTTTAATTAAGTAAATTTACGAATTATCATTCAAAAAATACAATTATCGTTTCACAGATTATGTTTGTTTGTCAAATTTAACAACTGTCGAAGTGTCACATGAAATCTGCTTCGTTTCAGTTGAGTCGTAAATAAAGTCTTTATTTATTTTTTTTGTCAAATATCGACCAAGTTAAACTCATTGTTTTAAAAATAACTTAATTACAAATTTAAGGGTTAAATATTCCCAAATCATAACTTAAAGCTAAAGAAAAAGCGTCGGATCGCGTTCGAGTTATAATGGTATATGTCTCTTTTTATGTTTACTACTATTGTCGAAAATTTCAATGTCTAATTAGTCAGCCAAAGAAAAGGCGTCGGATCACGTTCGAGTTATAAAGCCGTATATGTCTCTTTTGTTATGTTTACTACTATTGTCGAAAATTTCAATGTCTAATTAGTCAGCCAAAGAAAAGGCGTCGGATTACGTTCGAGTTATAAAACCGTATATGTCTCTTTTGTTATGTTTACTACTATTGTCGAAATTTTCAATGCCTAATTAGTCAGCCAAAGAAAAAGCGTCGGATCACGTTCTAGTTATAAAGCCGTATATTATTATGTCTCTTTTGTTATGTTTACTACTATTGTCGAAAATTTAAATGCCTAATTAGTCAGCCAAAGAAAAAGCGTCGGATCACGTTCGAGTTATAAAGCCATATATATGTCTCTTTTGTTATGTTTACTACTATTGTCGAAAATTTCAATGCCTAATTAGTCAGCCAAAGAAAAAGCGTCGGATCACGTTGCGAGTTATAGAGGTATATGTCTCTTTTGTTATGTTTACTGCTATTGTCAAAAATTTCAATGCCTAATTAAGCGTGAATTTATTTTTAGAACAATGAGATTAACTTTGTCGAGTTTAAAAAACTTTCGGTTAAGATTTGAGTAGAACAAAAAAGGTCTTATTAGCCTAGATTTTTCTTTTTCAATCCCGGGAATTTTCGGGATTGTGGGTCAATCCCGGGATTGTAATCCCGAAGAAAAATCGGTCCGGGATCCCGGTTTTCGGGATCCCGGGATCCCGGTATTCAATCTCTAGCCGTAATATATATTTATATACAGGTGAATTTTTGAGATGGGACAGTAAGGACAGGTACCTTAACCGTTATAGTTAAAGGAAAACGCTTTTAGGAGACTGTCCATAATTTTTTAAGATATTCTGAATTGCATTTACAGATTTTGGAAAAAATGTACAGCCAGCAAGAAAATGGTCATTTTAAACAAAAACTTTTTTTGATGCCAATCGATCCTGTTTCTTATAGGGATCAAAAGTCTATATTGGACCGACTGAGGTTTAAGTACTAGAAATGTCAGAAATCGCAAAAAACTTTTCCCATACATTTGTACGGAAGTAAATCATTATAATATGTATTTTAGACACAGACAAACATAACTTACATTTGGATATTTTACGAAATAATTTGCTCAAATGTCGGCCGGTTTAACGAATACATAAGTTCACTCATTTTTGTACTGAGCTAGTAGCAGCCGATAATTTTCTTGGGTAGATATCATTTAAAATCCTTGTTAATGCATCTTTTATATTAAGCGTAATTTGTAAATAATAGAAACACGGAATCTGCATTGGTGTGGTACGCGAATAAGTATGCGACAAGTACTGCGACAAATATCGAGTGGTTTTAAAAATAACTCTGGCCGTGACGCTTTGTGGCTAATCAGCATGGGCTCCTTTAACACCTTAGTGGCTGGTTGTATATAGTATTAGTTTTTGAAGTGTACAGTAATCAAACTAACATCGACACTAAAATTAAAATTCGAAAGTATCTCTTTCGATTACACTTTCATGACAAAACCGCTGCATTAATTTCACTGAAATTTGACAATGAGGTTCTTGAGGAAGGATTAACTCTTTCCCACAATAAAAAACATTAACGCGAGCCTCAAGCAAAATCTAGTTTTTGTATAATTAGAGTATGTTCATGTGTGGTCTAGTTAGTTCTACCATGACACGAGCTTAATGTAGGAAACGGTTTTAGGAATCAAACGAGATATGTGCAGTTAAATTATTATCTTATTACATTACTAACTTAAAACATATCGATGTAATAAATCAACTTTTACTGTTCGAGCCATAAAATAATTAATTTGCTCCCAAAATAAAATTAATAACAATCGAAATAAACAGTCCCCATTCCTTACCATCTGCACTCAACCCTCACTACCCCACGGGTGGGCTAAAAAATACCCAAAAAAAGTTGTGTTGGGTGTCTCGTGGCGAGATTAATTAGGTTTCAAATAACATATAATTGTCTGTGAGAAATTGATAAATATATGTTTACTGTATTAGGGTCACAACATTTTCACCCGACTACGGCGAAGTCAGAAGTAAGAGTAATTGTTTTGAGAGTCTATGTGTCAAAGTTTTATTTCAATTAGGCATTTTTTTTCATAGTAGCCAACATCTATTTTTCACAACAATAGAACGCGAACAGAGCCGCGGACATCAGCTAGTAAATAGACAGATGAAGAAACAAAGTATAAACGACTGCACAGTAGGCCTAGGGCTCAAGTCCCACTTGGGGCAACATTTTGTATGAACAACAAATTGTGGTTCTGAGTCTGAGTGTTCTTTGTGTCCGTATCATGTATGTTTGTAAATCCACCGTGACACAGTAATTCGGGTGTTGTCTTTAAAAAGAAATATACTCTCATAGCTAGTCTTATTCATTAAAATTACAGATATTTACATTTTAATTAGCCATTACAGTATGTGAAATATGAAACTAATGATATCCTTTGGTTCAGAATTTTCTTATACGAGTTTATTGTGATGTCGATTTTAGAATGCGTATCATTAAATCATAGCATTTATTGTCACTGGTGCTGTACTGACAGCAAAAAAATTCACTTACTACGACATTTACCATTACTCGGATTGTTTCTATTAAGTTAAATGTCTTGTGGGTCTAGCGGTTATCATAAGGCTTGATTCCCGGGTCGGACCGCGTTTATATCAGTTAACTAGTACCCATAGTACAAGCTCTGCTTAGTTTTGGAATAAATGACGTTGTGTGTCAGATCTTAAAAATATTTATTATTATTATTTCTGTGAACCCAATTTATGTCGAAGTAGGATGATTCCCCAATTAAAAGAAAATGCCAAAAAAAGATTTCTCTACTAGCTGTACTTTAACAGGAAAGATTGGAGGGGTACCGAAAGCCAAAATGATTTATAATAAAAGGTCTACTTATTTGAATCCGAATGGGCAGTGTAGGGTTACCTGCATTTTACCCGTTGGTCTACCCTTGACAGATATATAGCATTTTTCCATGCAAAATAGGTAAAAGGTAATATTGGATATTTGGATCGTTAAAGATACCCAACGGGAGCTTTATGGAGGATAGAGGAGAATGGGCTGAATTATTATTTTGGAGAGAGTACAATGGGCAAAGTGTGTCATGGTCAAATAAGATCCTAATATTCAAGTGAAGGTCTCTTGGACATTTTTTATGGTTGGGTTCAGGGGAAAGTCACTTGGGTTCCGTAAATCAGTTAACTTTTATATTGATTCTTGGAGTGATTCATTGTATACTTATATATATATATATATATATAAAATTGTTGTGTCTGTAATATTAACCTCACACAGAAGCCCAACCTTAAATGACAACAGCCGTGTTATCGTCTTTCGTTAATGGGTGTGAGAGAGGAGAATGGTGCAGAATGATTGGGCACCGGAGGCCTAATCTTTTTGAACTCTCTCTCAATATTATAAAGATGATGAAGTTTGTGAGTATGTGATGTTGTATGTTATTGATGACGAAACATCTCAATAAGCCTGGTGAACGATCGAGGCCTATGTCCAGCATTGGACCATTAAAAGCTGTTGTTTGATGTTTGTCGACTGCCTCGTTGGTCTAGTGGTTAGCTTAAGCGACTTCTGATCAAGAGGTATCAGGTTCGATTCCCGGGTCGGACGAAATGTTTGTGTGATTCAAATATTTGTTTCGGAGTTTGGGTGTTTTCTATGTATAATATGTATGTATTTACAAAAAAAAGTATATTTATGTATTTATATCAGTTGTTTAGTACCCTTAATACAAGCTCTGCTTAGTTTGGGGACTATATGGCGTTGTATTAAGTGTCATACAAAAATGAAAGCTAAAATAACTTGACCTCATATTTTTTTAGCTGTCTATTTTGATAATAGGCTCTTATACCTAAGTGAAATGTGTATGTTTAACGTTACAGTGCCCACCAACAGGTCATAAATGGTATTGAAGAAAGGTCATAAAAAGGTGTTTGAACTTGTAGCACTGTTTATGGGTTGTAAAGAATTTTATTGACCGTTTAAAATGTAGTCCATGAGTCGGTATATTTATTTACTTTATAAGCGATATTCGGGATGGGTTCTTATCATCATATTGGTTTTAAAAGGCGGAAAATTTATAAAGAGATGCTATGTCTACCAAATGAGTTTGTGTGTAATTTGGCACAGAGATAGATATAGTATTATATACATGTCATTTTTGTCAAAGTTGATTGATATTATTTTAACAAAAACGAACCGACTTCAATGAAAACTATTCCGAGTACCCAAATCGCGACAATTGTGCCTATGATATTTGTGGAGTTCCCTCGATTTCCTTGGGATCCCATCATAAGATTTCGATATGGTGACGATGGGACCACCTGTAAGCTACGCCCATTCCAATGAAAAAAGAATTTTTGAAATCTGTTCATAAACAACGAAATTATCGCTGAACATACATAAAAAAAAAGATTCCGACGAATTGAGAACCTCCTCCTTTTCTTGAAGTCGGTTAAAAATAGACAATGTCGCGTTCAAATCTGCAGTACTAAGTAAGATACATAAAAACAAATTAGATCTATGCCTTTTTTATTTAGAAATATCTGCCATGCATTCAATATTTCGTCATTTTTTCATTTGCATTTTAATTTCTAAACTGGTGGATAATTCGTTAGTCTTTTTTTTTATATAATGCTGCCAAAATGTAGGTAGGTATATAAATAAATAAACATTTCGGACAAATTACACACATCATCTAGTTCCAAACTAAGCAGAGCTTGCGCTATGGATACTAAAAAATTGATATAAATACATAAACATACTTGTAAATACACACATATTATACATAGAAAACACCCAAACTCTGAAACAAATATTTGCAGATCGTACAAACATTTGGTCCGACCCGGGAATCGAACCCGAGACTTCTAAATTGTAACCTGCTTAGTTTTAATACTCTACTTACTCGTTCGCAAATCGACTGGGATGTTCTTATCTTGACGGAGTGTTGGCTTCTCACTGCTCAAAATATACCAACTATTGAAGGTTATAGCTTTGTCACTACTACCGTGCACAAAACACAAAATGAAGGAGTTGTGATGTATTATAAAAATGAATTCAAAATATTGCATGACGAACCTTGCTTAATTGACGCCAATTGTCTAATTCTTAAACTAAGTGCCGAGACCTGTATTGTCGGTATTTATCGACCTCCTAGCCAATACAATACTACTAATTTTAATGCATCACTCGACACTCTACTAAGTAAATTGTCTCACTACAAAAACATAATTCTCTGTGGTGATATTAACATTGATATTGCTCATAACACTAACGATAGGCGTTCGTATGAATACTTAAATATTCTGGCTAGTCACTGTTTACTATCCGCTCACTTTGAGCCCACTCATAAGAAAACATGTCTGGATCACATCATGATTAAAACTAAATTGCAGGGTACTTGTTTCATAGTAGACTCTTCCATAACTGACCATGAATGTGTAGGCGTTATCCTTAGACTTAAAATACTGCCTGTGCAGAGTAGCAAATCGATAGTTCGCATTAACTACGATAGTTTGGATATAGCTATTAAAAACATGAACTATCTGCATATAATTGACTGCACAAATGCTACGGTTGCTGCAAACCTTTTTATATCCTCTATTTCTAAAGCAATTGAGAATAATTCAAAAGTGTTAAAGGTTCCTAACAGAAAGAGAATCAATAAACCCTGGGTTACTACAGGCCTGCTACGTTGTATGAGGAATCGCGATAAAATACACAAAAAACTGAAAGGGTGTCCTCAAGATGAAGTCCTTAAGACTATATATAGGCGCTATCGAAATTTTTGTAATGCTCTTACGAAAAAGTTAAAAAGAGATTATGATAAATTGGAAATTGAAAAAACAAAAGACAACAGGAAAAAATTATGGCACACAATTAAAAACATATGCAACTTATCGAAAACACGCTGTGATTCTGGTATGCTCGTCAATTCTAACCCTCAACTCCAAGTCAATGAGGCTAACATTTTTTTCACAAATATAGGTAGAAATCTAGCAGAAAAAATAATTCATAATAATCGATTTTCCGAGTATAGAAATTATTCTGACATCTCACCGACCAACTCGTTTGCTCTGTTACCTACTGATGAGGGGGAAATTGAACAACTAATACTGGGACTTAGGGAGGACATAGCTGTAGGTATTGACCACATTTCAGCAAAAATCATAAAACGATACAGGGGTACATTCATACCCCTTCTGACACATATCTGCAACCTTGCTTTTGCAACTGGTGATTTCCCTAAACCCTTTAAGATTGCGCTTGTCAAACCAATTTACAAAAGCGGGGATAAGAATAATATCAGCAACTACAGGCCAATATCAATTCTGCCTATTATGTCTAAAATCTTAGAGCGCCTAATGAACATTCGTCTCATGAAATTTCTCGAAAGCAATTCCATTATTTCACCTTTCCAATATGGTTTTCGCTGCGGTAAATCTACTGATGAAGCTGTCCACGAACTTACTAACTCAATTGCTGTTGGCTTGGATGGGGGAAAGAGGTGTCTGACGGTGTTTCTTGACATGGCCAAGGCCTTTGACACGGTATCTCCTAACCTCCTCATTCAGAAGCTTAATAGGGTTGGTGTCAGAGGTTTGCCATTAAAATTATTTGAGAATTACTTGTGCGACAGAAGCCAAAGAGTAGTGATTGATTCGTGCGTCAGTGACGAGCTAACCATATGTTACGGCGTACCACAGGGTAGCATCTTAGGACCAAGTCTCTTCCTAGTGTATATTAACGACCTGTGTCAGCTTGACCTTCCCTGTGGAAAGATAATTTCGTATGCTGATGATACAGCCCTTTTTTTCAGTGGAAATACCTGGGAAGATGTATTTAACAGTGCACAATTTGGCTTGGACACTGTTGGCGGATGGCTAAAGGCTAACATTTTGTCACTTAATGTCGACAAAACACAATACATTGCTTTTGCCCATAGAAAACATCTGCTGCCACCTCAGACATTTTCTATTACTGCCCACACCTGCCATCAAATAGATGTCATGTCTTGCTCATGCTCACCCCTTCAAAGACTTGAATTCATAAAATATCTAGGAGTACAGATTGACCAAACTCTCAGCTTTAAGCCACATATAGCAACTCTTGTCGCCAGAATACGTAAGTTGATTTATATCTTTAAAATTCTGCGACATGCAGCCGATTTAAGAACAATAAAAATGGTATATTATGCTTTTTGTCAATCAATAATTAACTACTGTATTCTTTCGTGGGGAGGAGCAGGTAAAGTCCAATTTCTGGAACTAGAAAGAGCTCAGAGAGCTGTGCTAAAGGTTGGTGCGGGACTGCCGTTTCATTATCCGACCACAGAGCTTTACAGGATGTGGGGTGTATTAACAGTCAGACAAAGTTTCATTTTGGCTATTATTTCAAGGCAACACACTCAGATAGTGTACAATCCAAATTTAAAAAAAGGCAAGCGACGAAAAAGTAATGTTTGTAAGAATGCCCTCTTCTACACCAGTCTGTCCCATCGATTTTTCTGTTTTCTCGGCGGGTATCTATATAATAAAGCGAACTCCCTGTTGTCCATTTATTCGCTGACAAAAACAAGGTGTAAGTACAGAGTATGTGAATGGTTAAAAACTCTCGACTACGATGAAACTGAAAATTTACTCATCGTTTTGTCGTAGAAATAAATAAATGTATAAATAAATTGTTGATGATGGTAATGGCAGTTTGGTTAAATGCACATATTATTACAGAATTTCCTATTCTCGCAAACACAGTCACGCAAACACTCAAATATATATACACTCTCAAACACACACAATCACACAGGCACTCCCACATCCACACTCCCACACACACACACACACACACACACACACACACACACACACACACACACACACACACACAAACGCGCGCGCACGCGCGCGCGCGCACACACACACACACACACACACACAATTACGCATCATGCATTCGCATCATGTCTAATGTAACGTTTTTCTTTTCTTTTTATATATTTCTCCTTCCCTAGTAAGTATATCGAGATCCAATATATGTTAATCTAACCTGTAATAAAATAAGTGTCGTGGGGATCTGGAGACCTGTAACACAAGTTTCTATCTATCACAGGCACCAGCCTCTCACAAATATGGTATTTGAATGGCATGTATTGGACCCTTAATATACCTATTGTAAGAACCATTTTTTGTAAAGAGGAAATAAACTTTTTTATTTATTATTATTATTTATTTATTATTCTTGATCAGCATAAGTATGTTAACGACTAGACCAACAAAGCAGTTTAATATAAATGGCACAAGTAACGAATGATCCACCAGTTTTAAAAATTAAAATTACTATAAAACTTTCTGAATTCAGAACTTTTACAAATAGAAGTAAGTAAGTGCTTCCATAATGTCTAATATCATAGCACCAGCTCTTGAGGTAATGAAAAATTTTATTTTTGTATGTACGGTTTTGCTATGATTTAATAAGATGACAACAAAAATATTTATGACGTGAGAGCATTACAAAGAAACTAACATTCGAATTTAAAACATCAGTAAGGATAATAAAAAAAGTTATGCTTTATAATATAAAGGCAAGGAAAATATCATGATTTTGAACAGGAATATTCACCAGAAGCCTTAAACCGGTCAGCTGCCTTTCCGATATATCAATATCTTAGTACAAAAGGGTCTTGCTGAAAGGGTGGCTAAATAGAACCCAGTGAAAGGGACCGGACATCGGTTATTAGTGAACCAAGATATACGACACCGCAGAGGAATACATAATGTAAAGATGAAATTTCATACAATTTTGGGATGATCGGAAATATTGGGAAAGTCACTTTTAATTATATTAGAGATAACTGAGTACCGCAGTGTTACCGTATATGTCGGTTATCGCCGTAAATGTCCTTTTGCCAAGTTCAGTTCTATCTTCATACCAAATTTCATCAAAATTGGTTCAGTGACTTAGGCGTGAAAGCGTAACAGACAGACAGAGTTACTTTCGCATTTATAATATTATTTGTAGGGATAGCTGAGTCCCGCAGTGTTCCAGCCATGTTCCAGCGGTTATTATTCTCAGTCTCGAGTAACGCCGTGGAGTGAAGCTAGCCTAAAAAAAATTAGTCTAAGTTACTCCTTATGTCATCAGTCATCTGCCAGAGAAAGTCCCGTTAAAATCTGGCCATCCGTTCCAGAGATTACCCGGAACAAACAGAAAATAGACAGACAAAAAATTTGTAAATAAAAATTGGAATGTCTTCAGGTATGTAATGTCTTCTTTTAAAAATAATTTTAATATAAGTATAATAACTCTTTCTCTAGCACTTTCCTTTAGTGAAAAAATAACTGGAGGTACTTTTGGGTATTATTGGTACATACATAAATATTTAAATAAATGACGTCATAACTCGCTCTACCATTAACACGTAATATGTATTTATACCAAAATAGTAATTAAAATAGTAATTATTACAGTTCTATTTTCTCAAACCCTTTAGTTGGTATTGAGAGCGTCGTGATGATGAGCAGCGAGTACTGCAGCACATCTGTTTCAATATCAAAGCAGGCCCTATTTCACTGAGATATTAATAACTTGAGATCGTTGGCAATGGCTGCTGTAACACTATACATGGTGTTGTTTTTTTGTTACAAATAAACTATGTCTTACTAAAATATTATAATATTATTTGTTAATAATACTAAAACACTTTGTTACATAATGATAATCATAAACAAAAATATGCTGAACTAGATGCCTTCTCTGGCATTCGACAGGGCATTGTATTTACTTGTGAATTTGTGACAAGGTTCTTTTATTTCATTTTTTCATTTCACATCAACTCTCATACTTTCCATCGGGCAGTGTAGAGTTACTTTGGTAGGCTTAAATACATATATTAAAAAAACCTCATCATCATTTTTTCCTAGTCGACTACAGGACAGAGGCCTTCTCAATTGCTTAATAATATAACATTGGGTTTAATATTGAATTGGATTATCATCTTTTAAAGTAATATCACAATCACTTAAATTTCTCAACATTTTTTTTCAAATCAGTCTATGTAATTGTCAATTGTCAATTCTATGTAAACTATTTTATTAATTATAACATATTATGGGCCCGGTAAACATTCAAATTTGTTTGTTAAATTTACGTGTTTGGCAAATTATTTGATAGTGTTCTGCAGTGTTTGACGCGTTTGTCAAACAAGTTTGATCGTTAACAGGGCACTTTTGATCTAAACGTGAAGTTTGACCAACAAATTTGTCAAACAAATTTGATCGCTTACCGGGCCCATTATATAAAAATAGTCACATGTAGTAACGAAACAGCCTGTATCTACATTTGAGTGACGCATTCGTTATGAGTGAGACAGTAATTTTAATAAGGACGCACAGTCTATGCTGTCATAATGTGATATGATATTTTTATGTTATATCAAGCAAAATAAACAGACAGATAACCTGATGGTAAGCGGCTACCGGCTGTGGACCGCTCTCGAGAGTCGGCTGTTATAAGTGGACTAGAGCCGTTAGAGAGCTCCTTCTCCAACATGAATCAAGAGGAGGGTTGGTCATCCTTATTTGTATTTATGTAGTAGCTGCCCCACGCAGCACTGTCTGCATCTCCTATTACCCGTAGCGTGATGTTAGACCGCGGAAGCAAATTTGTTTATCTTAAAAAAAAAAAATATAGTGAGCCAACCTTAAAAGATATATGCTGTTGCGGGCTGTTTTATAGAACTTTTTAACCGACTTCAAAAAAAAGGAGGAAGTTCTCAATTCGTTAGAATCTTTTTTTTTATGTATGTTCAGTGATAATTACGTCGTTTATGAACCGATATCAAAAATTATTTTTGGATTGGAATGGGCGTAGCTTACAGGTGGTCCCATCGTCACCATATCGGGATCTGATGATGGGATACTCGGAATAGTTTTTCTTAGAAGTCGGTTCCTTTTTGTTAAAATTATATTATTAAGAGGAACAATTCTGTCATACCTACATGATTTTTGCGAAACTGTAACCGTTTACGCAAGCGCACGCAACGGAAGCTCTCAAGAGGAATAAGCCCCTCATTTTCAAACATTCTTGATTGGTGCTCCACTCATATTAGTCTTAGAGTGATGATATTTAACCTATAGCATTTTTCGATAAATTTGCTATCAAACACTGACAGACTTTTTCAAATCGGACCAGTAGTTCCTGATATCAGCGCGTTCAACCAAACAAACAAACTATTCAGTTTTATAATATTAAAGTTTTTGCAGCTCACGCAAAAATAGGTTTTCGATTTAACACCTTGTGTTACAAAATAGCAAATTTATTACGGATCCCTATTTTTGAAAAAAAAATAGCTTATAGCCTTCCTCAATAAATGGACTACCCAACACTGAAAGAATCATTCAAATGGGACTAGTAGTTCCAGAGATTAGCGCGTTCAACCAAACAAACAAACAAACTCTGCAGCTTTATAATATTAGTATAGATATATATATATATATATTATAGTATAGATTTATTTTAACTAATATTATAAATGCGAACGTAACTGTCTGTCTGTCTGTCGTCGTAATCTGAACTAAAAAGGTACAAGCAATTTATCCTAAACACGCTGTCCTATAAAACTCAGATACAAAGCATCAATTTAATGCGACTGTCTAGACACATCTGAACGTAGTGACTGCCAAGATCTGGTCACAATAGTCGCTAGTATCAAACATACAGATGGATTTTTATATATTCAATTCAAATTCAAATTCAAATTAGTTTATTTGCATTAACAAATGTACAAAAAACGTATAATTATTGTTGGACCCTCCTTTTAAGCAAAAAATGCCTGTATTAGGAGGGGCCGCTCTCTCAAATACAATTATGTTTACATTTTCATTAAAAACGCGTTTACATGAAAAAATAAAAAGAAAAATAATAATTTAAAAGGTAAAATAAAAATTATATAAACAAAACATACCTTAACAAAAAATACTATAAAAACAAAATGAAGAATTTTTATTTGACATGAATAATAATTAAAAATTTTAATGACAGAATAAGTACACAATTTTAATGCCTCAACTTGTATGTTCATGTTATGTGTGTGCGGTGTGTGTGTGTGTGTGTGTGTGTGTGTGTGTGGGTGTGTGTGTGTGTGTGTGTGTGTGTGTGTGTTTTTATGTAGAAGATTATATAGGTCTCTGCAAGTGCATGTTTATGCGTTTACACGCTCTGAGTATTGGACACTATTTAATGTGCTCTAGGAGTGTCTCTGTGGTTTGATAAGTGAGTGGCCCAATCCAGTTCAATATAGCCTTTTTGCCGTCATAATATTGATATGAGTATATATTTATGTATTTGTTTATTTTATTGTATAGCTGTGCCGATCGTTTTTCGTATTGTCTACTAGCAAACGATGTCGAAGTCTGAGGGATTTGTGCCACAAAGTATTTTCTTCTTTTAGACAGACAAGCCGGATTATATGGCAGGGTTCTATGTTTTTTTAGGATAATATTAAGTATGTAGAGTTTTCTAACTGAGAGTAGGTTGCTTATCTGGTAGAGACCATCCGTAGGGAACCTGGTGTTTTTAAAGTACATCGACTTTATCAGGGCACGCTGAGCTCTCTCCAACTCAATGAAGCGACTTTTTGCCGCGCCTCCCCAGATAGGGATACAGTACTGTAACAGCGACTGGACCAAGGCAACGTATATCTCATTCAGGAGATTTCTGGTAGTGCCCTGTCTGCAGGTCACTGTTTTAGGAACGACATGTCTCAGCATTCTGAATACCCAGCCAAGTTTTCTCATTCTGTTAGAAACCATTTCAACTTGGGGATACCATGATAATGTCTGGTCAATAACCACACCAAGATATTTAATTTGAGACACTTTGTTGATTTTTGGACATGTACATAAATTATTTCTATCAGTACACACATGTATTTGTAAATTAAAGTCTTCACTTGGCTGGGAACTATTATAGATACTGAAACACATATAGTTAGTTTTTGAGGTGTTCAGGGTCAGTAAATTATTTTTTAACCACGTCGCTATTGTAGCCATTCCCCCATTAGCATTCTGCTGAACCTCATGCCATGAACGACCAGTAAAAACTATAGCAGTATCGTCGGCATATGAGAAGATCTGTGCATTTTCTATATTTAAGTTACAGAGGTCGTTTATATAAATTAAGAACAACGTGGGACCTAATACACTCCCCTGGGGAACACCATATGTAACGTCAGCATCATCTCCAACACACTCACCCATCTTCACCCTCTGTCTACGTTTTGAAAGGTAGCTTTTAAATAAATTGAAGGTTGTGCCCCTAACGCCAACATAATACAGTTTACTTAAGAGGATTGGGACAGAGACGGTGTCAAATGCTTTTTTGAGATCTAAAAATACCGCAAGACATTTGCTTCCAGTATCAAGACCTCTCACCACCAATGTACTCAGTGAGGTGACTGCGTCCTCAGTGGATATACCCTGTCGAAAACCAAATTGTGACACAGATAGTATGTTATATTCTTTTAAATATATTAAAAGTCTATTATTAATTAGTTTTTCGATCATTTTTGATATTACAGGTAGGACTGATATTGGCCTATAATTATTTATATCGTCTCTGTCTCCTACTTTATACACTGGGGTAACTACGGCTATTTTCAATGCGTCAGGAAAAATACCTTTTTCAAAGCACAGGTTTGCCAAATGAGCTATAATTGGAGCAACTTCTTTAACCACATACTTAAGAAATCTGGTTGAGATCTTATCCCAACCAGGAGAACTATCAGATTTGAGGCTCATCAAAATTCGTTCGACTTCATCTATGTCTGTATCCAGCAGAACAAAGGAATTTAGCCGAGAAGGCAGATTATTTGTTGGAATGTATGAGTTCACACCTGGCTGAAGTTTTTCTGCCAGATGCCTTCCAATATTTACAAAATAATCGTTTATGTAATTAACTGACTCTAAAGAGGTCGATTTCAAATTTAACAATGGTGCGGTGTCGTTAAGTGACTTGTTGGTAAAAGTTATGTTTTTTATGTTTTTCCACAGCTTTTTGTTATTTGTTACTGATTTGGAAATCAAGTCCCTTTCATATTGCCTTTTCAATTTTTTTATTAAGTTATTGCAATAATTTCGATACCTTGTATATGTTATGTTTAGTATTTCATTGTATTCATCATTTTTTTATTGTTTTTGAAGCTTGTTTCGATTTCTTATGCAGCGTAATATGCCTTCTGTTATCCAAGGCTTAATAATGCGCCTATTATTTGGAATATTTACATAAGTAGTATTGGTATCTATACAAGTAATTAATTTACTTATGAGAAGGTTGGTTAATACAACTGGGTCGCTACAAAATAATAATTCCGCAAGATTATCTTCCTGTAGATGCTTGAGAGCTGCTTCAAAATTTATGCTAGTGGTTGTTTTCTTTATAACCTTATAATTTTTTAATTTCGATAATGCCAACAGAGCACAGTAATAATAGTCGGTAGTATCACTGAAGTTATTGATATTATTCACCGATCGTATAGAAATTCAGATTTCCTTTACTGAATTGAGTTGCTTATAAAGATACTTGTATGTACACACGACAAAAGAAATACCTGACCTGTTGTATATCTGTGATTTTAATGAACTATTTATTAATAGAGAATCTGAAACTAATATCGCATAATGGTTTTGAAACCAGTTTTTTTTTTTTTTATGTTAGCTGCCAAAATGACTCTGCCCTGCCTGATGGAAAGCATGAACAGAATCCAGAAGTGAAGGCCACCATCCTCACTGCCACAACGGACAGTGTAGTACGGTGACCCACACTATGGCGGCCTAGTAAGATGCTTTTTCACGCCCCGCTTGAAGGACCCGGGGTCATAGAAGGGAGGAAACATGCGCTGGTAGAGAGTTCCAGGTTTTAACTGCTCGGCACAGAAAGGAAGAGCCGAACCGTTTAGTTCGAGAGCGTATGTCAACCACTCTGAAGCGGTGGCTTCCGAGGCCGGCACGTGTTGTCCTGTATAGGAAAGGGGAAGGGGAAGGGGGGAGTAAATAAACAATTTATTTATTTCTACTAGCTACGTTAGGTATTATAGGTTATATTAGAGTAGTAATAAATTATAATTGAATAATAATTTTTTTTTTATAAATTATAATAATATAATTATTATAATTAAATACAATTATAAACATATAAATATATTTTGAAGGAATGGGCAATAAGTGAGATTAACACGAATTTAGAATGACATCGGCACCTATTTACTACAGTGCCATAGTTAGTCTTTAAGTTAGTCTTCATGCTGCATCGTATGCACTAACAATAAGGATGGTGACCCCTACTCCTGGATTCTACTCTTGCTTTCCATCAGGCACAGTAGAGTCACTTTGGTAGGCTTAAAAAAAAACAAATCGGAGGCTTGTTGTTGAAATTGCTACCTAAACACAAATCTACATATTCCTAGCCTTGTTTCCAATATCATTTGGGGTTGGCCACTAGTTCAACCGGTTTTACCTGAATATCAGTTTTTCCACGGAGCGACTGGCATCGGACCTCCGCAACCCTAAGGGAGAACTGAAATTCGTAAGTTAAACTAGATGTTGATAAATTTGAGGGCACTGACTTCCCAATAATTAACCATAACTTTATTCAATTCAATAAACAATAATAATAACTTGCTGATTTTATTTGTCGTGTGTACCATTCAATAGATACAGAAAATTTAATAACACACTGCCTACGTCTGGAGCTAAAAATAGAGCAAAGACTCCATAATTAGATATATCGAACGGAGAAATGGGCTGTCTGGAGTGTTGTGAATAATACACTCGGTTCCAAAAATTACGGGTCAGTCACAAAAATTGAAATACCTCAAGAACTGTAAAAGCTAGATCAATGAAATAAAAAACAGAATAAAGACTTTTTAGTTGCGCTTCTAATAGCATATTATTTAAACTGGTTGATGAAAAAAACTTCATAAAAACAAAATTTAAAAAAATGACTATTTTTAAAAACAAAATTTTTGTTTCATGTCATTATGGATGCTTTCCATTTCTATTCTGTCACAAAAAAAAATATCGTGAACGTCTTCCACGTGCATAATTATTATTCTGTGAGGTGAAGCATGGCAGTCACGCTAGAGGAATGTACCAGAATCCTAACTTTTTTGGAACTTGGGCGGAGCCAGCGTGAAACAGCCAGAAACATTGGTGTATCTTTGTCGACTGTTCAGCGGGTAGTCCAGCGGTACCAAGAGACCGGATCACACCATAGAAGACCAGGAAATGGCAGACCAAGATGCACAACGGCCAGGGAAGACAGACAACTGGTGGCTACAATGCTCCGAAATCGTTTTCAAACTGCTGTTGGTCTAAAAACTCACTTTATTCGCTTTGGAGGTGGCAATTTAAGCGCTCAAACAGTAAGAAGACGTCTTGCTGAAGCAAATTTGAAACCATTGAGGCCCGCAAATGGCCCCAAACTGGAACGGGGACATCGAATTGCAAGACAGAGATACGTGCGCGAACACCTAAACTGGACACTAGACGATTGGTCTAGGGTAATGTTCACGGACGAGTCTAAATTCATGCTTTATAAGCATGATGGTAGGCAGTTGGTGTACAGAAGACCAGGGGAGCGCTTCCATCAAGCGTGTGTGGAGGAAAAAGTGGCGTACGGTGGAGGCTTCGTACAAGTTTGGGCTGGGATTTCTGCTGAGGCCCGCACCGAGCTGGTGCTCATTCAAAATGGAACTCTAAATGCAGAGAGGTACGTGGAAGAGATCCTCAATGAACATGTAGGTCCTTTCATGGCCAGGATGGACCGGCATGGCATATTAATGCATGATAATGCGCGTCCCCATACCGCCAGAATTGTACATGACTACCTTGAAGAGGTCGGTATCGAACTCATGCAGTGGCCAGCGCGAAGCCCGGACTTGACTGCACGGTTGGCCTAGTGGCTTAAGCGGTCGCCACGCCGCTTCCTACTACGCCAAGTGTCGTGGGTTCAAATCCCACGTAGGACAACACTTTGTGTGATTCACAATTTGTTGTTCTGAGTCTGGGTGTCCTTTGTGTCCGTTTCATGTATGTTTGTAAAGTCCCCCGCGACACAGGAATTTATATTCCTAATGCGGGAGTTGTCTTTAAAAAAAAAAAAAAAAAAAAAAAAAAAAAAAAATATCAATGTACTTAAACCCCATCGAGCACGCCTGGGACGAGCTTCAGAGATGCGTGAAAGGTCGAAAACCCCCACCAATCACGCTTCCCGAGCTCATACAAGCACTGGTGGAGGAATGGGAAGGTATTCCTCAGCACCGGCTCCGAAATTTGGTGTACAGCATGCCTAATCGCCTGGAAGCTGTCAGAAGAGCTCGTGGAGGCAATACAAAGTATTAAATGAAGAAAGTGATGAAAAACAGCAAAAAAACAATCATAAAAAAAATGTAATCTTAAGAAAAATATGACTACTTTAGTTTTTTTTTAATTTAAGATTAATATTCAGGGTGTAACTAAGTTTTATTTTATTTTTTATCTGTATAATTAAATTCTCAATTGAACAGTCTTCGTTTCATTAGGATGGCATACGTAGTTCGGGAGATATTCGGGTTTATGTGACTGACCCGTTATTTTTGGAACCGGCTTTATATGATTGTATTTGTACTATTGGAACATACTTAAAAGGAAGAACGTGAATTTTACAAGTTTGTTTATCAATTTTTAATTTAATAAAAAGTGTTGTTGGGTTTTTCTCACAGGAATTTCTTAATAACATCGGAGTCTGACAGTTTGGCGTTGATTCATGCAGTGCCTCGATGAGCACGAGTGCCTCAAATATACTGACAACAAGTTCAATCTCAGAATTTCAGCTCTCCCATAGGGTTGCGGAAATCCGATGTCAGTCGCTCCGCGGAAAAACTGATATTCAGGTGAAACCGGTTGAACTAGTAGCCCACCCCAAATAAACTTGGGAATGTGCTTATGGTTCAAATAAGAGAGTGATTCTTGTCAAACTGCGTTGGTTAAAAAGGAGGCTTATGTGTAATACATATGAGCAAACAAAGAAATACGAACAGAATCCTAAAATTACACACTGAATATTTAAAAAAATATGAAAATGAATCCTCAGGCAGAAATAAAAAAAAAAGTTATTTTGATAAAAATGTGAAAGTATTTTTAGTAGTTGACACGAATTTCGCGATTCACTTTTTCATTCTAAAGATTAACGTAGTATACGTTTCATTTCCAATATATACATTAAAAATATTAAGTAGTAAAGTTCTTATACCAGAAATCAACATACTATTTAGGTAGTAACACTAATTCCAAAACGTTAGTATTATGACCATAAATCTATACAAATAATTGAAATGAAAAAGGCTGTATGTAATATCAAAACAATTTTTTTTATCAAGTGCATACCAAAAAACATTTATTTTAAATGTTTGTCTGTCTGTATGGGTTTTACGGGACTTTTACTGGCAGAAAGCTAATGACATAAGGATTAACTCAAGCTATTTTTTTTTTACTAGCTTTGCTATGCGGCGTTTCTCACAATTCACATTTCACAACAATAACCGCGCGTAACACCACGGGACTTAGTTAGTAGTATAATATCGTTCACAATTCCATTTTGGCTCCCGCCCACAAACATTTGGCACCACAGTCGGATGTTCCTGTTTATGGACGTTCGATACCCGGCTGTTACAACATGTTGTGTTTAGCAACCTGGGATGAGGTGTACCGATATGGGTGTTGAATGAACTGTGGAGTTTTATGGTTCATATATATAAATGATTTACATTTGTGGGTATTTTGGTTCTTAGTTTTTTATGACTTACCAGATGAGAAACAAATGTAATTTGTTTAAAGTAAAAATACTGCGGTTTGTAGAGAAAGCGTATTTGTCTTAATCTATAAAAATATAAAAATGTTTCTGTTGGTAATTTGTAATATATTTTGTAATTTCACAGCTTATTTTCCTAAATACGTATGAAAGTATATAAGGTACTTATGTCAAGCAATTAATTTTTAAAATGAATGTCTGTCTTTTTGTTACGAGTTACCTCTGGAACGGCTGGACTGAATTTGAGAGGACTTTCACTTGCAAATATCAATACTAATATTCTAAATCCCAATTTCAGAAGAATCTGCTGTTACGATTTAAAAAATTATTTCCCTGTTGGCCAAAAGCAGCACAGAAGCAATGAAGAATGTGGCAAAAAAGGAGGCAAATAATTTATTTTGGTACCTTTCATTGCTAGTACTGCATAAACAGGAAAATTTTCCCAAAACAATATGTGAAAGAATTGTATTTCTTTAAAAGTTCTAAAAAAAAGTCCGCGTCAGCATCTTTTAAGGTTAGCTCACATTGTCCTATTTTTAAAGGGCCTAAACTACTGAATTGATTTAAATAAATGAATAATGGCCCTTAAAAACCATTCCGTGTACCCAAATCGCGACAACTGTGCCTATGATATTTGAGGAGTTCCCTCGATTTCCTTGGGATTCCATCATCAGAAATACGATGGGACCACCTGTAAGCTACGCCTATTCCAATGCAAAAAGAATTTTTGAAATCGGTTCATAAACGACGAAATTATCGCTGAACATACATAAAAAAAAAACAAAAAATACAACTCTTACTCACAGACTCAACTGAGTCTGTACTTTTTAATTTCACCATATCGAAAACTATTTCCAACCTTTAAAAAAACTCATGTAATTACCCTCTCATGTTCTCCATAATTATCAAAACTGTCATTTTAAAAACATTCATATCATCAAGATAATCATATCGTTGCAAGGGGTGGTACTCAATTAAAAGTAGCTCAGCCGTAGCGGATGATAATGTGCCTCGTTGGGCCATAATGGGCCGTGAAGGGGACGAAGTGTGCCAGGCAGGGGTGGGGTGCCTCTACCCCTCTGCCCATATGGTGCACAGAAGACGGATGTTTTGATGTTTCATTAGATCAATGTGTAGAACAATAATTGTCATCTGCCTATTGAGAGAGGAACAAGTCGTAGTGGAAAGAAAAATTGGCTAAGTGCGTATCAGGTAATGTTATTTAAAGTTGAATAACTTGCAAATGAATCTCTAAATCAAAAAGATCTATCTAATGATACCCCACATTATGAGGTAGACGCGGGAAAAAACAACATCCCCAAATTACGCATAGGTACCCCGAAAAAAACATTTTCTATTCATCAAACAATATAACTGCGCTGAATCGGTCAATAATTACGCACTTATATTTGTTTTTTGAAAGGAAAACTACCGCGCTACAAATATTTCTATGTCATTCACTTTAACGAACACTCAAACTCAGCACAACAATTTGTGAATAACACAGAGCGTTATTACATATGGGGCTTGACCTTGAACCCACAACCCTCCGCAGTAGAAAACAACGAGTTGACAGCTTAAACCAGGCCGTCTGTGCAGTCAAACAAGTAAGACAAAAGTATAAAACTAACCATTTCACAAATTTTAACCCAACTGTAGTAGGTAAACCTTCTTTCAAAGGAGAGGCCTATGTCTAGCAGTGGACTGTTAAAGGCTGTTGATAATGATGATGATGATGATGTAGTAGGTAACCTAAAATATATTTTTTTACGGAATCAAGATGTCTGTAATAAAACTATGGGTACGTTTAAAGAGTTTTGTCAATAAAGTGTCGAGCCGTAAAGGGTTGAAACGGACCATTGACCGTGTTATAAATTTGGTGAAATGTTTCAATTCGTCAATTGATGAAAGTCCACACACTCGATCATGGTTGACCGAATCGAGTCGTCAACATGTGAACCCTTTCACCTTTCTACGATGTATTGCAATCGATATCTCTTAAAACATTTGAACTTCAAATATCAATAATCGCGTATGTTATTTTATTTTAACTGTTAGTTTCAATAATGTTTAAACAAAAAGACAATATTACTTTAGGAATATATATTATCCTATGTCGCGGGGGGCTTTACAAACATACATGAAACGGACACAAATAACACCCAGACCCAGAACAACAAATTGTGAATCACACAAAGTGTTATCCTACGTGGGATTTGAACCCACGACACTTGGCGCAGTAGGAAGCGGTGTGGCGACCGCTTAAGCCACTAGGCCAACCGTGCAGTCAAACATACATAGAATGGATACAGAGAACACACAGACTTAGAACAACACTTTGTATATCACACAAAATGTTGTCTTTTGTGGAGATTGAACACATACTACTCATTACAGTAGAAGAACTTTAAGCTGCCTCACCATCGGCGAACTGGTCTACTGGTTGGCGATCCTGATTCCCACCCAAAATTCTGTCTGTTGTCAAAATTAGTTCTTTGCTTGATGCGACTGCGACTGCTTTGTTGAGTTCACGGGTTCAATTCCCAGGTCGGACCAATTTTTTGTGTAATCCGCAAATATTTGTTTCGGAATTTGGGTGTTTTCTATGTATAATATGTATGTAATTACAAAAATAAACTCTGTTTACGTATTTATATCAGTTGTCTAGTACCCATAATACAAGCTCTACTTAGTTTGGGAATAGATAACGTTGTGTGTAAGATATCTAAAAGATTTATTTATCTATGTGTAGGATGGCTACAGGCCAGATCGAGTAACGACTTACGCAAGATGGATGCGTGAAGCCCTAAATCGATCAAAGTGGCGTGCAATGGGAAAGACCTCTGTCCAGCAGTGGACTGCAGAAGGCCGATGATGATGTAGATATATGTATTTACAAGTAAGTATGTTTATCATGGTACTACAATAGGCGCAATCTACTTTAGAACCAGACGGCCGTCATTTCGGAAACTTGAATGACAATATTTTTCTTGAATTATTAAAACAAAACAAGACCAAAGGCCTTTCTAGAGTATACACCCTTTTAATTAAATATCTATATGTATTTATCGAAGCAATTAATGATTGTAACGTCTTTCATTAGTGTCTTAATGGGGCACCCCTATCTCTCCCATTGTTTAATAAAAATTTGTAGACAAACGTGAATCTATTGTTTTATTTTTAGTTGTAAAATATTATGTGATACATTAACGTTTTAATTAATGAATTAAATGTTAGGGTTCTTAACCCGAAAGGCTCTTTGCATGACACTGATAAGGTGTTATGCTGATATGAACACCATCTTAGAACCTGCTAAAGTGACTCGTCTCTGCCTCTGCTCTGATGGAAAGCACGAGGAAAATTCAGAAATGAGGGTCGCCATATTCACTGCAAATGTATTGTATACAGTGAAATGTATAATCTTTAAAGCTCATCTTAATTTATCTAGTTCAGCCACAAATGTTCACTGAACCGAACAATTATTATCTTTGATTCACTCCAAGGAGGGAACAGCGAGTGAATGCCTCTCCACAACAGATATTAAGTTTTTATTCCACTATTCCATGCCGATATTTCTCGCTACTAAAGCCCTGTTGGTTTACAAAACAATCAAAGATCTAAGCAATTCTTACACTGACACATTCCATAAATTTATTATTCTGGTCACTCCCCTGACTCAAAGCGTGAATATATTAATTTGATCCGCGATATAAATGTTAATACTTCTTTATACAAATTACGTATTCTTATAAATATCTTATTAACACGTTTGTGTTACGTGATAGGAATTGTTATTTAGCATTCTGTTGTGACCTGGGAGAATTGCTTCTTCACAAATAGACCGGCTCGATCTGAAACGACTTCTTCTTGTAGCGACTTTCGTGTCCACCCCCGAACTGCAATAAATAAGCGACTTGTTAAAAAAAAGCTGTTGATCAAGAGGTCTCGGGCTTGTTTCCCGAGTCGAACCAAATTGCGTGATTCACAAATATTTGTTTCGGAGTCTGGGTGTTTTCTATTTATAACATGTATGTATTTACAAAAAAAAGTGCATTTGTGTATTTATGTTGGTTGTTTAGTATCCATAATACAAGCTCTGCTTAGTCTGGGACTAGATGACATTGTGTGTAAGATATCCGAAATATTAATATTATTATTTAAACTAATTATCAATTATGTGCGGCAAACGATAGACCGATAACAACCTACGGTTTTATCTATCTATCTTATATGCTAGTCAAAATGACTACTCTGTCTGATGCAAACATTAGAAGAAACCAAGAGTATTGGTGACCATCCTCATTGTGAATGCCGAGAATGTGGTTTTCTACACCATGGCGCCTTGTGAGAAGGTTCTACATTATTGGGTTTCCGGACTCGCACTCACCAACTAAATACGTATGTCATTTTTATGTGTCTGTCTCATCATCCTCCTAGCCATTATTCCCAAGTTTATTTGTGGTCGGCTACTAGTTCAACCGGTTTTACCTGAATATCAGTTTTTCCACGGAGCGACTGGCATCGAACCTCCGCAACCCTAAGGGAGGAGAACTGAAATTCGAAGATTGAACTAGTTGTCAGTATATTTGAGGGCACTGACTTCCCAATAACGATTGCTATAGATGTTCATGACAACCGGGTCCGACGGCTTTACGTGCTCTCCGAGGCACGGGCGTGAATCACCGCCAAAACTTCCAAACTCCGGGCAGCTGTTAGGAATTTCCTAAGAAAATCCCAAAAACACTTTTTGGTTCGACCCGGGATTGGAACCCGAGACCTCATAATTAGCAGTCGCATACGCTAACCACTAGACCAACGAGGCAGTTTGTCTGTCTGTCTATTCCGGCTAATCTCTGAAACGACTGCACCGAAGTTGACGGGACTTTTACTGGCACATAGCTGCTGACAAGGAATAACTTAGACTATTTTTATCGACAAGCTTCGACCTGCGGCGTTACTCGCTAGTTACAACAATAACAGTTAGAACTAAGTATAACACGAGCATAAACATTGAAGTTATAGGTCATTTTCACATACGTAGCGCGTCTGAGAATGTTGCCATATCCGTCTAGACCTCGGCAATGTAGCTAGACTAGTTTCCCCCGCGGCGCCGTCTGAGGAAATTGATGACTGTGTATGGATGACAGTCTTCTACTAGCGGTTTAATGTTTTTTTGCCCAGTGCATGACGTGGAGTAAATTAGATGTTATTATTTATTGATTTCCTAGGTTGTATTACTTGTTTGCGATGTTCTACATCGGGTAGGTAGCAAATTGAAATACTTTCTACAAATACGAATTTAGGTCAAAATCATCACTGTTAGAATAAACTGGAATCTTATTAAGAGTGAAATATCTCAATAGGCTGCTATAAATTATAGTAGCCTACTTATTACTTTTCTTACTATTACTAGATCTTTGATTGTTTTGTAAACCAACAGGGGTTTAGTAGCGAGAAATATCGGCATGGAATACTGGAATAAAAACTTAATATCTGTTGTGGAGAGGCATTCACTCGCTGTTCCCTCCTTGGAGTGAATCAAAGATAATAATTGCTCGGTTCAGTGAACATTTGGCTAGATAAGTTAAGATGAGCTTTAAAGATTATACATTTCACTGTATACAATACAGATCACTTGAAATATCTGTTTGTGTGTTTGTCAAATGAACAGTTCTTACGGTTACGTTGTTCGCGATTCGAAACCCTTATAGATTCGTCATGGCCTGGTAAATCTCTGGATCAACTAGACCAATTTGGACAGGACTTATACTGCGAGACAGCAGCCTAAAGGTCATATAGCACACTGTAACGGTACGGAAACGGCATAGCTGCGGTACGGCTCTTGAATTTTGGCTACCGCGAGCTGCCAGCGCGCTTAGCAGCCCGCGAGGTGCAAGCTTGCCGTACGCACGCCAACCGCGAGTTGCTAGCTCTTTATACTGATATTATAAAACATATTATACGACATACGATTTAAGGGTCAAATTCAAATGACAAGCTAATAGCTGGGTTGGAGCGGTGCCGTTCCGTGCTTGTATAGTGTGCGTTGACCTTTACGGTGTTTCTCGCGGGTGCATAACAACCGCGGGTAACACGGCGCGATAAAGGCCTATGTTGGAATCGAACCTAAGAAAAGCACACGGTATTTGTATAAATTCGAGACCATTACATGGGACTCGGGTATGTGTACTGCAGGCATATAAATAGCCATATATGTATACTAGTTGACCCACCGAACTTCGTACCGCCCAACTTTAAAATTCCAGAACTTGATCGCAGCGCCACCTACCGGGTCCAATTGCGAATCTAAACCATTCCCAGATCCCCTTGAACACACACAAAAATTTTCATCAAAATCGGACCAGTCGTTTGAGAGAAGTTCAGTGACATACACACTCACAGAAGAATTATATATATAAAGATATATAAATGTTCGTGTGTTTGTTATTGAACTCCTTTTAAACGGTTGAACCGATTTTGATGTTTTTTTTTGTGTGTGTTCAAGTGGTTCGAGAATGGTTTGATTTACAATTGGACCTGGTAGGTAGCGCTGCGATCAAGTTCTGGGATTTCAGGGTCAGCTAGTCCCATATAAAAATAATGTAAAAATCACATTTTATGGCACTTCACAATTATTTTATTCTATTTTATTATCGTATTACTTCCTGGTTCAGCGTTTACCTGCTGTGGTTAAGCGGTTTGGCTTGCTGTATCTACATCAAGCTTCTTATTCGATAAGTTGAGGAACATTCTAACGTTTTTCTATCAGAGGTCTCTATCAATTCAAAGTTCTCGTAACATGATCGAAAAGGATTTGGTTGAAGTCTTTGCTGGGTGTTCGCAACTCACATATAATAACAATTTGACTGCCTCGTTGGTCTAGTGGTAAGCGTATGCGATTGCTGATTAAGAGGTCTCGGGTTCGATTCCCGCGTCGGACCAAATGTTTGTGTGATCCGTAAATATTTGTTTTGGAGTTTGGGTGTTTTCTATGTATAATATGTATGTATTTACAAAAAGATGTATGTTTATGTATTTAAATCAGTTGTCTAGTTACCCATAATACAAGCTCTGCTTAGTTTGGGGACTAGATGGCGTTGTGTGTAAAATGTTCGAAATATTTATTTATTTACATTTATACACCTACTTGATCCAAACTAGACAGGGGTATGGGAGGGGATGACTCCCATGGCGATTTCGGCTATGGTGACTGTTTAGGTATGAGCATCTAAGAGTCGGGCGTGTGCTCTCGTGTGGGTTACTTACCCTATCTTGGCAGTGAACGAGCATGAACAGTGGGGACAAGTAGGCACACCAGACACAAAGGTATACATAAATATACTTAAACATTTCTTAATATTAAGAAAATATGTAGAAATCGGCAAACGTAGTGTAGGACGTCCACAGGTCAGGTGGAGTGATGATTTGCGCAAGACGGCTGGCAGGACCTGGATGCGAGTAGCCGAGGATCGAACTAAGTGGCGTGCAATTGGAGAGGCCTATGTCCAGCAGTACACTGCGATTGGCTGATGATGATGATGATGTAGAAACATCATCATCATCAATCTTTAAAAAAGTCCATAACATTCGGATTAGGTATTAATTTTTGTTTTCTTTACTGACCCGTAATATTGCTCTCAAGTGTATCATGCACTGCGTTCACCTGCCTTTTGCTTAACTTTGGCTTTGATATTGCTGTGTTATGGCGGTCGCGTTACTTTAGTATTATGATGATACAGCAAATATTAGCCAAAACTGATAACAACGCTTAGTTTTAGCTTTACAAAGAATTTTTGTATGACTGATGCTACGCACACAACAAGTACATCACTGTCTGCATAGGTATGACGTCATTATCAACCCTAAATGGTCCACTGCCTTCTTGGTCTAATGGATAGCGTATGCGGCTGCTGATCAAGAGGTCTCGGGTTGAATTCCCGGGTTGCACCAAATTTATTTGTCATCAGCATCATCATCATCAGCCTATCGCAGTCCACTGCTGGACATAGGCCTCTCCAATTGCACGCCACTTAGTTCGATCCTCGGCTACTCATATCCAGCTCCTGCCAGCCGTCTTGCGCAAATCATCACTCCTCCTGAAATATTTGTTTCGAAGTTTGATTGTTTTCTATGTATAATATGTATGTATTTACAAAAAATAAAGTATATTTATATATTTACTAGCTTTTGCCCGCGTTTCCGCTCCCGTGTATCTTGATTATTGCAGTAAAAAGTACCCTGTGTCATTCTGATATATAAGCTATATTACTGTAAAGTTTCATCCAAATCCGTTCAGTAGTTTTTGCGTGAAAGAGCAACAAAAATATATACATAATCACAAACTTTCTCGCTTATAATATTAGTAAGGATATCAGTTGTCTAGTACCCATAATACAAGCTCTGCTTAGTTTGGGACTAGATGATGTTGTATAGTACAAATAATACTACCAAGTTACATACAATTATTTTAACGGCAAGTTACCATCTGTTCCTGTATTCAGTTGCTAGTTAAATTCTCAAATACATCATCCAATTAACTGTATTTAAATTCTTATGTTCCCTTCATCACAGGAGACAAGCGGAGACTAATGGTTCTCTCAACCACAAATAGTGCATTACAAGCCTTACAATACCAAATAAAGCGCACAGAAAATCCGCCAGTTAGTTCAGACAATACACTAATGCAGTTATCTTGTTGGCAGTGTTACCGGCTCTTCCTGTTCCGGTGACGTTGTGCTAATGTTGCCAGCCTAAATAAATCCTTAATTGCTTTTAAATTTATTTGCGGATGTGTTCTTTTTTTAAATTTTCCTTTAGACTATTGAGACTAACGGTAAAGAATGGTTAAAATTGTAATTCTCTTTGAGAGCTATATTACAAATTTATAATTAAGAAGTTATAAAGTTTCAAAACCTTTCTCTTATTTTGATTGATAACATGCTTTCAAAATTTGGTAAATCAAAATTTGGTAGTTCATAATGAACACCGAAACTGAAACTCAAAAACTTTTTTTTCATCAAAACGATATGTGTAGGGTATCTATAGATAGGTCTTCAAAAATGATATTGAGGTTTCTAATATCATTTTTTTCTAAGCTGAATAGTTTGCGCGAGAGACACTTCCAAAGTGGTAAAATGTGTCCCCCCCTGTAACTACTAAAGTAAGAGAATGATAAAACTAGAAAAAAATTTATGATGTACATTACCATGCAAACTTAGACCGAAAATTGGTTTGAATGAGATCTAGTAAGTAGTTGTTTTTTAATACGTCATAAATCGTAAACCGCAATTACCTTTCATTCAATCAATACACTATTATAAAAACATCGATCAAAGTTACAACGAACTACAAGAACTTTTATATGACGTTACTTGCTGCTACGGAACCCTTCATGGGCGAGTCAGACTCGCACTTGGCCGCTTTTTAAATGTTTGTTTTTCTGCGTGCCTAAGATAGGATAGTTAATATCACGCTTATACCAATAGGAGCCGAATACAATTGACAATAGAAACAGACAAAGTTGCGTGGATAAGCTTGTGTACTAATATCTATACAAATAAATAAAATTGTAGTGTATGTTTGTTATATCAAATAATTAGTTTTTACTCAATGCATATGAAAATATATGCGGTACTTACTTCAATATATCAATAAATAAATCAAATCTTTATCTGACTATTTGCTCCGGCTAATCTCTAGAACGACTGGATCGATTTTGATGGGACTTTCACTTTCAGATAGCTCTATGACATAAGTAACTGAGGCTATCTTTAGACTATATTGGGTCCACAAACTTACTCGCGATTTAGAAGAATAATCTGAATAAGTCTGATTGTCTGTCTGTTCACGAAACACTCAAAACCACTGCACTGCAATTTAAATGGAATTTTGAACCTAGATAGTCTAAAGCCTGGGAAAGGACATAGGCTGCTTTTTACCACGATAACCGGCATACACGCGGGCTCAGCCGCGGGCGAAATCTAGTATCCAATAAACAAATATCAAAAAAAAAATGTAACATCAGACGCTGATCGTAATATGACTTCATAGAATATAATTCCCGCTGATTGATTTGTACCGAGACATATTAAAACGCCCCCTCGATATCAACGCACGTGCTCGACAATGGGCCAGCAGTTTTCGAGAAACAATACAACAAACAAACAATAATGTTCGTATAACGAGTTGTTTGAACACCACTTAATGTAACTTGAGGATACCAAAGTGTACGTATTCTGGTTTAATAAAGGATATTGTTGTAACTTTTTAGTTTATCATAATAACTAGCTGATTCCCACAGTGTTACCTGCAGTTATTATTTATTTGAATGCCTTGGTGGTCTAGTGGTTAGCGTATGTGGCTTCTGATCAAGAGTTGTCGGGTTCGATTTCCGGGTCGGACCAAATATTATTTGTATGATTCATAAATATTTGTTTCGGAGTCTGGGTGTTTTCTATGTATAATATGTATGTATTTACAAAAAAAAAGTATGTTTATGTATTTATATCAGTTGTCTAGTACTCATAATACAAGTTCAGCTTAGTTTGGGACTAGATGGCGTTGTGTGTAAAGATGTCGAAAATATTTATTAATGTAAATGTGATAAGCGCCGCGGAGTCAAGCTAATCTAAAAAAAGCGGCCAAGTGCGAGTCGGACTCGCCCATGAAGGGTTCCGTATCAGCAAGTAACATCATATAAAAGTTCTGTTCTGTAGTTCGTTTTTGAACACCTATCCATAGATATCCCACACATATGGATTTGATGAGATTTTTTTTTTGAGTTTCACTTCTAAGTATGGGGACCTCCAAAATGTTTTGTTTTTTTTTTATTTTTATGTGAAAATTTTAATGCGGTTCACAGATGACATCTACTTATCAAGTTTCAACAGTATAGTTCTTATAGTTTCGGAAAAAAGTGGCTGTGACATACGGACGGACAGACAAACAGACATGATGAATATTTAAGGGTTCCGTTTTTTGCCATTTGGCTACGGAACCCTAAAAATCTACTATCTGCCTGTGAAAAACCCGTCAAAATTGGTCTCGAAGTGCTATGGATTAGACGGAACAAACAGATAGACAACAGACAAAATTGTTAAATTATTATAGAAACATAAAACCCGATACCTTAAAAGTAATGAACTAAGCAATCGACCAGCGTGGGGACGTATGGCCTTAACCCTCTCTTGAGAGGAGACCAGAATCCAGCAGTGGGACGTCATGGGTTGATTGATTTGATAATTATTTTCATAAGTTACTTGCCTATCAATTCGAATTATATATTATTTTCTGTATAATATTAATTACCTGCTTTCGAAGTCTTTGAAAACCAGAATACTGGCACGTGTCACTCATTTCTCATGACACACAGACATACAGACAAAAACAACGGATATTGGTGACACGCGCTGCAATAATTTGTGATCACCCCTCCTGTTTATGTGGGGTGAGGGTTGATTGCCACGGTTTGTGGGAAAATAGTAGAATTTTAATATTGGTCGACGTCTGTTGGGAATTAAAGTTGGATCGGTATATGTCTCTTTATGATTTTTCAGTTTCATTGTTACTTTAGCAAACCGAAAGAATATTTTTAATTAAAGTGTAATTGTTTTAGCCTTTATACATATATTGTATATTTATAGCCGTTAAACCTATTGTAATTAGTATGTTTCGTCACAAGATGACAATTATTATTTTATTATAAATTGTACCTCATGTAAGTGAACTGTTGTTCTTATGAGAAATAAAGAGTCTATAAACCCATTTAGGAGTGCCGTTTAATATTTTTATTTCCCTAGCTAAACTTGTAGTATAAAATTGTGTACAGAATTAAAAAAAAATATATATATACTAGCTAAGGCCCGTGGTTTTAGCCACGTTTGTTGTTGTGAATCGCGGGTATCGCCACGGAGCGAAGCTAGTGTCTATAAAAAATTGCCCAAGTCACTCCTTAGGTCATCAACTTTCCGTCAGAGATAGTCCCGTTAAAATCGGTCCAGCATTTCCAGAGATTACCCGGAATAAACAGACAGACAGAAAGACTAAAAAAATTCTGAAGAAAAAATATAATTCTTATTTAAATCGGCGGTTTATATTGGTTTTTACACTCTTTATATTAGCTTCGTCTGTATGTTCATTTGTAACCGACTCCTCCTCGATTTTGACCCACTTTAAACGGCCAGATTTCGTTTAAACTGTTGATTTATCGAGGACCGATGACAACACACTTGTTTGAAAAAAAAAACTAAAAGAAATCAAAAGAAATGTATAAACATATTTTTAGTCTAGAAAAAAATTTAGTTTTAAAAAAGTATAATAAAAAATAATAGTTTTAATGTAACAAAGCGTGGAGTGCTTTCTGAAAATATTTCTATAACGTCGCCCCACGCTTTGTAACATTAAAATTATTTTCTACTTTTTAGTTTAAAAGCGTGTTTGTTTAGTTTTTTAAAACTATTATTTTTGTATCAAAAACTTAATGAAAAGCAGTACATCATCTTGCTAGGTTTTATTATTTACTAGAACCACGAGCCTGTACAAAATATTGTTGTAAGTAATAATAAATAGTAAGCAAAACTAATATATTAGGCAACTCCTTTAAAATAATCATTATTCATGTCATCCCTTAACATACAGCGGTAAGGTTTTCTCTTTGATGTCGCTATGATCTTGTTTTTTCCGTTTCTGTCAAATCCCCTAAAAGTAGGATTCGTAAGTAGGTGAAATTGCTTCGTTTAGGGGAAGAACCCCCTTTTTGATGATATTGAAAATAGTCCCTCCAACGTCCTTCTAAGCGATTGTCGCTTTCAAGAACAATAAATACGAAACTAAGTTGATTTTTATTACATTTGGAAGGTATATATTTTTCCATTACTAAGTAAAACGAAATTTGGCTCACAATCTGTTGATCTATCAGGTAAGCGAAACAGTTGCTTCTTGTATATATTTTTTTGCTTTAAATTAGTAATATAAATCCTACTAATATTATATATAAACGTGAAAGTTTGTGAGCATGTAGTATGTATGTTTGTTGCTCTTTCACGCAAAAACTACTGAACGGATTTGGATAAAACTTTACATTAATATAGCTCATATATCAGAACAAATATATATCACACATAGGCTACTATTTACTGCAATAATCGAGATACACGGCGATAGGTCATTATAAAAATAAATAAATCGAGGATGTCAAAATGTATCACTGTTTATCTCCTGTCAAAACTTCAAAGGTTGCTATGCATAAAACACTTGCATAGCAACCATAATGATAGTTTGTAAATGGCTAATTTATCCCGAAAATACGCGGGTAACACCGCGGGAAGCAGCTAGTAAATAAATATATCTGATATTTTACACACAACGCCATCTAGTCCCAAACTTGTATTATGGGTACTAAACAACTGATATAAATTTAAATACTTTTTTATTTTGTAAATTCATACATATGCAGATCACTCTAACATTTGGTGGGAACCGGGAATCGAACCCGAGACCACAGCAGTCGCATAAGCTACCACTGTGCCATCGTATTGGGTAATTCTTTTTTCCACATAATTATCTAGGTAGGTTTATTCATCTGATTTTCAAATTCGCTAGTATCGCAAATGACATTAGAATTTTCGTTCCTTTAGAAAAAAATTTTGAAATAAACATTATGATCTTTTAAGTGTAATAACTACACAATGAATTCCAAAAATTGTACTAAGGAGACACACTTCACTAAATTTAGGCAAAGAAACGCATAAGAACACGTCACTGCAACCATTACCTTCACCAACTCCCTAATTATATATCCAAAAAAAGACTCAAAAACGATAATAAATAAATAGTCCAAAACAAGTAGAAAATACCCGTTGTAACGTTCAGAATAATTTAAAACACGTTACTAATGGTAGTTCTAAATTCGAACGACAATGGATGCAAGTCACAATTGCGTTCTATTTTCGAACCGTAGCATGCGCGGGCGCATATCCGCCCGATTGTTTACGGGTATCCTTTGGGTAGGGTTGCTATCTCTAAAATTTGGAAACCAGGACTAAAAGTACAAATTCCCTGGATTTTAAAGTTCAAAATCCGGACGTCAGAATATTTTTTATATATTTAGTCAATTGTCTTGAATAAGTCTCACATCGTATATTTCTTAAAGAATAAATTGTACTCTTTTGGAGATCTTAGAGTTTTAAGGGATTCCAAAAACCTTTAACTGTTCCACTAAAAATAAAAAAAGAACCTAGGCAGTCCGGGTATGACCCGGATACCAAATCAAACCCTGCCCTGACGATCCCTGAACGGTCTCTAAACTAATACAAATCCGGGAGAACCGGCACGAATGGCAGCCCTACCTTAGGGTTGTGTCGTACATCTGGTTGCACGCAATCGGAAGCTGAAATACGAAACTGCAGTGTTTGATATGATAATTTGATTGTAAGGTGAGAGCATGGTTATGAAAAGTTTGATACGTGGCTTAAAATGATTTGTAACGGTTAAAATTTCAATTTGAAAGGACTTGGATGGGTAGAATTACAGAAGAAATAACTCTATTGATAAATCATGTTGATTTTCGGGCATTTGTTGGCGAATATGTAGTTCCCCGCGTTTGCATCTTCTGCTCAGCTTTTAAGTCATATCGTGACGTAGTATATAATGGTGTCAACAATTATCAAAAGACTCTATATATGTATATTTTATATAGATTAAATGTTTTAAATAATAATTAAAAATATTTCGGAAAATCTTACACACAAGACAAGTATTTTTTTCGGAGTTTGGGTGTTTTCTATGTATAATATTTATGTAATTACGAAAAGAAAGTATGTTAATGTATTTCTATCAATTGTCTAGTAACCCATAATACAAGCTGTGCTTAGTGTGGGAATAGATGACTTTGTAAGATGTCCAAAATATTTATTTTATTTTAGTTTGTCCACAGGCCAGGTGGAGTGACGATTTGCGCAAGACGGCTGGCAGGAGCTGGATGCGAGTAGCCGAGGATCGTCCTATGTCCAGCAGTGGACTGCGATAGGCCGATGATGACAATGATGATGAAGTAGAATCCCTGAGTTATGGATACATTATCTGCGCATTGTACTTGGGGTCGGCGTAGTATGTTTTATCTTTCCATTCTGCTCTATCACTCGTCATTTCACTGTTAATCGATTCACATTTTCTTTGGTCTTCCTCTTCTTTTGTGATGTTCAACATCGAAGACAGAGTTTGCTAGATGGAAGAACAAACAGGTCATGTGACTGACGGTGAGCGACTGCTGCAGCTTTGTCGTCTGCTGAGTGAAGGTTTAGAGGCTCCGAATCAGGCAATGGAATACTCAAACAAAAATGAAAAAACTATTTGGGTGCCTCCTTTATTTTTTAAATTGGCTAAATAGAGTTAAAAACTAGTCAAACGCTAAGCCTTTGATAAAATAAACACGTAAATATTCAAAAAATGGAAGTCGTCCACAGCTGACTTCTCTAAAAATTCTAAATCAACCATCTAGGCGACACCCTAGCCTACTCCAAAATTAAAATTCTCTATAAATAACAAATAATAATCATTACAAACAATATCATTAGCCATATGTTAAGTATTTGCGCACGCGTCGACCATACATCAAGTAGGGTAGGAGCCCCTATTCACGGATTTACTAATTAGGGTACCGCATTGGCCAAAACAATTTATTATCCGGCACACCTGGGGTCCGTTTGATAAATTGTGCAATAGTAATTGGTTTAATGATTAACTAAAGATGTGGTATCGGGTTCTGTATATGATTATGATAAAAGGGTAGTTGATGCATTAGACGGTCAGTAGTTAGTATTATATAAATTACTTCTGTGGATCAGCTGCAGTCGATGTAAGAGGTTGGATATTATGCGTGTACTTTGGATACTTGTTACTGTGAACTGCATTTAGGTAGCTCTCTACTCAAATGATAACCAGAATTATTTATTAGAATACATTTCTGATATACATATTTAATACTTCATGCTTAACTTGAAATCTTGTGATTTGTTTATAATACTTGCAAATCACATATAGACGAGGAGTTCTGAACAGTTTTGCTTCTTTATCAAACAGATTGTCTTATTTTTTGTAAAGTTCTTAAAGAAATTTGGTACATAAGACAACTAAGATACTGAAAACATTTTCGCCCTTATTACCTCTTCGTTCAAGCTCCATTATGAATCACAAAACTTAAATTTACTCTAAATAAAGACAAACCAGCACCTAAATGTTTAACAAACTCTGTCAATCTTTGATAGTCTTTATTGCAGTAATGTCGTAACTAAGGATATTTTTTTCTGATTCAAACTGTACTAGAAACCTCTGAATCTTACTCTGAATAATCGCAATTGTTGTCTGATATTTAACCCCACAAAAATACCAAAACTTTCCGAAATACTCCGAATGCATCAAACTATCGTAAAGTAATAATGAGTATCGGAATTGCTGCTCATCCCCTAGCATTTGTCAGTATTATCGGCTTTTCGATTTATTGCTGTGTTGGCTAAAAAAATATACATTGTAGGGTGGAGAGTGACTGTTGATGGGTGTCAATACCATGATAAAGGTACGCTTCTAGTGAGTGTATTTCATTTGACTGTAGGTATTTTTATAAAGCCAACTCCCGCATAAGGAATATTCCTGTATCAGTAAACCGACACAATGAACATCCAGACTCAGAATAACAATTTATGAATCACACAAAGTATTATCCCGTGTGGGATTTAAACCTACAACACTTGGTGCAGGAGAAAGCGGAGTGTCGAGCACTTAAACTACTAGACTAATCATGCAGTGAAATATTCTATGAATCAATCGTACCTAATTATTTTATTAACTTAAAGAATTGAGAAATATACAGTAGATTTTCTCTTTGTTACGGAAATCGATCGATCTGCTAATTCGTTTATCGAGAGAAAGGATTGTTTGTGCAGTCTCCCATCCCAACGTGACAGGACTTTAAATGACTCTTTTGTATGTAAGATGTAAGTCGTTTTATCTCTGCGGACGTACGTACCACCGGCACTGGTTAATTAGCAACTGTTAGAACTTAGGTTACTAGGTTCTAACAGTTACTAATTAACTTTACAAATAAAGATTTAATCTACTTCTAATTAAAAGTATCGAAGTAAAATTTACGGCTGTAATAAGCAGAAATATTTTTTTTATATTAAAGACAGCCAAACTGACTCTACTCTACATGATGGAAAGCATGAATAGAATCCAAGAGTAATGGTCACCTTCTTCCATCCAGCATGGTGACCCAACCTATAGCCAGGGGGGTGTCACTCCGCAGTTTAGGTATAGTCGGCCGCCTGCCTGCCCGGACGAGCATGCCGGTCGACTATACATCGTCTAGTGTAATGCTTCTGCATCATTGAGCAACGAAACACAAAATCACGAATGCTATCATTCGAGGTTAGTCTTTTGTGTTGGTCTTCTAAATAAGGGGGAAGAACCGCCCCGGTCGACCCGGCTCATTCGTTCTGAAATCAAAGTGGCTCTCACACCACAAAGTAGCGAATCTGTGGTGACTTCCAAGTTCAAACCTGCCAACCACCAGATAAAGTAATGTTAACGCTCCTGACAGAAGCGGGGAGCGGGGGCGGGAAGAAGCTGAGATCGAACTCGACCGCCGCGACCATCGTCGTCACTCACCGATAACAACGAGTGAGAGCGTTTGTGTTGTAATTGTTAACTCATTAATTTAAATACATCATTTTTTCTGGAACTGGTGATCGGACAGAGCGTTCTTATTTTCATCCCCTACACTAGTACCCAACAAGTAATATCCTTCCTTTCTATTCAAAAGATATAATGCACTTTCTTCCTGAGTTTGATAAAAAGGTGTTGGAAGGTAAATAGTTTTAAATGATAATTGTATTATGAATTATGATGCCCCCACAATTAATTAATGGTACAGTCAGTGATTGGGTTCTTTAAAGAGATAAGTTTTGTGCGAAGGTAAGCTAGCTTAAGTTATGTAAAATCTGTTACGTGACTGCATTTAAACTCTTGTGTGAAGATATTTATGAGCCTCACTGAATGCCCCTGTTAATTATGTCTTTAGTTCCTCTGAGTATGTGTCTCAAAGTGGTTAGAATCGCTGATTCTAGTACACCCTGCATATAAAGGCTTGCTTTGCTTGGTATCTCTCCATTTGCAGGTATCGATTACTAGGCGTTCTCAATTATAATAATAATAACATTTGTGGCGACTTCCACATACAGCGCAAGCAAAAACATATGACAGCGCCATCTAGCGAAGAAACACGGAACCACAAAGAAAACATGTAGCGATCTATACAGAGTGATTACTAATCCTGAATCGCGAAAGTGACATTCTCGCGCCGATTAGCATTTAAACAACATCCCAACATCAACTGTTGGGCAGTGGCCCGCCAGGCATGATCACCTCGCCTGGTCGGAGGATCCTCCCTTTGTGTTGGATTAACACGATTCCCGTTCCTCCACAGTGGTGACCCAAATTGCGAGTGGTTTTCCAAATTGCTTCCAAAACACAAAATATTGTACCCGGATTGATCTAGAATATAACAGGCATATGCTAGTCAAAAGTAATGCCTATTATTTTCAATCAGTGGCAATAAACAGAGCAGAAGTAACAACAAAATGTGTATATTTTTTCAGTATTCGACTGTTTCAAATTGATACAACAATAATTACACCATTAAGCGAACATTGCTTCTCGATTTTCATTTCAATTTCTTACTGAATAAGATTCAAGTTTCCATTGAATAGAGTAATTGATAAAAGTGTCATTATTCCGCGTAAACAGCTACAAAGGAAGAAAAGTCAGGAATAAACAGGACACAAATAAAGTGAACAGTGAACAAATAAATTATGTACATTCGTACGCAAAAGTCTAAATCGTTGTGTAGGTAAGAATTTATTCGACGTTCGTTTTTTTTTTGTTCATTCGCTCATTCAGTCATTGCTTCGTTTTGACATAGTGGGCAACTGAGCAAAGAAGACACACAGAAGTCTCACTGCCAAGCCAAAATGACTCTAAAGCGGAAAGAATGAGTAGAATCCTAGAGTAGAGGTCACCATTCTCATTGCCAGTGCAGACATTGCAGCATTGTGACTTACACAATGACGGCCTAGTTAACCTACTTGTTAACCCTCATTATGGCTTTTTAACATGACAGATAAAAATACGCACTGTTATTAATATTTCACCATTACTTATAGAACTTTTAAATGCTAACTATGTCAGTTCTGTTGACACAACTACGAAAAGCAAATCTAACACAAACCAAATGCCAACTAGAGTATTTAAACTGAAGTTGACTACAAACTACCGCACGTGAGCACTTGTCTCATTACATGCCACCACTTACGGAACAAACGAAACTCTGCTTTGAAAGTAAACACCTACAAAGCGACATGCGATTAGCCTACAGGCTAGCCTCAATTTGGTAAAAGTGTAGTCGCATACATACATACGTTCATGGATACACACCCTCCTGCCTGAATCTCTGAAAGGGTAGACAAAGGCAATTTCAAAGTCTACATTTTTCCTACTAAAATTATAGTCGTCCTAATAACGTGGTAAAAATTGAAACAATAATCAAATCAAAGGGTAATTAGTCCTATCAAAAGGTACATGTTCTTAAAATAATACTTAATAGCAACATAAGTTGAAACCTTTATGAGAGCTGGAGTCTGCACTAGGTTCTAGACATGCATAACAGATCTCCAGGCCTTCACCCTCCGATGGTTTACACGTATTGCCTATACATACTGTATTTTAACAAAATTTGGTTACAAAATAAGAGAGACAAGGTGACGTAAAAATAAAGTAAACGGCCAAGGTTACAGTGTTCTTTGTATTGTGTACGAGTGTGTGTGAGTGTGTGTGTGTGTATGTGTAAGGGTGTGTGTGTATGAATGTGTGAGTGTGTGTGTGTATGTGTAAAGAGCTGTGAAGAACTATGAACAGCCTGTGGTTATAACCAAACTACTGATTAACAAACTTTCTGAAATATTCCCAATTAATACATATCTACTACATCTAATTAAACTCACTCAGACACATGACGAATGCATTCATTAATGTTATTTGAGTAAAACACCATGTTTAACACACAATTCTGTCCAGCCCCCCTAGCCAAGTTGCAAACGTTTATCGTTTTCTATTCTATATTCCATTCTATTTATCTATTCTCTTGCTTCATTGGCTAATGCCACTCAGGTCACGTGATCAAAACAAAATATTAGCCAATGAAACAAGAGAATATAGAAATATAATATAGAATAGAAAACGATAAACGTTCGCAACTTGGCTAGGGGGGCTGGACAGGAATTGAACTCACTACCTCATTAACCGCTAGGCCAACAGTATAAACGAATTCAATGTCATTATACTGATATTTCGCGCAACAGGAGACGAAGTCGCGAGCTAACTTTATACCCGAAAGTTTATAGCAACTTTCACAGAGAAAAGAGTTTCCCAAAAGGCTAGCAACTAGCGCATTTCTCCGGCTATAGCTGTTGAAAGCTATACTTTGAAGCATGTAACGCTCAAAAGCCTGTGCAAAAAGCTTTATACTATGTGCTGCAAGGCTATGAAGTATGTGACAAGAGGCAGCGTTTTACTGTATAGCTTAATTAGATCGTAAATTACACTTTTGTTTTTGGATGTGGTGTTTTTTTAATGTGACTGTTTGTGTTTTTAAGATAACTAATATATGTATTGTTAGAGTCCAGAAGTGAAAAATAATAAAAATAATTATAATTCTAAACAATTTACTTTAATTCTAAACAATTTATTTCATTAATTACAAAATAATCTTCGAAATGCAATTAGACACAAACAACCGTTAATTAAGTAACGAATCTAAACAAATTACAGTTAGATAGACAGCAAGGGCGGTCACATAGGGCTGTACTAGCTGTTAGACAGTTTTCCTCGCACCCACCGCAATTCAGACAGTACTAACTTGTCAAAGACAGCTTTCCACATCTGTTAACAGAGTAGTACTAATTGTCCAAAGACAATGATCCACACTCCGCGACGCATTCGTCAGAAATGCGTACCGATACAACAGATCACTCCTATTTATAACCAAGCGCAGTGAAGTGATGGCGCCACAAAAATGACAACTACCGCCGTTGTGGCTTATACGGCCTCTCCTGACACCCTGACGTCCTCGGCAGGTCCGGATGACCACACTTCTTCATTGTTCTCATTCGCGGTTACTGGAACATGTACAAAAATAAAAGTTTATTGGACGCCTCTGTAAGTACATCATCGTCCAATTGGTCAGTTACTAAAAACAGTTATCAAATTTAGCGTAAACAGTTAGAGTTAACGAATAGTTTTACAAGATAATAACAGTTAACACGAATAAGAAAGGTTCGAACCTCCAAGGAAAAGAGTGAAAGATTATTTATAATCCGCGCCAGATTAGAAACAAACAGACACTGTTAGATACATTTAAAATAAAACTAGAAACTTAGTACTAACACAAGAGTAGACTTCAGCATGAAGGTCTACCGTTACCATAAGAACCATAATATCATAAGAACAGTTATCATAAGTGTGTGTCTTAAACATTTAAACTTAAAATTAACAAGACCACGAGTTTGGGGCTGGTTACCCTGTCCATGGGTCTTAAACCTCTCTCATCAAGACCACGAGTTTGGGGCTGGTTACCCTGTCCATGGGCCTTAAACCTCTCTCATCAAGACCACGAGTTTGGGGCTGGTTACCCTGTCCATGGGCCTTAAACCTCTCTCATCAAGACCACGAGTTTGGGGCTGGTTACCCTGTCCATGGGCCTTAAACCTCTCTCAACAAGACCACGAGTTTGGGGCTGGTTACCCTGTCCATGGGTCTTAAACCTCTCTCAACAAGACCACGAGTTTGGGGCTGGTTACCCTGTCCATGGGCCTTAAACCTCTCTCATCAAGACCACGAGTTTGGGGCTGGTTACCCTGTCCATGGGTCTTACCTCTCTCAACAAGACCACGAGTTTGGGGCTGGTTACCCTGTCCATGGGTCTTAAACCTCTCATCAAGACCACGAGTTTGGGGCTGGTTACCCTGTCCATGGGTCTTACCTCTCTCAACAAGACCACGAGTTTGGGGCTGGTTACCCTGTCCATGGGTCTTACCTCTCAACAAGACCACGAGTTTGGGGCTGGTTACCCTGTCCATGGGTCTTAAAATTATCTCAGGAAGACCACGAGTTTGGGGCTGGTTACCCTGTCCATGGGTCCATTCCAATATACACACCTCATGCTCTCCACCATCCGCCATACATTGCACCACACCTCACGCACACGGGGATCAGGCCGAAGATTGCGTCTCGTACACACGGTGAACAGGCGGAAGGTTGCATCTCGGGCACACGGAGAACAGACCGCAGGTCCGCTTATCACTGAGCGGCATGCAGGACGCAAGTCCGCACCTCGCGATACAGCGAGCAGGCCGCAAGTCTGCGCCTCACCAGGCAGCAGCAGACACCAGGTCACCGCCCGGGCTCGGCTCGCGTAGACTGCACCTTGCACAGTGACGAGGCTCTCAATGCATCGTTATCATCTAAGGAAAGCATGAAAAATTGCATTAGTTTTGAATACGGTATTACTTTAACGTCACCAATATGCTTCATTATCGTCATGAATAATCAGAGCTTTTAGAAGGCGATACTAGCAAGCAAAGCTTTTAGGATAACTAAAAATAACAGTGCCCTCAGTATGTACGCAGTAATATCGTCAAGAATGTTACTAACTTTCGCATATCTCTCAGGACGCAAGACCCGGAGGATGTCAGAAAATGTTACAGAAGTCTCACGGTACTCGGTTAAGGATGTTCCCAATAATCGCAAAGCTCTTAGGATATGATACCGGGTCACCAGTTTTGGTTATGTCTGCAGCTTGACGATTGTCGTCAAGCAAACCCGAAACATGTCCAAGTATGCCCACGCAGTGAATTCGAGTTCAGACTAATTGCCCTCAAAGTCATTTTATGAACCAGGGCTTGTCCGACAGGTGTCGTTCAATCACTTACTGTAATAAGCCACCGTCTGCTTATAGTCGATCGTCTCGAGTCTGTAGTTAAACCTTACCATTTTAACCTTTTTACCTTTCTGCTACGGCGGCCAGTCCCAATGGTGAGCAACCAAAAACACAGTAGACACTACAGCACGCAAGTACTTGTCTAACACAGGTGTACGCCTTTGGTTCGATGAGACGGCCACCCAACATGACCCGAAAGAGATCAGGCGTAGGACCGTCGACTCTTGACCACAACTTTTAAACTTCGGGCCGTAACAAGCATATCTATAATTAGAAGTACACAGTATTATTAGTTATTGTTTGTTCAACCCAGAAATCGAACCTATATTGAACAGTAGTCTCATACACTAACTGTCGACCCAACAAAGCAGTCGAAACCATCACTGGTACTGACGTTTCAATAAGTACCTCTGTCAGGAAGAAAGATCACAATAACCCGAGCTGGCTCGTAACGTGCTTATGAACATGTTATTAATCTTGATCCTATATGAATGTCAGACCTTTACGATCAAGTTTGCTACAATGATTTTGTGTATGATCTTAAAATTTAACAAATGAAATAGCCAGTCAGGCATGAGGATTATCTTTCCGGAACACTAATTGGTACTCTCACAATGACTAGTGCTTAAACCTCATTTTAGCTCGGTCTAACCTGACCATTAATCATTATTGTTACACAAACAACATAACATAGTTCATTTAATACCTGACACTAGTGAGGGTATTTAAAACCTTTCATAATGTTTCTATAACATCAAGAATAGCATGCTTAAGTAGACGTACTATTAAGATCGATAGACATGCAGTCTTTACCGGTATCAATACTTTGCATTTCGATAAACATTAAAACATAACTAACAAACGATATGTTTTGCTTTATCATAAGAGATCTTTCTTTAACATTTACAATTTGTTGTTGATGTTGTGTAAAACCTATTAGATTACATTTAAAATATGAAGTTTTAGTTTGGAGTCCACTATAGAAGGTTCATAGAAGTTTCTTTACTTTTTTTTTTTCTTTGAACCATTAATAACAAGTGAAGTCACTTTCGTACTACCTACTCTGAACTATTAAATAAATTTAACATCATATCTTTAGAATTTAAACATTTACCACTGTTATAACGCTTCATAGATTTTACAATAACAGTGGACTAATGCAATCACCAGTAAATAATGTGACATAGTACATCTACCGGCGGATGATAAGAGTTCCTCAAGCTGTTTTAAATAGGCTCCGTCAGGACTAGCTCTGCTGTCCACGCACCCTTTTGCCGTATTGTGAATATTTACATCACACGTTTATATACTCCCGATTTATTTGCTCTCACCAACCACCAATATAAAAGAATAGCCCATTCATCGAATTATCAAAATAAAAATTAGAAATGTAATTGATCATCAACTATTTCTTGTTGTCATTTTTTTTTTTTTTTTTTTGATCACCCCTACTATTATTACTATTAAGTGCGAAAGTAACTGTCTGTCTGTCTGTTACGTTTTTACGCCTAAACCGCTAAACCGGTTTTGATGAATTTTGGAACTCAAATAGTTTAGAACCTGAGAAAGGACATCATACACGCGGGCGGAGCCGCTGGCTAAAGCTAGTTGTTTAATAATGGTCATTTCAATTTTTAAATTTACGGAGAAACATCTAGTAACTTGGTGTACACACTGTAAATTGTTATAATCTGACAAGTATCTATTTTTCGTTTCCATAAATAAAAGTTAAACAGATTAATCACAACGTGTGTGGGTATTATGTCCCGTCACACTTGCTGTGTCAGTGTAACATTTTAAGTAAATGGATAAAAGTTACTTGACCTTTATGTAATAAGTTCGGGTTGCATTAGGCAGCCACTACAACTGCTATTATTCATCATTCCTTCGTTAAAAATAGTTCGTAACCATAGCAAAGAACGCCTACTTGATTATGCACAGGTGGGGTAGTTACAAACATTCGTTTGAGCGCTATTCACTATTTACGTTATACCAAATATTCGCAATAAATGCGAAAGTAACCGTCTGTTACGCTTTCACGCCAAAACCACTGAACCGATTTTGATGACATTTGGTATAAAGATAGAAACATACACGCGGGCAATAGCTAGTACCAAATATTCGCAATAACAAAAGGTATGAGATGAGGTCATTGTTAAAACTAAACCAACTACTTAAGCCCTTTTGTTAAGCCACAGCTTTGCATCAGCCCTAAGGCATTTTCGTATACGCGCCAAACAGTCCATTTTTTCATCATTTTGAATTGCGCACACAATTCACTTTTGTACACTACATATCAAAATTATGTGAAAATAAATCACAACTCAACATGTAATATGATTTGATCTTACCAGTACAGCGTCAAGCACAACTCACAAGTTTTTCTTAACTGAACCTTCTAACCTTCTCTCATTACCGTGTCGGCACTGGTGGACCACATTGTACACCTTGTACATTGGCACGGATGCAGTTTCCATCGCTTAGCACAATGTTTACTAACTGGAAAGAAAGCGTTATACACACGAACACACATGTGGTACAAATACCCTCATTATTTTATTAAAATAATCGTTTTAAAAACGTTTGTAATTGACACTAAAAACCAAATATAGAAGTCGTCACTTCCTTTACGATTTTTATATTTGCTATGTTTTGACTTTGTTTTGATTTTTGACTGATTTAGTTTTGATTTTTGACTTTGATTTAGAGCGGATAAGAATATCACAAAAGTCGGATTCCCTTATTAAAAATCACAACGAACACTGAATTTCGATAGCGCTCAAATGAGCACTAATAGTGTGCAATGCTTTTTTTTTTAACGAACGATCGCGTTTATCGTTCCCGGGACCTCTGCGGCGAATCACTGCGTATATTCACTTTGGTTCTATATGACAGCGCGATCTATTGTGCAATTTGTCAATGCTCTCTATCGTAAGACACACCTAGATAATGAAGTTTATGCAAATTAAATGAAAATATCTAACTAAATGTCGGTAGTTGATCGTTTCCCAAATATTGAAAATTAATAATTTGTGAACGTAGATCGATCCCACTTCTGATGTTAGAGTCCAGAAGTGAAAAATAATAAAAATAATTATAATTCTAAACAATTTACTTTAATTCTAAACAATTTATTTCATTAATTACAAAATAATCTTCGAAATGCAATTAGACACAAACAACCGTTAATTAAGTAACGAATCTAAACAAATTACAGTTAGATAGACAGCAAGGGCGGTCACATAGGGCTGTACTAGCTGTTAGACAGTTTTCCTCGCACCCACCGCAATTCAGACAGTACTAACTTGTCAAAGACAGCTTTCCACATCTGTTAACAGAGTAGTACTAATTGTCCAAAGACAATGATCCACACTCCGCGACGCATTCGTCAGAAATGCGTACCGATACAACAGATCACTCCTATTTATAACCAAGCGCAGTGAAGTGATGGCGCCACAAAAATGACAACTACCGCCGTTGTGGCTTATAGTATGTATATAAGTATGTAGTAGAAATTTTATAATAACAAGAGTTCTGGTATTCTCTCTCTAGTACTCTTCGCGTTCAGTTTGAATATTCACACCCAGTTGTACTACGAATACTGTTCTGTTTACAAAATAAACAAAATTACCAAATACAATAATCCTTACTTTCTTACATAAAATTATAAATGCCAAAGTAACTCTATCTGTCTGTACTGCTTACCGATTTAACTGAAATTTGGTACACATATAGTACAGAGTCTGAAAAATGCGGGGCGGAAAGCTAGTATCACACATATTACTTTATTCGGTAACACAACTGTGAATGATGTACCCATTTACATTTGTACAAAATTTATACCATGTTGCTTTCTGCAATGAAGGTGCATAAAACTAAAATAAACTTATTTTTGTACACTTGCGTTTTTTTAAAGAACCGGAACAGTGAGAATGTACTCGATGTATTTCCATACCTATTTGATTGCTTGCTATATGAGAAACTATCACTTCGAAGCTGATTCAGAAAAGTATTTTTATTTGGCAAGATTCAGTTCAGTACACATTTAGTTTTACATGCCAAATAGATAAATTTTGGGCTTCTCACAACCCATTCTCATTAGTAAAATAAATAAAATTAAATAAATTTAATACATATCAAAAATATATTATATTTTTAACAGATAATAGAACATCTGAAGTTTCTCAATCTGAACTTGTCTTTCCGCTCTCGCTCCGCACATAGTAGACTCGCTTCCCATTACAAGAGGCTAAGGCTTTGTTGCAAAAGGCTCGCCTTTGACGTTAGTTGGACATTGTTCTTTTGAGAGCGTCACGTCACTAATCACATAGTGTTGTACCTTTGAGCGTAGTTTTTAATTAAATATCGCTTGTTTGGCGTCTTGAGATTAGTTGATCGTACATTTATGTTTGTTAAATTTAAATTTGTTTTCTTTAACTCGAGTTACGGTAGTTTAAGAATTAATTCATAATTAATTAAAAGAAGTATGTTCACAATATCGAGGACTGGTAGAGAATGCCTCATGGCATTGGACTTAATGCCATGAGGCGTCTGTGTGTTCCGGGTAATCTCTGGAACTTTCCCTGGAAGAAACTGATGACCTAAGGAGTAAGTTAATAATATTTTTTTAGACTAACTTCACTCCCCGGCGTTACTCGAGACATCAATAAACGTGGGTAAAATATCAGTACTCAGCTAATATAATATATTCATCCTCCTAGCCATTATTCCCAAGTTTATTTGGGGTCGGCTACTAGTTCAACCAGTTTTACCTGAATTTCAGTTTTTCCACGGAGCGACTGGCATCGGACCTTTGCAACCCTAAAGGAGAACTGAAATTCGAAGATTGAACTAGTTGTCAGTATATTTGAGGGCACTGACTTCCCAATAACGATTGCCATATATGTTCATGACAACCGGGACCGACGGCTTTACGTGCTATCCGAGGCACGGGCGTGAATCACCGCCAAACTTCCAACTATAAACTCCGGGCAGCTATTAGGAATTTCCTAAGAAAATGCCAAAAACACTTTTTGGCCCGACCCGGGATTCGAACCCGAGACCTCTTGATTAGCAGTCGCATACGCTAACCACTAGACCAACGAGGCAGTTATATACCATAATATATTATGATGTATAAAACAAAAAGAGAACGCTGAACTATTCTCACCACGATTGACCCTACCTCCCTCTAAAAGACATTCCCACATTGAATATCAGCCAGTATTTGTCCACGAAGTACCGATAACTCACGTTGAAATGACCGCGGGGGCTACTTATCGGTTCTGTTAGTACATTAGGTGTGCGGGCTGCCGTGGAGCCGGATGTTCCGAACGTTATTTCTGCGGACAAAAACGCACACGTTACTGTCACTTTATATCGGAATGGGTTTCAGAACGTACTATATTTCTGTCATTGTTGAAAATACTTTTTGTAAACCCGTCGTTTAAATAATATTTCGGACATCTTATACACATCATCTAGTCCCAAACTAAGCAGAGCTTGTATTATGGGTATTAAACAACTGATATAAATACATAAATATACTTTTTTTTTGTAAATACATACATATTATACATAGAAAACACCCAGACTCCGAAAAAAATATTTGTGGATCACATATTTGATCCAACTCGGGAATCGAACCCGAGACCTCTTGATCAGCAGCCGCGTGATAAATGAGGATGAAGTAACAGAGTTGTGTCAGGATCGTAGTGAGTGGAGATTGTCTCTTCTTCCCTCCCTGGGATAAAGGTGTGATCATCATCTTCCTAGCCTTTAAAATTCGCAATTTAATTTGAAGTTTGCTACAACATAGTTCAACTGGTTTTAATTAAATATCAGGGGGTTATATTTGAGGGCCACTGACTTCCCACGAGACACGGCCAGCGCGGTGTGTGGAAGTCTAGCCCTATACCCTCTCCTGAGAGCCCAGCTGTGGGACATTATTGGTTGTTGATGATACGATAACCACTAGAATAACAAAGCAATTTTGAATAAAATAAAAATAAAACTGTCTATACATTTAATCATAACTGAAGCGAAAAAACACCACCTCGTACACAAAAAACGTTCACATGATTACAGCAAAAGTTGGCGCCAACTAAGAAATTCAAAATGGCGATCTAAAACGCGGCAAATAAAAAGAAGTATAATTTTTCTTTTCTGTGTTTTGTAAACGACTTCCCGTTTCGTATAATATTCATGGACGTTTTTACACCTTCGCCTTTTGACGGCATTAATGTAAGCGATGGTATTTCTTATGTTTTCTCGTGAAATACTGAAAATATCGAAATTGGAGAGTTATGTTGGTCATGTATTATTTATTTGGATTTTGAGGAAATTTTCGTTGGGTCGTTAATATATTGACGCTTCTGTGGCGCAGTGGTAGCGTACGCGATTGCTGTGTTTGAGGTCTCGGGTTCGATCCCCGAGTCGGACCAAATGTTTGTGTTATCCGCAAATATATGTATGTATGTATGGGTGTTTTCTATGTATACTATGTATGTGCTTACAAAGAAAAGGTATGTTTATGTATTTATATCAGTTGTCTAGTACCCATAATACAAGCTTTGCTTAGTTTCTGCACGGTTATACATTACATTCACATAGACTGCACGGTTGGCCTAGTGGCTTAAGCGGTCGCCACACCGCTTCCTACTGCGCCAAGTGTCGTGGGTTCAAATCCCACGTAGAATAACACTGTGTGATTCACAATTTGTTGTTCTGAGTCTGGGTGTTCTTTGTGTTCGTTTCATGTATGTTTGTAAAGTCCCTCGCGATACAGGAATTTATATTCCTAATGCGGGAGTTGTCTTTTTAAATAAATAATAAAAAAAAAACAAATAATACAAAAATATAACTTATGACCTAAGAATAACTTGGGCTTTTTTTCCAGACTAGCTTCGCTTCCGCGGCGTTACTCGCGATTTACAATAATAACCGCAGGCAACACCGCGGGACTCAGCCAGTTTAAATAATCATGCTCATTATAAAAATAAACCTGTTTGGCGAAGACTCAAAATTATCTAAGTATTCTTTTTTTTTTTTTTTTTTTTTTAACGCTTTGTTAACGCGGTACTTTTTTTCTTCAAAAAAAATACTTCATAAAAGTATCCTATGTTACTTCTAAAGAATATGTGTACAAATGTTCATGAAAGCGTAACAAACTGACTTACATTCACATTTATAATATTAGTAGGCATTAATTTCTGCTTTTCAGTTGTTATGCGGTTCAATTAATTTGCTAAAAAAGTTTTATTTGGATAAAAACAATATCGTACAAACAAAAACAGAAAACAAATTACATTGAAACTTCTATTATTGACAGACGCTTCATATTTCTATAGCTACGAATATAATTTCAAAATTGGAACAAATTATAATCCGACCCGACGCGACCGTTGAAGTTTAATTAAAAATTTCTTAATTATTTAGCAAGTTTACCTTTGAAATTTGGTTTATCGAGCCTATCTTTTCGTGAACATTTTTTTAATTACTAATTTTTAAATAAAAATGCTTTAATTTACCGTCTTTATTTCAAAGCGTAAAATAATAAAGATTTTGTAATGTTTATTTTAGGTTAATTTTATATCTACATCTATACAAATAAAGAAATTTGAAGAGTATGTTTGTAACATCAAATAAACCGTTTTTTTCTTAATTCGTATCATGAAAGTATATTGATACTTATATCAAAATATGTAGCATTTTTTATAAGATTTGTCTGACTGCCTGTTTGTTTTCTAGAACTGTGAAATAGCTAATCTCTGTAACAACGGGACCGATGTTCACTGGTAGATTATTGTGATGACACAGGGAGTAACCTAGGCTATTTTTTTTTAGTCTAGCTTCGCACCACGGCGTTACTCGCGATTTACTATAATAACAGAATAATTTAAGGTTTTCCCTTAATTTATTTCACACTTGTTGAGTCCCGCGCTAATAAACTAATCAGTAATTAGGTTTACATGAATTGAAATAAAAAAAATCATAATAAAACAAGCAATATAAATTAATAAATAGTATGTAGCTGAGTCCCCCTCCCCCTTCTTTCTTCAGCCCACCTCACCTGATCTAACGGTAAAAAATGATTCATTGCAATAACCACAATGGTGATTGTGTCGGGCTTTTTTACGAGTGATTCGAGTGTATCCTGAGAAAAAAAGCCTTCGACAACCCCTGAACGTCTCAGCTACCTCTTGCTCAGTAGGCGGCCACACCATAAAATAGGTACCTACGGCTTAGGGCATCGAAACTCGGTTCAATTTTGAAAACCCGGGTTTCCGGGTCTAAGAGTAATCAAAACCCGGGTAAACCGGTTTTTTCGAGCATTTCGATCTTTTTATTGTAATTCTTAAAATACACTAATCTGCGTTTATACAGGGTGTCCCAGAACTCAACGTCAAGCCGAAACGAGGTGACAGGATTGATTGTAAAAATCATGAGAAAAATAAAAATAAAAAAACTATCCCATGCAGTTTGAAAATTTGGTCAAAATGTAACCATTTTTCGGTTATTGTGGTTAATTTTTATTATTTTGGTTCATTTAAACTTTGGAACCGTAACCCTTAATAACATTTCTAGAATCACAGTCAAAAATAATTACACAATTTTAAGTTTCCTAGAATTAAGACTATTTGTTAAACTATGAATTTAAAATTCATAATACTGTGAATTGAAAGACTCCTTAAACGATGATTCGTTATTAAATTCGACACCATTCTCGTCATTGTCTCTAGAATTCGGGTCGTCGTTAAATTCTACAGTTCGCAGTCTTTGAGCCAATACCGATAAAGGCAAATCTTCATCCTCGTCAAGTTCGGCAAGCTTTGTACATTACGTCCACAATTGCCAGCTGAACGGCATGAGCAAAGCATAGCTGATGGTATGACTTAAGGGACTTCCCTAATGCAACCATTAGGCTGCAACCGACTGTGGTTTGAGCGACGATGTCATTTGTTAGTGATACCCCATTTTCGTCCAACTTGGCCTCAATCAGTTGTACGCATGAGGCTGCATTCATGGACCCGTGAATGCGTATGAGACTTGGATTTCGAAAACTGCTAACCCTTGCCAAATTTGGTAAATGTGAAGTGAGCCCTATATATCTTCTATTTTATTGGATGCCCATTCATCGAATGATATCGAAAACTTCTTTTCATCTGACAGTATAATTTTTATCTCGTTGATTATTTCTAGCTTCCTATTATAAAACTCTTTGAGAATTATGTTGCGAGCGGCGAGTAGTGGGTAATTTGTTGCCGGTCTTTTCAAAAAGGTATTTTAAACCTTAAGATTTGAGAACGTTCTAAGAGGAATTCCATCAACTGCAGCCATACGAGACACCATAACTTGCATACTTGGGCTTGCATCAGTCTCAAAATAGTGTGTCAACTTAGTTTTCTTTTTTGGCGCTTCAGGATTTTCTTTTGAAGAAGATGCACCACCTTGAGCTGTTGCTTCGAATGTTGAATGCCTTGCAGCCTCTATGTAACCCGGTTGAGTATTCTTTAAATGTCTTAGTAGACAGCTAGTACTACCACCGGCTGATTTCAATACTTTTTGGCATGTTTTAAATTTAGCTTCATTTTTGTTTTTGTTGTTACTTATTTACATATACATACATTCACTTATTATTGCATTCGAAGTGGCTTAAACTTAATAAATAACAAAAACAAAACTATAAAAAAAACCCGAAAAACCCGAGTTTTAAAAATCCAACCTGGTTTTTTTTGTAATCCTAAAAACCGGGAAAACCCGGGTTTTTTCGGTCCGGGTAAACCCGGGCTCGATGCCCTAACGGCTATGCTACCTTCCGTTGAAGTTTTGAGCTTCAATAAAAAAAAGTTTAAGGAATTTGCAGTTTTTGGTATCGTTTTGCAGTCTACTGTCAGTTTACTTTTCATTTTTTTTTCATTCAATCAATCAATCAGTAGCCTGTAATAATCCATTGCTGGACACTGGAATCCTTAGAAAGAAGGTTTTAAACTTCATTTGGCAGGACTGAACTCTAAACAAATTTATAGTCTAATCTAGATATTTTATTTCTATCATCATCATCATCATCAACAGCCTTTAACAGTCCACTGCTGGACATAGGCCTCTCCTTTGAAAGGAGAGGCCTATGTCCTATTTTATTTCTATACCCGAATTTAAATATGGGAAACTAGTAATCCCGCTACTAGTATAAGCGCAGTATACCTACCTAATACCAAACAAAAAAAAAATATAAACAACTATGTACCTGTATGTACCTATATAATAGACAAATAGCATAGACCCAGGTACATAAAATGTGGCAGTGAAAGTATAACTTTTTTTTTGTATACACAAATAGGCCATAAGTATGCACTTCCACTAACAAAAACATTCGTTGGAGTATCTACGCTTTTATTTTTAAAACATATTTGAAACACGTGGCCTTACATAAAAACGCGCCAACTCAATTTTGTGCAATGATCGCACTTCACTATATGCGTGCCATGTGGTCATTCCCGGTCATGCCATTCTGCGAGTTCGCTAACTTCATTCTAATCATTTGTCTCTTTCTAACTCACACATTTCCATTCACATGTTATCTGTGCTTTCTCTCGCTCGCGAGCATTCGTCAGTTCGCGTTGACGCTGTGTTAGGGCTGGACGTACGTCTCTTCAACAAAATACGTAATAACTTTCGTAAAAAAACGTTGTTAATACTTTTTTTTAAAGTACCGCTGTGATTGTGCGAGTGTCAAAACGGTTTTTGTGTTTAGTGTGTAGATTTTATGTGAGAAAAATAATTTATTTTGTGTTTATTGTGGAATGTTGCTAAGATCAGGTGGCGGGGTGGTAAGCTAGCGCAAAGTGAACGGATTGCTTACGGTTTGTATTTTTTTCTCTTATCAATCTATTGTCTCGTATTCTACGTGGCTAAACAGTGTTTTCGATAAAAGTCACAGTTTTATCGTAATCATATCGAATTTGTTGATACAGTGTTATCTGTTTGTTCAACTGCAGAACGAATAGGTGCAATAAATTCAAACTTACCCGCATAACGAATATCGATAGACGTAATTCAAGGTTTTCGTAAATCGATTTGTAGTTTAATACAGACTTTTAAATAATAAATTACCTTAAAATGTTAGGTAATAGATTTAAACTGTGGTAATAGGTATATAAAAACGTTTAGATTGATATAAAAAGGAATGTAAGGATATTGTTTTTATTTCGATATCTTTATATTCATGTTCTATTATAGTCGTAAATAAATGCCTTAGTTACATTAGTTTGTTAGAAAGTATGATATACCTAGATAGTACGTAATTTTATTTCACTAATTTTCTATTCAAGTTCCTTTACCTGAAAATTGACACCTACATATTTAATTGAAATATACAGGTCTACAAGCCCAAAATCGATCAAAGTGGTGTGCAATGGGAGAGGCCTATGTCCAGCAGTGGACTGCAATGGGCAGATGATGATGATGATACAAGTCTTTGAATGAAGCAAAATAAAAATTATTTAAACATAGCTGTATCCCTCGATGACGATTGGACCAGTCGTTTCTGATATTAGCCTAAACAATCAGACAGACAATAATTTAAAGAATGCCAGTTTTGACTAAGTTGTTCATTTGATATTATAAACAGACCATGTAATTTGTATACATGTATAGATATACTTATATAGGTACGTATGTGATAGTATAAAGATGACTGATACAATTCATTGTAAAATAGTAATTGACGAGGGAAGCGCACCGTTAACCCTCGATGTATCAAGGGGTGACCTGGTACTTGTACTACTACAGATACCTGGTCAAATACGCACCTATGAAATGTTCTTTAATTCCTACCTATATAAAGGAAGTGCTCTTATAATGCCCATAGGTATATCGTCCGTCGACCGTCACATTACTCGGCGGTATACCTAATACTTCCAGGCCGCTTTTTCTAGACCACATATCTGACATTTATACTTTATACAAATAAATGAAATTGGAGTCTGTTTCTAATATTAAATTTTACTAAATAAATATTTCGGACATCTTACACACAACGTCATCTAGTCCCAAACTAAGCAGAGCCTGTATTATGGGTACTAAACAACTGATATAAATACATAAACATACTTTTTTTTTTGTAAATACACACTTAATATACATAGAAAAACACCCAGACTCCGAAACAAATATTTGTGGATCACACAAATATTTGGTCTGACCCGGGAATCGAACCCTCTTGATCAGCAGCCGCATACGCTAACCACTAGACCAATGTTTTTTTTTTACAATTTGTGTCTGTCTGTCTGTTTGTTCCGGGTAATCTCTGGAACGGCTGTACTGATTTCGACGGGACTTTCACTGGCTGATAGCTGATGATGTAAGGAGTAACTTAGGCTACTTTTAATAGACTAGCTTCGCCCCGCGGCGTTGCCCGCGGTTACAACAACATACGCGGGTAACACCGCGGGGCTCAGTGCCTAATAAATTTATATAGGTATAAGTATAAAAGCGAAATACCACTCATTGATTATTCACGAAATTTAAGAAACTACACCTACAAACTTGAAATTTGGCAGGTAGGTTCCTTATAGGGTGTACACGGATGTCTGTCTATGATATGGTAAGCAATAAAGTTTTTTAACATAGACATAACATTTTGAGTTAAGTACCTACCTAGGTATATTTACGGGATTAATTCGTGCTTGTTATAGTCGTGTACAACTGTAGCTTTCTATATTTCCTCATTATCTTGTAATTACTGTTGTTTCAGCTAAATTCTTCCTACAAATAGAAATATGATAGGTGTTTATTTTTACACACGATTTTCCCCTCTAACTAAGGTAGCCAACCGTACTATAATGTGTACGTATGTAATATGTACCTAGGTACTTTATTTTGGGTCTGCGTAACTTCAATCGTTGGATACACATATTGCACAATATTTTGTCAGATTACTAGACTATTTGACTCCACGAATAGCGTGGTGGTTAAAGCGGTCGCCATGTCGCCTTTTTACTTCGCTGAGTTTTGTGGGTTTGGATTCCATACGAAACAACTCTTTCTGTAATTTCTGTTCTGAGTCTGGGTGTTTTTTTGTGTCCGTTTCAGTTAAATTTCTGACGTGTCCCGCTACATGATAATTTACAATTGCGGGAGTTGTCTTTTTAAATAAATAGGTAAGTACATATACTTAATTTTAAAAAACTTAAAAACCCGCTTACAAAAGTCGCTTATAACGGAACACACACGCAGATATAGGTGAAGATAATAAAAAACATTTCAAAAATACAATAGAACGCACCGGTAACATTATTACTTTGTCTAAAGTTTTTCCCGCTTAATTCAATGTTGCCAATTTATAACAAATTAAGATAAAATAAATAATTCTTTCAGACCCTAGAATTCGTCTTTTTGTGGATATTTTTTGTCATTTTTATACACCTAGGTAGTTTTTATTTTCAATGGGATAAGTAATATAGTGTAAATCTTCTTGATTGTTTGATTTCGAGACCTGGTGTTTTGCATTATTATATTTATTATGCAATATCAAGGTACTTCTTGTATACCACTCAAGTTCTCAAGTTGCGATGGGTAACCTTACGCGTAGATCGTATATTAAAGATATTATAAAAGTATCCTATTCTCCAACAAATACCTATTGACAGGGGTTTTAATAGACAGTTTGAATAGGCACATTTGATAAGAAATATGTACTTTCTTAATGAAATTAGTAGGTACTTATTAATACTTACCGTTAATCGAAATAACAGAGATTATATTATATAAAACTTTAGAAAACAATTCGACTCCGAAAAACATCAAACGAAAACTCCCTGCCTAGAAACACAAAAAAAAATTAAAATATACTGACTATAACTTGGTTAAATTACTAAAAAAAATGAAAAATATAGATGAAAAAAGATCCTTTGGAAGAATTCAGTACCTTCTCATTTCTTGAACTCGATTAAAAAGGAAGAAATGTCTATGCCTATTTTTAGGGTTCCGTAGCCAAATAGCAAAAAACGGAACCCTTATAGATTCGTCAAGTCTGTCTGTCTGTCTGTCCGTCCGTATGTCACAGCCAATTATTTCCGAAACTATAAAAGCTATACTTTTGAAATTTTGTCAGTCGATGTATTCTGTAAACCGCATTAAGATTTTTACATAAAAATAGAAAAAAACAATACATTTTGGGGGTCCCCATACTTGGAATTGAAACTCAAAAATTTTTTTTTCATCAAACCTATACGTGTATCTATGGATAGGTATTCAAAAATGATGTTGAGGTTTCTAATATCATTTTTTTCTAAACTGAATAGTTTGCGCGAGAGACACTTCCAAAGTGGAAAAATGTGTATCCCCCCCCTCTAACTTTTAAAATAAGAGAGTGATAAAACTAAAAAAAATATATGTTGTACATTACCATGCAAACTACCAACGAAAATTGGTTTGAACGAGATCTAGTGAGTAGTTTTTTTATAATACGTCATAAATCGTAACACGCAATTTACCTTATATCCAATCAATACACTAGTATAAAAACATCGATGAAAGTTACAACGAACTACAAGAACTTTTATATGATGTAACTTGCTGATACGGAACCCTTCATGGGCTAGTCCGACTCGCACTTGGCCGCTTTTTTAATTTAAAACCCTATTTCCACAAAACGTATACGACCAAATAAAAGTAGGTATACATTTGAATAGGTATAGAATCTTTATGAAAGTATGTACTTTACGCAAAAGGAGGCATCTCAAGTTAGACCTCACATAACTGAGGTCGCCTCTGGGCGTACTCGTGAGGAAGAATCTTGAGGATTGTCCGCACTCTTAAACTTACGAGCAGCCTTTGAAAAATTTCCCTCCATACCAAGCCTATGCCCGGGGCCAGTCTTTCCCCTACCCTACATCGATTGTCAGGACTTGTACACCCTTACACTTTATTATGAAAAAGCCTCTGTATCGAGCTGTTCAGTTATAAATAAATCTCTTTTGTATGAGCTCAACTAATTATGCAATCATTCCACAACCTAGTTAAAATAATAAGTCAAGGAGACTATTTATGTAGTTCTTTCTAGTTACAAAATGACCAAAGACAAATTACATTTGCTCATTAAGGATGTGAAGATGTCGTTGGTTTATGTGAAGAGGTTAGTAGCGAATGTTTTTTCATCTATATTTAAGGCCGCCAAAAGTAATGATTTTTTAACTAATTAATTTAGTTGGTTTTTAATAAGGCATTATTCTCGAGATAGTTGTTGATTATATTACTTACCTATGAATAGTAATTAGTGGTATTTTTCTTATCTACAGTTAACATTTATTTTACTGTAACCTGCTTTGATGTAACCTTGTACAACACATTGGGAGGTATATGGTAGAAATTATTTCACATCATTAAAAGCCCTAATGGTTCTCTCCTGAACCTATCCACCCAACCACAGATTACCTGCTAAGGGGTTAATCTGTAGTTAAGTCACATATATGGCTCTCCGACCAATAAAAGTCAAAGAAAGATATATAAATACCCCGTCTAAAGTAAAGTCAACTTTGAATTATAGTGTCCCCACTTACAAAATCACCAATGTTTATAAACTGTCAAAAGTTTTCACCTAAACTAAAACATGAAAAGTAGTCATTGATCAGCTGTTAGCATGACAATGACGTTAGTGCCAGTGTTGACAGCATCACGACTCGCTTTATTACCGTAACTAACTGTAACTTGTGTTGCAATATCTACGAATTAAATTGAAATGGTGACTATGAAGGCCAAACGATTCAAAGCCATTGTATAATATGCGTAAACTTCAAGACTACATTACAACGTTTTTTTTTTAATTTATGCCTACCAAAGTGACTCTACGCTGCTTGATGGAAAGCCTGAGTAGAATCCAAGAGTAGGGGTCAGCATCTTCACTGTGAGTGTAGGCAATACAGTATCATGACCCATACCATGGCGGCCGGTAGATGTTTCGGTCGATCGGGCCTCCGGTCTCACACTCACCAACGAAATACGACACGAATGGTGTCATTATCAGGCTGGTCTTCTATGTGAGGGTAGTACTGCCCCGGTCGAGCCCTCCCATTCGTGCTGAAGTCAGCGTGGCTCTACTATCTACTATGAACTACTAAATGAACAAAATTATTCTAAATTATGTTTTTTTTAATCCGTCTTCAGTTTGCTTTTTTACGTTAATAAAATTTCCGTATTCCTTAATAGTAAGTATATATATTATAATATATAATAGTATATATATTATAATATATAATGGTATATGTCTTTCCCGTTTTGACTTTCGTTGTGTATAAGTGAGGATGTTAGAATAATTTAAAATACAAGCATTATTTGCATAAAATTGATAAATTATGACTAAGATGTATGTTTGCAATGATTTTTAGGAAGTCTATTTAAAACTTCATCTAGAATACATAAAATTTTATACCTTGTGAATATGTTTAAGAGAATCACCTTTTAAATGACAGAAGTTTCGACCTTCTTCAAATATCCCTACTTCCCTACTTAATATTATAAATTCGAAAGTAACTCTGTCTGTCTGTTACACTTTCACGCCTAAGCCACTGAACCAATTTTGATGAAATTTGGTATGAAGATAGAACTGAACTTGGGACATACACGCAGGCGGAGCCGCGGCGAAAGCTAGTATTAAGTAATGGAATAAAACCATTTCACAATTAATTAGTATAAATACGTTGGTACAAATCATTATTTCGAAAGTAACTCTGTCTGTCTGTTACGGTTTTACGGATAAACCACTTCACCGAATTCAATGAAATTTTGGCATGGAGATAAGTACTTTCATTCTTCAGTAAGTACATAGGCCAATTTTTACCGTAATAGCCAACATACACCCGAGCGAATCCTTGAGCATTTATATACCAAAAATATGAAAATACTTTGGAAAAGCAATAAGTAATATGTTAGGCAAATCTATCTGCTTGTTTATTTACAAATAATTTTGATAGTTTTGTCCTATAATATTGATGCATACATACTCAAAATCCATCCCTTGCTATATATTTAAATATACATGACCGTAGTTCAACTGCTCGCGATAAAGCCTCATCTCTTCCGGACGGTGATAAAACAGGGCCGGACTCGGTAATTAGTTTTCTTGTTTCAACCCTACAGTTCACTGTTTCGACATTAAACAGCATCCCCGAGAGGATCTTGTCACTCAACGTTTGATATTACGTCTGTTTCAGAAATATATACATATTTCATGTTTAAACGCACATTTGAAGAAACTTCAGATTCATTAAGGTATTTATGTTTATGGCAATTATTTACAATTTATTAAGTATATGATACTCGCTATCCAAATAGTCAAACGAATTTCGACTTTTAGTCCAAAGCAATAAAGTCAGCAATAGATCGCATGTTGTCATACCAATTCGAATTAAAAAACAATTGAAAAAAATGGAACAAAAAGTTTTAAATAGGTATCTTTCAACTATGTTTAATTGTAGTTGATGTTTCACGTCATTACAACATATAGTTTGTATTAATTGTCTGCTGTCTGTATCGTAAACTCACGCGTCAAGGTTTTAAATACGCAAATCATACTTATTGAAATACAATAAACTAATAGGTCATTAGTTGAAAACACTGCCTGATTGATGTTGGTCTAGTGGATAGCGTATGCGGTTGCCGACTAAGAGATCTTGGGTTCAAAACCCGGGTCACCCAAAGGTGGACTGGTATATACTTAATGCCTTAGGTATTAAGTATGCCAATGAACTTAAAATGTGGAATAAATAAATATAAATACACAAATTCATTATTCATATTTTAAAATAAAGTGTAAAATAACTTTAAATTTTCAATACCAGTTTATAAACGACGGCAGTTCTGCAGCTAGAAAATAATTAAAGAAAACTACCAACATTAAAAACATTAGCCCTTTTTTTCTTGGAGTCGACTAAAACATAATTTAAAAACTGGTATACACAATAATATTCTATGACATCCTTTTAAGATCGACATAGCAAGCATTAGTGTTACAGATGAACCGCAAAACATCTGCGGTTGAATGACTACATAAATACAATAAAATCCAATACCCAAGATATCACAGTTCTGCAGCCATTGATATTGCGTATTGTTTTATTATCATATCAGTACAGATAACATCGCTTATTGAAATGGATACACTAAATAAGTCATGTGGACACGTCGACACGAATAGCACAGCGTTTGACAGATGTCTGATATACCTATTTCACTGTTGCCATCGAATCATCCTTCTACAAGCTATATGTATGACTATAGATAACTTTGCTAGAAGTTTGTAACGAGTTTTGAGATAAATAACTCATTAGCATATTTAAATGGTCTTTAATCCAAATTGTATTTGTTTTTCTCGATACACTTGAAAGATAGTAAAAGTTTTAATTGGATTATGTCTATTTTCTGTATTCGAAAATCGGTATTATAAAGCATTAAAACTTTGTGCATGGTAACACTGTAGTTCTTTGTCTATTGTGATTATTACAAGATGGCTGACTTGTTTTTGGCGCGCGAAAGTGTCATAGATTCAACTGTACGTTTTGAATTAAGATATTTATATAATACTAGCTGATGCCCGCGGCTCCGCTCGCGTTTTAGAGGTATCAAAAATAGATGTTGGCCGATTCTCAGACCTACCCGATGTGCACACAAAATTTCATAAGAATCGGTCAAGCCGTTTCGGAGGAGTGGGATGGGAACGAACATTGTGACACGAGAATTTTATATATAAGATTTATCTTAAGTTTAGAAATATCACTTCGTCATTATGTAAATACCTTGTAAAATATTTTTGAATAGAAACAATAAGGTTCTTTGAAATATCTAAGTTCGCAGGTAGACATTCTAAGAATTAGCTTCGGTTTATATTTCAAACTAAGTGCTAAGTTAGACTTTATCCTTTCCCGAGATTTTAATAGGATTGTGAATTAGATTAAATTAGATAGTATTGGATTCTTGTAAAATAATGAGAACGAAAATTGCCTGACTACGCGTCGATTTTTTTTTTCATTTATAAATTAAAAAGGAAGGGAATATTTTTTTTGAGTATAGATTTTTTTAATTTGTCACGTTCTTTCAATCTGTAAGAGTGTTTTTGTGCAATGGGAGGGAAGTGTGTAACAGGAAGCTCGAATAGCGCGCGCTTTATTACTGTAGTGTAGTGCTAGAATATTCCTTTGATGTACCTAGATAAAAAGTCAGAAGTTTCATTAAAATACAATTTTGTGAAAGTTAAAGAACTCAATCACGGAACAAAAGGTCATGCTCCTTAGACAATTATTTGCCTTGAGTGAGAATCGACCCCACTACCTCTGAAATAATACCAAGGGTCATAGACCACTAGACCAACAGTCCCATCAAAATCTCTTTTGTTATTGAGACATACAAACACATATACAATGCAACAATTACGCCTTATTTCACCATTCCTTATCGCGAAAAACTCATGCAACGCCTACAGATTTTTACGCCATGATCGTGGCAAACACATACATAGAGTGTACACAATACACACGCACATTAAGTACCTACTAACTTTTGCCTGCGCCTCCGCTCGAGTATGTTATACTAGCTTTCGCCCGCAGCTCCGTCCGCGTGTAGTATAAAGTAGTAAGTAGGTAGTATAAAGGCTAGGAAGATGATGATCTTTAAACGGTCAGATCTCTCATGATTTCGTTATTTTTATATACCTAGATTACATTCAGTACTGTAACTAAACATAACGTACTTATATAAATATATACCTACATATACAAACAGTATACACAATGTATACCCAAACAATTGTAGTCGGAACAAAGGTTCGACCTTCTAGCCCTTTGAATACGAAATGCTACCTAAGGTTGAATGGAGGATATCAAATTATTATGATGAAATTGATTTTGGTCGTAATGTATTTCTTTTTGGAATAAAGGAATATGATATGAAATATGATGTAACTACATTTTGTTATTTAACTAAGTAGTCATCTGCTCTGACTTTTCTCCCGTGTGATTAACCATACAACGAGCAGGTATTCCTCACTACACTACACTGGTAAAATGAATTGGTATAAGTTGGTTGTTTCCTTCTTTTTGCAGTGACCTTGTCCTGCGTAACTAGTTCAGCCTATGAAAGTGGCTTTAGTCTGCCTGATAAGCATGACTAATACCCAAAAGTAATGATCACCATCCTCATTGTGAGTACGGTCACAATGTCACATGTTGTGGAGATGTGTCCGCCGCATAAGACCCGAGATAGGTGACACCCTGGAACGGCCTCTTACTGTATAGAGCGATGATAGGTGCGACGGCGTCCTGCACGGGGGTGAATCTTGTCACCCTGGTTTGTACTTCAATAGTAAGGTACGGCAGGGGCGACTTCAGTAGCCGCTAATGCGTTCCTGGCGCTCCTACCGAGGTAGGCTGCCGCGGGGTTTAGTGGGTAGACTGGTTTGCCCCGAGATTCCTACACATGCCCTTCGTTTACCCCTACGAAGGGTATAATGCGAAAAGCATTCATAGCGTATAAAAAAAGTTGGGATGGTACTTCCTATACCATGAAAAATTACATCTAATGACTGTTCGTAATATTTTTGTCGTTTGTTGTTGAGGGATGTAAGGAGGCAAACACCATCTTTTGCCCTCAAGCCAACCTCACCTGCACGCGGTACGTCCTGCTGAACGACGAACGAGGCTCTGGCGACCGACTGATGGCGGTATAACCATCCAAATACGTGCAGCTAAATACCACAGACCGGTGATGGGCAGCAGCATCACCGGTAAAATAAGCTGTACCCTGCGATCGCCAACCCGCCTGCCCAGCGTGGCGATTATGGGTATATCCTCCCATGCAGATGCAACTAAGGCCACGGCCCCCAGTTCCCGGTAGCCCCACTATTCCTGGTTATGGTGGCGACCACGGTAACGGTGGGGCAGGGGGTGCTAAGAATCTCCGGGTTACGGGAGGCCACCACAACCGACTGACCCTGGCTACTTACAACGGACGCACGCTACGGCTAGACTCGCATCTGGCACAACTAGAGGTAGAACTTGGGAAAATTAGGTGGCACATCCTCGGGTTATGTGAAGTCCGAAGAGAGGGGGAGGACACTATAACCCTCGAGTCAGGCCACCTAATGTACTTCCGAGAGGGAGACCAACAATCCCAAGGTGGCGTGGGGTTTCTGGTAAACAAGTCAATATCCAACAACGTTGTAGAAATTTCCAGTGTGTCGAACAGGGTAGCGTACCTCATCATCAAGCTCACTGAGAGGTATAGCCTCAAAGTTGTGCAAGTGTACGCACCGACCTCGGCGCACACGGATGACGAGATGGAGGAAATGTTCGACGACATTTCGAGGGCCCTTCACTTTACCACTAAGACCCACTACAACGTTGTTATGGGTGACTTCAACGCAAAAGTGGGAGTACAGATTTGCAGCGAATCAGTAGTAGGATCCTATGGACTTGGAGTCAGGAATCATAGGGGGCAAATGCTAGTTAACTTCCTCGAACGCGAGGGGCTCTTCTTGATGAATTCGTTTTTCAAGAAACAGCCCCAACGGAGGTGGACGTGGCAAAACCCCGACGCTATGACTAAAAATGAGATTGACTTCATCATGACGAACAAGAGGCACATATTCAGAGATGTCTCAGTGCTTAATAGGTTTAATACCGGAAGCGATCACCGACTTGTCCGAGGCTCTCTGAATATCGACTTTAAGGCTGAACGTGCCCGCTTGATGAAGGCCAGGCTCCGACCTACTCTGCTCCAGACCATGGTAGGATCTGAAGCGTTCCAGTTAAACCTGGAAAACCGATTCGCTGCCGTGGAAACCACAACAGACGTAAACCAGAACCTCAAAAATGTGGTCGAAATCCTCAGGGAGGAAGGTGCGAGATTCTGCGAATTACAGCGTAAAGGCAAGAAGTCGAAACTTTCGGATGAGACTCTAAGGTTGATGAGGGAACGGCGTGAAAACCCACCCGTCACTTCGTCGGCAAAGAGAAGGCTGAACAGAGAAATTAGCAAGCTCGTACGACACGACCTCCGGTGTTTCAATACTCTCTCCATCAAAAGAGCAATTGAGCAGAATCGGGGGTCAAAAGTGTTCGTACAACCTCTGGGAAGTAGCCAACTGACGAAGTTGACCACAACAAGTGGAGAAGTTGTTGCCTCAAAACCGGTGGTCCTTTCGGAAGTGGAAAACTTCTATAGCCGGTTATACGCTTCGCATGCTTCGCGACCTGATCCCGAAAATGAGGACACCAGAGCTGCATTAAGGCGCCACTATACCGAAGACCTGCCGGAAGTCAGCACTGATGAAATCGAGATGGCTCTTAAACAGCTTAAAAATGGAAAAGCCCCTGGAGAGGATGGTATTACATCAGAGCTCTTAAAAGCTGGAGGTAAACCTGTACTGAGGGAGCTCCAAAAGCTCTTCAACACTGCCCTCTTTGAAGGGAGAACTCCGGAGATGTGGAGTAGAAGTTTGGTCGTGCTGTTCTTCAAAAAAGGTGATAAGACCTTGCTGAAGAACTATCGACCCATTTCCCTTCTAAGCCACATCTACAAGCTGTTTTCAAGAGTCATCACGAACCGTCTTGCGCGAAGACTCGACGAATTTCAACCACCGGAGCAGGCTGGATTTCGGAGCGGATATGGCACATTAGACCACATCCACACAGTGCGGCAGATTATACAGAAGACCGAAGAGTATAATCAGCCACTGTGTCTAGCATTCGTGGACTATGAGAAGGCCTTTGACTCGGTTGAGATCTGGTCTGTTCTGGAGTCCCTGCAGCGTTGCCAGGTAGATTGGGGATACATCCAAGTGATGAGATGTCTCTACGATAACGCCACCATGTCCGTCCAAGTACAGAACCAGCAGACAAAGCCCATACCATTGCATCGAGGAGTGAGACAAGGGGACATTATTTCCCCGAAATTGTTCACTAATGCAATGGAGGATATGTTTAAGACGCTGAACTGGAAAGGACGTGGCATTAACATCAATGGCGAATACATCTCTCACTTGCGATTTGCGGACGACATCGTCATAATGGCAGAGACACTGCAGGACCTGCAAAAGATGGTGGACGACCTATGCTGATTCTTCTATGCGCATCGGCCTACGGATGAACTTGGATAAAACCAAGGTCATGTTCAATCAACATGTACAACCGGAACCGATTGCAATACACGGTACCGCTCTCGAGGTTGTTCAAAAATATGTCTACCTTGGGCAGACATTGCAGTTGGGTAGGAATAACCTCGAGGACGAGGTGAATAGAAGAATTCAGCTGGGTTGGGCGGCGTTTGGAAAGTTACGTCGAGTCTTCTCATCGTCGATCCCACAGTGCCTAAAAACGAAAGTTTTTAACCAGTGCGTCCTACCTGTTATGACATACGGAGCCGAAACGTGGACACTTACAGTGCGGTTGGTCCACAAGCTCAAAGTTGCTCAGCGTGCAATGGAAAGGGCTATGCTCGGCGTTTCTCTGAGGGATCGTATCAGGAATGAAGTTAACCGTCAGAGAACTAAAGTCATCGACATAGCCCACCGGATTAGCAAGCTGAAGTGGCAATGGGCTGGCCATATTAGCCGCAGAACTGATGACCGTTGGGGTAGAAGAGTTCTGGAGTGGAGACCGCGTCTCGGCAAACGTAGTGTAGGACGCCCACAGGCCAGGTGGAGTGATGATTTGCGCAAGATGGCTGGCAGGAGCTGGATGCGAGAAGCCCAAAATCGATCAAAGTGGTGTGCAATGGGAGAGGCCTATGTCCAGCAGTGGACTGATATAGGCTGATGATGATGAATATTTTTGTCCTACAAAAAAGTAATTATATTTTGCGTTTAGTTACTTCATCGAATAATGTATGTAATAATAAAAAAACATATCTTATCAAGTAATTTACAAACTGCCTTGTCATTCATCATTGACCGTCATTAGCCGCGTACTGATTGAGCGAGCAGCCTCGCGAGGCAAATCCTCGGTCGGTCAAGACGTGCCTCGCCCGAGGCAAACGCACGCGCTGCCTCGCCCGAGCGTGCCGCGGCCCGAGCCGAACGTTGTCGGTTTTTGTCGATGCTCAAAGGCGCCTCAGTACGTTTGCCGCGCTCACTCAAGACGGTAGTGTTTTGCCTCGCTTTTATCTCTATTTGACTTCAAGTTAAACTGAGCGTCGATGCTCACGGTGGCTCGGCCTTGCCGCGCGAGGAAGCCTCGGATTAGAAAATTTACAGACCGAGGCCGTCTTGCGCGGCATGTGTACTGCGGCAAATGTCCGAGGCTGCCTCGCGAAGCCGCTCGCTTGGTCAGTACGCGGCTAATGGCTATAAGAAGTCGACTATATTTTAATCAATGCTTTGTATATATTAAACCAGTTTATAAGGAAGATGCAAAATATATTCATTATGCATTTATAAATTAGCCGAGTGACATTGAAGGATATCCGTAATTAACATGTCAGTTCGTTTTGTATATTTTTATAGAGATATATCCCCCACACCACGATCAACGGATTTCTAAAGCAAGTTTTAAATAATGAAATCGTAACAAACAAATTTCGATCGAAACATTTTCTAATGTCAGATAAAACACACGTACCTACATAATGCAATAAAAAGTATTACGCGATAGTGTTAGGCATAAATTGTACTGTATATGTTCGATAAATATCATAAATCGTAACATTAATGTGTTATACAATTGTTAAACAATAAATGCGGTTACATCACTGACCCTTGAACCTTGGGTTTGTGGTTACTGTAGTGTACTCGGTGAAAGCCTTTTGTCTTGTGATCTGACGTCATTTGACATACAAACAATCAATCAATCTATTGCAGTACTCTTCTAAAACGAGGTCTCTGTACCAATGCGCAGGCGCAGTATACCTCCTGGTTTTCTACTTTTCGCTACCGATGAGTATGAGACTATATTCTTCAAGTCGCCAATTAAACTGATCAGCTTATTTGACAGGTTACCGGTGGCTTAAGTATTATGCTGACGAACTTAGAGAGCTAAAATAAATGTGCTATGAAGCAGTATGAATTCTATTCTATAAAGGGGTTTAATCCCCGTAGCAACTATTTAGTAGAATCCGGATGAAAACAAATTAAAATCCCCATTTCTATACAAACATTTGCTCGACGTCATTTTCGTCGCATAAACTATATTTAGTTTTATTGCATTTTTAAATTCTTTTCCATCTTCTGACTAATGTATTATATATATTTCCGTGTTCTGACAGTAATGTCATCTAAATGTGTATGAAAATATATTCCTTAAGTACCTACTTGCATCAAAAAAAGTTTTTTGTTTTTTTTTGTCTGCTTGTCTGTTTCTGAATCTCTAGAAAGGCTGAACCGACTTTGACGGAACTTTCACTGGCTGATGACATGAGGAGTAACTTAGGCTTTTTTTTAGACTAGCCTCGCTCCACGGCGTTACTCGCGATTTACAGCAAAGATTGCGGGTAACACCGCGGTACTTAGATAGTACACAATAAAGATCCCTTCATTATTCTACTATACACTTGTGTGTACTACCACAAATTGTAACAAATACCCCATTTCAAATAAGGTACCTTTATAGCTTCATTCTATTGAGTCTCAAGCCAGATTACTTATTAATCCGACCGGTTCTTGCCCGAGATGGGTGACTTTTTGCATTATTGAAGGTCGGCTTAGGATGGACACCTGTTCTGAAGCTTCTTTTATAAGCGAACAGGTGGTTTCTATGTTATGTGGGCTCATTAGTGTCCGTAAAAAGTTTATGTGACTTTTTTAGTAGTTATAATCGTGATTGTGAAGTATGGTGTTGTAACATAATTGAATGTTTATTGGTAGAAGTGGGGTTTTTAATCGAGATTTTTAATCAATGTATAATTAAGAAGAGATTTATTCTCATGAGCTCAATCTCTTGAAAATGGCCGTGGATCATCAGAGGCGTATTAAGGATTACATTTACATTCTCCAATATTAAAAAAATGGTGCTGTGTTTCTTGATCTATGACTTATGAGGATGTATTTTTTTTAAAGATATTATAATATTTTTGTCTTTGATTTATGAGTTAGAGAAGACATTGAATTTTGCTGTTTGATATTTTACGTTCATTTAAAATTGATTTTGTAGGTTTTATGAGACCCGAAGCAGAAAAAGCTGTTTTTCGTTTTTGTAAAATCGTGGTACTTACGATGTTTTATCAAGACGAGGAAGATAAAAATCACAGTAAAGTCAGGTAGCAATGCTATGCTTAGAAAGTATTATGTAACATTTATAAAAATATTTTTGTAAATTGAAGTATCTGTTAGTACTACCAAATGTTTTTTACTAAAAGCATATATGAAAGTTTACAAAAGTTTTACTCATATCAAAAAAGCATTTTTTTTTTGTTTGTTTATTTGTTGCATAATCTCTGGAACAGCTAAACTGATTTGCACGGGATTTATACTGACAGAAAGCTGATGACATAGATAGTAAACTAGGCTATTTTTTTAGACTAACTGCTTGGCATTTACTCGCGATTTACGACAGTAAACGCAAGTAAAACAGCGGGACCTCAACTAGTGCACAAAAAAAAACATGAATAAAACAATATGGCGACTAGCTTACGTCATAAATAGAAAAATGTCCTCACTACAATGCCTAATGTGCTGTTTTTTCCTGGTTTCAAAATTATACGAAGGTTTTCTCAGAAATGTTTTTGGTTTATTTGAGGTCGTTGGCGTTTCAAATTTATTGCTGTTAAATATTAAAATTATTCCTGACCCGAATATGGTATCTGTCAAACTTTGTTTGTCTCTGGTATTTTGATTTCGCTGTTTGTCTTTAGACTGAATCGTTTTCTATGATACTTTTGGGACAGTATCCATGACATTGAGCGTAATCACGGACACTTACGGTACGGTTGGTCCACAAGCTGAAAGACGCTCCACGTGCTATGGAAAGGGCTTCGCTCGAGGTTTCTCTAAGGGATCATATCAGGAATTAAGTAATCCGGTAAGGAACTAAGGTTATAGATCATAGCCTACTAGATTAACTAGCTGAAGTGGCAGTGCGCTGATTATATTAGCCACAATTCTGACGACCGTTGGGGTAGAAGAGTTCTGGAGTGGATACCGCAGATCGGCAAACTTGGTGTGGTACGCCCACGTTTTCTATTATATTCTCTATTTTCTTGTTCACGTGATCATAACAAACTATTAGCCAATGAAACAAGAGAAAAGAATGTATAATTTTAACAAAAAGGAACCGACTTATGACGACTGAAAACTATTCCCAGTACCCAAATCGCGACGATTGTGCCTATGATATTTGAGGAGTTCCCTCGTTTTCCTTGGGAACACATCATCAGATCTCGATATGGTGACGATGGAACCACCTGTAAGCTACGCCCATTCCAATACAAAATAATTTATGAAATCGATTCATAAACGACGAAATTATCGCTGAACATAATCAAAAAAAAAAAAAAAAGATGCCGACGAATTGAGAACCTCCTCCTTTTTTTGAAGTCGGTTAAAACGAAATACGTTTGCAACTTGGCTTGAAGGGCAGCTGTGTTACCAGCGGTTTTTGTTGTTAAGCTACGACAAGTGTGAGTAACATCGGTCAGCTGGTCTTCAATAGAAACCAAATAATAATTGTTTCAAATATTAACTCTTACAAAGAAATACCGCAGCTGACATTCACTTTCACGTACGTACAATTACGATCGTCTGTCCGACCACCGCAATTATCGCAAAAAACTGAAAGTATTGAATACTACTGTGGTAATGCACCAACAATTATCTTTTTTAACTATAGATACTATAGACTTTGCTTGTGACTCCACCCGCGTATGTCGGAAATAGATTTCTTTAAAAAAGACAACTCCTCCAACATCTCCAACTCCATTAGGAATATCCATGTTGTGTCGCGGGGGACTTTACAAACATACACAATGAACACTCGGACTCAGGACTACAATTTGTGGATCACGCAAAGTGTTGTCCCATGTGGGATTAGAACTCACACACACTTGGCGCAGAAGTAAGCGGCGCGGGCGTGGAGACCGCTTAAACCACTAGGCCTAAAACTCTTGGATTCTACTCATTCTTTCCGTCAGGCAAAGTAGAGTCACTTTGGCAGGCTAAAATAAAATATTAGAAAGCATGAGTAAAATCCAGGAGTAGGGGTCACCATCCTCATTGTGAGGGTAGGCAATTCAGAATGATTGGCCTCCAATCTCATGCTCACCAACGAAATATGACAGCAAGAATGCTGTCATTATTAGGATGGTCTTCTCTTCGGTGTGAGGATAGTACTAGCCGGTCGAGCCTGCCCATTCGTGTTGAAATCTTCGCACCTCTAATACCTACTAATCTAGGTAGGCTATAAATAAAAGAAAATACGTGTGGCACTCGGGGACTGCCGCGGTAAAGCGATTGCATACCTAGCATTTTTTTATCAACTTAAGCAATTATAATTATTTATTAATTTTTATTTATGCAGTATTGTTTTTCTTTGATATTAATTCATGACAATGACGTCTAAACAGGGAACATAATAGTAATATTAACATATCTATGGAATAAAAAAAACACTAAGATTCAATTAGACGGTACTGGAGGACGCGGACGCTATGTATTGTGCCTACGATATCCCTTCTGTTTGATTAATCCAACCGCCCGTTATTTGTCCTTGTCGCACTGCAGTTAAAATCATATTCTCTGTTATCTATCCTTTTTAACACGGGGTGTTAGGTTTTTTCGTTACGGAATTTCTTGAATCGGTCGCTGCGCTCAAAGCCCGCGATAAAAGCTATGCAATAGCTTAAAACATACAAACAAATGTTCGAAAGAAACTTCGAAAGGTATCCGAGTCTTAAGCCTAAATAAACAGCGAGCTGACCTTGCTTGCTTTGCTACCTGTACAAGCACCAACAGGTGGTTGGTACCCTTAGCAAACATTATGTACATGTTGTAAGATCCAATACTGCTTCTGATTAACAAATACTTACATATTATTCTACATCATAACTAATATTTAAATACTCATGTTATTTGCTGTAAACGAGACTTATTCGCAATAAAATTAAAAAAGTTACCTTCTACTTTCCGACGTTTCGAACGGGTTATACCGCTTGTGGTCACGGGTAGTCTACCCTTTTTAATTTTGTCGCCAAGAAGTCCCGTTTACAGCAAAAAACAAATAAGTATTAATATAAATCGCGAAAGTCTAAAAAAAGTAATATTTAAATGCCAATGTGTTTGCTTGTTTTGTTATACGTTTATGCCTAAAACTAAAATGGTACCAACGTTTTTTCCCCTAATGCAGCTTCATTATTAGTGTGCTACATACACATAGGCGATGCTATAGGCAATAGTTAGTAACATATCAACAACCCATAATGTCCCACTCTTAAGCTAGGTTCTCCTCTCATATACGTCCCCACGCTGGCTACGTAATCTTCCTGTTGGATGGTTTAAAGCCGCCCGAAGAGCTCCAACTAAGTTTCACGATTGCTATCTTATAATAACAACCGGGACCGACTGCTTACCGTGATATTAGAATCACAGAAACGCTCATAACATGTCATATCACAAACGGTCACCCATCTAGGTCTGACCGCGACGTCGTTGCTTTCCCTCAGTGATTCTATCGTGTAAGTATTTTTATAAAACGTATCAGCAGTCTGGTAGTACAGATTTAACACAGAGATCGTAATGCTGGGATGTGTGAGATTTTTATTATTATATTCGTGAAAAGAGAGAATACTCATATTAGAAATATATTCGTTATTGGGAAGTCAGTGCCCTCAAATATACTGACAACTAGTTCAATCTTCGAATTTCAATTCTCCCTTAGGGTTGCGGAGGTCCGATGCCAGTCGCTCCGAAGAAAAACTGAAATTCAGGTAAAACCGGTTGAACTAGTAGCCGTCCCTAAATAAACTTGGGAATAAAGGCTAGGAAGATGACTCATATTAGAAATATAACCCGTATCGAACTTCACAATACATGAAACGGTCACAAAAAACACCTTGGCAAAGAACAACAATTTTTGGAGCACAAAAGATATCCTATATTGAACCCACAAAACAGCGCAGTACAAGCAGCGAGACCTTCGCTCATACCTCCGTCAGTAAGCCATAACCTCCGTCAGTGCAGTCAAATGTAAATAAAACGCCTTAAAAATGTAAAAAAATCAAATAACATTTGTACTAAAATCTCAAGACACCTTACATTTACATAAGATTTGAGAAATACCTTTGATACAATACTTGGTACACATCCAATACCAACATTTGAATAAACGCGACACATATTGGGCACACATGATCAAACATTTGCTTAAACAAATAACGAAAGTCAAGATTAGGGAAATGACGAAACTTGTCTCTTGGGAAAATACTTTGCTTATTGGAAATTCAAGTTTAAGTTGTTAGTGATAAGGTTTGTTTTAGATTGGGATGTTGTTTTAATTTTTTGTTACCTTATAAGGGTGTTATTTTGGGTAAGTCGTTAGCTAGTTAATTATAGTTTTTTTGTTTAAAGATGTTTGGGGCTTTTTGACCTCTGTTTGTTACAACTTAAAACTGTATTTTGTGGTTTAACTACCTACTCAGTAATGCATCAAATATATTTTTATTAGAGACTAGAGTCCCGTGATTATTCTTGTAAATCGCGAGTAACGCCGCCAAGCGAATCTAGTAAAAAAAAAATTGTTTAAGTTACTCCTTAGGTCATAAGCTATCTGCTAGTGAAAGTCCTGTCGAAACCGGTCCAGCCGTTCCAGAGATTACGCATGATTATGCATGTAATATAAAACTGTTCATTTGGTATTACAAACAGACACTCCAATTTAATTTATTTGTATAGATAGTTACCTGGTAATTTATTCAATAAATGATAAAAGGTAACATAATTACCTGAACGATCAAGATTCGCAGAAGCTAAGGAGGAAAAAATCATTTTTCCTTTAAGAATTGACCAGTTCCAGTGTGGTTTTATGACCAGGAAGTTGATGGGGTAGTAGGAATCCCAGCTGGTGACATTTTGAGTGTAAAGTTCTTTAAATCGAAAATAAATCAGGGCTTTTTTTATGTTGTTGTGAAAGGACTTGTTAAAGAGGAAAATATTAAAAGTAACGTAAAGCGTTTTTTAAGACATGGAGAATATGCCTTCAAGTAAATCCACTAGACCGCCACAGTGTGGGTCACCATGGTTCATTGTCTGCATTCACCATGTGGATGGTCACCATTACTATGATTGCTTTGTTGGTCTAGTGTATGCTGCTGCTGATCAAGAGGTCTCGGGTTCGATTCCCTAGTCGGATCAAATGTTTGTATGATGTGCAAATATTTGTTTCGGAGTTATATATATTTACTTACTTAGTAAAATGTAATGTTTGGCATATGCACTAAAGGTATTTTCCCCCTTAAAATGCTTAGGAAATCAAATATGAATTTGATTGCTATACTAATTCATTCTAGAACATATATTTAAGATCCACCTGCGGATAGTACGTCTTATTTATAAACTCTGATAATATTACGAAAAAAACTGCTCTTTTCTTACTTTAAGCAATAAAGTAGCCAGGAATTTATCAAATCGCATTGGGTACGTTTTAGGAAAATATCTTGGAAACGAAATAAGTTGCGGGCAACAGCTAATTCTACTAATAATATAAACGCAAAAGTTTGTGAGTGTGTATGTTGCTCTTTCACGCAAAAACTACTGAACGAATTTGGATGAAACTTTACAGTAATATAGCTTATATATCAGAATAACACATAGGCTACTTTTTACTGCAATAATCGAGATACACGCAAGCGGGGACGCAGGCGAAAGCTAGTCCCTATTAATATTATAAATGCGAAAGTAACTCTGTCTGTCTGTCTGTCTGTTACGCTTTCACGCCTAAACCACTGAACCGATTTTGATGAAATTTGGTATGTAGATAGAACTGAACTTGGGAAAGGACATAGGCTACTTTTTACTGCAATAATCGAGATACAAAGGCCAAAGCTAAGTGATTATAAAAATACATAAATCGTAGATGTCAAAATGTATCACTGTTTATCTCCTGTCAATACTTCGCAGGTTGCTAGGCATAACACACTTGCATGGCAACCATAATGATAGTTTGTAAATGACATATAGACCAATAGACCAGGGTAGTTAACTTTTGAAAACAAATAAAATTATAGTAGGATGAAACCTATTGGAAAAGGAGGAGAATGTAATAAAAATGAAAGGAAAAATAATTTACCGGCGATCTGAGGTCGGAAAGGGGTAGGGGGGGAGGAATTCGGGTCCTATATAAGCGGGGCGTGAAAAAGCATCTCACTAAGCTGCCATACATTATTGTCTGCATTCGCGGCAAGAGTGGTAGCCCTGACTCTTGGATTCTGCTCATGCTTTCCATCAAGCAGGGTAGAATCACTTTGGATGGCTAAATATATAAAACAAAGGGTAAAAAACGGTTTATCTCGATTTCCGGCAAAACTACAAGTCCGACAAAACTACAAGGAAAAAAGTTTAATAGTAAGTTAAAGGTAATTCAAAGATCTACAACTTTTTAGTGTTCCGAAGTTTATGACTTCGAACCCCTAAAGATTCGTCATGTCCGTCTGTGCGTCTATCCGTCCGTCCGTCCGTCCTCGACTTACCGTCCAAACAGTAGTGCTAGAAAGATGAAACTTTGCATGAATATGTATTGTAATTACACCGACAAAGTGCTATAATAAAATTTTGAAAAATATTTTTATTTGGGGTACCTCCCCTACACGTAAAGTGGGGATGTAAATTTTTTCTCGCGGCTACCCCATCGTGTGGGGTATCATTAGATAGGTATTTTAAAAACAATAAAGAGTTTCTAAGACGATTTTTTTTTCAGGTATCCGTTTGCGAGAAATTCCACTTTATAGGGCACTTTTTTGTAAAAACAGGGCGTCCCCCCCCTCTAAAAGCTAAACGGCCGGAAAAATTCGTGATAGTGAAAACTATAACAAATTAGATGACTTTGTTAGTTCAGGAATTATAGAGGCTTAACTTCTACAATGCAATGCTTACTTGGAAAACGTCGTACAAAATTAACGCAATAATACGTAAACATAACAATTATCCATTGGATACAATTTCTAATCCACGTACCATTATGGGTGACTGAGGAACCCTTTCCTGTGCGTGGCCTGACACGCACTTGGCCGATTTTTTATTTACACTTTTTTTTACAAAACCTCAAATTATATGTGAAAAATTCAAAAAACCAAGTTTTTGGTTTTTTATTTTTATCTTTTACAAATAAAATTATTTTTAAACGAAGTTTAGTGAAAACTTACCTTTTTATGTCCCGAATACACTGTAATTTATTTGATTTAAAGTATTAATTTTTTCACCCTATTTTGACTTAATATCGAAAATTCACCCGTCAAAATATCTACTTTTTAAAAAAAATTGGGGTGTTTTCTGTTTGATGAAATCTCTACTTTCTGATGGTGTAATCCCTACTAATATTATAAACGCGAAAGTAACTCTGTCTGTCTGTCTGTCTGTCAAGCTTTCACGCCTAAACCACTAAACCGATTTTGATGAAATTTGGTATGAAGATAGAACTGAACTTGGGAAAGGACATAGGATACTAAGTATTCTATGTCCTTTTTATCGCGAAAATAAAGGTAGAAAGGTTTGAAATCGGGGACGAAAGTTTGTGTCGAAGTTCCATAATATCAAACATAAAATCATGTAAGATTGTTTAATGTACCCTTACCGTGTCGCGCGATATAAACGAATTCCACGCGGGCGAAGCCGCGGGCGGAAAGCTAGTAATACATATTTTACACATACTTGTGTAAATCCTTAAAAAAATTACCATTAAAGCAAGATTTATATCAACAAATCATTACAATAATACAACAAGACGTTGAAACATTTTACCCATTATGTATAAGTATTATAATTTTATACATTACTTCCTAAATAACTTAACATTTTCTTTAAGTGCGCGATTTAAATGCAAATAAGCTTTGTTCGTGTGATATACAGATTTCAACAGACATTTTATGAAATTGGTTTTTTGTGTTCAGTAAAAAAACCGACCATGGATTTGAACTCCAGACTACAAGCACAGCAATCGCATGGTACCACTGTACATTACTTTACCTATCTTTGGCTTACTACTATACCTAGCTAACCAGACGATTTTTTTTTTCAAAGGCAACACTGCATTAGGAATATCCATCCTGTGACGCGAGGGACTTTACAAACATACATGCAACGGACATAAAAACACCCAGATTATGAACAACAATTTGTGGATCACAAAGTGTTGTCCCATGCGGGATTTGAACCCACAACACTTGGCGCATTAGAGAGCGGCGTGGTGACAGCTTAAACCTCTAGGCCAACCGTACAGTCATTTAGAGTTTGTTACAAAGTTTTCCTTCTCTTTACGATCATAATGTTCTGCATAGTTTAATATCCTATTTTAAATGTAAATTTAAAAGCTTTGTGCTTTGTTTTGGATTTTTAGTAGGTAATATAAACGATAATGCATTTCTATTCTTAGATCCGGGAGTCTAGGACACAGCCACAACATAAATCCTAGATAAAATAACCAGCTTTTATATTGTACAACATTGACATTTAAATAAAAGCCGTTAACCTTGAAACATCTAGACAATCTGTCTAGTTTTAGTCTGAGCTTTATCACATAATAATGTAGCAGAATAAGAAAATAAATAAATATTTCGGACATCTAACACACAGAACATCATCTCTCAACACACACAGAACAGTCTTGCATAGCTAAGCATAGCTTGTATTAAGGGTACTAGACAATTGTTATAAATACATATTATATACCTACCTACTTTTTTGTATGTTTGTTTAATTATAACATTTTCAAGGTGAATAAAAAGCCTTTGTAACAGATTGTGTAGTCATATGTGAAACTCATTAAGTATACGTTTATAATTAATACTCTTTTGTTTATGCGGAATAAAAGAATTGAATGTTTTGTCTTGCAAAAATGATCTTTGAAGAACTTTGATCAGAGTACGTTTTTCTATAACAGAAAGCAAACGCTTACAGTGGTTGTTGGGCTTGTTACTTGTGCCTCAAAGAAGCGTAAACAAAGACAGACAGACTTTCTTCAACTGCCTCCTTATATTCAAAATTTCGAATAAAATCACATACTTATGTAAAATTATAAGTCTTTTTGTAACATCAAATGATTTTTTTTACTAAATTTGTTTTGACTGTTTTGACTATGCCCATTTTGACGGGACTTTCAATGATAGATAGCTAATGATACAAGTAGTAACTTAGGCTTTTTTTAAAATACTTAGTTTCGCTTCGCGGCGTTCATCGTGATTTAGGTACAACCACAACTGTAGGTAAAACCGCGCGACGCAGTTAGTTTTATATAAAAGACAAACTAGTTTCAAACCCACGACAAAGCTCACAACTCTCTACATTAGTCATATTTTTTTTAAGAATTTCAATGTTAATATTTGTTACTTTGTCCTTATCTTTAGACCTAAGGTTCACAGAAACCGTTGATGACGTCAGCTGCCTTGTAAAGCCAGCCATAAAACGTAAATATACCTTATAATCTATGTTATTGTATCATATAGTTAGCTTTTATTTGTTCCTAAGACTTTGTCCTTATGACGTCACGCTATTTATCCCATAAAGGCCTCTTTAGACCTAAGGTTCACAGAAACCGTTGATGACGTCACCTGCCTAGTAAAGCCAGCCATAAAACGTAAATATTACTTATAATCTATGTTTTTGTATCATGTAGTTAGATTTTATTTGTTCCTAAGACTTTGTCCTTATGACGTCACGCTATTTATCCCATAAAGGCCTCTTTAGACCTAAGGTTCACAGAAACCGTTAATGACGTCACCTGCCTTGTAAAGCCAGCCATAAAACGTAAATATACCTTATAATCTATGTTATTGTATCATATAGTTAGCTTTTATTTGTTCCTAAGACTTTGTCCTTATGACGTCACTCTTTATACCCCATATAAAGGCCCCTTTAGACCTAAGGTAGAGATTACAGAAACCGTTGATGAGGTCACCTGCCTTGTAAAGCCAGCCATAAAACGTAAATATAACTTATAGTCTATGTTTTTGTATCATGTAGTTAGATTTTATTTGTTCCTAAGACTTTGTCCTTATGACGTCACGCTTTATACCCCAAAAAGGCCTCTTTAGACCTAAGGTTCACAGAAACCGTTGATGACGTCACCTGCCTTGTAAAGCCCGCCATAAAACGTAAATATAACTTATAATCTATGTTATTGTATCATATAGTTAGCTTTCATTTGTTCCTAAGACTTTGTCCTTATGACGTCACGCTTTATACCCCAAAAAGGCCTCTTTAGACCTAAGGTTCACAGAAACCGTTGATGACGTCACTTGCCTTGTAAAGCCAGCCATAAAACATAAATATAACTTATAATCTATGTTTTTGTATCATGTAGTTAGATTTTATTTGTTCCTAAGACTTTGTCCTTATGACGTCACTCTTTATACCCCATAAAGGCCCCTTTAGACCTAAGTTAGAGATTACAGAAACCGTCGATGACGTCACCTGCCTTGTAAAGCCAGCCATAAAACGTGAATATAAGTTACAATCTATGTTATTGAATCATGTAGGTAGTTAGCTTTTATGGAAATTAAGAGATTGTGTTTACCTTGCCGCTGGATACTTCAATTTATTTAATAGATTTATTAATGATAAAGGTTGTAGTGAACATAGTATGTAATATTTATGAATTTGTATATTAATAATAGTGGTTATTGAAGGTCGTGGATTTGTTACTCATCTTAGTGACCCCTAAACTTGGATTCTACTTTGCTTTCCATCAGGATGTAACTAAGTAGCCTTATGTAGTTAGAAACAATCACCAAGGGTAAGCAACGACAGCGCGGTCAGATCTAGATGGGTGACTGTTTGTGGTATGATATGTTAAGAGCGTTTCCGTGATTCGGAGGTCACGTTAAGCAGACGGTCCCGGTTATTATCATAAGATAGCAGTCGTGAAGCTTAGTTGGAGGCCTTCAGTCGGCTTAAAAACATCCAACGACACGACAAGCGTGGGGACGTATTGCCTTAACCCTCTCCTGAGAGGAGACCCCGCAAAAAAAAACATCCCCACTTTACACGTTGGGGAGGTACCCCAAATAAAAATATTTTTCATAATTTTACTGTGGCACTGTGTCCACTGGATGATGGAAGATGGCTGGCAGGAGCTGGATGCGAGAAGCCCAAAATCGATCACAGTGGTATGCAATGGGAGAGGCCTATGTCCAGCAGTGGACTGCGATAGGCTGATGATGATGATGATGTACTGTGTCCACGTAATTACACACAGGTCGAGGACGGACGGACGGACGTGGCGAATCTTAAAGGGTTCCAAGTCATGAACTAAGGAACCCTAAAAAACGATTGTACCAAATCCTAAACTGATTAATATCACGGTACGAAGTTAAATAGTTGAGCAGTGACTATCACAGCTAGGGCTACAGTGAAAGGTTAATGTACAATAAACTTCTGTAAGGTTAAGCAATAAATAACGCGTGTATCAGTTTAAATACACAATCAATCATATATGTATTCTACAACTTATATAACATCGCTTGTGGAATCCGGTTTCGTCTAGTTGTCTAATGTCGTTCATTAAATGGTATGTTGTTAATAAAACAGTGATATATATAAGGTCATTTGAGACTTGAATAGGCAACCATTTTGTTTTTGTAAAAATAAATTGTTACTATTAGGTGTAACTTTCTAAGATTATAAAATAGGTGCCTACATATTGCGTCACTCTATTAATTGAAGCCTTCATAGCCAATTAGCCTAAGGTGATTGGAAATAATCACTGAAGGTAAGGTACGAAGACGCGGTCAGACCTAGATGGGTGACCGTTTTTGGCATGTTATTTTAGTGATTCACAGGTCACGTTAAGCAGTCGGCTGTGAGCACTTCGCTTTGCCTCCATATGTTTTTAAACTATCTTATAATATCAATTAATCTGTGCCGCTTTTCGTTCACTCATTAGTAAGTGTTGACTAAGAACAAATATTCTTAAGTGTTCGTAAGAACAAAGAAAACTCGTTAACACCATTTGTAAACATGAACGCATTCTTTAAATGAAAAAGACTAAGCTCTTTTTGTTCTTCTTTTTACACCAATTGGCTACTTAACACTAAAGTACAAAAGTCGACCCGAAGACATCGGCAGACACTGTAAATAAATAAATAATAATAAATAAATATTTCGGACATCTTACACAACTTCATCTAGTCCCAAACTAAGCAGAGCTTGCATTATGGGTACTAAGCAACTGATATAAATACATAAACATACTTTTTTGTTGCAAATACATACATATTATACATAGAAAACACTCAGACTCCGAGACAAATATTTGTGGATCACACAAATATTTGGTTCGACCCGGAAATCAAACCCGAATCTTGATTAGCAGCCGCATACGCTAACCAATAGACTAACAAGGCATTCGGAAAAAACTGTCACATTTTACTTGATTATTAATTTACGTTTATGTTCCATTAACATGAAATGCATTGAGGAGTATAGGACCTCTTTTCAAAGCAACATATGCCACAGCTTTTTAGTTGCCCAAACTATAAAGCTCTCTCTTTCTCTTTCTTTAGAGAGAGACTGCACCTGGATAGGTGGATGGATATCTCCAGAAACACATGTTGACGGAGGTTCTAGTGTGAGATTGTCACATCAACTTCCTTCCGACAGCGAGCGGGTTTAATTGTGATTGGTGAAGTATTAATCGCGTGCCAGACCCAGGGCTACAACAATCACTCAGACGATCTACTTGAAGAAAAATAAAGATATATTGGGCTTTTTCATAGGCGAAGACCTGAAGTGATGTTGTACGGATCCTAATGGAGTAGGGCGTTTGTGGCCGGCCGTTGGGATGGCTTTTACTGGAATCACCACATCCTCCCAGCTGCCATATCCCTAAGGAGCAGGAGATCCGAAGTAAATTCTCATCCCATCTTTTCTTTCGATAAGCGTGCAGTCTTTTTACTAAAGCAATAATGTTGATTTTTTAACACACACTAAAAATGTTTTTTAGACTTCGTACAACTTAATTTATTCTGTTTGCACGTTATTAGACCACATTACATTTTTATAGCTTCACTGTAACAAAAAGTACGCATAAAAAAATAATATCCGCATTTGATGGTAACATTTAACAGCATACTTAAAATGATTAGGTATATTAAAATTCAAAATGAAATTTTGACGCGTTAAATATCCAAATAGCCTTTGTTGTTGACGGAATAGTTACAAAAGAAAAGTTAGAGGTTTGTGCTTTTTACGCAATCCTCAAAACTACTAAGTCGATTTGTTTGATAGCCTCGTTTAGAAATTACTCTTTAGAGTTGCTACTGTTTCCCTGTTTTTATGTAGAACTGTTTTATTGTTATGAAGCTCTCGCGTCGTAAAACAGTAACGGACAGACACTCTCGTTGTTGTACGGGAATGTAAAATTGAAGTAGGCGTCGTGATATTTACAACATAAATACCTCATAAATATCTCGACTCTTGAAATCTGAATTATGACCATGGACAATATTGATTTTACCACTTTTATCTCAACTATATTTAAACCGTCTCCTTATTAGGAGCCCCCTGACTTAAGTAGTCCCTTAAATTTTAAGAGACAACTAGGTGTCCCTTAAAAAAATGCTGAAAGGATCACTAAAGGTTACCTCAATCGATCGAAGTGGCAATCGATAGATTAAGGGGACGTTGGGGAAAGCGGCCATTAGATAATAATTGTCAACAGACATTTGGGAGCCCTGATTTTGCAAAAACTAGGAATAATTTTTTCTCTCTGCTCTTAGTCATTGTAAGAGACAAAATACAAGAGATTTCTATTATTAATATGGTAGCTAGGTAACATAGGGTCAATACTAAAATTGTCTTTAATGCAACGTTTTTGAGGTCATAACCAGACCTGTAAGACTTTTAAAACGATGAATGAAACACGTGATTTTAGAACTTTTAAAGCCACTGTATTCACCATTCTTTATAAAACATACCACCAAAATGAGTATTAGGAAGCAGTACAGTAATGTTATGTATTGTCGACAGTATATAATAATATTAAGCTGGCAATTCACGTTACACCTCATTATCTGACAGTCATTGCAGAAAGACGACTATGCCTATTGTTGGGGCGTAATTCATAAGAGAGAAAGAGTTAAAGAAATACATTTGTTTTTTTGTCTAATTTTGTCGCTTCGTCAAGCAAAATTGAAAAATAGAAACATAGCGAAGCTTAAAGATGTATTTTTTAAACAATCCAGTATTCGTAGCGAGATCTCTTTCTTAAGAAGCTTGCTCATCGTCTTAATGATCTGGAAAGAACCGCTGTTGCCAAATCGCTAAGAGTTCATTTTACATTTCGCCTTTCACCAATGTTATGATATCATTTAACTAGTATTGTAGTTGTTTTTTTTTTGGTTTCTTTTAGGCCAAACGTATTTCTATACAAAGAAATGCTGTTAATAATGCGTTCGTTGCTTTATATATTACACTAGCTGTCCCGGCAGACGTCGTCCTGCCCTTAAAAGATTGCCATAAAAAAGTCACCCCTATTTCACCCCTGCTTCACACATTGCAAAGAAGCTAGTCAATGTTGTCGATGGTGGTCTCTCAGCTCGTTGTGCCGCATTAGCCTCAGTGGAGTAAACTCTTTACAACTGTGGGATATTAATTTCATTAGAATATAACCTTACTAGTCATTGCTCGCGGCTCTGCCCGCGTATAGCGTCAGTCAGTTATAGCGGTCCATCTATCTCTATACCAAAATTCATCAAAATTGGTTCAGCAGTCTAGGTGTGAAAACATAACAGACAGACAGATTTACTTTCGCATATTAGTAGGGATTTCTCAAATTCCTTTGCTAAAAATTTGCATTTCTTTTGAGCAGTTGTCTCTGTTTATTATTTTTAAGTATCACTCATAAAAGTTATCGCTGTCGCTTGTAATATAAGCTTCAGTATTATTTCGAAGAGCGATTTGGCAGGCGTGCCAAACCGCGGGGTAAATTAGAGATAAATTACTGTTAATGGACACTATTTCGTTTTATAGGACTTCAGGGTTATTTGTCATTAAATGTTAATATTCCAATAATACAAGAAAGAAGACACAATTACATACTTAATATTATCAAATTAAACTAAATTTCGCGTCACTGCTAGGTTGTAGATGATAAGGATAAATGAACCTTGCAGGAGCTTGGTGTGCTGAATAGATAGAATGGTATATTCTCTGGTCCACAGACAGGGTTCCGTTCCATTCCATAAGAAACAATAAAAAGAAAAAACTATTGATAGAAAGAAAGATAGAAAGCAAAAGTTTCAAAGTTACGAGAAACTAATAATATAAATAATCAACCAACATCTGTATCAAAGTTCAAAGGTAATGTACCAATATTTTTGAACTTTGATCTTGAATATAACGATGAACGTAGATCGCTGTTTGGCACAAGGCCAGCTTATAAAACTGTATTATATCTTTAATGGACGCCTTCTAACCGAAAAACCTCGTAAGTGATCCTAAATGGATACAATATTTATTATACTCTTATATCCAATATGAGTGCTTAATATATCCATACATATATTATACTAGCTTTTGCCCTCGGCTCCGTTCGCTTGTATGTCGATTATCGGCTATGGCCTTTCTCGGGATCTAGGCTGTTTTTATACCAATTATCATTTAAATTGTATTATTGTTTAGTAGTTTTGGCGTGAAAGCACAACAGATACAGAGTTACTTTCGAATTTATAATTTTACTAGTTTCCTTAATCCCTCTGTTTCCTCTAGTTGGTAATTGGTAGCTAGTTTCTGTCCAGGCAGGAGTCTGTTGACAAGCAAAATTTTCAAAATTTTAACAAAGATGAAATTGCTCAGGAAATTCTAAAACAAAAATGACTTATGACTTAAGCTGACTATAAATATTGAAATAACCTAATATACCAATTTATTCCGAAAACTTTAACCAAAAAATTAAAACCACACGGTCACCACTGAGGTATGTAACATTAGGACTCGACGAAATAATACTTTGGCAGTTTTAACAAAAATCTGGACAGAGGCAACTTAATTAAGATCCATATTTATGGTTTAAATTAAACCTTGTGCATTGTATCCCGAAAGTTATCTAGCAATCAGACCATTATCGGGTTAGTAATAGAATTTGTTCAAATTCGATATAATGGTGTTATGTTGGGTCCAATGTTGGCTCAAAGCAGACTTCATGACTTCATGAGAACCATTACATTATAAACTGTAATAGTCATAAGTGCATTTTAGTTCTTTCAGAGATCCGTAACTAAGGTAGCAAACTAGTAGAGGTGTTTCCTATTTTGCTACAGATGTTAGTCGGCACTCAGGACTGTATGAACTGCAGTGGTGACCCTCCGTTGTCATATTATGAATAAAAGAAAAATTACTTATATGTGTCATCAATCAGCCTTTAACAGTCCACTGCTGGACATAGGCCTCTCCTTTGAAAGGAGGTTTTGGCCTACTATACCACGCTGGCCAGAAGGGTTGGTATAGGGTTGGTTTCAAGTTTTCCTTCTCTGGGCAGTGATGTTAGCTGCTTATTTTGTTCCTTTAGTCGCCTCTTACGACACTCTGTATTCTTAATCCGTCACCACACGAACACACGGACACGGACTTATATGTTCGGCTTCTTCCGCGGTAAAGATTAGCTTATATCCTTCCTTAGGAATCAAAGTATCTCCCTTCATGCCAAGTTTAATTGAAAATGAAGGTGTGACAGACTGACATTAGAATTTTGAATTTATAATGTTAGTATAGATGTTTTATTACATAAAAAAATGATAAATTCTGTACATTTCTAATTAAAGTTTCCCAAGTTGTTTTCTAACAAACTATGTACAAACTTAACCGCTCTAATCCACATTTTGCCGCTACTTAATACATAAATACCATAAAATTAGTTAGAAATTCATCACATAAAACTTGATACATTCCATAGTCAACTCTAACTTGAAAGATAGAAAGTTCATTTTACTGAAACAGAATACTGAACCATTTTACTGCGTAAAATTTTGGATCTCGCATATGGCGGATGCTTTGGTTTTTGTATGGGTTTTGGGGTTTAATTTCTAAACTATATTTAAGGCAACTCACTATTGGAAGACGGTTGGAAACATAGTGGCTTTTAGGGGATCACTTATTTGATGAACAAAAAGGTGGATAAAGAAGATGAAAATAATGCTACAGAATATTTAATTTGACTCACGCTGCAATCTGATTCCAGCTAGGAAGAGATTATTTCGGTGACGGAATGGAACTCCTTCGATTCTTCGGCAAATAATTATGAAAGAATGCAGCCTTATTTCTCTTCAACAATTTTTTTATGTACCCATATATTTAAGCCTACCAAAGTGACTCCATTCTGCCTGATGGAAAGTATGAATAGAATCCAGAAGTAGGGGTCACCATTCGGATTGTGCGGGTAAGCATGGTGACCAATACCATGGTGGCCTGGTCGGATGTTTCTGCATTATTCTCCCGGAAGAATGATGCAGAATGATTGGGCCTCCGGTCTCACACTCACTAACGAAATACCACAGCAATATTAATATGGTCTTCTGCTCCGGTCGAGCAGACCCATTCGTGCTGAAACAGTATGTTTCTAACTACATAATACCTACCTACATATTATATAAACAAAGGTTTTTGAAGACCAGAACCATTATTTTCACGCACACGTATCGGGCTATAAGTCAACGCAGACGTACGATTTTGCGTGGATCAGCTGGCGAAAACATAAGTAAAACCTAGTTAAGTGACATAAATACCGAATTATTTCCATAGATAAGCTAAAGGAAGTCCATAATACGTCTTGTGTCTTTAATAATGAAATACCTCGGCAAAGATTTTAATAAAGTCGTAGGACAAAGGCAATGTTATAATCCAGTCCACGGTAGGCAGGTGGGATGTCCGTCTTCGACGCCATTTTGTAGGGCTGTCGAGCCTCACAATATGCCACGTGGCACAGTTGTTTTTTCTTTTCTTAAAACTCAGATTAGACGTACAGCTTGATAGGTAATTGAATAGAAGTGTGGTCGTACTTTTGTTGATATTTTTTTATTTGATTGGTATTCGTGAAATTTGATTTCTAAGGTTGTCATTTGTTTTAGAGAATGGAGAGAAAAGGAAACATGATTTATTTCATAACATCCATTATCATATAAAATTTAAGATATATTATAATGTATTTAAACAAAATTATAGTAGCAAATTATTCAAGTCGAATTCTATGAGTTCTTAGTGATGGAGAAACAATACTTTTAATAAGTTTAAGTGATTTTAAAAATAACTTAAATATTAAAATCTAAATTGAATTTTCTATGCAGGTCTCCAAACTGTTGTGATTCCATACTTAAATATTCTATTTCAAGTTAAAATTAACGTAAGTAACAACTTATAACATATACATACGACAGCAAAAAGTAGGTTAAAACCGTCTACCAAGACCCGTTTACATAATTTGTTATTATAATACATCATTAACAAACCCTCAAGGTCAGTATTTAAACAATCGGTGTACGGTATCTAACGAAGTCATTCACGTACTAAACATACATAAACCATATTATGATAATATCTACAACAATACTTAAATATTGCATTTCATTGAATCATAGTCGAAAGACTTCAACCGTCACATTGTAAGTCAAGCGATATTGAACTACAATACAGAGGAAAATATCGAAACCCAGTGAAATTACTACTTATATTCAATGTGATCTACCATTGTGTTAGGTGCTGTCTCGCTCTATTAAACAATCATTCGGTTACTCAAAAAAATATATTAAATTGAATTAGTGGACCGTGCCAATCCTGGCCATCTGCTCTTCAATGTGCAAAGAAACCTAGCATAAAAGGAGATTCGAAATTTCAAAGTGGGTGCGAAGTTTTAAAAAAAATCTTGTGACACGCAGATGTTTCGGAATTTTGAACTACGAACAATAATGTTTTCTAAACTACAGATATTGGTTTTCAAATGAGTTTAGTTTTGAGGTAGACAACCTTTTTTTTGGGTTTCGAGCCTTTTTGAAACACCAAAAAATGAAATCGAGGTTAATGTTTATACAACTGTGTTTTAGTGGTTTTATGATTTTAAAAGTTTATTTAATTACTTGGTATTTTATTTAAGAGTCAAAATTGATTTTTTACTCAAAAATGACAACATTATACCTACTATTAAGATTATAAGAAATAATATACCGTACTGTAATAATATACCTAATAAAGTAGAAAATTTTGTGACATTCTATATTAACAAATGACCCACAGCAATATACTTAAATTAATAAATTCGATATTATGGAGAAAGTTTTTTCTCAAGGAATGCACCTAATAAAAAAAAGTTCTTTAATTATCCAAGAAAATAATTTATGTTATATTCCAAGTCTTGGGTATATACCTGAACTTCAAAATATAATATGTATCTTGCTATCAACGAATAGATATCGTATTACTGTCCTTTATCAAAATCTATTAAGTGGAATATGTTACAATGCAAAAAAAATTGAAAAGCTTAAAAACCCTGGGATTGTAATTGATTTCAAAAAGAACCAGAAACTGGTAAATGCAAGAAAGAACGAGATAGTACAAAAGATATTAGAGACTGTAGTAGCTCTAGGTCAACCTTTCAAGTAAAAATCATTATAATGTCAGCTGACAAAGAGCCATTTGTATGTCCCATTCGTATCAGCCCCAAATATAACAGTGAAATTAATATTATGAACGATATTAGGGTAGAAATAAACATTATGTCCAAAACGTTACAAGAATATAAATTTACTAATCATATGTACAGGATGTTTCAAATAGGAAGGGTAAATATAATTTGTTATTAACGGTTACAACGGCAAAATAAATATAGCTTTTTATTAAACACTGAAATAGTTTTGTTCTTAAGTTGTATGTGCAGGCTCAGTGTGAAGGGTGTTAAAATATTAATAACTTAAATTAAATCTTGTAAACGTTACTTAAATAAAAGTTACCACTCGTCGTTAAATTCGGCTGTTTCATAGAGATAACTGCCCGATATGTATAAGAATATACGGTACACGCTAAAATATTCAATTCTACTACATTCCACGACAAACAGTTATGTAAAGTAAAACAATTTACAAGGATATAACACTCATTTCTATTCCCCCCAAATTAACATGACTATAAGGGAACACAATAATAGCCCACATATAAATACGATGTCTGCTTTACGAGCACACTTGTAGTTCCTGATCCCATAAAATCAAATTATTTCCTTACTTACTATCTACATGCGTGATACACGCAAATGTTTGAGTTTACAATTTAACAATTTTCCTGAATGTAGAAAGTACATCATGCACATAGATTGTGTTCAGCGATAAATGAATTTGTGAGGTGTGATTGAGTGTAACTAAAAATAAAAACGTCTAGCTATTTTCTGCCACGCTTTGCAGTGTGACTATGATAAATTAAACATAAAAAACAACCTTTGAAGCGTCAAATTGAAACAGTTTTATCTCCACTGGAAATGTATATTGCTGGCGTATACTTCTCCGATTGCATTCTGATTCTTGAATCCAGTTCCTACTGCTATTTTGCACAAGTTGTCACTTCACAGGTTTGTGGGCGTCCTACGATACGTTTGTCAAGACGCAATTTTCTCTACATTAAATTAAAAAGTAATGTAGAAAGTAAACAGATAAATAAAATAATATTCCTATACTTATCTAGGGTACCCTTCCCTACAAAAGGTAGGTACAAATTATAGCCGTTCCGTGCAAAAACTATAACTTAAAAATGTTATAAACAAAATATTTTATCTGTAAATAGTAAAACCTTAAACCCATACATTTTCCATGCATTTTCCACAAGGTTCGTATAAAACTTTTAAAACTAAAGGATCATTCATTTGAAATCAAAATGTCAACAAATAATAAATCATCACAACAGATATTGTAGCAACATACTGTATATGTCAACCTAAATTAATCGATATGGCAATATTTACAGAAGAGAATTAATGATGGAAATCCCTGGACCTTGCGATCCACATCTGCAATACATTTTATTGTTCATGTGGGTGCCATTCCAATGTTTGTTATTGAATTCGATCCCTATTTTACACCATATGGGGATACGCGCTGATTACTTTTTTTCCAATGCACATTTTGGTTATTTTCTGTTCGGTAAATTGGAAAACATGGCTTTTAAGGGATGATTTTTTGATTAATGAGTTTTTTCAATACGCTTCTAAATTTTAGGAGATAATTTCAAGTTACTTTTCTAATAAATAAATAACCCAAATTAAACTGTGAGGCGCGCGTGTGTGTGTGTGTGTGTGTGTGTGTGTGTGTGTGTGTGTGTGTTGACATCTTTGTATAGGAAAGTAGGCTAGTCTTATGCTTATTTGGGAAAAATACTGTTTGTTAGCTGTTGCCTCTGGCTCTGTAAGCATTCATGTCGGTTATCGCGGTAGATAGTAGCCTATGTCCTCCATCAAGAATAAGAGTTTAATCGTGAAAGCGTAACAGACAGCTAGACATACTTTCGAATGTTTAATATTACCTACTATAAATTAATAAAGTAACTATTTATTTATTTCTGTAACTTTTTACATTTAAACTGACCCTATTTTTACTTGACACTGCATTGCGAGAAAATTGGTGTCCTTTGATCATAGGTCGTCGGTTCGAAAGTTGCTTTGCGTTAGACATTTAAAGGAAATAGTAACTTGAGCCAAAGTGTACATTAGTGACTAGGTTTACGAAGAATGCTAATAATTTATGACTCATACAACTGATAAATAAATTAAAAAGTTGCTGACACGTATGTGGCCCGAATCAACATCTTTTCATCATCACTCGAATGTAACAATCGGAACCTCTGAGACCTACCGTAGGCATATAATTTCATATGATGCAGGCTTTGTAACCACACTTTGTAATGCGCTATTCGTTAGGGGGCGTCCATAAATTACGTGAGGTGTTTTTTTAAATTTTCTGTCCCTCCCTCCCCCCTGGTGAGATGTCGTGAGATTTCATTCAACCCCCTCCCCCATCCCCCAATCTCACGTGAGATTTTTCAAAATTTGGGTTTCTTACGTAAACCCGTTGGATTTTTATTGTAAAAAGAATAAAAAATTTAGTTCGTGCTTTTATTTACGACTAGTTAAGACTAGTAATCAATATCGTTGAGAGTTTAATTATAAGTGTAATAAAAATTTAACAAAGAATAGTTAAATCGTAACTACTGTGATTAAAAAACTAATTAGATATTCGTTTTTCTTATTTCTCTAATTCACTACTCGTTTCTCTAATTCAGTCCATGAAGAATCATGCACGGTCTCAAGAGAGACTATTGGAACCAACATGTCCACATGATTTTCATTTACGAATGAATTAGTGAATGATCTTAATCGTATTACGATTACGCTTAAGATTAAATCTTAAGCATGTACAATCTGGATTAAATGGACTAAAATAGTTTTTATTTTTGTAATAATCAGAAAAAATAATTGCGTGATATTTGCCGAGACCCCCCCTCCCTCCAACGTAATACTAGATGAGATTTGATTCGACCCCCTCCCCCCCTTAAACATCTCACGTAATTTATGGACGCCCCCTTATGTGCCTGCGCCGTATTCGCCCAAATATTAGTTATGCGCGCAAACAACAAACATGCCATCCACACTTCGAACTGTTATGTCAAATAAGCATCAAATAATGCAAATATGTGTGTTGTGGAGATGTGTCATTGTAATTTTTATGGTGAACGAAACGAATATACTCTCCACACTTCGCCGTATGCGCGCGAATAACCCGCTTAACGAATAGCGCATAGCGAAGTGTGGTGCCTGCTTCACATTTAGTGTAAAGTCGTTTATTTGAAACTACAAGCAGACACTTCAATTTTATTTACTTGTATAGGTCGGTCCCCGTTGTCATGAACATCTAGGTAATCGTTATTGAGAAGTCACTGCCCTAAAATATACTGATAACCTTCAACTTCAAAAGCTTAACCTTCGAATTTCAGCTCTCCGTCACGGTTACGAAGGTCCGATGCCAGTCGCGAAAAAACTGACATATTCAGATAAAACTGGCTGAAGTAGTAGCCGACCGCAAATAATCGTGAGAAATAAGGCTAGGAACTTCTTCCTAGCCTTTATTCTCACGAGTTCCAAGCGTCTCGTGACGGTACAAGTTATAGTTTTTACAAAATAAGTCGCATTGGTGTTTAATAAAAAGCGAATAAATCCCCGAGTATGAAATTCCCTTTCTCTTGTCGTTAATTTCGAAAGTTTTTTAATTTTAAACTTAACCGTAGCCCGCCAAGACCAACTGTCAACTTATTTTTTTTTTGTTTTGTTTAATATACGAATACTTTGTCAATTTGAAATGTAAATTAAACTCGTTTTTACGTCTGGAGACCGTCGAAGCTAATATTGTCTTATGAGGTCAGTGAACGATGTTAATCATTCTCCAACTACCTATTTATATGTTCATTCACTCTATTGTCTATGATAATGATACTAGTTAATGTCTATAGCTTGGTTGTTTATTAACCATAAATATAATAAACTAGGTTTCGCCCGCGACTCCGCCCGCGTGTATGCCTGTTATCGTGGGGAAAAGTAGCCTATGTTCTTTCTCAGTCTCTAAACTATCTGTGCGCCAAATTTTTTTTAAATCGGTTTAGTAATTTTGTCGTGAAAGCCGGACAAACAGTTACTTGCGCATTTATAATATTACGCTAGGATTATAGGTATAGGTAAATACAAATAAATAAATAAATAAAAATATTTCGTTCAACTTATACACAACGCCATCTAGTCCCAAACTAAGCAGAGCTTGTATTATGAGTACTAGACAACTGATATAAATACATAATCACCTTTTTTGTAAATACATACTTACATATTATACATAGAAAACATCCAGACTCCGAAACAAATATCGAACCCAAGACCTCTTGATCAGCAGCCGCATACGCTAACCACTAGACCAATAAGGCAGTCAATAAACTAGACCAATAGAATTGAAGTGACTATTTGTAATATCAAATCAGCAGTTTATTATTAAAGGCATTATTTAAAAAAAAAATGTCTGTCTGTGTGTTTGTTTCGGCTAATATATGGAACTGTAGGACAAATTGCGATGGAACTTTCACTGGCAGATAGCTGATGATATAAGAAGAGTAACTTAGACTATTTACAACAATATCAGCGGGTAACACCGCGGGACTCAGCTAGTAAATAATACAAGGTCATATATTCCATTAAAATCTTAAACAATTTATTTTACCTTTCACATTACCTAAACTAATTAGGTACCTACTTTACAAATCAAGGATTTAATCATCTAGGTGAAGCAATTGATTATAAAAAGTATTCTATTTTCAAGACGAAGTAATTAAAAAATTGCCACACGATTGAAAATCTTATTCCCTTCTAATAAACTCTATCGTAATAGTTTAGCCTTGAAAAATCAATCTAGATTATACGGTCATGAGCTAGCTTTTTATAGCTTTGTGTGATTTTAAACAATCTACACTAAACAAAAACAGGGAAGTTAGTCAATTCTTTTATTAAAAGTGTATTGTTATTTCTTTATAGGCATTTCAGCTCTAAAGCCGTGACCTTGAGACAGAAGTAGAAAGAAACCTTAGTAACCTTAGTAAGAAAGTAAAAGGTTTTTTTTTTAAATTGAGGACAATTATGTCAGAAAGACAGAGTGAGCGGTTTTTCCTTGTCTTTTGTTGAGAATGCTCAATGATGCAGAATAATCTCACTATGTCACCTTAATGCGTTGTGTGTACTCCCAATCGCAGAAATCAAGCTTTCCATCAGGTAGGGTTGAGTCACTTTGGTAGGATATAAATAATAAAAAAAAAACTATGAAGAAATGAGGTTTTAGTTGTTCCTTTTTTTTGAATTTCAGTTCATACTCAACTAATTCGTTTTTTTTTTACTTTTTAGCAGCATTCTAATAAGTCTACTTAGTTAATATATAAAACATTGCCTTGAAGCTTTTTAACGGTATACTTGAAATTTATTTATCAGGTTAAATTATTTTATGTCAATTACCTAAATATAACTTCATGGACAAACATGGTTTGATTGTGACAGGGTTTAAAAAAATATAATTATTAGTAGTTGTATACAAAACCAAAACTTGCTTTTATAATAATATACATCTTCTTAAAAGTATTTCGTATAAAATTCAACCGGCACCATAGATGTAAGTCTACATATTCATAAAACCATAATCTCGCTACGCGATTTAGCCAACGAGCTGAGGTCGTATGGGTGACTTGTTTGACCCCATGTCTTTTTGCATTGTTCTTTTATGGTGTCTTGCACCTTGTTTTATTCTCTGCATATTGTCAGTCAATGAAGCTATTGTATTATAACTAATAATAGTCAACGTTCATAATAATTGATTGATTAATTACTTAAAATTCTTATTTAGACTTATGGACATGACAGGTTTGCTTTTAATTATTCAAATTTGATTGGCCAGTGTAAAAAAATAACAACCAGATTGTTCGTTAAGAATTTAATTTTGATAAAAGAATGACAGTTTTTTAACATAAGTATAACATGAATATTTTTTATATACTGTTGTTTATGAACTAAGCTATAACCATAAAAAATATGAAATTACTTTTCTGATTAGCTTTTCATCAATAGAATATTCATGATTAGTTATTAGGTAAATGGTTTAATAAATTTGTATTTATTTAAGAATTTAGATTAACAAGTATTATTAAATTTTATGTACCTATATTTCTTTTTTAGTTGCAATAAAATTTAATCAATAATTTTCTTTGTTACAGATTTATTGTGAAGACAGTGTATGAGTGTGTATAAATTGTGAATTCCGTGATAAATTAGAGTTATTAAATCGTGTAAAATGTGTTAGTTCATGATGTCGCCACGGCGGCGCTGTGGACGCATCACGTGACGGGCAGAATTTCAAGATGGCGGACTCAAGTCCCGCCAATTCCATAATCGAGGGCACTGTTAAGTTTCGCGATGGGAAAAAGGTGAGAATTTTAATTTTGTTAATTTGATTTACAAAAATGATTGCCTCATAATATTAAATAATTTACTGACGTATGTTATACAAAATGATAACACTATCGGCATTTAAAACATATAATAAAAGGTATTTTATAGTGCTTGAGTTTCAAGTTTTAACTTTCTCTGACCCTAAGCTCTTAAATTTTTCAAAATTAAATAGTTTTCTCTCGGAATAAGGGGAAGCTTTTTTGCGGTGTTAAATAAATTAGTAAAAGTAGTGCCTGAAATAAAAAATAACGTATAATGTATCTGTCTCTTAGAGTAGCTTCTGACTTGTCATAACTACTGGTGTTAGGGTTCAGCTAAATGACAACCAGTACGTACAAGCAGTAGTCTGTGTGTCTCCGACACTTGGCTACATTACAGACCATTTATAACTACATACACTAATGCCTGTTTTCATCAATTACACTTAAACCGTCTCCTTACTTTTGTAGGAAGCGTCTCAATAACCTCTATAAGCACCTAAAGGTGAAAACGAAAACATCACTAAAGGTTCAATCAACTCTTTCCAAGTACCCCCTTAAATTGACGTTGGTAAAAACGACACTAACACAACTTTGTATTATCTAGATTAAGTATCTCGTATGAATCGATATCTGATAATATTCAAAGCGCAGTAGCGAGTATTTGCTTATCGATATTGAGAAATGTGTCATATCGATAACGATATTCATGGTGTTTGTTCACTAGTTTCTAAGAAGGTCTTGATAGGTTTGATAGTTTAATCGATTGTAGCGAGAATTTTAAAGCTGAGAAGTGGCGGACGTGCACTACATACCTAACTTTTATGCTTCCTAAGATTAACTGTGCTGTTATATTATTATAATACGGGAGCATTCATATTCTAGGTAAGGAGGTGTTTTATGTTTGCCAGTTATTCTGTGAATAGAAAATCATGCTTTAGCGCAAATTAAAGTGATATGTTTCGTAGGTGATTGTGAGACCGAAAGCTCAATGATAATGTAGAAGCCTTTCATTTGAAAAAAAAACAGTTCTTTCGTTGCTTTGAACTGAGTGACCGAGAGTACTAGTCTCTCCCCCCCCCTACTTCTAAATCTGCTCGTAGAATACTAGGACTACATCACGAAATGATCAATTTTATGATATATATAATGTTAGTGTCTAAAAATTTTGAAAAGTAGGACTTGACTGGGATTTAAATTCTTCAAAACTATAATATGATGATTAACTCAAAATTAAGTTGACTGAGCTTGCTAGTATTAGTTTTTTTTTTAAGGTCAACTCCTACATTAGGAATCAGTAATTTGTCCTAAGAGACTTAACAAATTTACATGAACATGAAATGGACACAAATGACACCCAGACTTAAAGCAATAATTTGTGGATCACACAAAGTGTTGTCCTATGTAGTTGTAAACGGGGTGGCGACTACACATAAATCACTATGCCATCCGTGCAATCTGAATAGTGAGGTGCAGTATGTGCAAGAGTAACAGAAAATTTCATATATTTCGTTGCTAATTAGTACTTTGCTTGCTAGTCAACTTATAAATAATGACCTTCTCCTAGAAGTCTGGCTGTGTTGCCAAACTAAAAGAGCCAAAACTTGCGAACTTCTAAGAACATTAGCAGTTCATAATGTTACTGAGACATTCTGGAACGTCTGTGATAATTTTTTAATACATTATTGTCATTTAATAATTACGAGGTCTGGAAGGCTAATTTTTTTATACTAGCTTCGGTCCGCGGTGTTACTTGCGTTTGACAACAATAACCGCTGAATAAATAGCATTCAGCAGATTAGTTTTATACTGTTAAAATAAGTTACCAAAACTACATTTAGCCATCTTCCAAGTCTATTCTAGTGACTATCCGTATTCGAGACTTGTACCTGGAAGAGTAGAAAGATTAATAAACTGAACGTTTGGTCACGTGGTTTAAACGGTCTCCACGTCGCTTTCTACTGCGCCAAGTGTTGTGGGTCCTAGGACAACACTGCTTGATTCACAGATTGTTGTTCTTTGTATCCTTTCATGTATGTTTGTAAAGTCCCCGGCGATACAGTATGTGTATTTGTAATGAGGGAGTTGTCTATTTCAAAAAATAGGTAAATATAAATTGTAATTAAAAGCTAAACAAACACGCTTTTAAACTAAAAAGTAGAAAGTAATTTTATTGTGAGAAACGTGGGACGACGTTATTGAAATATTTTCAGAAAGCACCCCACGCTTTGTTACATTATCATCATTTTCACTTTTTAGTTTAAAAGCCTGTTTGTTTAGTTTTTAACACATTTTTTTTAAAAAGACTAAAAAATACTACTTAATTTGTTTAAACTTTTTTTTAGCTTTTTTTTTCACATTAGTGTATTGGCATCGGTCCTCGATAAATCTACAAAGTTTGAACGAAATCTGGCAGTTTAAAGTGGGTCAAAATCGCACCCAAATTTGTTGGTTACAAACATACAAACAAACATACCTAAGCTAATAAAAAACGTTTAAAAATAGGCGCTGTAAACAAGTATGACACATTGCAATAATATGGCAAACGACACAGAAAAGGCTATCGTGAGTTAAGCATTAGTTTAACATAGATATCATCACATTTAGCTGGTGATGTGACTTCTTATTTTGTTCTATGTCTAAACAATTGCTATTGTTCACTAACGTTCTTGACTGAAGTATAGAAGAAAAATTATTATTATAATTAATATATGTGAAGGTTAGATACAAGGGTTATTTTCTAGCTTCATACTAGCTTATTCTTTTCACTCATCATCTTTCTAGCCTTTATTATTCCCCAGATTATTTTGGGGTCAGCTACTAGTTCAACCGGTTGTACCTGAATATCAATTTTTACACGGAGCGACTGGGTCTGACCTCCGCAACCCTGAGAGCGAACTGAAATTGAAGGCCATAGTAGTTGTCAGTTTATTTGAAGGCACTTACTTCCCAATAACAATTGCCATAGATGTTCATGACAACCTAGATCGACGGCTTATCGTGTTCTCGGTGGCATGGGCATAAAACACCGATTTCCATACTCCGGGCTGCTATTAAGAATTCCTTGCACGAAAAACCTAATAATAGCCCGACCCCGGGATTTGAACCCAAGAGCTCTTGATCAGCAGTCGCATACGCTAACCACTACACCAAAGAGGCAATCCATTTTCTTAGATTATTCTTTTTGCTCAAACCATTTTATTTTCATTTGATAGTATGTAAATGCACCGTGCCTTTGTTGTTACAAGCGGCTAGATTAATTTTGATGAGACTTCCAGTGTGGACAGTAAACCCCGTGTAGATTCTCTTCAGCCATAAATACTGCGAAATAGTGAAAATAAATGTGTTGTCACTCATCAAATTCTCAGTAGCAATAAATGGTCGAATCATTCCTCTAACCTAAATGTAATATCAGACTCCGGAAACAGTAGCAAAGTTATTTGTTACGGATATGCATATAAAACGGTATTCAATCAATCTTTAATCTCATTCGTTATTCATTGTTTTATTGTTATTTTGTTTAACAAAATACATGTTATACATTATATCTATACAAGTAAAGATCATTGAAGTGTCTGAATGTACGAGTAATATTAAGATCAGATTACTAAATGCATATCAAAGTTTATAGAGTACAATAAAAAAAAAAAAAAATTCTGTTTGTTTCACCTAACATGTAGATTGACCGCCATTTCTATTCTTCTCGCTATGGGATAAATAGCTTTCTATAATGTTACATAAGATGCTCAACATTTTGTTGCCAATTTGTTCGTTGAAAACAAAAAAAAAATAAACAAGACAAATTATTTTGTAGATAAATTTTTATTTACTAACAAGACATCGAGTTTCTTCATTAAGACAAATCCGTAATTTTCACAATTACAACCGCTAGACTCATAAATATTATTATTTCAGAACGCTACGCAAGACAAGAGGACTCATAAATTGTCTCTGCCTTTTCTCTCTTCCTTTTGTGTAAAGTTAATGGTCCAATTACACTGAAGCATTGGACACTAAAACAATGTTCCCATATAATAATTTATTTTATATACTAGGCACTTTAATTGTTTTAAAAATCGGCAACACTGTATTTTTTTTAAAAACATTCGATCTATTTTCCTGATTGTTAAGTTGACCAACGATTTTAAAAATGGAACCTGTCATTTTGGAACTACATTTTAAACTTTATGACCATAGTAAATAAGAGTTGTTGTTTTCATCTACATGGGTAGGTAATTATAATTGGTTCTTTTTTCATTCGCCAGCCGCCATTCAATTAATAAAACATAATAAACATTGTGGATGGTAAAATACGATACGGTAACCGTTGTCGTCATTATAATTAATACGATCGGCCTGTGGCGTGTTCACGTAACATCCTGGTACACTAGCCGCTTCTACTGGCCGCACAGCTTTTTTCTTTTTTCGAATTTTAAAATAAAGAACACTACACTCTAACTGGTAAATTTAAAAGGAACCGGGAAAACTGAGGCAAGATTAAATATTCTTTCTTATAATTTATTATAAGTTGCAACATTATTAAGGTTCTATTGTCAAAGACTTCCTTAATCACTGATTTCGCCAAGACTACGCTACAATATTAATTTGACAAAAGAGTATAACTCGTGCGAGCTAAGATGGCACCTGGCTCAAAACGAAACATGATACCGTTCCCCCGCGTGATACCCCTCTGTCATCCTGCGAGTAGCGTTAGCATCACTATTACCGTTGCAATAATCTTTCATGTCATATAAATCGCTCCACGAATTTATTTTATAAATATATCATTAGATTCGTCTGGATAACCCAATTGTTTTATGAAAGGTCACACGAAAAAAAACCACCATGACGACTATGAGACGCAATAGTTTAAACTAAAGAATATCCATATACATATGATTTTCAGAGACTACGATTAAAAGGCTTATCATGACGATTTTAAATTGTATTTTATAACCATATTTCAGTTCCTAATTTCATTTAAAATGATATTAGGTATTACCTAATATTATTTAAATCACTGCACGAAGAATGCATTCGGGTAAATAATGAATGAGGCCTGCTTCCTATTGGTATGCATATGTATTTTCTTAACTCAGTTAGTAAAGTAACACTTAAGATAAAGTAATATGTTATGAGAAACTAATTGAAGCAAAATAAAAAACTGAAATTAAAAAAAAACTAGAATAAATTATTTTTCTTGCACTCAGTACTTTAAACGACTGACATTTGAGTCAGGTGCCATCTTAGGTCGCACGAGTTATATAATTTATATAATGCATATCTTCTTCCTAGCGTTTATTCCCAAGTTTATTTGGGGTCGGCTACTAGTTCAACCGGTTTTACCTGAATTTCAGTTTTTCCACGGAGCGACTGGCATCGGACCTCCGCAACCCTAAGGGAGAATTGAAATTCGAAGATTGAACTAGTTGTCAGTATATTTGAGGGCACTGACTTCCCAATAACGATTGCCATAGATGTTCAGGACAACCGGGACCGACGGCTTTACGTGCTTTCCGAGGCACGGGCGTGAATCACCGCCAAACTTCCAAACTCCGGGCTGCTATTAGGAATTTTCTAAGAAAATCCCAAAAACACTTTTTGGCCCGACCCGGGATTTGAACCCGAGACCTCTTGATTAGCAGTCGCATACGCCAACCACTAGACCAACGAGGCAGTTGTATTTGTATTTTTATAATGCATATGTATTTCATTATTAATTTTATGTATGTTATATAAAAAAATAGCATTATGCACTCCTTCTCTATATAAATTGTGCGTAATTTCATACTCCTCCGTCCGCATAATTTTTGTAAAAAGGGTTTCAGTTTTTGCTTCCCGCTTTAGATAATTTTCTCATCTGACTCCTGTGTGTTTTGAATTATAAATACAAGATAGCATTCTCTCTGTGGTTTGTTTCGGCATTTTTGCCCACTGAGTAAGAGTGAGTCTTAGAACATGCCGGCCACTTCTAGCTATAAAGTCCTACGTCTAAAAACATTTGTAAAAAGATTTACCTACAGAAATAATTATCATTCTATTCAAGCTATTCTACAACGAGTTCATTATACTTCTATGTAAACATTTATTTCAAAAAACCTTTTTTTGTAATATAAATTCAAGAATGTCGCTTAAGATGGTCTTTTGTAGCCACAACTTACAAACTATAAAATGAAAAGGTTGTCAACTAATCCGATTACGAACGGTCACAACTTGCGACTCAATAATAGTTTTTTTGTTAGCTCGTGTCCGTTCCCCGTCTGTATTTATAAATGTTAGGTCACAAAGGGAACAAAGTCTGTTTTGTTATTTAATACGATTTTAACATACGTGTGTATCAACATACGTACCCACGTAAGTATGTTGTTGATACATGTGGTGATACATAGAGGCGTGCGGTTATTGTTGTCAATCGCGAGAAAAACTAAGATTTGAAGTAGTCTAAAAATGTGTTTAAATTACTCCTTATGTTATCAACAATCTACTAATAAAAGTCCCGTCAAAATAGGTCCAGCCGTTCCAGAAATTAAGCGGAACAAACAGACCAACAGATTTTTTTTTAAATTGCTGTTTATACATATGTAAGTAGGTATCGAATATACTTTCATAAGCATTTGGAAAAAAACTGTTAATTAGATATTACAAAGAAATCTATCTATAAAAAAATCTGGGGGCATGGAAGTGCCCCGCCAAGTAAGCTTTAGATAAAACTGGCTCGTAAAGAACGAATGTACTCGTGAGTCAAAATAAAATCTTTGGTTCAAAGTTACTTTCCCGGTTTTGTACCCATCTGTCACATAAAGGTTAAGCAACTTTTAAATGACTGTAATGGAAATGGAAGGAAATTTCGCAAAGTTATTATTCAAATAATGTGTCTATTTTGAAATCCTCATATTCACGCCACAAAATTTCATGAATAAATTTAAATCAAGTCCACCAAAGACCTCTTTTAGCAGAACTTAGTTCGTCTGTTGCTTTTTAATTAAAATTGTGTATTGATTCCATCGGTTTGCTGTGAAACTGTTGAGACTTGATTATCTTTGCCTTCGCTAATGTTATTGCACACAAAGTGCTCTTTGATAATGAGTTTTTTACTTTTTTTGATACTTTCATTTTTTCATATCGTATATATAAAATTCTCGTCTCACAATGTTCATTCCCATACTCCTCCGAAATGGCTCGACCGATTCTTATGAAATTTTAAGTGTAAGTCTGAGAATCGGCTACTATCTATTTTTCAAACCTCTAGAACGCGAGCGGAGCCGCGGGCATCAGCTGTATAATATATTCCGTGAGAACCCATTCATATTTGACAAAAGAAGAACACAGTTTATACTACCTCGGTGGCGCAATAGTAGCGTATGCGACTGCTGTGCTTGAGGTCTCGGGTTCGATTCCCGGGTCGGACCAAATGTTTGTGTTATCTGCAAAATTTGTTATAGAGTTTGCGTGTTTCTATATAGGTATACTGTTTATGTATTTACAAAAATAAAGTATGTTTATGTATTTATATAAGTTCTCTAGTACCCATATCACAAGCTCTGCTTAGTTTAGGCCTAGATTGCGTTGTGTCTAAAATATTTAATAATATTTTACAGTTTTTTAGTATTCTTCCTGCTGCATTCAAGTCGGTGTATAGGTGTTTACTCTTTTAAATATGAAAAAACCTACTGTAGGCACAGAATACATAATAGTACCAGTAAAGAAGACTCACTCCGAAAAGTAAATTAAAGTTATAAATACCCTCGGTGTTAAAAGATTAAGTTCAATTCAGATCGCACAGCGCCGAATCACTACGATTATATTTACCTACCGTTGCGTCTCTTTCTAACGTGTAACTCATAACTGTTCTGACGATGTCTGTTCGACCGGCGTGTCTGACCCGGCAGGCAGCCGGCCGACTATACCTAAACTGCGGAGTGACACCCCCCTGCTGTAGGTTAGGAATATTTTCCTTTTTTCAATAGTATAAATCGTTTTCTTTAGGAGTGTGTAAAAACTAAGCTGGTTAATTAAAAATTCATCGTTCTTTACTACTTGTGCAGGTTTGGTCCTTTTATGTGTATTCGCACAAAATCTACAACAATGTTACCTTTAGGACTTAATGTAAACAATCATGTATTATTCAAAACGAGCCTGATTTTGTCTAGGCCGTCCGTTTAAAGACAGCAGTCTGTGGAATTACCAGGGAAAGTCTAAAGGTATTTGCTCGCAGTCCAGGCTATGAATTGAGTTATACTCGTGGAGATGATTTTTAGCATTTTTTTTCTTGCCAAAGTGGCCCCTTGGCCTAATATTGATGATGATTTATGAACTTCTAGTGCGTGATATTGGTCTTTTGCAAATTAATTACTAAATTATTTCTGTTAAGCCAGTGTACTGCGTCTTTCAGTGCAGCATTTATGTCGTCCTCTTAAGTGACCATATCATTGACGAAGTGTTCAACTTCACCAATTCAGTGGTGTCGTCCGCGTATAAGACCATGTGATGATTAATCTGCCTAGGTAGATCTTTTCTATAGAGCAGAAACTACAGAGGACCCAGCACACTCCCTTGCGGCACGCCATCTTTATTTATCCTTGTCTGAGACATATATTTAGTCACAAGTTTCGTCTTTAGACATATTTTATTTATCTTCGTATATTGCATACGATTACTGAGGTACGACGGTATGAGGCTCAAGACATTGCCCCTAATACCGCATTTCTCCAGTTTTTTTTAGGAGTGTCATTTGAATTTGAAAAAAAAAAACAATAAAAAATACAAAAAATACTGTATATTTTGCATGTAAATAGAACATTGAAGCAATAACATGAAATGTTAATAACGCAGGCCAGATGGAGGCTCTAGGGTCATTTAATATAACGTAAAAATGATATCCTTAAGTTAGCTAATGGCTTTTATTATTACATTTTATGGTTTTGTGAATAATGGTTTGTTATAACAATGAATAAAACGACTCAAATGAGTTACTTAATTTATTGGAAAACTTTTTTTGTTAATGCCAGTCTCTAGATAATATTATTTTAGTCACTAAATAAATATATTTAACTCTCAGTAAAATTTATATGAATAAGGAAGACTGAAAAGTTTTTGAAATATACAAAAAAACAACTAAATTCAAATATTTAATTTAGAAAATACTAGCTTTTGCTGACGGGTTTTGCCTTTTTTTAGATTATTGGTATAAAAAGTGTTGTCTTCTCTCAAAAATCAAAGTAACTCCTTATCTCCAGCTCAGTGGTTCCGCTTTACAAACGTAACATATAGGTTAACTTTCATTTACACAACAAACTTAAACTAATATCTAACTACCTTCACTTTCTCTAAAAGTAACATCTTTCAAAACCCTCAGAATTTCAATACGAGCTTCGAACTTTTGTTTAGCATTGAGCTTCCTAAAACTAGGCACCAGCGACAACATAAACTGCCTATCTTCGTCTTCTTCATCCTTCTTAATCTCCTTTAGCATATCCAAGATTTTGTCTTCCAAACCCTCATTCCTATTCTCATAAATTGGCCTTAGGAGACCAGTATTAGCCTCTACTTCAAAGCTATGGGAATTGTTTCCTGCGTTTCCAGATTGGTACATCATGGTTTCGGTCTTGACATTCTCCAAAGGATCTCCAGATTCATGTGAATCATCGGATTCCCTAGCTACTTCCTGATCCTGTTCTTCCTCGCCGTTGTCAGATCCTAGCAGAAAAGACATCGCGTCGAAGTACTCGTATCTTTTTCTTTTCTTCGTGGGTCCTTCGTTTCGTTCTTTTTTACACTTCTCTTTCTTCTGCATGCCGAGTTCTCTGGTGAAACATGTTCGGAGACTCTTCCAACGTCTTTGGAGTTCGTGACCTAAAATAAAAGAATAGAAAATTTCGTTATTACGTAACTAATACGTTTCCTACACACTCACACACATGCTTAACGTGTAATTTACACACGTAAACGCATATAAGTATTGACATTTGTATGTGTTTACTAATATAACATAATATTTCATATTAACGACTGCTATCAACGAAGAAATTGAGTGCAACGACTTCTTATCGGATTCAATATGTATGCTAACTAAATATGAAAGTATTCACGGTTATAACACTAGATCGTGGTTGAAACGGTACCTAACTGGCTAAAATTATCGAAATGAACCAACTAAATTTGATATCCGATATCCGGTCGCATTGGACGGCAACAGGACCGGTTACCGGCTAATGACAACCGAATATCCGTTTCATCTTTATTACAAATATCTATTTAATATTTACTAAACATAATTTACATTAAACTGTTATTTTAAAAGTGAAAGTTTGTGAAAATGTGTTGTTTTTTTCTCCTTCACGCTTAAAATATCGGACGAATTTAAAGAAAAATTACCACGCATACGTTAAACGAGCATAGGATCATCACCAAGTCTTTAACAGTCCATTGCTGGCTGGATACAGGCCTTTCTTTAGAAATAATGTCCTGGCCTATGGTTCTGGATTAAGCATAGAAATATATTTGATAAAATGCGCGTCACGTCATGGGGAACAGCTTATTTGGTTTTGACTATTTTACGCATTAAATAATTAATCGACATTGATTTTCATTTACATATTGTCAGTAAGTTCTAGCTGTGACTGGTTGTGCAATGATTCTTCTGCATCTCTTAAGCCGCCATATTGTGGATCACCATGCTGCATTGTTGGTACTCACAATAAGTATGGTGACCCTTATTCTTGTATTCTATTCATACTTTCTATCAGGTCCTGTAGAGTAGTCACTTTGGTAGCCTATAAAAAGTATATTTCCATATTCTGATTGCAAAGATAATATTTTTGTCAATACCAGCTTGTTAGGTCTCTATTCAGGTCTGACAAACAAACTCGCTTTAATTTAATCAATTACTTCTCTATATACGAACCAATTTATTTCAATTGACTTTATCGTTCTAGCCTACACCTTGGTACGGCTTCGCTTAAAATAATTAAGGCAATACACTCGTAGACTGATGTATTTGCAATAGTAACTTATCACTACGTGTATGACCATAATACTTGCGATAATAAAAGGATTTTTTATCCCACTTCTGAATCTCAAGGGGTACACACTCAGGGCCGCGACGCCTTTATCGTTTACCCCTATTCCGTATACAAGAATAATTTCTTTAATGAAATAGTCATATGGTGTAAAGAAAATAGTGGTGATGCACGCCCATGCCTCTGAGAGGACGTTAAGCCGTCAATGCCGTTTGTCATGAACATAACATTTTCCAAGTTAACATCAATAATAAGCCTCCTCGTCAAACAGATACTTCCAAAGATTCAATTCTAACTAAACATTGTAAGTCGCAAACTTTGAATTGACACGCCCTTCAGTACCCAAAGTGTCCAAGCTGTCTCAATACTGGAACAAGGGTATAATGAATTTTATCAATAATAATCAATAGATATTCTACTGGCGAAGCATCCTTGGGTCAGGCTCTTAAATTAACCATTATTATTATCATCGTCATCTCTGGCCAAATGAGGTCCACTGATAGACGTAGGCTACCTGCAGATTTGCAGATTCATGCACAAATGCTAGACTTGAGCGGTATTCGAACCCGTGTCTTTTGGCTTAGCAATTCGTTAAACAAATACGAGTACATAAAGGCCAACTAATAACTAGATATGCTATAATAATAGTTTAATAGTAACCAACGAAATCGGCGAGGCCTCTCTTGAGGGTAAATTATGTAAAACGTCATCGTATAGAAAATACAACTCTCGCAATAGAAATATATGCCTCTATGTAGCAAATAAGTTATCAAAAACTGATAAAAGAAATAAAACAGCAATGGGTGGTTCACATAAAGAGTTGTCGCATAGGACTGAACCCATAACACTTGTGCAGTAGGCAACAGCAAGATGACAGCTTAAACTACTGCACCATTAATGTAGTCGAATATAAGAACCGAAAGTAGATTGTATGTGATACGTATGTATTTACCTTCTTATCTAATCGTATTTACGAGTATCATTATCAATATGTCTCAGAAAGTCTTTCTGATATATTTAACTTTGAATGTATCTATAATAACAATCTTAGGGAAGAATAAGAACCCCCCTCCTCGATTAGCTTGCCTAACAAGCCATTAATCGCTCACAATTAAAATGTCGGAAACACATTACTAACACGCGATGCGACGCAACGTGTCGACACCCGATGTGCACCGTGCACATTACCAATACGCGACGCCACGACATACTAGCAATTTCTGAATACAGTTAGCTAACAGCAGTAGAAGTGTATGACTAGTTACTATGGATTTAATAAATAACGAGTCAGATGAAGACTTTGAAGATTTGATTGATGTACATTTTAAGTACATATACTTAAAACGACTCAATCAAAAGATAATAACTAGGCGTTACTGAATACATGAAATGAATCAAAAGAGAAGTATATGCGGTGAATATCATTCTCTGTATTCAGACTTACTTCAGGATTTCATATGTATTTTCGGGTCACTAAAACACAATTTGAAGAAATACACGAATTTATTTAAAGTTTTTCGTACACAAGAAAGTTATTTGGTTATTCTTCTGTGTTTTCTTCTCCTGGTATTATGATGCGTGTGTATGTATGATAGATGGTGTATTAACATTTTCAATTATTTTGTTCTTTTACATTAATCGGAGTATTTAGAATTTGTTCACCATTGTGTAACATTTTCATTTCCGAATCGTGTATAAGCTTATGTAATTGAAATTTAATTTCAGCTTGGTCTGTTTTAGGCAATTTTTTTAGTTGCTTACTCATTGATAAAAAGAAATAGTCATTTTCGTCCATATCAGTTGCTGATCTCTTCTGTCTTATGTCCTGCGACGCTTTCATTACATCAACCATTTCTTTTAATAAATTATTGTCATTACGTACGTCTGCACCTCTCGTAGTAAAACTTGCAGCAGATGCCCTTGAAGAGCTACTTGGTGTATCCAGTATAGTGGGAGGAGGTGAAAGTGCAGAATCTTCAGACAATTGAGATTCAGAATCTTGTGTTGAATCATCAACAATTGTATCAGCTAAGTTTGTAATTGTAGATCTCCGTTCAATATGTGGCAACAGAAATTCCATTTGTTTTTCAAATTTCCAAGAAACTATATTTGTTACTGCTTGACCACTCTTCTTGCGACGTCTTTTTAATGCATTGGTAAAGCAGTTCCTTAATTTGCCCCATTGATTTTTTATGTCTCCAACTGAAACAAAAGATAATCATATTATTTATTTTCTCTTTTAGGTTACGGGTAGTTCATTCAGATCATTAGGATTCAACTATCGAATTTGATTCAGTACCGTACGAGAAAGAGTACAAGACGTTTGTGATGCAATTTGGGAGAAAATGGCTCCAATTCATATCAAAACCTACAACTGCAATGTGGGAAGAATCTGAAAATGGTTTTAGAAATTATTGGAATGCTCCTAATTGTGGCACTATACGAAGTATCTACTAATCCTGAATCGCGATAGAGAAATTCTCGCGCCGATTAGCAATATATACAACATCACAACATCAACTGTTGGGCAGTGACCCGCGGTCCCAATCCCCACGCTGGCCAAGTGCGGGTTGGGGACTGGCAAGACACGTTGTGGCTATGTAATCTTGCCGTTGGATGTTTTTAAGCCGCCCGAAGGCCTCCAACTAAGCTTCACGACTGCTATTTTATAATAACAACCGGGACCTTGACTTAACGTGACCTCCGAATCACGGAAACGCATGAGCCTTACCGTGATTCATATCATACATATCATGCCACAAACGGTCACCCACCTATGTCTGACCGCGCCATTGTTGCTTACCCTCGGTGATTGTTTCCAATTACCTAAGGCCACCCGGCTATGAACGCTTCTATGCGATATAGGCGAACGATGTAGGCAATACAATATCAATTTGTTTTGTAAAATAAACAATATTTTTAATAAAACTTACCGTGTGTAATCACTTGCTGGGCAATTAGTTCCCATGCATTATTTTTCACAGTATGATGCTAAATTAATGTCATATAGAATAAGATATCGTTTTACCAACTCAATTAATTGTTCGTCGGTCATTTCGCTAAATAAATGCAAAAAATAATATTCTTCTTCTTCTTCTTTTGATGAAATGGCATCCAGCCAATGTCTTCTAGTCTTCAAGTCGTCGTCGTAATGAAATTTAATGAAAAAAAATGTTGATGAATTGAAATGGAGACCGTTTTCCGAAAAAAACAAAAAACGATATCAAAAATAATATTAAATTTTCATAAATTCCGTTTGACAGTTTGAAGAATAGGGATGAGGTCAAAGAATGTATATATAATCTGTGATAGAGTTGTGCTTGCTCGGTCACTAGATCTAGTTCAGTTACCCAAATGAACTAGTTCAGTACTCTAGTTCCTTTAGTACATTTAGTACAGTCGTTGATTCGGAGCAAGGAATGAACTACGTACTACGAACTAGAAGGATATATGCCTTCTTGCACGTAGTTCATTGTTTTTTAGCACCGTATAGTGTAGTTGATTGAGAACATTAGTTTTTTATTTGATTCATACGAAATATCCTGTAAAGCTAACCAGTAAACCATATTTTTATTTTTCTTTACACGTTACAGGCTTAGGACTGTCATTTCAGCAATTGCTAGAACAAATTATATTCGCGTGTTAATTGAATAAATTAAATTTGGTTTGTTAGTACATTAACCACAATTATAAACACACATATTACTATACTCAATTGAAGAATTTTGAATATAATGATTTCTTATTTTTATATTTGTTTATTTCACATAGAATTTAAAAAATTGCATTCATATTTGAACTAAAAATATTTCATTAAATTAATTAAAAGTTATTTTTAAATAAAATCGATTATCGTTTTAAATCGAATCGGTAACGTGTAATTTCGAACTTTGTTTAACTGTCAAAAAGAAATGTACTACACAAGTCTACTCTGTGACAGTTCTCAGTTCTCGAAAGACTGACGCGTGGCGTTGGGTGTTAGCTATAGTCGTCGCAAAATAAGAAGCCCGTTTTGAGATTTGTCATCGTGTTTTTTAATCAACAATTAATTCGTGTGTTTGAGTGTATTTTTTCAATATACTTAAAGTTAAACTTGTTGCTTATTTAGGATAATTGCTGTACGGGCAAGCAACAATGCCGACCTGGCATCGGGTGGCGTGTGAGCGCATGGCGTCGTCGCGTGTTCATAGTGTGATTCTGCTCTATAGAAAACAGTACATTTGATTCGACCCAACACGCATCGCGTTACATCGGGTCGCGTCGCGTGTTAATAATGTGTTTCCGCCTTTAATGTCGATATATTTTAATATTTAGTTGTAAGATAATATTTGTGTCGCAGAAGACAACTAATACCCGTCAAAGAAACTCAATGGCGACTAGCCAGCGATTACTGTTATGACTTTACATAAAATTCACGACTTTGAACCTTATTCACCAGTCACAAAGCATATTTCTCATTGCACAATCACACAGTCGCACCACACTATGGACACAATACTGTATGTCAATAAAAAGAACCGGCATTCGATTTTGGACATAATGCTAAAGTAGTATGACTTATAATCGCGTAAATAGTGACTCACCGTATTCAACCTTGTTCTGTGGCTTCAAGCTGTCGAAATGCGGGAACACTTCCTTGCATACCTCAATCCAAAGTTTAGCCTTAAATTTCTTGTGGCTGTAGTAATTCGGATCGTTTCTGTTGTACAACGCAGGGCGTTTTTTCATCGACATGATAAGCGTTTCGGCATCAATCTCCGCCATATTGTGAAACTTTAACGGACGTGTGGTGTGTGCGGCGATGTTTGGGCAACTGAGGGGAGACGCGGCACCGCTGTCTCGCAACCGTGGCGCAACGGCGAACGCGCGCAGAGTTGTTCATAATTTTTTCGATCGTCTAGTTTGTCCATGGTTTTGTAAAGAGTTTATGTTGACAATATTTTGTTAAAAAGTAGGTATTTTCCCTAAACTTAACAATAGTAAAATGAGATCTCAAAGGGTGAAATAATTTAGCATCGCATGAAATTTGAATGACATTAAAATTTGTTGTTGCCTTAAAAACTTTACTAGATTATACTTTTAATAGATACGACAATGCTCATTAAATATTAAAAAAAATATGATGATAGTTCAAAAGCATCTCACTAAGCCGCCATAATGTATGTCACCATGTTGCTTTGCATTTACATTCATTGTAAATGCAAACAATGCAACATGGTGATGGTGACCACAAGGTACTCCGGGATTCTTCTCATGCATTCCATCTGGCGGAGAAGAGTTACTTTTAAAGGCTTAAACATAAAAAACTTTTTAAGTATCCACATACGAATAGAAATTACTCATAAAAAAATCGTATTCAATTTACTTCTCTCATTTTTAATTTTCATTTTAAATATCGACGAGTAATAAAGAATAATTTTAACAAAGTATACTCGTATCGAATAAGTACACTATTTGTGGTAAACGATGCAAACCACAACGACTGAACCGTATTATCATCATAGCTCACTATCAAAGTAATTTGCAGTCGCCCTACATACTTCATTTACACCACCTTCTACACCACAGGTAACGTCTTGTATGTTTCCCTTAGTGCGAGCAGGACAGATATCTGTCAGTCAGACTCAATTGATGGTAATTCAATGCCCGGCCACATGTTCATACAGAAAACTATCAAACTTCACAAGCAATAACTGTTAGAGATTCATTGCTTCTAATTCCGTTGTGATTGATCTTGAATAGGTAGAAAGCCTCGTAAATGGGTAACAAACCTTGAGAAAGTTACCTTTGTTGTTCCCTTTTCTCTTTATTATATGAATATTTATTGGGGTGTATAATAAACAAGATAGTTACCATAAAATACTATGGATATAATTTTACGCAATCTATTTTAAATTATACTTAAGATCGTCGAGTACTCGATTGATCAGATTCAGATACTAATCTTCAACAACCATAAACAGTCCACTGCTGGTCTTACCTCTATACCAAGCTGACGAGACGGGTTTGTATAAGTTTTGTTTCAAGATTTCCTTCTCTTTGTAGTACAAGAAAACTTGCCCTGTGTAGTTTCTTCCCTCTTACGACATCCATGTGATGAATAGAAGTGATAATTCTCGGTGTTCTTAATCAATCACCAAGACAATCATAATTTTAAAAAAAGTCTTAAAAAGTTAAGAGAATAGATTTTATTATCTGTATAAAGTTATGAGGAGTCAGCCACGAATGTACTTATTTATACTACACTTCAAATACACAACTTCTTGTGATCCGAATTAAGAATTCTCATTGGCGACTGTAGTCACTTGACATAAAATAAAAAAATATTTTGAAACTTATACTCATAAAATTTGTAATTTCAACCTTTATTGATAAGACGTCTTCCAATAAATATTTATTTCTCACTCTATTTGTTTAAGAACATCTCTATCTGTAAAAAACGATTATTATTCCATTGCTTTGAAAAAGAATTGACCAGTTGAACGTTTTTAGATATATTTCAATGAAGATATCTGCTCTCTTTTAATTGTTATATCGTATATAGCAGTTACTAAGCTGGTATGTGTATAGGACCGCGTATCGACGCAACTGCTACAAAAAGTCGCCCAGACGTTGCTTCACCAATAAAATGTCCACTTTTATTGCTTTCAATCTAGTTCAATGCACAGTTCTCGCAGATTTCTATTTAATACCTTACTTATTACAAAGATATAGACACATTTATTCCATAATGGGTAAGCAGAGTTGAAGTGTCTAAATTTTGCATAGTTTAATTTTATCATGCCACATTTGAGAAACTGCCTTATCATCCGACAATACCGGTTACTTAATTAATAAAGGTAAATAAAGCAAATATTGTAAGGTAGAATAAAATCATCATCAACATTCTTTTTTAGTTCACTGTTCGACATAAACCTCATGTTAGAAAGGAGGTTTTAGGAAGATGGCATAGGGTTTGTTTTAAGATTTATAATGCTTAGGCATTTTTTTGCTGATAAATGCCGTCATAGAACCTTGAAAAGTTTGCTTCCTTTAGTTCTTACGACAATCATGGACTGATTTAAAAATGGGGTGGTCGTATTCTTCAATTTTTAGCAACCCAAAACAGCATTTAAAAAATATACTATGGTGAGGTTATTTACCATTTTCTAATACTTTTTTTTATTTTCAGTGGAAATCGCGATGGTGTGTGATGCGCAAGCTGTCTCCAGTTGCAGGTAAATACATATACACCCTACTGCAATTAAGTTTTAATTAGGTTTTACGATAACTCCTTACGAGTCTTAAACTTTATTAATAACGTATGTTACCCATGCTGATTGATACATTTATTGTTGTGATTATTATTTTGATTATTTAAAAGTTTTATTTCCCTTTGTCCCCTATTTTTTTTTTATTATTAATAAGCACCCTTAGAAAAAAAAAATCATCCTTAACTTGGATCTGTCCTACAAAACACTTGTATTTTTCCGTCCTTATCATTACCTCAATAAAGACGTTGATAAGATGATAATCAAGAAAGTAAAAGAAAACTGTATTTCTAAATATTTCAACCCAAGTACCCAAGTAACCAACTTGAAATTTAATTTCAAGTTAAAATCAAGTTTAAACTTGTCTGCTTCTTCTAAGAACAAGTTAAAAGTAAAAAAGTCTAAAACAGAATTTTTTTTTCAAGGACTTTACAAGGTCTTACCTACTAAATAATTGTTGGTAATCTTGAACCTTATATCAATGAGCATAAAGGCTAAGCGAACAAAAAAAAATTTCATCAAAGAACTGATGCGTCATGCGAAGCAAATTACACTTCATTCATTGCCTATTCTCATAACTATTGTCGTCTTTTTCTTTTGTTCGTAGAAACTAGTCAATGGCCATATTTATTTGTGTATCTAGAAATATTTGTAGATAATAAATTGTTTGTATAGATAAATAGTGTTAGCTGGGACACGGCCAACCCTTGCGCTGATAATTTAGGGCCTATTTACAATGTCATTGTTTAGACTTACACCCATTCATGGTTTCATTATTCAAAATAATATCTTGTAGGGTTGCCTCTTTTAAAGAAAACTAGTTAAAAATAGGCGAATATCTTTAACTAGTTTTCTTTGCGCTGGGCAGACCAAATTTGCTCCACTCTTTGCAGTACGATCCACGCTTCCTTGCATACTGCTCGAAACAGAGACAAATAGCGAACTGCCACTCGCAGAACACTAGCGAATAGAAGTCATGACCCTAACAATTGAGGATAGAGACGCGAGCAGGAGTTAAAAATACTTAAAATCATCTTATTTATGGTTTTTTTGTTCGCTCTGTTGTTCTATCAACTTATTAACTATATTTCACTATAATTTGTTATTAAATTATATACTTTAATTCATTAACTTACAGTCCCTTTTTCGATATTTAATTACTTAGTGTCGAGACAATCAATCAATCTGACCTTTCGCATTAGAAATTTCTCATCAAAAAAGTATAACTTCATGGCAATTGAAAAGTCACAAATCAGCAATCTAAGAAAACCAGAATGATGCAAGCGACAGCCCTTAATTAACGCACACTAACAAGGCAGAATGCCAAGCTAGCGTATCTAAACACATGACGTAAGATCCCCAGGTACAGTTCTTAGAAGGCAGTCAAGGCGAACTGGTGCGAGTTCAAACTTCGTGTGACATTACCGACCATTTAGATACCTAGGTATAATGTGTGATACCTAGAAATTGTACTCAAATGTTTTGTATTTGTGAAATCTTTAAAGGTTAGATTTATTAGATCCAGTGACAATAAGTATTGGAAAGATGAAAATAAATAAGACTGGATCGTCAAGTATGTTGTCTAGGCACATTATTCGAGAAAGACGAGACTTATCACTTTTTATAGTACATATTAATTTGGTAGGTACCTAGCCTTTATTCTTTGCCTTTGTGCATTTAATATGACTTGGGGTAACTGATATTCAGGTAAAATTGGTTGAATTTGTAGCCGACAAATTCAACCAATTTTACCTGAATATCAGTTTTTACAAGAAGCGATTTTCCGATGCCAGTCATCGGATATTCGAAGGTTGAACTACTTGTTAAATAGTTTTGAAAGGCGCTTTAAATAGAAAAACTTGCAAATTGCCAGGAAATGCTAGATACAACAGTTTCCTTCCAAACAGTCAATCAAATCAAATATTTTGACAGTAAGGGATAGTGTCCATAGCTGTTAAATACGTCAATGAAAACGAAACAAAGCCGTGTTAGGATTATCTATGGCTATCCATACAGCGCATACAGCATAATCAACTTAAAGATATCTCGTCGGTAATATTATTCTGTGCTTGACCAAAATAATGTTTGAAGAAAAGTAGTTTTTGACTGAACGAAATTTGTTGAGTCATATGTTGGGATACTTTTTCGTCAGATCATAAGGTTATTTTCAGTAAAAACGTACGGTTTACGGTAAGGTAAGGTTTTTAGTTAAAAAGGTATAGTGAAGACAAATAATATATGTAATCTAATAAGTAACAAAAAATCTACGTGAGCAAAAATTATCAATTACTTTAGACATTTTGCACAAAACTTGCATTCTTACAATAAAAACGAAACAAATCTGGGCCGCACACTCGTCGTACTTTCACCGGTAATTTCGCAATAATTTCAAATTAAACTACCTAAATAAGTACTAGGTTGAAACTTGTTAATTAGTGAGAGTCACGATATTTCACTTACTAAGATTTGCCATAGATTAAGTCTACTTTTGAGTCATATTTTAGTAAATGACCGTATTATATTCGTATAAAATATCTTTGTGGTGAAAATATTATCTTGTATTAGGTTCTGGCTGAATAACGCGTGGTTGTTGGAACTGTTTTTTTTTATTTTAAAACTTTTTTTTAGTAATATATTTACTTTCAAATGTATTTGTGATGCAGTGAATAACTGCCACCACTTCGATTTTATGTATTTGTATATAATGGATGGATTTGTATAGTTTTTAAATCTTGCCAAAAAAATATCCATTTATGTAAATTTCAATATCAACTGAGTCCCGCGTAGTTACCCGATAATAAAATATTGTAGTAAATCGTAAGTAACACCGCGGAGCTGAACTAGTCGAAAATAAATTACCCTAAGACTGCCTTGTTGGTCTAGTGGTTAGCGCATGCGACTGCTGATAGAGAGGTCTCGGGTTCGATTTCCGGTTCGGACCAAATGTTTGTACGATCTGCAAATATTTGTTTCGGAGTTTGGGTGTTTTCTATGTATAATATGTATGTATTTACAAAAAAATAAAAGTATGTTTATGTATTTATATCAGTTGTTTAGTACCCAAAGTACAAGCGCTGCTTAGTTTGGGAGTAGATGATGTTGTGTTTAAGATATCCGAAATAATTATTTACTTATTTATTATTTATTTAAGACACTCCTTATTTCATTGCAGTCATTAGAGCTGAATATTAATAGCTTAATCTTGTCAAAATATCCATCCCGATTTATGTCACCGTCAATACCAATATATTCGCTTATTAAGCAACAAAATATCCCGAAACGAATATAATCACATATTAATCATGGCGGAAATGCCTCGCCGTACACTTACAGGTAAATCCATCATCTTGTGTGACGTTTCCTTTATCATAACGCGTTCCCGTTTGAAACGTCAGCGTTACTTTACGTAACGTAACGCACATACGTCATGTTAGGTATTTACTTAATCTATATATCTATACAATCTGCAGACTCAGACGACAATTTTCTAATTACTGTGAAGGAGGAACAGAGGGGGAATGTCTCGGAGAGCACGTTACCGGTTGTCAGGAACATCTATGGCAATCGTTAGTGGGGAATCTGTGACCTCAAATATACTGACTACTAGTTCAATCTTCGAATTCCAGTTCGCCCTCAGGGTTGCGGCGGTCTGATGCTAGAAGCTCCGTGTAAAACTGAAATTCAGGTAAAACCGGTTGAACCGGTGAATTTGAGGAGGGTGGCTAGCGGGTAGATGCGAACTCCCAAGACCGGGATGGTTGGCGTTCCTTGGGGGAGACCTTCGTCCAGCAGTGGACGGCGATAGGTTGAAACTATAATAATAAAATCCAGGAAGAAAAAGGCAGAGATTTTGACGGGACTTTCTCTGGCAGAAAGCTAACGATACAAGTAATAGCTTAGACAAATTGTTTATCGACTGGTTTCGTTCCGTGGCGTTATTCGCGATTTACAGCAATAGTCACAGATATAACCGGTGGACTCCTATAAAATATTCATTTTAATAAGACACGAACATCTCTATTCTGTGGCAATGTTTTCGAGTACTACTAGCGATTAATATTTGTTTTCTTTTAAACTGTGACAACCCTAGTAGCAATATTGTGCTTGTGTAATGAGACAAGTATCGATTGCTTGCACTCTAAATGCATTGGGTATGTAAAAGCCACTTGGCTACCGGCTTTTGTTGCAAAACAAACAACACTTTCCGTTATCAATTGCTTTCGTCTATTGTATTTTTTTAAATCGATATTGGCATCTACGAAAAAAGATAAACCATGCATGCCTCAAGCGTTTTGGGTATATCTTTTAAATTCCTTTTTATTTTATACTTGAGCTCAAAGGTTCTTTCGTAAATACAATAAGATTATATATTTTATCTCACTCCCCTCAATATTCCTAGAAGCTTTAAAAAATGTAACCATTCGAAAAAAGTTCTTTTGAAATGACTGATAAAGTACAAAATTCTTTGTGGGTAATATGACTCATATTTTTACTACAAATTCAAATTGTACATGTGTCATCATTCATTTCACTCACTCAATGTTATTTTATCTGTCATCGACTGTCACTGTCAGTTCGACAGTTTCGGTATCTAATCTATACAAATAAATAAAATTGGAGTGTATGTTTGTAATATCAAATGAACCGTTTTTAACTGAATTCGTTTGAAAGTATAAAGTACTGACACCAAAAAAGCAATTAAAAAAATAAACTGTCTGTCTGTTTGTTCGGGGTAATTTTTAGAACAGCTAAACCGATTATGAAGGGAGTGTAGCTGGTAGAAAGCTGATAACACTAGGAGTAACTTAGGGATTTTTTTATACTAGCTTCGCTCCGCGGTTTGCAATCCGCCGGACCTAACTAATCTAACATTTTTACAATCTACGCAATAAAGAAAGAAAGACAAACCGGTACTGAGTCGTATTTTTTTTCTTGGTAACTAAACTCCTGGTAGATATAGTAGACCACAAATGTTAGTATAAATATAGATGAAAGAATAGTTGTTTCCGGTGTTGCCAGTTTAAATAAGCTAAGGAAACCATTTACAGAAACTGTGCTTGTGCGTTACTTAAAAAAAATGCTTTCAGCTTAATCATCAGCGTCTATTACGATTAATTGATCTTTTTTTTCGCTAAACGATGTGTAGCAAATCAACGAACAAGTCTTTTGTCTTTCTTCAAAAAAGAAGAAGTATGCTACATTATCATCTATAAGTTTGGTTGGAAATCATACATGTAACAAGTATGGGGTCTTGTGTGAAAAAAACATCATTTATAACAAAATTTGTCACATTTTCTCGTTTCTTACACTCAGTAAAACAGACTGTTCCGTGCGGGTAGTTTACAGGAAGTTATAAAATGAAGGTAATATAATTTACCTAAGGATTGTGAAGATAATTAGAGCCTCAGTGTTTGTTTATATTTAAAGCTTATCTGATCTAGCTAGTATGGTCGTGCTGTTGTTTCTACTTATACTTTTTTTCAGGCAAAGTAGGATCACTTTAGCAGGCGCATAAAGAAGCAAAGAATTGATAAGCACTTGTTGTCACTTTAATCAAATCAGTCATTTTGCCTCAACATCCTGACTTTCCTGAGATTTCCTAGCCTCTTTATGAGACTCAGATTCGTTGCTCTTCATTGTACATTGAAATCAAAACCAATCAGGAATGGAATGATTGAATGATCTGTTAGCTTTATTCTGTCATTCGTTATTAATGATTCTATGATGTCATACGTAATGAATGCTGATTTTACTAGTTTATAAAGTACTGTATGGTTGGTCCCTCTTTCGGTCAGTCTGACGTAATTTAATCGCCATTTTAAAGATAAAATGTAAACCTTTCTTTTTAAAATACTCTTAAATAAATCATGCCTAACTTAATGTAGTACCTAATTAAGAAACGAAATCGAAAAACCATTTTACATTCGCATTCATGTGTATGATTTTAGTTCAGTAATCCAACTACCTAGTATAATAAAATGTTGCCCGTAAATTAAAACATAAATAAAAAAGTATGTATGATTGCTACTGTGTCGCAACAGTGTGTGCTCTGGCGACGTGCAACAAATAGCTCTCGCACTTGACATATTTATAGAACGGTCACATACTTGATCACGATGTAGACCATGTTGGAATGCAGACAAGACACTTATTTGAAAAAGTTGCATACTTTTCGCAAATGAACTATTCTAATATGTAACAATTAGATAATGTTTATTTGAACAGAAACTCTGTCATTAGTGTCCTTTCAGATCTTACGAGATATATTTAGGTGTGAATAATATGAAAAAACATAAATGTTTTAATATTTTGCACTTCATTTATGATAAAACTGGCACGTGGCTACAAAATAAAAACGCTTTTTTAATTTAACTGTTATTATTATACTTTACGGACTGTAAAGGTGACTACAAGGTCGTTAATTTGATTCCCAACAAGGACAAATACTTTTTGATGAACATGATCATTCTCTCTCTCTCTCTCTCTCTCTCTCTTTGGATGTCCATTTACCTAATAAATAAAATATTGTTATCAAAATTATAATCGCCATAGTGTAGAATCTCTCTCGTATCAAAACTTATTTCTACATTCAACTTTAAAAGAAAATTAAATTTAACTAGTGTTTGGTTTTGACATAAATATGCAGTTTTACTTACGCTTATACTTACCAATTATCTGAATATAAATGATAAACGCTTACAAATCTCACTCGAGCATATATCCCGCACACATTATATTATCTTGTTCCGAGTCAAGACCCGACTAAATACACGATAAGTGATTGTAGTATACAATGTTTGTAAAGTATAAACAAGTGGATGTTGGCCCATTCTCCCGGCTAATCCCTAAGGCCCTTGTGTCACCCACGGGAGTTGATTAGTTTGTTTTGTCTTAAGAACGACCACACACAATATGTAACTTTGAAAGATGGGAATTCACGTCCTGTGTTGTGTAAGAGAAGAATATCTTTCAAATTTTTAAATTGGGTTTTAATTTTATCAACTGATTATCTTATTACTGATATTATTTAGTGTGCTGATGTTTGTATCGATTTCGTTTTTTTTTCATTTGATTATTTATTTCATATTGTTTAGCATTTTTAGGCTTTTGCCATTATCAACAATGGCGGACAATAGGCTGACGATTAACTTTTTTTTTAAAAGACAGCCCCCGTATTAGGATCTCGCGGGTGACTTCACAAACATACCTGAAATAGACACAAAGAACACCTAGACTCAGAACAACATTTTGTGGATCATACAAAGTGTTGTCCTATGTGGGATTAGAATTTGAAACCACAACACTTAGCGCAATAGAGAGGGGCGTGGTGACGGCTTAAGCTATGAGGCTAATCGCCAGTTATTAATTCTATTAACTCCGAAATAAGCCACGAAGTATCTACATATTTTTGACAGAAAAACGAAACGTTATGAATCCTACATTAAATGTGCTTTTTAAAAATCATTATAAATTATTTTAATGATGATTAATGATTCTCAATAATACATATCTACTGTTTGTCTTAACTACCTGAGAATAACCATCAGGTATTCTACCTGTACATTTATAGTCTAATCTATGACATATAATATGCTAAGAATTGAGACCTAGAATTATTATGACATCATTCTTTATGAATCTGTTACCTCATCCCCATTACTTTTCATACCAACCTTCAACCTAATGGCCTGTGGAACTATGTAGATACTATACACTGTTCAATAATATGTCATTACATAAAAAGTTACACAGATATTTTAATTAGGCGATAATTAAATTACTTATTATCAGGTGATCCGTTTACTCGCTTTTAGAGGACTAGCTTTTACCCACAACTCCGCCCGCGTATACGTCGTGTATTGTAGTAAACAGTAGCATAAGAACTCTCTCTGTGTCCTCTCTTAAGAACCAAAGAATCGCCATATCAAATTTCACCCATATCGAGAAACGGTTTATTTGTGGAAGCGTGACAGACAGACAGACAGACAAATTTACTTTCGAATTTACAATAGTAGTATGGATAAAAGTACACTTTACTATATTAACTTTGCTGTTCAGATTGTTAACGAAATCATTATCCACAATTACGTTTTTAAATTGATATTTATATCCATCATAAATTAGCTTACAAAATATTATTAACATTCAACAGTTTTTTACACTCTAATAAATCGATTGTCCAAATATTTATTGCTGCTTTTACGACCAATGGTATCGATAACTTAATGTGATATTTGAAACTCGATTAACGAACAACGGCGCCGTTTAAAATACTACTACTTTATTATTAAAAGCTTATGCGTCAATGGGTCTTTGTTGAAATAGCCACATAAAATATATTGCGTGGACAGTCTGTAAAAGCTAATTAAAAGTTTAATCTTTGTGCCTAAATAACAGTATTCGAAATTCAAAAATTGCAGAAATTTGAAATAGTTCCTTATATTAGGGGCCATTCATTTATTACGCAAGATGATTGGGGGTTGGGGGGGGGGGGGGGGGATCCTGACAGTCTTATTTTTTCTTACGAAGGGGTGTGAGGAATTTTGATATTTCTTACGTCAAATCACAAAAATACGCTAAGTGAAGAAGAGAGTTTATCTTAATGATCAGAATGATTCCATCGATAGTATTCGAATTTCAAAAATTGCAGAAATTTGAATAGTGCGTTAGGGGCCATTCATTTATTACGCAAGATGATTTGGGGGGGGGGGGGGAGGCCGACAGTCTTATTTTTTCTTACGAAGTGGTGTGAGGAATTTTGATATTTCTTACATCAGATCACAAAAATACGCTAAGTGAAGAAGAGAGTTTATCTTAATGATCAGAATGATTCCATCGATTATGGCTACAAACGTTTTAAAAAAAAAAACTTTTAAAAAGGAATATCCAAAATAGTCAAGGATATTTTAATGTTTTCCTAAGATTCTATTGTAATAAGGAAAAAAAAAGAATTATTTTTTATTTTTTTTGTGTGTGAAAATCGTCTTACATAATCAATGAATGGTCCCCATGTCAATATCATTAGCAAAAGAGACAGCAATATTTTATCAGAGTAAAGCAACGTGCACTCTCGACGCATGCGCAGTGCACCGACCGCTAATGAATGCGCTGTTTGTCTGACCGCTTGATAGATACCAGTCGCTTTTATGGCTTTTGATTTTGATACGGGATTGATTTCCGTGTGAAGATATTTGTACCCAGAGTATTAAAAATAAATTAATTGCTTTGCGTACATAGTCCTTGAATCCGTCGACTTTTCATCAACAACCCATAACGTCCCACTGCTGGGCTCGTGTATCTCTCAGAAGAGGGTTAAGGCCATACGTCTCCACGCTGGAGGTACTGGCAAGACAAGTAATCTTGCCGTTGTATGTTTTTAAGCCACCCGACGGCCTCCAATTAAGTTTCACGTCTGTTTCTAATGATACCGCGACCGACTGTTTAACGTGGCATCCGAATCACGGAAACGCTCATAAAATATCATGCCACAAACGGTCACCCATCTATGTGCTGACCGCGCCGTCGTTGCTTAACCTCGGTAATTGTTTCAAATTTCGTTAAGTCATTTGGCTATGAGCGCATCAATCAATATTATTGCTGTAAAAATACCTTTCTTCTTAGTTCATGTAACTATTATACTAAACTAAACCTTTTCACTTTTAAGTCGTAAAATTAAAAGCAGTTTTATTACAGTTTTAGTTTTATTTGCTTTTTTAGTTTTGTTTTAGCAGAGTAGGGACTTTTGCTTAAGAGTTAGTTCAGCTATTTACTTTAATTTATATGAACTTTATATTTTTTCAAAATAAGCACCCTGTGACTAAGAAATCATTCCTAACACATAAACGATGAAGCCTTCCAGGATTTGTATAATATGATATTTACCATCTGACATAATCCTGTGTCGTTGGGGACTTTACAAACATACATGGAACGGACACAAAGAACACCCAGACTCAGAACAACAATTTATGAATCAGTCAGTGTTGTTCCCCGTAGGATTTGAACCCTCGACACATTGTGAATTAGACAGCGGCGTGGCGACCGCTTAAACCACTAGGCCAACCGTGCACTCTAATGTTAGTAATAAGCCACATAACATATAACAAACATTATATCTTAAAAAGAAGTGTCAAGTATAATCAGTAACTATTTAAAGCAAATTATCACCATCTGCGTGCTCACTGGTCAAATCAGCGCTTCTCTGGTTTAATGTTTTTTTTTTTGAGGTCTTTTTATTAGACCTTACAGCTCTTCCCCGTTCATAAAACAGAACCTTGTTTATCTGATTACAATTACTGTCTAATATAATATTTATATACATTTTCGGGTAAGGTTCCCGATTGTTATATAGTGCTTATTACTAATATATTTACAATTATATTATTATTTACATGGTGTCAATTAGTTACTATAGTTATATATAAGCTTACATTTTTAATCCTTAACTTTTTAAGGCATCCATTAAATTAATTTACTATGTCTAATAACATTTAGTTATTCAGTGTCTTAGTAACTTTAATTTAAAAGCTTCCCATAGTTGGGTCTGGTTTAATGTTACGCACTTCCGTCTTTCTTACAAATCACGGGAAAGCGAGAGCGGATGTTACGCATCAAATCAAAATATATGTTACACTTACTATAGAAAAGAGATATTACAAAACGGTTAACATATTCAGTAAAACAGCTTTCAGTTATTAAGCTTTATTCATTATAAAACGTTATCTTAATAGTCCTTGGTTATCGAATATTTTGGCAGATGAAGTTGAAAATAATAATAACTATAAAATAAAACGCGAAATCTGCAATAATAATTAAAGTTTATCTGCAAAATAATCCGGGTTAGCAAGAACTGTTATATTACTTGGCCTCTAGAGATTTGAGATTAATTCCACTGTTGTTTTTTGTGCCTCGGTTGCAAACGACAAAGAATTTGCAAATTATATTATGTGCACTAGTTTTAACCCGCGGCTTCGCTCACTAAACTTTGTGTTAAATGTATTTTATTATCTTTATCAATGTTTGAGCGGCCCTTACCTTACGGCCTTAAAATCAGAGAGGGAACTTTTTAATACCGGTTTTTGGCAGAATGCCGGGCGAGCCTTAAATATGATAAAATCTGTACATCTAAATAATAAATCTATACATATAAATAAAATAAGAGTGTCTGCATGTAATATCAAATAAACAGGAATACTGAATACATATGAAAATATATACGGTACTTGCAAGAAAAGAGCAATTTACTCGTTTAAAACTTTTATCAGTCTGTCTGTCGGTCTGTTTATTCCGGCTAGTCTCTGGAACGGCTGTACCGATTTTCACGGGACTACCTGGTTATGTAAGGAATAGGAGTAACTTATGCAATATATTTTTAGACTATTTACTCTCCAATTTCGAAATAAAAACGCGGGTAACACTGCTAGATTCGGGGCTAGTGCCTCATAATGAAATAGTCTCTTACGATTATCCATTCCCAAAATAAAGCGATCTACAGAAAATCTTGCACGTACATGTTACAAAAAAACCTTTTGTCCACAAAAAAGATACCTTTACTCATTGACGAGATCAGTCTTCATACATTTTTAGTTCGTACTCCGTAAATCCATTGTTATTTGCATATTTGTCGAATTATTTTTCAAGGTTACTAAGAAACATTTCTTGCCGCGGTAATGTCCGTACAAACAATCGCTTACTTTATACCTAACCCCAGTGACAGTAATTATCAAATCTCTCGTAACATTGCAGTTTGATCTTTATTTTCAGAGTGTTAAGACGATATTTGGATATTTTATAAATTTAACTGTTTTTTGTTTCGCATTCGCACACGGAAACCTAAAATGATAACGACTGTAACTGCTAGAGATGGCGTGATGTAGATTTTATCGATACCTACTTGTTTTTTTTTCAACTGTTTTTGTGAAAGTGTAACTTGTATGGCTAGTTAGTGATATACCAGTTATGACAGTTTAAGGTTAAATGTTAGATTGTAGATTTTGAAAATTGCGTGTCTAGTTAATTTTATACAATGTTTGGACTTGTGGGTTGTCATGTAACTGTTATTTTCGAATGCTTTTATAACGAACTTTGTACGATAGTCAGTCAATGTTCAATCAGTAATGGCAAGTTTAGATTACAATAACAGTGTTTACAACGCCATATTTATTTTGTATTGAGAAAAAGACGTTGGGGGTTGTCTTGAATTACCTCTTATTCTTGTACTGTAGAACTTAAATCATAGTCGCTAAAATAAAGGTGTTTATTGTTTAACTATTTTATGCAACTTTGTCTTGGTCTTCATGTGTATGATATGTATATGTATATATGTTTCTTTTTACACAAATTTTGTTGTTTGGAGATATAACAATATAGTATTAATACGTAATACATTAAAGTATACACTTTAAAACAGTGTACTTTAAAACAATATATTTTTTGAAGTTTGAAATGTATCGATATCGGTTTTTGACTGAGCACATCCCTATTTCTTTATAGTGTTGTTGACTCGACGACAGGTGTAAAGAACAGGACGCAGGTAGTTTTTGTTCGGTGCGGTACAGACTTACAAATTAACCTTTTTTTTGTGTGAAATATTTAAATCTACGTTGGATAAATTAAATTGTTAATGAAACTGGTTTCTGCAGTTATTAGGACATTCATATTGTATTCGCATTTTTCACAAGTTTATTTGTAGTAGAAGTATTCATAAATGTAATTGTTTTTATGAATATTAAATAATATTACTATAATAGCTTTTGTTCATTACATATCCGGCGTGAAAACCCACCCGTCACTTCGTTGGCAAAGAGGATGCTGAACAGAGAGATAAGGAAACTCGTCCGATACGACCTCCGGTGCTCCAATACTCGCACCATCAAAAGAGCGATCGAGCAAAATCGGGGGTCAAAAGTGTTCGTACAATCTCTGTGTAGAAGCGAACTGACGAAGTTGACCACAACAAGTGGAGAAGTTGTTTCCTCGAAACCGGCAGTCCTTTTGGAAGTGGAAGGCTTCTATAGTCGGCTATACGCTTCGCATGCATCTCGACCTGATATCGAAAATGAGGACACCCGAGCCACATTAACGCGTCACTACACCGAAGACCTGCCAGAAGTCAGCACCGATGAAATCGAGATGGCTCTTAAACAGCTTAAAAATGGAAAAGCCCCTGGAGAGGATGGCGTTTCAACAGAGCTATTAAAAGCTGGAGGTAAACCCGTACTGAGGGAGCTCCAAAAGCTTTTCAACGCTGTCCTGTTTGAAGGGAGAACTCCGGAGGTGTGGAGTAGGAGTTTGGTCGTGCTTTTCTTCAAAAAAGGTGACAAGACCTTATTGAAGAACTATCGACCCATTTCCCTTCTAAGCCACATCTACAAGCTGTTTTCAAGAGTCATCACGAACCGTCTTGCGCAAAGACTCGACGAATTTCAACCACCGGAGCAGGCCGGATTTCGGAGCGGATACGGCACCATAGACCACATACACACAGTGCGGCAAATTATACAGAAGACCCAGGAGTATAACCAGCCCCTGTGTCTAGCATTCGTGGACTATGAGAAGGCCTTCAACTCGGTTGAGATCTGGTCTGTTCTGGAGTCCCTGCAGCGTTGTCAGGTAGATTGGCGATACATCCAAGTGCTGAGATGTCTCTACGATACCGCATGTTTCTACCCAACTGCAATGTCTACCTTGGGCAGACATTGCAGTTGGGTAGAAACAACCTCGAGGATGAGGTGAATAGAAGAATTCAGTTGGGTTGGGCAGCGTTTGGAAAGCTACGTCGAGTCTTTTCGTCGTCGATCCCACAATGCCTAAAAACGAAAGTTTTCAATCAGTGCGTCCTACCTGTCATGACATACGGAGCCGAGACCTGGACACTTACGGTACGGTTGGTCCATAAGCTTAAAGTTGCTCAGCGTGCTATGGAAAGGGCTATGCTCGGTGTTTCTCTGAGAGATCGTATCAGAAATGAGGTGATCCGTCAGAGAACTAAGGTCATCGACATAGCCCACCGGATTAGCAAGCTGAAGTGGCAGTGGGCTGGCCATATTAGCCGCAGAACTGATGGCCGTTGGGGCAGAAGAGTTCTTGAGTGGAGACCGCGTCTCGGTAAACGTAGTGTAGGACGCCCACAGGCGAGGTGGAGTGACGACCTGCGTAAGATGGCTGGCAGGAGCTGGATGCGAGAAGCCCAAAATCGATCACAGTGGTGTGCAATGGGAGAGGCCTATGTCCAGCAGTGGACTGCGATAGGCTGATGATGATGATGATTACATATCCTAAGAAATAAAAGAAGATTCTATGTTTTCACAGGAGCGCTAGTCAATTTAAATATTTTAACAATATTCATGTTTTTTTTTTGGTTTTAGAATGTACTCCTTCTTGGAGTTTACCATTAACTTGTCATAAAATTAAAGTTTTGGTTTATAATTTAAAAATAACAGTTTTTCACTAAAGACCTATATGAAAGTAGAATTACGTTTGTACATCAAAAAACATTCTTTTTTATTTGGTATTTCTGGTTGTACCGGCTTGTGTCTCAAGATTAGACCTATTTTTACGGCATTTTCATTGGTCGCAGCTGATGATATAAGGACTAACTTAAGATACATTTGTAAGACTAGCGTCGCCCCGCGGCCTTCCTCGTAGTTGTTACAAAAATATAGAACTAACAGTAAAATAAATTCCGGATCCAAAGCTAAATATTTAAGTCCAACCCCTTTCCTCCCCTACGTAAGTCGTATTAACGTGAAGTAAAAACTTTTTATACCTTTTACGAAAATTTCAACCATTTGGCGACCACTAAGTAACGTGTAGTGTATACGCCTGTGCATACCACTCAGGGATAAAAGTCGTGAGTGCAACTACATATACTGCATTCGAAACAACTATTATATATGTAATTACACCACCCGTCTGCCGATACCCCTAACGACAGGGTTATCACGGCTCCCAGTTTTATCGACAGGCATTCGGGCGCTGTGCCAAATACACACTCTTTATATCAGCCTGGCGGACTTCCTCTAATGCATAACATCTATGTAGGAACGAGCCATGGTGTGAGAAATTATGTGATCCATTTGAAGCTGTATTACCCATATGATTTATTGGGGTTGATGACATGTTAAGAGAAGTCAGTGCCCTCAAATATACATATACTGACAACTAGTTCAATCTTCGAATTCAATTTACTCCAGAGTTCTGATGTACTAGTAGTCGACTCTAATCTGCACAGTTGGCCTTCGCCAAGTGTCATTGGTACAAGACAACACTTTATGTTTCACAAATTGTTGTTCTGAGTCTGGGTGTTCTTTGTGTCGTTTTGCAGTCCGGCAGCAACGGATTGGCTGTTGTTGGGAGCGTTGAAGGAGGCCAGAGTTTAATCCAAAGGTCTAAAAATATTATTTGGATGATCTGTTTGTTTCATCATCATCAACAGCCTTTAACAGTCCACTGCTGGACATAGGCCTCACCTTAGAAAGGAGGTTTTGGCCTACTATACCACTGGCCAGACGGGTTGGTATAGGTTTGGTTTCAAGTTTTCCTTCTCTTTGCAACGATGTTGTCTTGCGTAGTTTATCCCTTAATCGTCTTTTACGACACCCGCGGGATGAATAGGGGTGGTGACACTCTGTATTCTTAATCCGCCACCACACGGGCACACGAACAATGTTTGTTTAGTTGTTGGTTAATCAGAGTGTTAGAATTGAGGCCGTGGTCAACTATGCAAAGATGGCCAGACGGGTTTGTATAAGGTTTGTTTCCTTCCCCCCCCACTACTTTGTTTCCTTAATCGCCTCTCACTACACAAATTGGATGAATGGTGGCGATACTCTCTATTCCTAATCCGTCACCACGCGAAGAAATATTTATGAAGGCCCAAAAGTGCCCAAGTATTTGTGAGTAACTTTCCCACGGTTGAAAAATATGAATGGACATCTGATATATCTCGTTCACGACTGACTGATTCTCAATGAGACAAGCCCTGTACTACAACGTGCCTACTGAAAAACACCATAAATGAATACCACCCACTCGTTCTTATCACTTATGTGTACTAAATGAGAAGCGAATCCATCACCTTTGATCTAACAGTCAGATTTTCCAACAACTAAACAAAGATTCCTACCAAATAATATTTTTGATTTTTAATAAATGTACCCATCGTATAAACTCTGTTAAGTTTGGGTTTAAACAGCTTTACGTAGGCGTCCTTCAAGGCTCTTTACAACCACCAGGAAACCGTTGGGCAGCTCAGAAGACCGACCTTCACCAGGTTGTCGAACCACCTTCTAATCTCATGCTCATTTTCACTAAATACATATACTTAAACCGTCTCCTTTCTAGGAGCCCCTAAATTTTAAAGGACAAAGTGCTTAGCATTTACACAGGTGGTCACGAAAATATCACGAAGGGTTACATAACTCTCTAAGTTACCCATTGAATTTAGGGAACGTTGGTGAAAACAACCATTAGAATACTTATAATTAACTTAACTAGGGACATCCCTAATAAGAAAACTTTGTTAAAGTTATTTTTTTGTTTAAGGTTTAAAGTTATTAAAACCATAGTGTAACTTGATAGCCCTGAGGAGGTCTGGATGTACATCGGATTTACCGTCAGGTGGTCAATAGACTTGGTACATCCTTTGATTTCATAAGAAAAAAAAATCAAGGCTTGGGTTCACCTGTACAAGCTGTTCGTAAAAAAAAAGAAAAAAAAGTGTAGGCACAGATAGCTATGTATACCATGAATGTTAACAACGTTTCCTGCTGAATATCTTCTCTATAGAAAAGAGATTTTGGTCTACCATACCATTTTTGTTAGTATATATTGACATTTTAAGCTATGGAAGCGATAAAAAAGTGTTAAAAACGTCAACTTGAGTTGTGATAGTCGGATTAAGTTTTCAAGTTAACATTTTAACAGCTCGCCATAGTAGGAGACATATAATAGGAATATAAGTTATATTTATAGACCCATCAATTTACGTGAGTGTTGCCATACTTGCCCATAGTTAATAAAAAAAACTGGTTTAGTTTTTATTTGTTCCATTTAGAACTTAGTACAACACTTTCTCTTCATAAAAACTGTTGTTCTTTGTATGTTTCACTTTATATATCCCATTTATATACTTTTGTATATAAAAACTAGTAAATAGTTCGTGAAAAAAGGAATAAAACAAGACTAAATAACAAGACATCGGATATAATAGTTTCGTAACATAATCTGTTACGATCTGCGCGTGAGTTCAGAACGATTAAAAGAAGATTAACAAGACCAACTTCCCGATGTTTTCAAGCGTGACATTCCGAAAACAACTACAAATGCTACCTGAACAAACCTTAATTCATTGTAATAAACTTCATTTTGGCTTGTCAGAGATGAAACATCAGGGTTGTCAGCTTTCTACAGTAAAAATAAAGTGATTATCGGAGTGTCGTGTTACAAAACTATATTATTTCGTTCTACTTTAAGATATTGTCGTATAAAGACGGTGTTGTATTACACTTCATCAATTGGTTAATCAGTCAAGTGAAACGCACACATGAATCTTTTCTCAAATCATCATCAACACACTGATGTACTGTATATAGGCGTATTGTATGTCTCTCCTTAAAATGGAGGGTTTAAAGTAGTATACCACGCTAGCCAGACATGTTAATACAGGTTTGTCATAAGTTTCTATAGAGTGCTGGATATGACCTACTCGTATGTAGGTACCTCCTTGTGACGTTTTGTCCAGCCCCCCTAGCCAATTTACAAACGTATTTCTTTTTCTATTCTATTTCTCTTTTTTCTTTTTTCATTGGCTAATGTCACTCAGTCGCGTGATTACAGCAAAATATTACCTAATGAAACAAGAGAATAGAGAAAAAGAATAGAAGACGAAAGACATTTGCAACTTGGCTAGTTAACAGTCCATAGGCCTCTCCTTAGAAAGGAGGCTTTGGCCTACTATACCACGCTGGCCAGACGGGTTGGTATAGGGTTTGTTTTTTCGGTTATCGGAGAGGATCTCTATCGGAGAGGATCTCTCGCTTCCGGCCGTCGTTCGTTCCATGGCCGGCAGCGAGAGCTCATTTACCGCGGTCGCAACCTTCTGCGAGGACGTAATCATGCAGAAGGAGGCGGCGGAGAAGGCCCGGGAGGACGACATCCAATCGGACCAGGCGACTCGGGCGGCGGAGGCGCGAACATCTGCGCCTCATGCCGCCTTGAGTGTGGCCGCGGGTGGACGAGACGGGTTTTCCCTCCACCCGCACTATGTGGCCAGCCGCGAGGGGGCGGCGTCGGTTTGTGCCGGACGCCGCCTAAGAGAGGGTCGTCATCCGAGACGGTGCCCGCATCAGGAGCGGGCAGGCGCTGGAGAAGTTCAGAAGGAGATCCCACCCTGGACTTCTCCTCCTCCTAAACGGAGAAGCGCGGAGAGGACACACTGTGTGTTTTTTAGTCGGTTCAAGTCCGACACACCACCCCGCCGTAACCCCCGGTGGGGTGACGGTCCATGATGATTTTTCACACATTAAAAAAAAAAAAAAAGGATTCGTTTCAAGTTGCCCGGTGTGGGCGGCGGCTCTGACCGAGCAGAATAGGGCGCGCCTCAGGCGGCCGCAGAGAACTCTGGCGGTCAGAGCCATACGGGGTTACCGCACCATATCGACGGAGGCGGCGCGCGCCCTGGCCGGAACACCCCCGTGGGATTTGGAGGCGGAGGTGCTCGCCGACGTTTATCGGCGAGTGGCTAACTACCGGGCGGAGAGTGGTGGAGTTGGACCTCCGCCCGAGGACGTGCGCTAGTGGCGCGAAGCCGCTCACCGAGCCACGATGGATCGCTGGTCGGTCCGGCTGGAGATTCCACGTGCTGGCTTTGCCACCGTAGAGGCGCTTCAGCCGGTCATCGGCGAATGGGCAGTGCGGCAGCACGGGACCCTTACCTTCCGACTGACGCATGTTCTTTCCGGGCATGATTGCTTCGGAAAGTACCTGCACTCGGTCGCCAGGAGGGAATTGAGTCCCGCCTGCCACCACTGCGACTGCAGCGAGCATTCGGCTCATCACACGCTGGCGGTCTGCCCTGCGTGGGAGACGCAGCGCCGGGTCCTCGCTGCAGTCATCGGAGGGGATCTCTCACTGCCGGCCGTTGTTCGTTCCATTGCCGGCAGCGAGAGCTCATTTACCGCGGTCGCAACCTTCTGCGAGGACGTAATCACGCAGAAGGAGGCGGCGGAGAAGGCCCGGGAGCACGACATCCAATCGGACCAGATTAGCCGCCGGCGACTCGGGCGGCGGAGGCGCGAACATCTGCGCCTCATGCCGCCTTGAGTGTGGCCGCGGGTGGACGGGACGGGTTTTCCCTCCACCCGCATTATGTGTTAAGCCGCGAGGAGGCGTCGTCGGTGTGTGCCGGACGCCGCCTAAGAGAGGGTCGTCGAACAGAGACGGTGCCCGCATCAGGAGCGGGCAGGCGCTGGAGAAGTTCAGAAGGAGATCCCACCCGGGACTTCTCCTCCTCCTAAACGGAGAAGCGCGGAGAGGGCACACTGTGTGTTTTTTAGTCGGTTCAAGTCCGACACACCACCCCGCCGTAACCCCGGTGGGGTGACGGTCCATGATGATTTTTCACACATAAAAAAAGGGTTCGTTTCAAGTTTTCCTTCTCTTTGGATTGATATTGTCTTGCGTAGTTTATCCCTTATTCGCCTTTTACGACACTCGCGCGGGATGAATAGGGGTACCCGTCACCACACGGTACTTCAGATACAGAGGTAGTAATATGGTCCACTGAAATGAAACGTTTCATACTTAAACCTAGTATGACTATCAACTCGTTAGCGTTGGTGTTGGTGAGAATTTAAATACGGACCAATCACAACGAGACGAACAACAACAAAACGCGGTCTACATGACGTCGAGCTGAAGTGAATCAAACTCACACTAGGCCTTGTTAAAGGTGTGTAACGACATATTTGTACCTATTGCACAAATGTGAAACGTTCACGATGACTGTTTGTTCAGTAGGTAAATAGCGTAACAAAAACAGATTGTATATCAATGATATCGACGGCGCTACATAATTCCTTGATATCATGTTATCTGATACATATGCAGGAGAAAACTTCAAATACAGTTGTAGGTATACTTTATGGATAATGTTCTAGAAAACTGATACATATGTCTGTTTGTAATATCAAATATGTAAACAGTTTCTTACTAAATGCATGTGAACATGTATACATACGTTGCTTAGGTTAAAAAAAATTATTTCGTCTAATCTCTGGAACGGCTTGAATGTTGACGAAACTTTCACTGACTTTAGGAGTAACTTCGCTTCGCGGAGTCACTAGCGCTTTACAACAATTAACGCGGGAGTCAGCTATTTTAAATATACAAATATTTCTGTTCGTAAACCAACGTAAGTAAATAAACATAATATGTCATGTCCGTATACTCGTATGTTATTTGCATCAACAGTAGAACTCTCGACCTCTAGCATTGCGGTTGAACACTCTATACCATCATGGTGCATTATTTCCACACTAACCTTTGTATTGTTATGAGACAGTGGTACCCAAAGTTTTCTAATTTTGACCCCTGAGTGTGGACGTCCTATGAGAATTTTATCTTTATCGAGCAATAATTAGGAGGTGTTCCGATGCTTATAAATAAAGAACGAAAAAAAGTACAGTTAGTACAGTACAGTTTAAATCCTGTAAATAAATAAAAACAGAAACATCTAAACATAATGTGGTTAGAGTACATACAATATAAATTCAGTTGTTTCGCTTTTAAATTTACTGAATAATTAAAACCGTCTGCCCTTATAATCAATTTTTTTTTTGATCTCGGACATTGCAATAGCTTTTATACCGTAAGCTATCCAAACACGAAAATACTACAAGAGGTCTGCTATACAAAAACTTTGGGGACCACTGGTACAAAGTAACTGTGAAAGATCAGCTTTCTCTTTCTACCCTGGAGGGCTCTTTTATGTATTTACTTTAGAAAGAAAGGTTGGCTAGATGTCTGTGTTTATTTTGCAACTTTAGTTATAGACTAGAACGTGTTTTCACTAAGTGATCTTTAAGTCTTTTGCTGCTGTTTAGAGGAGATAAATGAGTTGCTGCTAGTTTGCTTAGTAACATTTGCTAATGTTGTGGAAAGTAAAATAGGAATTTCGCTTTCTGTACTTTTTGATTATTAGTTTCGTTCAACGAGAAGTCTTTGAAATTATCAGTTAGTTTCAAAAACGTTTTTTATTTTTGTTTATTGTCTTAAATAGCGCTACTGTCTTAAAAGCTAAACAAATGCGGGTAAAACTCTGAAAAACAAGGATGTAATATGTAGATAGTCTAAAGCCTGAGAAACGACATATAGGCTTATTTTTACCGCGATAACCGACAGATGCGGGCGGAGTCGCGGGCGAAAGCTAGCTGTAAATATAGTCGTAAAGCTTTTGTAAAAAACTATCATCATCGTTATCTTGAAAAAAAATATAAAAAAAATAACTAGAAGTGACATATTCTGCATATATTTTCACTAGTAGATGTTTTCGCGAAAACGTTATTACTCTAAATACAATATAAACGGTACAAAACATGTTTTTGTCGCGTGTTTCGAGGTCATTCGTATTTACACAAATTTCTTTTATTATGTTTCTGCATGAAAAAAATGTTGTGAGCCACTTTCACACTTTCTCTGTTTATACCTGTATATAATTATAATCCTTTCAGTAGTTTTTTATGTTTGTTAATTAATTTCTTTTGTTGGTTACAATTTTATATATCATTATCATTATGTATATATAGATACATAAATAAAGTAAAACCTAATTGTTCTAGTGACTAGTGACTGCTAATCAAGAGGTCTCGAGTTCAAATCCCGGGCTGGTCCAAAAGTGTGGTTTGAGTTTTCTTACATGAAATTCTTAATAGCAGCCCGGAGTATGGAAGTTTATGCCTCTTGCCTTGGGTAGCACGTTAGATCGTGTGTCGCGGTTGTCATGAACATTTATGACAATCGTTATTGGGAAGGCCTCAAATATACTGACAACTAGTTTCACTTTCGAATTTCAGTTCTCCTTTAAGGTTGCGGAGGTCCGATGCCAGTCGCTTCGTGGAGAAATTGATATTCAGGTAAAACCGGTTGAACTAGTAGCCAACCCCAAATAGTATTGGGGATAAAGTCTAGAAAGAAAAAAGTAAAAACTAAGTTACTAGGAAGAGGCCTTTTTAAAATAAATTTAGCTACCAAAATTGCTTTACTCAGCCTAACGGAAAGCATGAATAGATTCCAAGAATGAGGGCCACGGTTATTGTTGTAAATCGCGAGTAAGGCCACGGAACGAAGCTAGTGTAAAAAAAATAGCCGAAATTACTCCCTTAGGTCGTTAGCTTTCCTCAAATGAAAATCCAGCCGTTCCAGAAATTAGCTGAAATAAACAGAAGACAGACTGATAGAAAAAAAAAATTTTTTTCAGTAAGTGCTGTATATACTTTCATATGCATTCAGTTAAAAAAACTGCTAATTTGATATTACAAACAGACACTTCATTTTATTTAATTTCTATAGATCAAAAAAAGCCGTCAACATAACATCTTGGGTTCCTTGTGTCTTTCATCATAAAAAATATGTATCACCAAAATGGTCCTCCATGACACGAAAATGTCTCTTCACAAAAAACCCTTGTATTAAATTTTGCAAACACGACAATATTACGTTGAAGGCTTTACAAAGAAACAAACGGCGTGCACACCTGCTTGCCGCACAGCTGCCACGAGCCCTGGCCACTACAAATATGTAACAATAGCCTTTTTGTGACCAAATCGGTTCTTTCGCTGTACATTGCCTGTTTAAAACTGAATTTCAATGCATAACTTGTGAAAGGTGATTCAATGTATTTGCAATTTAGAAGCCAATTAAAATTTTTTGAAGTATCTTTTTATAGTTTAATCACTTTCAGAGAGATGTGTTCATCAACAGCCTATCGCAAAATGCATATTATACGAAAGTGTATACGGTACTTACATACTTCAAAAAAGCAACGTTTAATATTTTTGTCTGTCTATTTGTTAGGGCTAATCTTTAAAACGGCTGCGCTGATTTTAACGGGACTTTCACAGGCAGATAGCTGGTGACTTAAAGAGTGACTTACACTATTTTTTTGAACTAGCAACGCTCCGCAGCGTTACTCGTGGCTTACAACAATACTCGCGGTTAACCCAACGGGATTATCGGGATTATAAAGTAATCCGTATCTCTATTTTAGCATCTCTTTATCCAACAATTCCAGAATCACTGACATAGTCTTAAAACGGTCAAACCAATTTGTGACTAGTTTGCAAGTTTCAGACGTCCTTGAAGTGTAAGTTAATGGAATAACAAACTTGTACTGCCCCCTAAGGGATAGTCGTGAAGATACCGCCACAAACAGATTCGTCGACAGATCGATGACAATTTGTTAAGTATAGATATTTCTGCTATAGGGTTGTCAGTTTTAGATTACGATATTTGTGGCTTTAGATTTTCAGCTTTGAGTAATATGGTATTTTATAAGTAAGAATAGTTTGAGAAACAATTATTTCAGAACATTTATTTGCCTGTTTATTTTATACTAGCTTTGACCCGCGACTCCGCTCGCGTCTATGTCGATTATCGCGGTAAAAAGTAGCCTATGTCCTTTGCAAAAGTTCCACCTATCTCTATATCAAAATTCATAAAAATCGGTTCTGCGGTTTATTCGTGAAAATCTAACAGACAGACAGTTACTTGCGCATTTATTATATTAGTAGGGATGAGAAAATTATTCTCATGAGCAGTTTTACATTTTATCTGCAAGTAGAAGTACTAGGTTTTTATTGCTGTGATAACCGCTTACCATTAGGAGAGATAGAAACAAAAGAAAAAGGAAGTACCGATATCCTTTGTGACAACCCTAACGTAAACTAAATTTAATTACCAATAGAATCTGTCATTTAACTGTCAAAAACTTCATATACAGGTTGTAAAATTGAAGTTGGCAAATTGCCAATGAAAAAACTACACGCTCTATTTGTTAATAATTAAGATTAGGGACATGTTAAGGTATTGAAGGTTAAGCTTCTTGATTTTGTTGTAAATTTCAAATTACGACATGTAATGGCCGTCGTATTAAGGTTAAATATTGATATTAGCATAGTAATTTTTAAGGTAAACACTGCAGTACTTCTTTCTTGTCAAAATTTTGATTAGAGTTATCACTGAAAAAAATTGAAAACCTAGTCTTGACAAACGACTGCAAAAATGTAATTTGTATGTAATTTGTGTGTAATTTATTAAAATGCAATATAAATAAATGAGAACTGTGCAACATACGGCAGTGGAGCAGTATTATATCCGTCGGTGTCGTAAATTTATTCCACTTTGTCATGTTGCAAAATTTTGATAATATAATAATACTAAATCAATTTCAAAAAAAAATGAACAATGCATTTTGAAAAATGATAATCAGAGGTAGTTTTTTTTTATATCCATTAAATCCAAATCCTTACTAATACATTGCTGTAGAGTCTGTTTCAATGAGCTATCCTCAAAAAATACTTCGACGAATAAAACTATATTTTAGTGTTTGATAGCCCTTTCGTCGAGGAAGGTTATAAAACGGCACCTATTCCAAGCCTACAACACGTTTTATAAATATATATCGATAATATATTCAATTAAATACCAGAAAACACATTTACATAGTTTTGACACCCCTATCAAGTCTGTCAGTAAACCCTCGCCTGCGCATCGTGCGCGTGATTCTTAACACCTGTCAACCCTAACATTACTGTACTACTTCTGGTACACTACAAGCTGTTTACTCGTCCATCTTGTAATGAACTGACAGCTGCTGTCCATTTGTTAACGAGGCTTTTAATTGAATTTAAGATATCGATGGAAATGTTTCAACAAAAAATAATTGACAAGTTTGACGTTTTCGTTTTTTAAATTCTTGCATTAGTAAGTTGCCAGGTGCGTTACAATCTTGCGATAGGTCGGGTTTAGAAGTTAATAATGTTATAGAAGTGATGTTTTACATTAAATTTTAGTTACGTAAGGTCAGTAACGGAACAATATTGTGGGAATCTAAATATAGGGTTGCTTCATTCCAAATATGGATTTAAGGCAAAATTAAGGTGTTTAATAAGTCTCGTAAGTGATACTTTAAAAACAAGTTTTACTTTTTAATAGGTAGGTAATATTATAGTTTTATAATTTTATATTATGTATATTTACAGTTTTCAAAAATAGATTCTCACGTCTGTTATCTAAAAATATAACCAATTACAAAAAACATGTGTACCCAGTCGGTGTAGACTATAGACGAATAATAAACAAATAAATCAAGGTGTTGACGGCCGCTAGATGGCGCGGCGCGGCGTGCTCGTGCGCATTGACAGCGGCTGTCATCCAGCACATTATATTGAACGTAAGTTGCATCTGCATCTGCTATCGGTTGGACACACGTTGAGAGTGTTTTTTTAATAGATATTGTGTATTCTGTCTTGTTTAATGATTTACTCAGTTTATTTTTAAGAAATACGGTTTGATTGTCAAATCACAACACACAGAAAACCAACCTAAAAATGGCAACATTCGCGCTGTCGTATTTCGTTGATGAGTCTGAGATCTGAGGCCGAATGATGTGATAGTCCTCACTCACTCACTAGGCCGCCATAGTGTGGGTCGCTATGCTGCATTATGTCACAGTGAGGAAAGTGGCCCTTACTCTTGAATTCTGCTCATGATTTGCATCAGGCAGAGTTGTCACTTTGGTAGATCTCTTTGACGTCAAACCTCTGATTATGTAAGCTGTTGTTTGTTAATAACAATTTTAATAACTAATAGAAAACGTGAAAAAAACGGTTTACTAGGCCGAAGCTCTTTCTAAGGAGAAATCCATGCCCACCAGTGGAATACGAAAGCCTTTTTTTTTTTTTTTTTTTGGGATTTAATGACCTGGTAACTAAGACCTTTAAGTCAAGTCTTATTTTATTTAAACAAACATAGCACTTTCACTTTGCTTCAATTTTAAATTGTTTTGATAGTATTTTTTATATATTTATATATAGGTTTGTAAGTGTTTTTGTTTTTTAATAACTGTTCTAGTGGCGGCGGGCGGGATGAAGAATCACACTTAATTTTCACATCACTGAGTTCACTAGCCAACACTAATCTGTCAAGCAAGAATTTTTGACAATCAAAAATCAGATGTTCCATGGTTCCTTCTTGAGATTCGCAATATGGGCATGTATTATCTGGAATAATGCCAAGTCTAGAAAGGTGTGACGGTGCAGTATTATGGCCAAAGCGCAATCTGTTTATCGTAGTTATAAAGTCTCGGCTGGCTTCTTTCAATTTGTTGTACCAGGGTGTAACAGGCAATCTTTCTTGAATACTTCCATACCATTTTCCTTTGGTGTCTTGGTCTTTCTTCCACATTTCTAGCCATAGTTTACATACATTTTCATTGATACTTTGCAGAGAGTCAGTCATAGGAATGTCCATTGCATTTCTGACATCAACAGAGTTATTACCTTCATATGCGGTTTTATCAACTATTTCATTGCCCGAGATACCTCGGTGAGAAGGTACCCATAGGAAAGAAATTTTTATGTGATTAAGATAATATTGATAAATTATTTCTTTGATAAAATACAGCATATAATTCGACTTAAATGAAAGTGTTAGGTTAGTTATGGCTTTTATCAAACTCATTGAATCAGAAACAATCAAAAAGTATTTACAATTGTTAATTTGGCGAATATGTAATAAAGCCTGATAAACCGCATATGCCTCTGCAGTGAATATAGTACATGTATTGTGCAGAACATAGCTTTGAGAGAATTTTGAATGTGGATCATAAATAGCAGAATGTACATAATCATTCCCCTTACTGCCATCAGTGTAAATAACATAATAGTTATTATTATCTGCCAAAAAATTTAACATATCTATATTATTATTAATAGAATTTTGTAATTCCTTGATGGGATGTGAAATACATTGATAAGAGAAAGAGTAACATGGCCATGGGCTCTGTTTTCTAATATGAGTAAAAGTATTTTCTATTTCTAGCAATATTTTGGACAATGTTGGAGATTTCCCATTCAAAAGATTGTCTCCTGTTGTTAGAGGCCCAGGAGTTCTACTTACAGAAGGTACAATTTTATTGATAATTTTCCTGTGATTTGCAGCAATTAATTTAAGACAGAATCTCTCTGCAAGTAGAATGCGTCTCAAAATTAAGGGCATCAGTTTAGTCTCTACTTCCATGGCCCTTATGGGAGTAGAGCACATTGCACCAGAAATAATTCTCAAAGCCTTATTCTGCAATAGATCAAGTTTATTTACATGAGAACTGTTTATATACACTAGTGAACTATAATCAAAATGACTCCTAACTATACTTTTATATACATTTGACAATATTTTAGGGTCTGCTCCCCATGAGACACCTGCTAGACATTTAACTATATTTAAACCTTTTAGAGCATTCTTTGATATATAGTTAATATGTTCCTGAAAAGTTAATTTTCTATCTATTACTATGCCTAAAAATTTCTTTGAATTTACTGGGTTTATAAATTCGCCATTATAAACTACTTTTGAATTTGAATTCTCATTTCCAAATATCATGATACTGCTTTTGGAGGCGTTAATTTTTAAATGTAGTACATTGTTATAATAGTGATGTAGTTGGAACAAGGCTCTATTAATATTGTTAATTGCAATTTCTACATTATAATTACTACTGTACAAAACAATATCATCAGCAAACTGCAAAATATCTACATTACTACTATTTACATATTTACAGATTTCACTTGTATAAATATTGTATAACAAAGGAGATAGTGTAGCACCCTGCATTGTACCTTTAGATGCACATTTTGGACCATGTAGTGTATTGTTATATTTTACATAAAGTGTTCTATTATTCAAAAAATTATATATCCATTGACATACTTGGCCAGGCACACCAAGCCTAAACATAACTTGTACTAGTATAACAGGATCTAGACTGTCAAATGCACCTTGAACATCTAGAAATACACAAACAGTGTGTAACTTTTTATCCTTTGCATGTTTCAGGTCCGAAATTAACGAAGTGAAGCTGTCTGCACAACTTCGCCCTCGACGAAATCCATATTGTATATGTGGAATGATGCCATTAGATTCTATATACCAATCCAATCGATTTTTAATCATGTTTTCAAATATTTTACCTAGACATGAAGAGAGTGATATTGGTCTGTAAGAGCTGGCTAGTTCTGCAGGTTTATCTGGTTTGAGTATCGGAATGACACATTGTGTTTTCCATGATTGCGGAATACATTTACAATGCCAAAGTAAATTAAGAATATTTAGAAACAATTTTTGTGCAGATTCATCTAAATTTTTAATAATACAATATGGGAAATCATCTAAACCAGGTGTAGTGTCTTTCCGAGATAACAAACTAATTTTAAATTCGGACCATGTAAAAGGATCTAGAAAATATTTTGATTTTAGACTATCATTATTTAATTCGAAAATATTACCTAAACTACCAACATCATTTAAATTGCTATTGTCGGATAATTTATCTAGAAATGGAGAAATAAACTCATCTTTATGTGATTTATTGCCAGCTCTTATACCTTTAAACATTTTAAGAAGATTCCAAATCTTACTAATAGGGGTAGTTCTATTGAAAGAGTTACATAAGTTATCCCAACCTATTCTTTTTTGCTCGGATATAGTCTTTTTTTTAATTGCATCTTTTCTTTTGTAATCTAAATAGTTCTCCATAGTAGGTTCACTTCTATAACGTTTCAATGCATTGTAAGAGGCAATTACACTTTTTTCACAGATGTCATTCCACCAGGGAGCTGGTGGTCTGCTTTTAAAATTATTTGGTTTAGTGAGTTTAGGGATTGTCATATTTTTTAAAGTATTTAGTCGAGAACAAAAATCATTATAGGTTGAGATAGGATCATATAATTTTAATACTAAATCATTAAATATTGTTTTGGAAATAATATTATACTTTATCCAATCAGATTTTTTATATATAAATCTATCAACAGGGGGATTAATATGATATTTATCTATGTGTAGTGAAATCTCTGTTATTGTAGGAAAGTGGTAGCTGCCCATGGCATCATCATGCACAGACCACTCGCATATCGAGGCGAGGTTAGCACTAACAAAGCTAACATCAATTGCAGATGGGTTTCGTCTTAGGTTATTACAAGTTGTAAAACTACCATCATTTAAAATACATAAATCCAAGTCGTCTATGATATCAAATAAATCCTGACCTCTACTCTTAGTGGATAGACAACCAAATGCTATGTGGTGAGCATTAAAGTCACCACTGACAAAGATAGGTTTTGGCAGATCTTTAATTATATTATGTAGTCTGTTGAGATGTATGTGTCCACTTGAAGGAGGACAGTATACACATAGAATAGTCAAGCTACCATGCACAGTAGATAAGGATAGAGCAACAGTTTGGATGTCTTCATAAAATCTAGTGTTTAATACTTTGTACTTTAAGTATGGCTTAATTAGTATTGCTACACCATTATGAGCATTATTTGAATTTTTATTGTAAATATTATATCTAGGTATTCTAAATTTATTGTCTTTAAACCATGTTTCATTAAGTAAGCAAATGTCAATATTTTGTTTTTCTAAGAATTGAATCAACAGAGGTTTTTTACTATTAGCACTTTGAATGTTATACTGAGCAATACGTAGCTTAGACAGTGTATGACTTGGATCCATTACTTCAGATTTTTAAGCAGGGTTTCCTTAATACTGTTTATGGTAGTGGGCTTAGTATCCCCCTTATTACCAAGTTCCACCAACGTCTGTACTAGGGCCATAAGTACATCGTTGTTGGCAACTATTTGGGCTTTGATGTCTACCTTTGGAGGGACATCTTTAGGTTTATTTACATTATATACAGGATTATTTACAGATACAGGTTTGTTTACAGATAAATGTACAGGTCTATTTATAGATGTATGTACAGGCTTATTTACAGTAGAAATTTTCATTTTTGGAGGTGAAAGAGGTGGAAATTGTGTATTATCATTATTAATGTGTCGTTTCTTTAGTGTAGCACTTGCATAAGTTATCTTGTTTTTCTTTTCTAATATTTTATTTAACTTAATTGGACATAATCTAGAAATTGCAAGATGAGGCCCACTGCAATTGACACAGCAGAGCTCTGTTGGTTTATCACATTCTTTATATAAATGTTCACCTCCACAAATGGAACATCTTTGTTTACCATTGCATATTTTAGCAGAGTGGTTAAATTTAAAGCAACGGAAACATTGTTGTAATGGTGGTATATATTCATAAACTCGGTATGAAAACAAATCATACTGTACATTGTCTGGGAGTATATTCGAAAGAAAAGTAATGCTAACTGTTTGTAGTGGTACTCGCTCTTCCCCAACCTTCCTTGTGAATCTTCTTATAGCTACTATTTCATAGATTGATGATAATTTTGTATATAATTCTTTGTTCGAAATATTTGCTGGTACAAACCTAATTATACCCGTTTTTTCTATCTCCGCAGCTGGAATAAATGCCTTAAATCCATGTTTGTTGAGAAAAGCCGTGTTGTTGATGAAATTATTGGCTGTATTATACTGTTTAAATATTACTGCTATTTTATTTGCATTAATGCGTTGTATCGCCGTCACTCCTTTTATTTCATTAGAAAATATATGGTTGAGGTAGACAGGGCTCTTATTGCCTATTCTATCCGTATTGTTGGTAGCTTCAATAAACACTTTAAAGTCTAGATATGTGCCATTTTCTGGGTATAGTCTTTTGTAGTTGGGTTTAATATATGGTGAATAGTCAAAATGCTCACCGGCGCCGCCGCCATCACCACAGTCCATCTTAGTCCCTCCGTCTCTAGCCTCAGGCCGAGGACGTTTATGTGGGGTGGGCGGGTTATCCCCGCCCCCCTCATTTCCCACCATTTTCACCAATTAGTCCACCTAGTAGTTGCTTATATATAAATTTATTAAAAAAAATTGCGAATATTTAATAAAATATTAATTTTAAAATTTTGCACTCGCGCGCTTATTGAAAGTTCCCGCCAGAATATACGAAAGCCTAATGATGATATTAAAAGAAATGTTGTGCCTGTTTGATGTAACTTAAATTGTACTTATAAATCTTATTGACAGCAATTAATTTTAAATGCCTCATGTTATAATTTTTTTTGTAATATGTATTTTATTCCACAACTTATTGTTTTTTGTTTGTTACAGGTATGTGGTCCTGTTGTTTATGGTTTATAAGTTGGTCGGTAAGTTATTATTATAGAAACATGTATCAGCTCATAAAAAATAAAGGAGTACAATTGTTTATGATTTGTATTAGAATTTTTAAAATGAATGCATGTTTTATTTAATGGTTGCTATACATTTGAGTAGGAGGATGTGGGAATGACGCTTACGATATAAACAAAATTTATTACGATTGTTGGGAACCTTTAGGGTAAGTGTTAGGGTTTAGGAAAAAATAAAATGTGATAGAAAAGCAAGGTTTTTGAGTGTAAAATGTATAAGGCTGTAGTTAACTTGAACTTGAAAGAACCTTGTAGTGTTTTGAAAATTATTATTACTATACTTAATCAACATTATTGGCAGTAATAAGCGTACTGTTAGTGTTTTCTAAACTGAAACAGAACATTTTTTCGCTCTATTTTTAAGTAGATTTCATTTCAATTTTTATATAATGAAATTCCTTACAATAATTGCAATTAATTGAGTGGAGACCGCGTCTCGGCCAACGTAGTGTAGGACGTCCACAGGCCAGGTCGAGTGATGATTTGGCCAAGACGGCTGGCAGGAGCTGGATGCGAGTAGCCGAGGATCGAACTAAGTGGTGTGCAATGGGAGAGGCCTATGTCCAACAGTGGACTGCGATAGGCTGATGATGATGATGAATTGCAATTCAACAATAAGTGCACTCTTTTCTTAAAAATCAGACTCTCGAAGGTTAATAATTAGCTACCTGCTTAAGCATCGACATCAAGTGAAATAGTGCTGATATCATATGTAACATTGCATTAACAATCGAATTATTCATCGTAACCCGCATTATAATCCAATACCTTGGGAAACTTACTGACACAACAAATCTAAATAAACCTTCAAATATCCATACGAGTTTTACGATAGATAGTTATTATACCATCAATTACTTGTTACAAGGCAGTCGACTTTATAAATACTTTTACTTTCATAAGTGTGTAACTCGTACAGGTTTCGTCAATATATTGTAATTTAAGGGTTAGGTTTTTTAATTAATTAAGTATAAATTTGAAACACATAGTGATGTAGTTGATAATACATGATCATATGTGTAAAACCGTCGGTCCCGGTTGTCATGAATAGTCATGGCAATCATTATTGGGAAGTTCATCAATCATCATCAACAGCCTTTAACAGTCCACTGCTGGACATAGAAAGGAGGAGGATTTGAAAGGAGGTTTTGGCCTACTATACCACGCTGGCCAGACGGGTTGGTAAAGGGTTTGTTTAAAGTTTTCCTTCTCTTGACAGTGATGTTAGCTGCTTGTTTTGTTCCTTTAGTCGCCTCTTACGACATCCGTGGAATGAATAGGGGTGGTGACACTTTGTATTCTTAATCAGTCACCACACGGACTTGGGATTTTTATTGGGATTTATTGGATTGGGAAGTTAATGCACTCAAATTTACTGACAACTAATAACATTCGAGGTTAGTTCACCCACAGGGTAACGGAGGTCCGATGCTAGTCGCTCTGTGTAAAAACTAATATTCAGGTATTGAACTAGTAGCCGACCCTAAATAATTTTGGGAACAAAGTCTAAGAAGAAGAAGATTTGTAGCTACAGGACCATCGCAATTTCCCTACCCTGATCCCAAATGTTAAACTAAATTTGTGCTTATAAAAAAATCTATAAACCACCGCAGAACCGTTACTTCGCTAAGATGTGTTAAGTAAAATTTCTTCCAATGTTACTGGTTCCGTAGAATAAATTCTCGTAATTATAGTATTACCAGAATTGGTGAAATCGTGTACCGGCATGATATAAATGGCAGAAATTTAATACTGGATTGGTTATTGCACTTTAGTATAAAATTTAAAGCCGAATGGTTTCATGAGTAATAACTAATAAGCTTTTAGACACAATTGATCATAATTTATAATGTAATATTTACTTGAATGTCAGTTACGTAAATTATATTTGTAATTGGTCGTGAATATTATTATTGTTTTACGTTTTTAAGTGTCATTATAATGTTAAGCTTAAAACTTACACTTTAAGTAAGTAAGGTGGTAAATACACGATCTAATGCGTCAACCTACTGTGCTGTTCTTTGAATATCGTTTTCTCACAGTCAGTCTGTAGTACTTGACATACAATTTCTCCAAAGCATAACACAATTATATCTAACCTATTGGTTTCTTTCTTATTAAATGTTGCCAATTAATTGAATTATAATATCAGTCTACTTATTGACTAGCTTAGAATGTGACCACCGTTAGTAATGTGTTTAAAATTATAATTAATAATTTTAGAGATTAAAGTACTACATATAGGTAATTTAAAACTGAGATTTAAATGAAGTTATTAACAAAATCGATAATTTCTTATAAAGAAAGTAATGAGTAGTAGAACCACGATGATTTCAGCCCGAATGGACCGGCACGACAGAGGCAGTATTACCATCACACAGAAGACCATCCTAATAACGACAGCATTCTTGCTGTCTTTATTAGGATGGTCTTCTGTTAGTGAGTGTGAGACCCGAGGCCCAATCATTCTCCGGAGCCCGGAAGAATGATGTAGAATCATCTGACCAGGCCGTTATGGCATGGGTCCCCATGCTGCATTGCCAACCCTTACAATGAGGCCTATAATCCTGGATTCTACTCATACTTTCCATCAGGCAGAGTAGAGTCACTTTGGTAGACTTAAATAACAGTTTTTACGGAACCCTATATCAGAGCAGATGTGTATCGGCCCCACTTCGCACCTGTTCATTTGAACACGTCCGACTTGTTTTACATTTTTACTTTTTTATTGGAACATTGTAACAGTATGCAAGACATGGCAGCCAAAAACTTGATTTCTATAGATCTTTGGCAAGTAGTTTACATACTTTATGGTCATTTATGATGAGACAGGTTACTTGATATCATCATCAATTCCAACTAAGCTTCACGTCCGCTATCTTATGATAACAACCGGAACCGACTGCTTAAGATGACCTCCGAATCACGGAAACGCTCGTAACATATCATACCAAAAACGGTCACCCATCTATGTCTGACCGCGCCGGCGTTACTTATCCTCGGTGATTGTTACAATCACCTAAGTCCACTCTACTATGAGCGCTTCTTACTTGATACTTGACCATCTATGGACATTACATGTCAAGTGCGTTGATGCACTTCAAGTTATGCCAGAATCAGGGGAGGCTGCTTGGGTTCCGGACACTTAATCACTGGAAAATACATCCCATGGCTATTAACGTTTTTTTCTTTTAAATACTTAGTTATTAAATCAATCAACCTTGAAACTAAACCGGTTATTTCCGTTCCAGACATATCTGTATAATTTTTAATCTATAAATAAATAAAATAAATAAATATTTGGACAACTTACACACAACATCATCTAGGCCCAAAGTAAGCAGAGCTTGTGTTATGGGTACTAAACAACTGATATAAATACATAAACATACTTTTTTTTTTGTAAATACATACATATTATACATAGAAAAACACCCAGACTCCGAAACAAATATTTGTGGATCACACAAATATTTGGTCTGACCCGGGAATCGAACCCGAGACCTCTTGATCAGCAGCCGCATACGCTAACAACTAGACCAACAAGGTATCTATAGATGCTACTTAAAAATTATGCTTCAAAACGACCAAGTCTTCAAGAAATTCTCTAAGTAACAATAAAAAATACCAACAAAATGCTCAAAAATAACTTTTATAGAGTGTCTTTAAGCATTTACCGGGCCATAAACTGGTTATCTTACAAAGCCAGTTCCCGTTTGGTAGTCATAAAACGAACGAACTAAAATAAACAAGAAGGTCTGTTACTCCATAAACTGTACAAGTATCAGCAAAATGGTCTCAATGAAGTAATGAGAAGCCGTTAATTTTGATAAGGTATTAACTAGTACTCTTCTGTGGCGCCGTAATAATGGATTTTGTAAAAACAAATAAATCTTTTAAAATGAATGCATAATGCTCGAAGACAATCTCTTACAGGCAACTATGAGATGGGAAGAAAGACATGGAAAGTTTAGGGTAGTTCTTGATGTAGTGACTATAAATTTACTCATTAAAGAGACATACATAATTAACCCGTGCCCGATCGCCTCCGGTGGAAAGGTGCCCATGCTAGCAGCATTGCCGCGTTGTATGGTAATGGCCAACCTATGCACCAGAAACGAGCAGGAACGAGAGTCCCCGTTAAGCCCGGAAAGCTTACGACCCAGTTCCCCCACGAAGCTCGAAGTTTCGGCAGCCCAGCTCCCCATTGTCTCCACCGCCACAGTGACGAAGTGGTAGTGTTGCTCCAAAGCCGCATATTTCTGCCTAAACTCTGCTATATTTTGCCTATACTATTTGTGACTATACTTAGCTGATGGAAAGCATTAGTACATTTCAAGAGTAAGGGTCACCATTCTTTTTGTGACTGCAGTCGATGTAGCATGGTGACCCACAAACTATAGAGATGCTTGAGCATTGTCATTGGACCTTCGATCTCGCATTAACCAATTAAACACAAGCACAATTACTGTGCTTTTCGTTGATAATTGAGAGCACACGCAAAGAGGATGGTGACCTTGTATTCTACTCATGCTTTCCAATAGGGATGTTATGGATATGATATTTCGGATATGGATACGGACATGGATATAAGAATAAAATTATATCGGTTTCGGATATTTCTGATTATCCGTAAGTTTCGGATACTTTCGGTTACGGATATTAAATTGAAGTAAAACTTAAACACAAATAGTATGTAATAATTTTGATTTAAGATAAAGTTTCAGTGAAGTAGTGCCATTTTCGGGAAAAGTTTTTAACACTTTACATTTTGCAGAATCTACATTAACTTACAAAACTGTCGAAAGATGTCGTTTTATTTTAGACTCTGTCCTAATATGAAACCTGAAACTATTCGAAACCTGAATCCGTAACTATTCGAAACTTGAGAAATAGATACGGTTACGGTTACGGATATATTTTTATTTCGGATATCCGATAGTTTCGGTTACGGTTACGGAGCGCCTTAACATCCCTGCTTTCCAATAGGCAGAGTAGAATCACTTTGGTAGACTAAAATACTAAAAAAAAAATTGTGTATTGCGAAAAATTCGAATACTATTATACAGATTTAATTAATGATAGTGGCCATTCGAAAACTAATTGACACAAACTAAGATATGCTGTATTAAATTAAATTTAGAGGTGTGTATACCTTGGCTATAGAAAATATTAAAGTTGAATGTCTATTACACAATAATTTTTACACACGAGTTACAACATATTCCGTAATTAAGAAACATTTTATGAAGACAAGTTCTAATATGAAGGCCATTTTGTTTTGTTTATACGTTAGGTAGTTGAACTCCCTGTGACTTAAACACGAGTTTGAATGAGATACTAACTTAATCCCGTGTTTCACGCGGTTGTTATTGTTAAAAGAAGTCCCCGGATCCTCGAAACCAGGCACTACCCTATACTTCTCTTCAAATGCTTTACTCTCCATCCCATGGTTGCCTGTAAGAGATTGCCTCTGTACGATAAGGAGGTGATTCGTACTTCCTTAGTGTTGAGTGAGACATAATTATCTGGTGTACCATAAAGAGATATATCTTTAATATTATTAGAACTTGTAACAATGTCTTCTTCTTCCTAGCCTTTATTATTCCCAAGTCTATACACGCTTGCAATAGAGAAAATTCAGCGGAGATTCGCCAGATTCCTTTATAAACGTGCCTACGGATACTACCCATTTATGTGTCCGTCGATGTTTGTATCTGGGATGGTGGGTCTAGATACATTACAATCCAGGCGAGAGCTTATGCACGTGTTACACTATTACTTGCTGCTAAACAATAAGGTAGACAATCCATCGGTACTTGAGTGCATTCACTTATATGTACCAAATAATTATTTGAGTGGCGCAGGACGACGACAGCATCAACTGTTCACCTGTCCATCAGCTTGGCGCACTCCTCAAGCACGTAATAATCCTACAGCTAGAGGAATTAGATACCTAAATATTTTTCTTAGAAAGAGTCCAGATACAGACATATTTTTTGACAAACCTAGTGCTATTTTCACTAATTTTAGTATGAAATCTTAATGACATAAAAAAATAGCAATTCAATGTATTTAAAAAAATATTTTTATTTCAATTCATTTAGTAATAATGTGATATAATCTATGATAAAGTTGACAATTATATAATATTTACAAATTTTGACATTGTTATGTGTAATGTGACAATAAATTTAAGGCATACAAACGTTTTGGTAATGAACTGTAAGTTTGTAATGCTTATCATTTTAAATAAATAAATAAATAAATAAAGTCTAATTGGGGTCTACTACTAGTTCAACCGGTTGTTGCAATGTCATGTTTATTAAAAAAAAAGCTGTTGAGTTTCTTATTAGCCACTAAAACACTACATTTGCAACGCAAAACAATTGTTTGTCCAATGTGGTTGTTTAAAACAATTCTGCCTATCCTTTTAGGGATGCAGGTGTGAGTATGTATATATACCTATACATGTAGATACAATATATACATAGCCAGGTGTACCTAGATAAGTATAATCATGATATAATTAAGCTCACGTTCTTATTGTAACGGTAGTGATTTGTGCGACGGTTTGGTCACGACGCGACAAGCTATTACCGAGATAGCGACTAACATACAGATAAATAACGCTGATTAGGTTAATGTGAGTTAGGTAAACTGGAAATCTAATAGGTATTAATATTTCGTAAAACTAAAGATCTTAAAAATAAAAATCAAGTAGATTTTTTATTAAAAGTAAATATTTCGGACATGTAACAACGCCATTTAACTTCAATCTAAGCAGAGCTTGTGCTTTTATTCCGATTCAGGATTTGATTGCTGATTGGATATTCGTGATAGAAATATTGAAACTATTTATTTATTTATTTATACATCATGCACATTGGTACATTGGCGGACTTAATGTCTAAGGCATTCTCTACCAGTCAACCATTATTGTATTGTATGAAATAGTATGTTAAATTCAAAGCTCAAATACTTGAACATATTCAGTTGAGAAAATCTGTAATGTTTCTTAAAAAGGTAACATCTTATTTTTTGTTTAAAAAATTAACAATTCACATTTAATTTACATATTTTCTTGCCTGGCTATTCAAAAAAGGTAACCCTTCAAATTCAAACATTTTATTTAAAAGACTAATATCATATACATTCTTGCTCAACTTTTCCCTCGCTCTCAAACACACTCAGTACTTACATAAGTCGACCTTGTACATAACGAGGGACGTGCGCCCGCGCATGCTGGCCACTAATCAGAGGCGTGATTAAAATAACAAATTAACAGTATAACAATAGGAAATTGTCGTGGAGATCGAACAGATAACATTACTATAAGGCTTTAATGCTGTTGTCTTGTTTGCTTAGAGTTATGATAGCTTTGTTAGATGTATGCAATTGTTTGGTTCATTTGTGTTTGAATTTAATCATACTGCGATATTAAGTGCCGCGGTGTTATTCGCTGTTGTTGTAATACTTTCACAAATGGATACAGACAAATAGACAGACAGACAAAAATTTCAAAAAATGATTTTTATGTATCATTGAAAAATGAATAAGAACTGAATCCATACTAATCATCATCATCAGCCCATCTCCGTCCACTGCTGGACATAGGCCTCTCCCATTGTACACCACTTTGATCGATTTTGGGCTTCTCGTATCCAGCTCCTGCCAGCCATCTTGCGCAAATCGTCACTCCACCTGGCCTCTGGGCGTCCTACACTTCCAAAGTCACTTGTCTTTGTCTATCTGTTACGATTTCACGGCCAAATCGCTGCACCGATTTCAACACGCTTTATCCGTATGGTGACGAATTACGGCCTGGCCACGAGTTTTGGTCTTAGCGAAAAGCGGAGCGGCGCCGGTGAGCGGTGCGTTTTGCACGCCACGAACCCTAGTAGCGAATAGTTGCAGCGGCGACGGTGGACGTATTTAGGTAGTCGAAACGTGTTAAAATCATAGCGTTATAAAAATTATCCCCTGTCTGTTTAAAAACAATTTTTTTTTTTTTAAATATGATAGAATGAGTGCACGAACTAAATAAAGATCGGTATTTAGATGGTGGATTTAGTGACCTATACGAAGGTACCTATAAGAAGTAACTGATGTTTCCAAGTGTTTTGCTAAGTAGGTACTTACAGAGAGAAAAAACTTTAAAAACTTGTCAACTACTTACATTGCGTATAAGACATACTAGTAGTTTCGTGTGTAGTTATATCTACAGACAAAACTACTGATATGTAAACTGTTTTGCTAATTAGGTACCTACTGACAGAGAAAAAAATTAACTTTTAAAACTTGTCAACTATCCACCTACATTACGTAAACATACCAGTAGTTTTGTCAACATATCAGTGGCTTCGTTTGGTAGGTACCTAGGTTCTATGTTTTTGTGTTATCAATTTAAATTAAACGTAAGTACCATTATATTCCGGAAAACATTGTTTAATTTCTTCCCACAACCTTTTTATATTTATGTTGGGGATATTTTGACATCCATATAGGCGGTCTATTTAAATTTCTGTTATAAAAGCCTCGGTATCCATTACCGCCATAAAATCGTCTAAAATTTTTTGTTTTTATTTAACGCCGCTGAGTCCGTCACTCCTGCACCGCTGTCCACGCCGCTCTGTTTCGTGGCGTCGCACATACGAACTTGTGCCTTTGTTCCCGCCGCTCTCCATACCGCCCGCCACTGTAGCAATTCGCTCGGCAAAAACCGCTAGCTTTTTCGATATGAGCGGCGACTCGTGGCGTGCCTCGTACATTTCTATACTTTTGATATGACCGCTCGGCGTTTCGCTTTTCGCTGCCGCTCACAGCGGAAAGGTCGTGAATGGGCCGTTAAGGATACATATACAAAGGCTTATGTCCAGCAGTGGACTGTTTAAGGCTGTTGATGTTGTTTTATGATATCTGCCTCTCCATACGAATCCAAGGCAGTAGGAGCCACTTTGATTTCAGCACAAATTACAGCTCTGCTCGACCGCGACCATACTACCCTCAGATAGGAGACAAATTCGGCTAATTCGTGTAGAAAATAGCATATCCGACTGATAAAAAAAACTTTAATCCTTAATTCCACAGTAACTTTGTTATTATATTCTATACCATATAAGAGACATGTTCAAAAACTTCAAAAGTACGACGCTTAGCAGATAACGATATTATAAACAAGTTGTTGAACCCTAATGATCTTCTCCACTTCAAACGACTCCTCGGTAAACAAACAAGAGTGTTTTAACACAACGATGGCGGTGTCCGCTGCCCGGAGGTGACTTCACACCCGTTGTTTGTTAAACTCACGCCATATTTAGAAACATGTGACTAAATTTTTGATCTTTATTTAGGCGTTTTGTCAATAAATTTTTTTTTGAAATTAAAAGGAATTCATTTTTTTTCTTTATTTTTAATTAAAAGACAACTTTTTTTAAGAGTTCCAAATTAGAGGCATATGCTGTTTCGCTTTACGCAAATTGTTCAAGTTGCATCGTTAGCAGTTAATATTACATGAATCTGATAGTAACATTTACAAGCACGTGATGGTAAACTTAGATACCCTTTAAAAATCATAATTCAGCTCTCTTTTGGGAAATTCTCATGAAGAATGTACAATTACTTATATATTCCGATTTTGTATTAAATAATTCTAATAATCTTCTATTAGTTCTTGACAAATGAAGTTTTCATAAATTAATCTCTCTCAATTTACTATTTCTCAAAGTCAGAAAGATTTCCTTCGAATCTTTCCGATCATAATTATTTGTAAACTAAAAACAGTACTCATTCTTATTATATATCTTTAGGTATATGATCTCAAATATTTATTTGTCTTTTACAAAATTTATCTGAGATGCAACAACACGAAAAATAAATGTATGTACATACCTATTTTAATTATACTTTACTGATATTTCTCCGTAGTCATATTTAATTTGTATTCTAAACAGATATTTAGTTAAATAAATTCAAAGAAATACCAATGACATGACATTAGAATGCGGTATTCATATAGGATAGATAGAATGCTACATGCCTAAGAATTGTAAATAGTTTTGATATCATCAGCAAAAGTGAAGACGCCTAAATGTGTGTGAAAATGTTCTGTACACCACAAAAATGTTATAAATTAACGTACTATTTATTTACTTTCGTCAACATATTTTAAATTTTTGAAAACAATGCATCATAAAAACAATAAAAGTGGTAGTGCTGTATAAAAAATTCATTCCACTTTCTGTTATAATATTACTAAAACACATGAGAACATTATGTACAATTGTTTTAACTTTCTACGAAAAATAAACAGAGTTATTTTATTGTTCTAAGCCCCGTTTCTTAAAACAATACCTACATTTCTTTCTTTAGTACATATTACTTGTGTTTAAGGCGGAAAAAGCTTGAATGAAATTGTTATTTGTTAGCCCTAAGTGTCAATTACTGAGGCTTTCTCGAAGCACTTTGAAACAAGAATGGGCTTTATTGAGATTTGTTTTGCTGACTTTGCTGACAATATTATTGATTTACACATTGACTAAAGAGGTCTTTCGTTCGATTCCCGGGTCGGGCTAAAAGGTGCTGTTGGGTTTTCTTTGTTGTTGTTGGAGTATGAAGAAGCAGAAGAGCACCTCAGCCCTTGGTCCCGGTTTCACGAAAGTCTGAAGCTAACTTCAGTGAGAAGTTAGTACTATCAAATATACTGACAATTAGTTCAACGTCGAAATTAGTTCACCCTCAAGGTTGCGGAAGTCTCATATCAGTCGCTTCGTTTAAAAACTGATGTTTAGGTAAACCGATGGAACTAGTAGAATATACCTTTACACATCTCAAACAAGCATGGATTTAACCTGAACGAATTAAGGCGGAAACATACCAACGTGTCGATAGTTTCGTGACGCGTCAGAAGCATATCGGTTTCATACATTTAATATGATTAGGGACAAATTTGTATATCGTGTCGCGTGACGCGTCACGACACTCCTCGACACATTAGTCTGTTTCCGCCTTTGCGTATTCCTAAATCCTAACTTATAAATGCGAATGAGTTATTATTTTTTTGTTTGTTATGCTTCCACGGCTGAACTGCTAAACCGAATCAGGGAATACCACAGGATATTTTTGACCCCAATAGCCGATACACTAGCCTAGATTAAGGTAAAGGCTAGTTATTATGACGTATTTAAATAGTTATTAACTTCAGTTTACTTGTAGAGATGGAAATGCATAATTTCAAATTGTTTTGTTTTATTGTTTTACCCACGTCTGAGAATGTAGTGTTATGTTAATTTTGTCCTGGATAAGTATAGTTGAGCGATCGGTCAGTTCAGCTATGAATGAGGTCGTTGCTCGCTTTTGTCTATGGATTGTAGGATGCATCTTATTATCTATTTGCTTTTATTTTGTTTTGTATTTGTGTACTATTTTGTTCGCTTTCTCTTGTTTTATACTCGTTATGTATTTTTTTTTTCAAAAAAACAGTAGGTAATATAATTTATGTTGCAAAAGTTGATAGTTTATATACTACTACTATCTATAAAAATGTATAAAATTGACGTGTCAGTTTGTTATTACAGCGTTTCAGTAAATGGATGTGGAAGTATATATACGACAAAACATGCGCATACTAAGTACTTATTATATACTCACATAAAAAAAAATCTTGTCTGTCTGTCTGCTTGTTCTGTCTTAATTCTTGAACGGTTGAACCGATTTTGATGAGGATTTCCCTAGCAGATAGCTGATCATGTAAGGAGTAATTATGCACCTGTAGAATTAAAATGGCTTTATCTACTTTTGCTTACGTTTATAGGTAAAATATAAAGGTGAGAAAATAACACGTACTATTCAAGGTCTTAGTAGAAATGATTGCACGCAATTAAACAGCTAAGTGAGGACATTACGAAGACATTGAAATATTGCAAAAAAATTGCTGAATTTCCTTTTGGTTAAAGGAAAAAATGTTATTTTAGGAAACCTTGTCTTTATTGTACCGAGGACTTTACAAAGGATGTTTTTTGCACTAAAGTTTACAAATACATGACCTAGAGACCCAGACGTTTAGAAACTGATAGAACCTAAGGAACCTATGTTATTTTGTATCTTTTGACGAGGCTTTTAGTCGGGTATATATTTAAATTTTGTTAGCCCCTTCTAATATTATAAATGTGAAAGTAACTACGTCTGTATGTCTGTGACGTTTTCACGCTGAAATGATTTTGAAGAAATTTGGTATAGATAAATTAATAAAATTAATAAAAAATAAATGGAACTTTGGGAAAGAACATAGGCTACTTTTTACCTTCATAATCAAAATTAGAGAACTCAATCGTACTAATAGATATTTTCATCAACATAATATTTAAAATTAAGTTTCGATTATTTCGAACATTAACCTCTGATTATAATAATCAACGTTAATACTTTCAGAAAAAACCTACACCAGTTAATTGTACATCATTCACGAGTAAAAGGAAGATATTAACTGTACACTATAAAAAGCATTTAAACCGCTAAAACGAGACGAAAAAAACCGCAATAAAAAACTTGCGCATGGCAGACAGAACAGATTTTCTTCAATAAAACAAAAAAAGCGGCCAAGTGCGAGTCGGACTCGCCCATGAAGGGTTCCGTATCAGCTAGTAACATCATTTAAAAGTTCTTGTAGTTCGTTGTAACTTTCATCGATGTTTTAATAATAGTGTTTTGATTGGATGAAAGGTAAATTGCGTGTTACGATTTATGACGTATTAAAAAAAACTACTCACTAGATCTCGTTCAAACCAATTTTCGTTGGTAGTTTGCATGGTAATGTACAACATATATTTTTTTTAGTTTTATCACTCTCTTATTTTAGAAGTTAGAGGGGGGAGGGACACACATTTTTCCACTTTGGAAGTGTCTCTAGCGCAAACTATTCAGTTTAGAAAAAAATGATTTTAGAAACCTCAACATCATTTTTGAAGACCTATCTATAGATACCCCACACGTATAGGTTTGATGAAAAAAAAATTTTTGAATCTCAGTTCCAAGTATGGGGACCCCCAAAAAGTATTGTTTTTTTTCTATTTTTATGTAAAAATCTTAATGCGGTTCACAGAATACATCGACTGACCAAATTTCAACAGTATAGCTCTTATAGTTTCGGAAATAATTGGCTGTGACATACGGACGGACAGACAGACAGACAGACTTGACGAATCTATAAGGGTTCCGTTCCGTTCCGTACCCTAAAAACCAATCAATAATGATACACCAAAAGTAATTACCATCAAGCTACTTATAGACGTATTAAGTAAAGCGCAGTCCTCCTGAGGCTGGCCACCCTCCTTTTCCCCCATTGTTTCAATCCCTCAGGCCCGACCGAAACCTTCACACAATGACACTTAGAACCCCAACAAAAGGGGAAAATTGTTGCGTTTTCACTGGAATTTCCACGTTTCTAAATGTCTAGGGAAAACGAGGAAAAATGTGAAATGATGACGACAATCGTGAGTTTTTGGGAGTATTTTTAGGTTTACTATAGAACTGTACCTATTTAGGAATGAATGCTATGTCGCTCAACGGAGAAAGTATAATTATTTTGTACTTGCGACCGGGCCCGGCTTCGCACAAGTCTTTGTAATTTTCAGATTTCTTCTACTATAATATGTATTTATTACACAAACATATTATGTAAACCTTTCTCTTTAATCGCTCTATCTATTTCTGGAAATTGCATCAAAATCTGATGAGTAATTTAAACGATCTCAGCGAACAGATGGCGGGAGCGAATACAATTTATGCTATATAAAGATATAGGAGAAACACATCTGATATCAAACCAGATAGATCATGTACTTTAGTGACTCTATTGTTGTTAAATATATTATAAACTGGCTGAGTGAGATTACCCGGAACAAACTGACAGACAGTGAGACAAATTTAAAAAAAAATGCGTTTTGATGTTAGTACCGTATATACTCGTACTTTGTAAAAAACTGTACATATATGTAATAACAACTGTATAACACAAAATTACATTTTGACAATTAAATGAGCAATTATAAGAGCTGTTGAATTCTAATGAACAATTATGAATAATACAGATTCCATGTATAAATTAATAGCACTGTACTCCTTACAAATCTATAGAACTATCTAGATCATCCCACGGTAGTAAACAACTTATGTACCACGAATTCGTGACTAAATAACAAACAAGAGAATATAATAAAACTGAGAAACTCGTCGATATACCTGTCGTAATATCTGTTCCTTAACTCATATCAAAAGATGCTTTGGAGAACATAAAACACAAGTTAGAACCGATAAAACTCGTATCAAGGGGAGACGAATCGAACCTATAACTGGTATATAATATTCGGCAGTCGGCCTTGCTAGGCGAACGATAACAAAAAAGTGACTGACGATTGTTTGAAGATGTAACCATTCAAATTCCATAGCTAAAGCTACAATAAGCATTTCGCTCTCAAAGTTTGTGCGTCTGATATTCAAATTGGCTTTAACTTTGCCATGTGTTCGTCTTCAGGAGCCCTTAAAATTCATTGGAATTTGTCTTATGGGTCTTTAATTAGACATACGCATTTGTTTTTAAAATACTAATTGGATAATGATATCCTACTAACATTATAAACGCGAAAGTTTGTGAGTATGTATGTTTGTTGCTCTTTCACGCAAAAACTACTGAATGAATTTTGATGAAACTTAGCAATATATAACTTATATATCAGAATAAGGCCCGTATTACACTGTAAAATATTTGATAAAAGATCTTTTATAAAATATATGATAAAATATTTGACGAATGGATCTTTTATAAAAGATTTGTGGCTAGAGTTTACACTACGTAAAAGATACACGTCAAATATCATTGTTGATCAAATATTGGTTTAGTTCGGTTATTATACTTGAGTATTAAAACGTCATTGAAACTGTTGGTCTAGCACTTGTAATCAACAATATCATGGATGATGTAGCATTCTTTGCTTGTTTAACTACATTGAGTGCTATAATATTGACTGCTTTATTGAAGAAAAGGCAATGTCACCGACGCAAGCGTGTTTGGGTTAAACAATGGGTTGCAAGGCGTGGCGTTAAAGGGATTCAACAAAACATAAAATAATTATTAAGTGAAGACAAGTTATTTTATAAATACCTTGCCTTTTGTTTCTATTTTTGTAGTCTTCGTGTTTTGTGTTGTTCAGCGTTTCGTGGCATTCGTAAATGTTTTTAAATAAATATAGTAATAAAAATAAATAATAAATATCATTAAACAAATAATAAATTTCAAACAATCAATACATAATTTCATTAAGCAACATTATTTTTTATAATGCTTTATTCATGTATTGTCGAGAACTTCGAGTAACAAATCATTGTCTTCAGATTCTGACTTTTTTAAATCACACATTATTGACATTAAATAATTACAACATTTTTGCGGATAGTTTCCCAGGTCTTGGTATATTTTTGACATAACTTTTTTTTTCTTTAATTAACTATAGGCATTTTAACGAATGACTTGCTGATAAACGTACCTACGAATTGAACAATCAAATTACTAATAACAATAACAATCAAGGTATTTGTAGTAAATATAAGCGCAGTTTAACCTTAACCACGAATTCTTATGAATATGTTTATATTGATAATAGTGTTCTCTCTGACTCTGCTCTCTTAGTAACAATCAATCGCACTAGATGTCGCTAAGATTGTATTATCTCAGGGCTATACACCTTTATTTTGCTTATTTTGAAATAAAAAAAAATTGACATTATAAAAATCCCCCTAAAAATATGACACCCCTAAAAAACCCCATCCTACACTTTTCCCCCCTAAATTTAGGGGGAAATCCCCTAAGCTGGGTACTCTGAGTTTATTCTTGCTACTACATGACAAAATTAACTACTAAATGGTGGTGCCACCTTACAAAAAATAATGCTAAATTGTGCAATAATATGGTAGAAATAGGTGCCGATGCAATCCAAATCTTTTATAAAATGTAATGCCAACCTATTAAATATGATAAAAGAAATATTTTATAAAAGAAATATTTTATAAAATATGGCCTATTACACTATCAAAGATCCTTGTCAAATGTGGCATTCGTACTCGGAAATCAATAATTTTGTTGTTTCAACAGTCCAACTGAACTTAATTGTTGCCATTGGTTAATGAAACCTCCATCGTGGTGTCTCGAACAGAAAAAGGGACGAAGCAAAGTTTATTCTTGCTACATTAAGATAAAATTCGGTTCCCGGGTCAGACAAAATATTTGTGTGATTCACAAATATTTGTTTCGGAGTCTGGGTGTTTTTCTATGTTTAATATGTATGTATTTACAAAAAGCAGCCAAGTGCGAGTCGGACTCGCCCATGAAGGGTTCCGTAGCAGCTAGTATCATCATAATTTTTTTATAATTCGTTGTAACTTGTATTGATGTTTTAATAATAGTGTTTTGATTGAAACAAATGTAAATTGCGGTTTATGATTTACGACGTATTAAAAAAAACTACTTACTAGATCTCGTTCAAACCAATTTCCGTTGGAAGTTTGCATGGTAATATACATCATATATTTTTTTTTAGTTTCATCACTCTCTTATTTTAGAAATTACAGAAATTACACATTTCACCACTTTAAAAGTATCTCTCGCGCAAACTATTCAGTTTAGAAAAAAATGATAATGAAACCTCAATATCATTTTTGAAGACCTATCCATAGATAACCCACACGTATGGTTTTAATGAAAACATTTTTTTTGAGTTTCAGTTCTAAGTATGGGGACCCCCAAAATATATTGCTTTTTTTTTCTATTTTTGTGTAAAAATATTTATGTGGTTCACAGAATACATCTACTGACCAAGTTTCAACAGTATAGCTCTTATAGTGGCTGTGACATACGGACGAACAGACAGACGGACAGACAGACATGACGAATCTATAAGAGTTCCGTTTTTTGCCATTTGGCAACGGAACCCTAAAAAAAGTATGTTTATGTATTTATATCAGTTGTTTAGTAGCCATACAAGCTCAGCTTAGTTTGAGACTAGATGACGTTGTGTGTAAGTTGTTCGAAATATTTATTTATGTTTGAATTAATAATATGGTAGAAATAGGTAGAATTAGGCTTAACTAATTCTACCATATTATTGCACAATTTAGTTTTATTTTTTGTAAGGTGGTAACACCATTTAGTAGTTAATTTGTTCAAAATTCTTTTATAAAATGTAATGCGAGTCCGTTAACTTTGATAAAAGAAATTTTATAAAAGAAATATTTTATAAAATATGGCCTATTACACTATCAAAGATCTTTGTCAAAGAACTTTTATAATAGATCTTTTATCAAATATTTTACAGTGTAATACGGACCTAACACATAGGCTTCTATCTATCGCGATAACCTGCACGCGGGCGGAGGCGCGGGCATCTATTAACCTTGAGTTTGTTTCGATGTTTTATAGCTGTTTTAATTAACGTCCCATAAATTTACGGAGTCACTTAGAGAGAGTTAGGTAACCCTTAATTATGTTTTAGTTTTTCCAACCTTTAGAGGACAGCAAGTGGTTATATTTCTCTTAAAACTTAGGGACTATCTACGTTAGGGGGTAAGTAAGGAGACTGTTTATGTGAAGTTGGCGAAAATATGCATTAGAGAAGTACGTTTACGTAAGGTATCTAGATGCTCATAAATAAACTTTATAATAAAGCTAGTCACTATATCATTAAATTTATAGATTGAAGCACGAACGTGCATGTAATAAGTTTTAAATAAGCATTTATATATAGCATTTTAAATAAAAACTTTTAAGAACTTAGATAGACAAGTCTCTCTGTCTGTTATACTTTTACGTCTAAACCACTACGTTGATTTCAATCAAACTTCTCATGGAAATACTTTCATTTTTGAAGACCTTTTTAGCTAATACAAAAACTAGTATACTAAAAAACATGTTTTCTTAAAGGAACTCTGTTCCTGTTCTCATATTTCATTTATGTCAATATATTCCAAAGCCATATTATTCTAAAGAATTCCAAAAACGACTTATGCAAGACGCATGAACAGCGAATACACCGTATCATTATCGATCATAGTATCTTCGTATCCTAGAAAAAAATATTCAAAGTCCGTCTATCGGATTCATTCTTCATGTATGTACGTGGTTTGAATCCGATATGTTATTTAAATCTCGGAGTATCGCTTCTTGTACATTTTGGGGTATATTATCCGATGCCAGTTGCTCCATGGGAAAATTGAAATTCAGGTAAAACCGGTTGAACTAGTAGCCGACCCCAAGTAAACTTGGAAATAAGGGATAGGAAGATGATGAAATGGGTTATACACGTATTTAGGTAGTGCCCCCTTAGCTAAGTTGCAATTGTGTTGCGTCGATTATATATTTTTCTACAATCGCTAACGCCTTACTCTAACGACTTTGAGAAATGTCGTTATCATGTATGTATTTTTAGTTTTTATATAAACCTTTATGTTTGTAGAATACCAATTACCAAAGGAGGCCGTTCCGTGTTATTACTTATTATATTCCATCTCCTATTAATCTTGCCTAGATGTTATAAAAAAATCATAAAACTGGGAAGACTGGGGACATTATCTTGGTAAATACCAAGATAAAAAATATTAATGTAAACTCAAAATTTAAAACATCAAATTCTACTTTCTGACCTTTTCCAGTATATTTTCCTTAATAGTTACCAGTTACCAGAAATATCTTACACATTGCCATCTTTTTTTTTAAGTGGTGACTGTCAAAATGGCTGATGGAAAGCGTGAGAAGAATCCAAGAGTGGAAGTCTCCATCCTCAATGCGAACCTGGATACTGCAGTATGGTGCACTATGGCGGCCTTATTAGCTGCACTTCCTCACCCCGCTTAATAAACCCGGGATCGTCGGTAGTAGTGAAATACGTTCGCAAACGAACCATGCAAACCTAGATTATGAAACCATGAACATTGACTGCCTTGTTGGTCTGGTGGTTAGCGTATGCGGTTACTGATCAAGATCTCGGGTTCGATTTCTGGGTCGGTCCAAATGTTTGTGTGAACCACAAACATTTCTTTCATAGTCAGGTGTTTTCTATATATAATATGTATGTATATACAAAAAAAAAGATTTTTTTATGTATTTATACCAGTTGTCTAGTACCCATAATACAAGCTCAGTTTAGCTGGGGTTAGATGACGTTGTGTGTAATATTTCCGAAATATTAATTTATTTATAAACTGCTGATAAACATTTTTCTAGACCCAGAAGCACAGATGACCCCTAGGGTACTCCCTAGGTACTCCCCCTAGGGTATTCTTCTGGGCATAGGTTGCTACCTATGCCCAGAAGAGATCATTGTTCTCATCACAGTATTACCTATGTGTTTGTTTGATCTTTTGATCTAACTGATAAAAGAAAATATAAAAGCATTTTATGTAACAGACTCAATAAATAAATTGATTAAGTACAATTCCAGCAAAATTTCCGCTCATTTTATATCAGCCATATTTTCTATAGCCACAGTAAAAGAATTGATTCCGTCAGAATGGTCCAGGGTTCGGAAACGTCCCGGGTGACGATAAAATATGAACGGTCTGCTTTTATGAGTGCCGAAGGGTGACGTGCCTGGATTGACGGTTGTTTGTAAGAAAGAATCGTCTGTTGTCTACTGTAAAATAATATTAGAAAACTTGTAGTGTAGAAGTAAGTTTTGGTCAAAAATAAATCAGTAATGTATGCAATGGAAGTTATGAGAAAGTGTTTTAGACAGAATATGCCTCATCAGTCAGACTCTTTTTATTGCAGTCAGTATAGAAAGACAGTCTCTTTATTATTTCTATTCTTCGGGGCAATTGTCTTACTTCTTTATTAGAAAGAGACTTATATCTATATGACGGAGACATTCGACTGCACGGCTGGCCAGCTTTAAATGTTCGCCACTTCGTTTCCTAAAGCGCCAAGTCTTGTGGGTTCAAATCATGCACAGGATAACACCGTATGTGTTCCTCAAATTGTTATTCTGAGTTTTATTGGGATATAGGGTTTAAAGAAAAATATAGAAGCAAGTCAAATCTGGTAATAATAATTATTACGATATTGACGCATCTATAAATGGTTCTGAAACAGAAACCCAAGTAAACTTCCTATAAAGTTTTACATTGGAATGTTGTTTGTTCAACACAGTTCTACTGTACCGGTTGATAGGTACATTTATACAGCGTGTGTACAAAAGGTCCGGTCATAAATTAAAAATAGCTATCTATAGTAATAAAATGATATATAATAATAATATAATACAAGTGGTTGGTCTAGTGGTTAGCGTATGCGATTGCTAATCAAGAGGTCTCGGGTTCAAATCCCGGGTCGGGCCAAAAAATGTGTTTGGGTTTTTCTTAGAAATTCCTTATAGCAGCCCGGAGTTTGGAAGTTTGGTGGTGCCTCGGAGAGCACGTAAAGTCGTCGGTCCCGGTTGTCATGAACATCTATGGCAATCGTTATTGGGAAGTCAGTGCCCTCAAATATTTGAATTTCAGTTCTCCTTTAGGGTTACGGAGGTCAGATGCCAGTCGCTCCGTGGAAATAACTGAAATTCAGGTAAAACCTGGTAAAACCAGTTGAACTAGTAGCCAACCCCAAATAAATTTGGGAATAAAGGTTTGGAAGAAGATAAAATACAAGTAGTAATATTAATTTAAAATAGTAATAATATTCATTTATTTATACATATTATACATAGAAAACACCTAAACTCTAAGAAATAATTCCGGATCACACAAACATTTGGTCCGACCCGGGAATCGAACCCGAAACCTCAAGCACAGCATTCGCATACGCTACCACTAACCCCGAAGCAGTCATATATAGGGGAATAGGTATCAATAGGTATGAAATCTTTTGATTATGGTTATTACATCCTGGGTAAGACGTCAAATACGTGAAATTTCACATATCTATGTGATTTAATACATACTAATATTGTAAATTCGAAAGTTACTGTCTGTCACTCTTTCACGTCTAAACCACTGCATCGATTTAAGAGAATTTTGGTACAGAGATACTTAACGTTTCTTAAGAAAGGACATGACTACTCTTCATCACGATTACCGATAGATACACGGGCGGAGCCGCGGTCGTAAACTAGGAAATGTATAGTTAAATAAGGTTGATAAAGAAGACTTGTGGTAAAAAACAAAATTAAAATGTGATAGAAAAATTTAATGGATGTTCCATTCTGAAAAACTCAAATTACAAGGTATCATTCATAACAATTTAAAAGATATCTTTGTGATGACATTACTAAGAGAATTTAGGAAATTAAATCCGTATAATATAATTATTTGGATCTTATTACATCAGCCTGTATTGATATAGTAATTGAAAACAAAACCAAATTAAACCGTTACGTGTAATAGCATTAACTCAGAACTTAATTAAGCATATTTTTATTCCTAGCTAGTATTTCTGTTTAATTTTTTTGTGAAATAAATTCCCAGCAGGTGGACAAAAACATCACCATCATCATCACCTATTCAAAGTAAACCCGACGGAATGAATGATCTTCCGATCTGTGTTTTACAGTTCTATTTTTTACTGAATTGCGACAGAAGGAGGGTAATGTTTTATAGTTAAATTGTTATCAGGTATTTAAAAAATCTTAATACATACCTCCATGCTGAATATATGTAAAAATTCCTACTAATCTGTACAAATAAATAAAATATAGTACTTACATAAAAAAGCAATTTTCAAAAAAAATAAACTGTCTGTATGTCCGTCTTTATTATTTTCCTATTTTATTAATTTTGTATAGATTTGGACATTATTGTAGATATTTTATATTTTAACTTGAACTTTTTGTACTCGAACCATTCCTTCGTATCAACAAAGTCACGCCAAAAATCGATTGACTGTATTTTTCGCGATAGTAATACCATTAGGGTCAGTTTAGAGACGCCATTTTCTATTTTACAGCCCTTTGAAGTGCTAGGGGATGCTTTTTATGGCTTCTTCAAAACACAATACAAAAACATTGAAGTAAAGGCGTCGTGTCGTAGCGAGGGTTTGTTGCAGTTTGATAACCTGCAGACTATTTAGGGGTTTTGGGGTGGTTTTATTATTTGGGGTAAATTTGTAAAATGATAAAAATACGTTTATACAAATAAATGTAAATGAAATGTCAGCTTTTAATGTTTACTTTTTACTAAATGCATTATTTTTACTAAATGCATTATGTAAACATTTTTTTTGAAACTCTGGTAGTCTTCTAAAAGAGTAGTTCGAAGTCAGGACTTGACAGTGGTTATAAAGTTATAAAATTTACAATGTAGAAACGGCTGCATAAAAGTAAATTAGCCTCGTAAATATTTTTACTATTTTACTTTGTCATAATCCAAGCTGAAGAGTTTGTATATTTGTTAGAATACATTAATCTCAAGAAGGTCCGATTTGAAAAAATCTACCAGTGTTTGATAGCCTAGTTATTGAGGATGGCTATAGGCTACCTATCATCACGCAACGGCCAATAGGAGTGGATTATCAATTAAATATGTTGCAAAAATATTCCTTTTGAAAGCTTCGAAAACGTTCAATGTTTAACTAAAACAATGTATGAAAGAAATGTTACCTTTTATAATTTTAACAAAAGAGAACCGACTTCAATGAAAAACTATTCCGAGTACCCAAATCGTGACAATTGTGCCTTCATAGGGAACTCCTCAAATATCATTATTTGAGGAGTTCCCTCGCTTTCCTTGGGATCCCATCATCAGATCTCGATATGATCACGATGGGACCACCTGTAAGCTACGCCCGTTCCAATTCAAAAAGAATTTTTGAAATCGGTTCATAAACGACGCAATTGTCGCTGAACATACATAAAAAAAAACGATTCCGACGAATTTAGAACCTCTTCCTTTTTTTGAAGTCGGTTAAAAAGAAAAAAATATTCCTTTTGAAAGCTTCGAAAACCTTCAAAGTTTAACTAAAACAATGTATGAAAGAAATGTTACCCTTTTAAAAGTTCATAAAAAATCGCGAAGGCATATATCTTTCTATTAATTTTCACTTACAATAACTTTTTTTTGGTTAACAAATTTGTTTCCGTTGCATAAAATCAAGCTACGGGCAGTAAAAGATGTCAAGTCAAATTAGTCGATGCTATAAAATAGAACATCCATAAAGCCAGCTGAGCACTAATACAAGTAAATACAGCACACCATTATTAATATTAGTTACAGTTATTCAAGATATACGGGCTCATACAAGCTTAACTTTGATTAAGTACCCAGGCATCGCATCTACACTCCTGTTATGCATGCATATGAGATCGCCGTGATCTGATTACTGGCGCTCAATTACTGCATCTCATCTTACTTAATGTGTATAATATCAACTCCTCAATGATTCACGCATACACTTATAAGTTTCTCTCTTGTAAGATGGAGAATGAGTTGTTTGCAAATTAATGGTGGGTAAATTACGAATGAAATTACATATATGTAAATCGATTAACATAATAATAAAAAAGGGGCCAAGTGCGAGTCGGACTCGCCCATGAAGGGTTCCGTACCAGCAAGTACCATCATATAAAAGTTCTTGTAGTTCGTTGTAACTTTCATCGATGTTTTTATACTAGTGTATTGATTGGATGAAAGGTTTATTGCGTGTTACGATTTATGACGTATTAAAAAAAAACTACTAGCTAGATCTCGTTCAAACCAATTTTCGTTGGTAGTTTACATGGTAATGTATAACATATATTTTTTTTTAGTTTTATCACTCTCTTATTTTAGAAGTTAGAGGGGGGGGGGACACACATTTTTCCACTTTGGAAGTGTCTCTCGCGCAAACTATTCAGTTTAGAAAAAAATGATTTTAGAAACCTCAACATCATTTTTGAAGACCTATCCATAGATACCCCACACGTATAGGTTTGATGAAAAAAAAAATTTTGAGTTTCAGTTCCAAGTATGGGGACCCCCAAAATGTATTGTTTTTTTTCTATTTTTATGTAAAAATCTTAATGCGGTTCACAGAATACATCGACTGAAAAAATTTCAACAGTGTAGCTCTTATAGTTTCGGAAATAATTGGCTGTGACATACGGACGGACAGACAGACAGACAGACAGACAGACTTGACGAATCTATAAGGGTTCCGTTTTTTGCCATTTGGCTACGGAACCCTAAAAATGATCTTAACTGTTTTACCTTGCGTAAATCCCTACTTCCCTACTTATATTATAAATGCGAAAGTAACTCTGTTTGTCTGTCTGTTACGCTTTCACGCCTAAACCACTGAACCGGTTTTGATGAAATTAGGTATGAAGATAGAACTGAACTTGGGAAAGGACATAGGCTACTTTTACCGCTAAACCGACGTACACGCGGGCGGAGCCGCGGGTGAAAGCTAGTAATAAATATTTCGAGCATCTCACACACAACGTCATCTAGTTTCAAACTAAGCATAGCTTGTTCTATAAAACTTATAATGACTGATATAATACATATATACTTTTTTTTATATAATTATGCATATTATAGACTGAAATAAATCATAGAAGACTGCGTTGTTGGTCTAGTGGTTAGCGTATGTGGCTGCTGATCAAGAGGTTTCGTGTTCGATTCCCGGGTAATATCAAATATTTATGTGATCCACAAATATTTGTTTCGTAGTCTGGGTGTTTTTCTATGCTTAATATGTATTATGTATGTATTTACAAAAAAAATATGTGGTACTGTCTACTAAGCTGTATCATAATCATCAGCTTTTAATAGTCCATTGCTGGACATAAACGTCTCCTGGAAAAGGAGATTTTGGCCTATTAAAATAGAAAAACTCTCGTGGAAAGCTGATGAGGATTTTTAAAATACTATACATATATACTGTATAATGTATCAAAGATTATCGGCTCATACTCGTGGAGATGATCATTTACAATACATTGAAGAGAATGCTCGTCAAATCCTTCCAATGCTAACAGGGGTCCAAAAAGTCAGTAGCAAGAAAGTAAAATCAATTTCCCCTTTGCCGTGATTAGAGCAATCGTCTGGAAATAGTTTATGGGGGGCATTTAGGACATTCACCTCATTCGGCAATGTCGATTGGGGATCAAAGTAACCTCTTTCTAACTAGATTATATAGGTATATATTGGTTTTGTTGATACAGATATAGGGTTAGTTTTCTTTATTTGTCACTCATATTTTGACTGCTTTTATGACCTAGTGGTTAGCGTATGCGACTGATGATCAAGAGGTTCGATTCCCAGGTTGGATCAAATGTTTATATGATCTGTAAATATTTTTTCGCAGTTGAGGTGTTTTCTATGTATTGTATGTATTTATATCAGTGGTCTAGTACCCATAGTACCTTTGCTTAGTTTTGGACTAGATGATGTTGACGTCAGACGTTCAAAATATTTATTTATTTACTATTTTATATTCAGCTGTTCCATCTCTGATATTGTAACAAGTTAGTGAAATTTTGCTAATTAAATTCGTACTTAAGAGCCAAACTGCTTCTTCCCCTGGGGTAGGACCTTTCTAGGCGTGGTTTCAGTTATGGGAAGATCTAAAAGGAGGTGTGAGGTTGGCCGTCAGGATGGATTTTAGTGAAATCATTACATACTCCTACATCCTGGCTTCTAGGTCCCTAAGTACTTGAAAATTCAAATGGTCTTCCCCCACCCCGACAATAAAAATAAAACAAAACAGTTTCAGCTGATCTTAACTTTTAATAGCTTGATTTTGACTTTTATCTTGAACTTCCGAATATTGGACGAAGCTTGATACAAGATAAAGCTTTTTAAACTACGGGTACCAAAACATTTTGAGTTATTTCTCGTAATTCAATAAAATGCAAAATTAATAGATAATTGTCACTGTCAATTTTGGCGCTGGATGAGGGTCTTTCTCCAGGGATACTTCAGCGTCTTGGACGTAAAAAGACGATGTCTATCTCTTCAATAATCACTTAGTTACCACAGACTACACTCTCGGGAGAACCGTTTGAGACTTACTTCGGGTTTGTGGAATAGAGAAAAGTTTTTCAAAGAAAACCGCTATTATTAACCGACTTCAAAAAAAAGGAGGAGGTTCTCAATTCGTCGGAATCTTTTTTTTTTATGTATGTTCAGCGATAATTTCGTCGTATAAGAACCGATTTCAAAAATTCTTTTTGCATTGGACACACATTACCGGTGAAGGGGCACTTCTTGTCGATGTATGTGCCTTCAATGGCCTCACGAGGAGTCTTGAACCCAAGACCGACATTCTTTGAATGCCTCATGTCTTTACGCTTCATCCCCCCCTTCTTGTTGAGGAAGACCGTCGCCTGCTTCTGAAACGCTTTCTCTGTCTGATCCGCCATCTTGCTTGACCTTTGCATTGGAATGGCATAGCTTACAGGTGGTCCCATCGTGACCATATCGAGATCTGATGATGGGATCCCAAGGAAATCAAGGGAACTCCTCTAATATCATAGGCACAATTGTCGCGATTTGGGTACTCGGAATAGTTTTTCATTGAAGTCGGTTCCTTTTTGTTAAAATGATGTATAAAAAGTAACTGTTTGTTTGTGTGACTTAACAAATCTCGTACTTAGAAAAGCATGTTGTAGGAGACTTCTAAACAAGCAAAGTTCGCTTGAAAATACTATAAAGGTATAGTAACCGTGAGTAATACCGCAGAACTCAGCTAGTTCCTTAATATATTTTTTTTAATTTAGCCTATCATAGTGACTGTACCCTGCCTGATGGTAAGCATGAGCAGAATCCAAGAGAGTAGGCCACCACACTTGCTGCGAATGCAGGCAATAAAGTATGGAAACCCACACTATGGCGGCTTAGTGAGATGCTTTTTCACGCCCCGTTTAAAGGACCCGGGATCATAGTGGGAAGGAAAAACCTGAGTTCCAGATTTTGACTGTTCGGCGTAGACTAGTAAAATTAAAATAATAATAAAGTTTTTTCTACAGAATTCAACAAAAGACCTACTCTGATAAAAAATAAATGGTCATTTTTATGGCATATTTGTTATTTTATTTTATACAAACAAAGACACGCTTTACTGCGACCGAAGTATTCGGCCACAATATCATAATATTTATGTTATTCAAATAAAGAGTTATTTTGTCCAGGATTATTAGGGTTATAGTTACGTAACAATAACGTGTGAAAACAATGGGTGTTATTGGTTTGAAGAATGACCTTGATTTTGACGACTTTTTGTTATAACGTCCACAGTATGTATTGTATGGACGAAAGGTATGTAATTTCATTCTTATTGTATCCAATTTGTACAGGTTTTTTGTTGAATATAACGAAGAAAAATTAATTAGATTTTTAATTTGGTTCTACTGTTTACATTGTTCATATGTTATGAATGTTGGTTAGGTTTTATTTAACATGTTCGCAGTTCTGCTGTCCGGTGATATGTTTTGTTAATTTTGTTTTAATATTTTCACTTTTAATTAAACTGAAATTTTAATAATAGATTACATAACTACATTTGGATATAATATGTTGTGTTGTGAGTATATGGAATGTAAAATGCCAAAAGGAATAAATTTTACAAACATACAAGAAATGGACACAAAGACCCAGACTCAGTACAAAAATTTGTTTATCACACCAAGTGTTATTTCGTGTGGGGTTTGAACCCACTATACTCGGCACAGTAGAGAGCGGCATAGCAACGGCTTAAATCCATACAGTCATAATTATGAAATACTTAAACCATTGATTTTGAAATGCTTCAATTAATTCCTTTGTACATCTATAAACGTAACCATTGACGTCACAACAAGAGCCCTCAGAAACACACCCCTGTACTATACCAACATAATGACCCGGTCTATAAGTGACTGTGTCTTAAAATACACAACAATGTTAACATACATGTTTTAGCATTCGTCTGTGTCTGAAGTATTTATTAGTTCTAAATTCAGTCGTGCACACTGGCGGAATCCTTAAGTGGTTGTTGCGTTTTCTTTGTGCTCAAAAATAACATAGTGTGGTCGAGCCCTCGTACTTCAAGTGGGTTTTAAATAGCTGCTAAGCTTGTCTAGTTAGGACTGGTTAGAAGCTTCAATGTTCGTTTATTTCGGAAGAACTAGTACAGTTTTCCAGAGATTTTTTTTTACCTTAAATATATACAAATAAATAAAATTGAAGTATCTGTATGTAACATCAATTGAACGGTTTTTTACTAAATCTTTATATATATAATTCTTGTGTGAGTGTGTATTTCACTGAACTTCTCTCAAACGACTGGACCGATTTTGATGAAATTTTTTGTGTGTCTTCAAGGAGATCTGGGAATGGTTTAGATTCGCAATTGGACCCGGTAGGTGGCGCTGCGATCAAGTTCTGGAATTTTAAAGTTGGGCGATACGAAGTTCGCTGGGTCAACTAGTGCATATATAAGTTTGTACTTTTAAACTTATACCATAAAATCAATTTTATTTTTTTGTCTGTCTGTCTATCTGTCTGTTTGTTCCGGGAATCTCTAGAACGGCTGAACCGATTTTGATGGGACTTTCACTGACATAAAGCAAACTCTACTCTTACTGATGGAAAGCATGTGTAGAATCCAGAAGTAGGGGCCACCATCCTCATTGCTAGTGAACCGCACCTTAAATTACTGGCTTAGTGAGATGTTTCTGAGGCCGGAAAAATGATGCAGAATGATTGGGCTCCGGTCTCACAACTCACGTATAATATGTCCCTATGTGTACAGTGACTGTTATCACTTAAAATACCAGCAAAATTCAAAATTCGAAACTGCCCCGAACTTGGCAGACGGGGGAGGATCACCGCCGAAGTTTTCAGTTTAAGTGACGATTTACTATACTTGAGATTGCTTAAGGATATCTATTTAAGTTCAGCTCTGTGGTTTCTCAGAATAGATACCCGTGAACTCCTCGGGGTACAATGCGATCAAGCATTTTATGGATCTTTTGGGATTTAATCTTTATATAGTACAGTTATGGGCCTAATTTTTAATTTACAAGAATGTGTGTTTGTAGTTTTGTGTTTGATTTAATTAAACATATCACGTTTATACACGGACACACCAATTAAAATGCAAGAACGTCCGTCAAAGTTCTATGACTAATAATATTAATTATGTAAATTTATTTATTAATAGCAAAGATTTCAAACGCCACATATTCAAAATCAGCTAAGGCATACAAATTTAATTAATATACTTTCTGAAAAATCTTTCCTACTTATTAAAAGAAAGCCTAGGGTTTCAGATTAGCCAGGGTTCCTCTATTAAGTAGTCTAGCGATCAGTACCGTCGATATCACACACGACATGGGCGATCGCTTTACAAATATCATAACAATTTCTCATTCTAAAAGCTCTGATTATAATAGAAATATCTATATTGAATGTTATCGCAGTATAATTTTAATGGCATATTATATCATTGTGAAGTTCTCGTTACAGGAAGCTCATATATAATAACATTTGATATAAGAATATATATGTTATTTTCATGGCAAAGGGGGAAATACGACGAGACTGGTGACCTGCAACCTTCCTTTAGATTTCAATTCTGTATTGAAATTCTGACATTCTGTACTCTTGAATTCGACACTCCATAACTATTTCATCGTAACTTGAAATTGGAATTGGATTCGTATTAGATTAAAATCGGGATAGAATTCCAGAGTACGGCCGCAGAGTATGCCATCAGCAATGCAAAAGGCACAAAAGTGTGGTTGCATGTTGTGTTATTTGGTTTTCAGCTTACTTTAGTAACGATGATGTTCTCCTAGCGGCTAGGAGGCCAGTCAGAGATATAATAGTGTACAGGTGCACTATGTGTTCATTCTCATAACACGATGGGCCGGCTGTACGAATCGATGTGGGTGAAATCAAGCGCAGTACCGACGGCTTAACGAGCTCTCCGAGTGGTAGTTAGTAACAACGATTCGAAGCTAGGAAATGGACAGTCTTTGTGTCGTCAAACTCTACATACCCACAGTTATCAAAAACATTAATATCAGTTTATTGTCATTGTGTTTTCATTACTTTTTTAATAGATTTTACATTAAAACCAGCATCAGTTTTTTGATACAATTGTTGAATTGACTTCTTTTTGTGTTTCATTTGTATTTTGTCTTCTCCTTATCATTTGACAGCTATATACGTCAATGCATGCGTCAAACTGTCAGGTACTTGTCAGATGATAGATTAGATTATTATGAATAAAGTCATGAGAATGTTGTTATCTATGTAATATCTTAGTGCACTGTACTTGCAATATGAACACTATTCTTAACGATTTTTTTAAATAAATGAGCCTACCAAAGTGTCGCGGCTCTGTCTGGTAGAGAGCATGAATGGAATCCAAGAGTGTTCTTCACCATTCTCATTGTGATGATCATCCTCATGCTTCTTCATCATTAAGTCTCCGGTCTCGCACTTACCAACGAAATAAGATTACACGAATGTTAACATTTTTAGGCTGATATCCTCTGCCCCGGTCGAGCTGCTTCCATGCTGAAATCAGATACTTTAGTACCTCTTTTATGGTGCCAACCTATAACATTTTTTTAAAACCGCGGTCTGCAGCTAGCACAGCTTTATACACGCACTCACGTGCGAAGAACTCGTAAATGAAACATGTTGTATTGTACAACATGTTTCATTTCATCTTAATAAATAAATTGATTGATTACTAGGTTATCTAACTTACATTTCCTGTCGCGCTGACCTTACCCTTCGTCTGATAAAGGGCGCCTCAGATTGAATGCAAGTACCATAAATAATCAATTTAATATTAGGTTCATATGGTTTCACAATATTTACTTCGGAAAGAGGGTTTTAAATAGTGACTATTAAGTAAATTGTTGTCACACTGACAAGAGATATAATTGTTTTTACTGCGAATGTTTTTATTATACATCATCTTCCTAGCTTTTATTTCAATTACTAGTTGAACCGGTTTCACCTGAGTATCAGTTTTTACTCGGATCAACTGACATCCGATCTTTAAAACCCTGAGTATGAACTTAATTCGAAGGTTGAACATTTAAAAAACGATTACCAATATGTTCATGACAACCGAAACCGACGACTTAATGTGGTATTCGAAGCACGAGCATGAAATACCGCCATACTTTCGTACTCCGTGCGGTTAATTTAAAATTTCTGCTAAAAATCAACCAACATTTTAGGCCTGACCTGGGAACCGAACTATGGCGATATAGATCGGCAATCGCATACGCCGACCAACGAGTAGAATGTTTTGAATAAGGCGAACCGACGAAATGTCACCAAGTGAAATATCACTCTTTAATTTTTTTCCACTATGAATGATTTCACCTAAAACAAATCATTGATCTTCTCCCCTAACCCCTAAATCTCCCAACGAACTCACAACTCATAATGTCACCCTTCAAGTTTAACTAATAAATAAGTAAAGACAGCAAAAGCAGGAGTACGGTTGGTGCTATTTTTGGTGTACCTTCTCTCCTGGGTGTAGTAGTAGTGCTTATGCCTCGTAGCTTTTATAGCTTTCTATAGAACTGTGGTGTTGTGTGGTAAGTTTCGATTGCCTCAGTGGCTCAGTAGTAGCGTATGAGACGGTCAGGTTCGATTCCTGAACCAAATAAATGTTTGTATAATTCAAAACCAAGTAATTGTTTCGGAAATTGGGTGTTTTCTCTGGTTTTTTTTTTTAGAATTTTCAAAAAAAAGGTTAAGTATTCTATCGCCAATTTATATTTTAAAAGATAGTAATAAAACAAAACTAGCTTTCGCCCTCCGCTCCGCCCGCGTGTATGTCGGTTATCGCGGTAAGAAATAGCCAAATCCTTTCTTAGACTAGACTATCTGTTTAACAAAATTTATTTAGATCAGTTCAGCAGTTTTGACGTGAAAACGCGATAGACAGACAGACTGAGTTACTTTCGCATTTTAGTAAATATAAAAAATAATAAACAATTTTTATGCAAAATACTGATTTGTTCTCTGCCATAAGTCGAGTTTCAAGCGAAATCTTACTCAACCCAAGTTATTAAAGCAAGGAAATTGTTTGCAGAGTGTAGGGTGTTATACCCATTTACCGTCCGTCCGATAATTTTCTGTTACATCATACTAGAAACATCTAATCTGGTGCATATCCACCTCCCGTTATATAATTATACCGCAAAGAGTGGCAACAGTGAACCAGTATACCTGTTTGGATTAAACCATAGGAAGTGGCGGTAATTTGTGGTACAGATGAGTTCACCTGCATCTATTTTTGTAACTGTGGTATACACTGAAAGTGAAAGAAAGAGGAGACAGAAAATAATAATCATAGTCCATAGAAACAAAGCAAATACAGAGCGCCTAGGGGCGCAGTACAAAGTATAAATAAATATTTCAAACATCTTCACAATGCCATCTAGCTCCAAACTAAGTAGAGCTTATATTATGGGTACCTACTAGACAACTGGTATAAATATTTTTTTGTAAATACATACATATTATACGCAGAAAACACCCAAACTCCGAAAAAAATATTTGCAGATCACAAACATTTGGTCCGACCCGGGAATCGAACCCGAGACCTTAAGCACGCCAGTCGCATAGGCTACCATTGCGCCATAGAGGCAGTCAAGAATATTATAATTATCTACATACTGTTTGTCTAACATAGGTACCACGAGTTACAATACTTAGTACAATGAAAGTGACCAAGTACCAGATAATGAACTCAACTTCTTCAGCCTTGTTTTTTTTTCGTTCCTCCCCTCATTATGTGATTCTGGTGGGGACAGCGATGCATTTATAAGTCTTAAGTTGCAGAGTATACTCCTACCATTACCGCTATGCTCCTATACCGAAAAGTCATCACTGTATTAATAAAACACATCAAAACATAAACACACAACTGCTCACATGAAAGGAACAAATCCACAAGCAGTACATTAACTTATAACTTAAACTTTCCTAACATAATTCAAACTGGTGCGTTTCGTTGCGCACACGCCGCCGCGCCGGTCCGTAATTGGTCGGTGGTTTTCTTTGATCTCGCTGCGCACGAATTAGCACTCTCGATTCAAAAAGCGAACAATCGCGTTTCCGTTTCCGACGTCTTTTTCATTTTAAGTATACTGTATCGGATTTTTCTGGTTAATGGTACTTTTATTGGTGTTCATACCCTAAAATACTCTAAATAGGCTAAAGATAATTGTATCTTATTAATATTACAAGTATAATATCTGAACGTGAAATTTCGTGATGTTTGTTCCTTCTTTACACAAAAACTACCCAACGTATACTACTTACACTACTACTTATTATTGTGGTACTGTAAAACACTAAGGCGCAGTCGTAGGCAAAAGTTAGTTTTATTATAAAAAAGCCAGTGAATTAATATTTTTTACTTCATGTTAAAACTGACTATAAAGAAACATTGTCCACGAATACATATATATTCAACTAAGTTTATTAAACTGAATAAAAATCAAATTTCAATCACAGAAGCTGTCTAAATATCACGCAATATAAAAACATGGCAACTTTTTAGCCAAACAAAAAGTATGTACACAAATAACTTTTTTTTTCATATTCTACGATACCGCACGTCATTCACCGGTGTACTGTTAGGCCGTCAACAACACACCCTCGCAGTCGATGTGAATTAAAAAAAAAAACATTCTACACACAAACGTCAAATCAATTTCCCTTAAATGGAATGGTTCTTAATTTCCTTTCGGCTGCGTGAGTTTTGAATGTTAATTTGAAATTAAAAACAGCATAAATATTTGCTTTTAGAGTACTAACTTTTGCCCGCGGTTTCGCCTGTGTGTATGTAAGTTTTTTTTTTTTTGATTTAACTTCTGCGTCATTTCAATCTGTTCGAGAACAATAAGCCACTGTGTAGGCTGACTACAAGTCTGTCGTTATGTATATGTAGAGAGCTACCGGAAACGTGAGGAGAATGCTCTAAATTATGTCTATGAACCTGTCGCTGAGACTGGGAGTGTCACATCTCTTCAACCTTGTATGCTGTTGTCCACCCGTTCCACTCAAGGCCAGTGCCAGCTTATTTGTGTGCTGTGCCAGTCTACTCTGGTATCTTAGGCTATGTTGGCTGATTTCTTGCCTAACTGTTGGTATTTTTAAGTCTAGGTACATATATCTATTGCTTATACTTTGGGGTATGTGTGTAAGTTATCGCGGTAACCTTAGTAGCCTATGACCTTGCTTAAGAATATCTCCATGCCAAATTTCATTGAAATCGGTGAAGCGTTTTAGCCACAGAGTTACTTTCGAATTATTAATATTAGTTTTACAAGTAAATAAGAATAGTAGAATATATAAATACATATTTGCGAATTCATGCATAACCTGTCTATCATAATTCATCTTTGAAAACAAATTGAATGGCCCATAAATTGTCTATACGTCCGATTACTCAGTGATTTTTTTTATAATAAATAGCATCGATCAACTAGCTATCACTAAATTAAATATACATCTTCTGCTCAATTCTAGTTTGTTTGATAATTTATAGTCAATAAAAAATGTTTGAAATGATAATCAGGTGTTGATTTAAATATTCCCCATTCACCGATCCTAAACGAATGAGGTGTGATAGCACCGCACCCAGATTTACATTTGCACTTTATTTTTTTAAAAGCAACCTTCCGTTGGTTGTCATTGAGAAATGGCGGGTAGTTTGATTGACGTTTGAGGAAAGATGGCGGACGTTGTTGGAGGGGTGTAAAAATTGCCTGTCATTTGCGTTTTTAACATTAATAATATTCTATTGTTGTATGGTGTTTTTTCCTCTGTAATTTTCAGAAATAATATAATAAATTTACGGTTTTACTCACGAAAATATCTGACTAGTTTGGAACTGTGCTGAAACTGCTTTTCAAAAATTGAACTTCATCAACAATTTTGAATAATGTACTGCTGGACAGAGGATGCTTCTTAGAATGGAAGTTTTGACCTACTGTACCAGAATTTCCTGACGGATTGATATATATAAATATATAGGCTTTGTGTCAAGTTTTCTGTTTCTTTACAGTGCTTTCGTGATATTTAGTTTCCTCCCATAAGCCTTAGTCACACTGCATAATCTTAAACCTCGGTTGTATACTGCGACTGCTGTGGTTGAGGTCTCGGGTTCGAATCCCGGGTCGGACCAAGTGTTTGTGTGATCCGCAAGTCTAGGTATTTTCTATGTATGTTTTGTATTTATTTACAAAAAAAATGTTTTATGTATATAAGATATCAGTTGTCCAGTAGCCATAATACAAGCTCTGCTTAGTTTGGGACTAGATGACGTTGTGTGAAAGATGTATAAATATTTACTTGATATTTGTTTAAACATTCTCCACACCGAGTCGTATACGGATGGTATTACTTAGAAAATAATACTTTTATCTCTGCTCCATTTGATATTATCTCGCAATTTGGTCCTTTTATGTCACTGCGACATTTTACCGCAAATATATTTTTATGACTGTCTTATCAATCACAACAAACGGTTTAAATATCTCTTAATGTATACCAAGTGACAAACAAGTTAATATATTGCACATTTGTCTGTTTATCAGAAGCTCCTTAGAGGGCCGCCTTAGGGAGTGTCAAGGACCGAGTATACAGCCTCTGTTCATCCCTTAAGTGAGATGGATCTCCATATAACGGTCCATCTGCATACTTTGTTAGTATTTGCGAATTGGAAAATAGATATTCTATAGATAAATGTGCTATGTTTAGCTTCTTATATCAGAACTGTAAGTCTGCAACATGCTTCAATTGTGAGTGAATAAAAGACTCAACAATAATAGCTTGTTATATGAATATATATTATTCTTATATTATATATGAATTGAACTTAATGTAATGACACTAAGGGTCCCTATTTCTTTAATTTACTTTTCGGAGTGAGTCTTCTGTACTGGTACTATTATGTATTCTGTGGTATTAAATTTTATGGACACATACATCCTAAAAATTCGTTCGGGGTCTGTAAGTGTGTCCGTGGGGAGAGGACATCAGCATTAGGAGGTAGATTAGCTGTCCGGTAGCTGAAGTCGCTTGACGAAAACAGCAATAGGTTTCCTTAACAATTCTATGTGATGTTACTCCGTTCGAGACAAACTCTGGATCTCTTACAGAGTAAGAGAATGAGCGGCGGTTGTATCTTATTGTCAAACTGTCGGCTCATTGGATCCCTACATTATAAAAAGAAAAATAATATTTAGATGAAAATTTAAATTTAGCTAACAAGCTGACATTGATATTCACTACTATTTTTACATCGATCTAGTAAATATTTGTTTAAATATTTTCAGATTCAGAAATTTAAAACAAAACATTTTGCATTCACAATTAATCTACGTAAGTGAGGCTTTAATCAATATAAATTGTTCATACGCAAAATATATGTAGTATTATATAAGAATTATTTGCCTAATGAGGGGTAGGTATTACTTGCAGGGACTCTGAGGGTCGTTCGTAGTGTTTGGGATAAAACCCTTGTCACATCGTACGCAGGTAACTTGTAAGTGTTCTTGTTTAAAGTTCTAACGAATTCCGGGACAAACTAATGCTGTGTTCCTTTATCAAAGTTTTTTTTATTAGATAGTTTTATTTTTTCTTTTACGTACGCTAAACTTAACTTCAGTGAGACTGTTTGTTCTAAGTAGTTTTATAAAATGAGAAGTGAAATAAGCTTCTGATTAATATTAAATTTTGTCTGATACCCCACTAGGTAGAATTTTTACTATGGTAATACCGAATAATAAAATAAATGCAAATGTCGGTTTGTCGTAAGTATTTAAAATTACTATTTTAAATACTTGTACTTTATTTTTTTATATTTTAACTTTAAACTTAAACGCTTTTTAAACTAACTAGTTGGCCCCGCGAACTTCGTACCGCCTAACAGTCGATTCAACGTCACTCAATATTGTTTTGTATTCTCGGAACCCCTTCAATAAAAAGTTCAGATAGTTATATTTTTTTTTTCTAAGAAGCATCCTCGTACTTCAAGGTAAATATATTAAAAAAAGTATTAGCGAAATCGGTCAAGCCGTTCACGCGTGATGGCGTGACCAAGGGAAATAGGGATTCATTTATATATATAGATATCAGTTTTAAAAGAGTGATTATATTCTACGCGAAAATCAAAAAATCTTCATTGTGAATGCAGGTAATGTAATATGATGAGCCACAATATGGCGGCTTAGTGAGATGTTTCTGCATCATTGGACCTCCGGTCTCACACTCACCAACGAAACACATCAGCACGAACGCTGTAATTTTAAAATGTTTTTTCCTTTCCTTCTTTAGAAAAGACAACTTCCGCATTGGTAATATAAATCCTGTGTTACAGGGGACTATACAAACATACATGAAACAAAGAACATCCAGACTCGGAACAACAATTTGTTATCACACAAATTCTTTTTCCACTTGTTATTGAATCCACGACACTTGGCGCAGTAGGCCAACCGTGCAGTCAATTACTACATCATTAGTTTTTAAAAGAGCTGGAAAATATAATCCTAAATATGTATTTATATTTTGTGCTAAGTACTTATAAAATCTGGTCCTTGTCAGAAAAATATAGACCTTGTTATCTTCATAAATTTTAACCTAAATTTATACCCACAGCTTCGCTCGCATAATGGTTATTAAGCTATCCCTCGTGCACATTACTTTTTCTAGACTGATAAACCTTTTTGCTTTTTCTGCCCATGACTATGTAGGTATATGCAAATTTTTATGATAAATTCTGCACACACAAGAATTTCGAGCACAGAAAGCGGAACAAACTTTCTAATTAATTATAATATTACTTACTTATGATAACGTATTTTTAATATTCTGATGTATAAAAATATACTACACATGCATTAATTACGAGTATAATCAGCGGAAATGTCGTATCTCGAGCTATTCAAAGTTAAAAAACTATTTCAAAATGACTGCCTTTTTGGTCTAGTGGCTAGCGGATGCGGCTGCTGATCAAGAGGTCTCGGGTTCGATTCCCAGGTTGTACCAAATGTTTGTGTGATCCACAAATATTTGTTTCGGTGTCTGGGTGTTTTTTATGTATAATATGTATGTATTTACAGAAAAAAGATATGTTTCTGTATTTATATCAGTTATTTAGTACCCATAATACAAGCTCTGCTTAGTTTGGGACTAGATGACGTTGTGTAAAAAAAAAACCTAACTCGTAGATTAATAAAAATATGAAGTTGAAATTTGAGAGATATTTCTTTCTACCCAAAACTTTCCTTTGTCTAAAGCTTGGCTTAAATAAATCTAAATATGTAATGAAATCCATAGCCCATGACATAGTGGCTGCAGATTTAATGGATCGTCAATCCACATGATCAAATAGCGGTCAGCTGGCAATGTTTACGGCGGCAAACCCTCTCCGGAGCTCAGCCGCTATACCGATATGGGTTTAGTTAGTTAGCTGACGGATTACCGCGGCAATTAACTACCGGGTTGATTAGTGACTCGGTCAATGGTTCCACAGTTACCTCTCTGAACGTCATCAGCATGTGGAACTGCGCCTGGAGGATGGACAGTCAGTTTTTTCAGACTGTACTCCTCTAACAAGAGGAGTCCCACAAGGATCCATCTTGGGACCCGTCCTTTTTATCCTCTACTGTGCCGATATAACTAGGTGCATTCTAAAATCAGGCTATCATATCTATGCAGATGACATACAAGTATATATCTCCTTTAAAAGTAGTGACTATGAAAGAGCTATGTCAGATCTTAATGAGGATCTTATACGTGTCACTGATTGGGCAGAAAAAAATACTTTGGTCCTAAACCCCATTAAAACTAAATTTATGATCTTTGGCACAAAACACAACTTGAGCACTTTGCACAATTTCAACGTTAAACTCATGGGTGTGTCAATCGAGAGAGTAAACGAAGCTCGTAATTTGGGACTACAAATGGACGTCGGTCTTAGATACGAAAAACATGTCGCTGAACTGGTACGAAATTGTTTTTATAGACTAAAAGTTTTGTATAGGATTCGCCCTTTTCTATCTGACAAACTTCGCGTGCAATTAACTGAATCACTGGTTCTTTCAAAATTGAACTATGCCGATACGGTCTACGGTCCGCGGCTACTGGCGCGCACAGATAGACTTATCCAGAGAGTACAAAATGCCTGTGCCCGCTTTTGCTTTTCGATTCCACCTAGAAGCCATGTAACCCCGTTTCTTAACAAACATTATGTTTTAAAAATGAAGTCAAGACGGAAGCTCCATTTGGCTTCCCTTATGTTTGGTGTCATTAAGTGCCATGAACCGCCTTACCTTTACCGCAAAATAATTTGGGTTACAAATGGACGTGACTGCGCGAGGAGAGAGTGTTCTTTGCAGCTCTCTATTTCATCACACAAGACAGCCGCTTTCAGGGGAAGCTTCCGCTATGCAGCATCTAAAGTGTGGAATAATCTGCCACCGCCTATCAGATCGCGAAACACTTTAGGCTCTTTCAAAAAACATTTATACCGATATTTAATTGACGCACAGCGGAAGCTAGATATGGCTAATGTGAACATGTCGTTTGTATAATGAATATATGTATATGTTTATGTATATGTTTCTTGAAATATTTATGTATGTTTATAAATGTCAAATGCATAGCACATTCATACCGTCAAGGTATGGACACCTGTGCGGTAAATCATTATTAATTAGACATAGGTATATAGGGATATTCGTGTGAAGCTTTCGGGTGGTTTAAAATTATTATAGATGTATTTGTACAACTATGTCACTTCAAGTTCTATGTGTGAGTACTCGCTTAATAAAAAATGTATTATATATTTACGATATCTTGTATTACTATGTATTTACGACATGTAAGGGCCGGTTGTTATGCGTGAGTCACTTTAGGGCCTAGTTGAAAACCAGCGTCAGGCTTCGTCTGGCATTTGCTGAACTTGGTCCTATTCTGACACGTTCACGAGGCAATCATCGCTCGGTTGTTTGTTTTGTTTTTTCAAAAGTGTATTAGATATATATGTGATGTTGTGTCTTATCGTGTATGTGTCAAAATAAATATTATTTTCTTTCTTTCTTTCTTTCTTTCATATTGTGTGTGTTCTGGCTATACAATATGTGAGACGTTTTATAGATGTAATAAAATATTGTATAGAATGAATTCGATTTGGTATACTTCTTTCAAATTGTTGTGTTGATTATGAACCTGAATTGTTGTGAATAGGTTTTGTCATTAAAATTGGCCTAAGATACGATAGTAGGTAAAGGTAGCCTATTGCATAGAGTCAGTAGCAATAAATTACTTGTCTGATTTAGTCTCACATATGTATATGTATGTATTTAGATCGGTTGTCTAGTACCCATTGTACAAGCTCTGCTTAGTTTGGAACTAGATTGCGCACTTTTTTTGTATGAACCAAGTGACTCTGCTCTGCCTAATGAAAAGCAAGAGTAGTGGTCACCATCCTCTCTGTCAGTGCACACAATGCAGCATGGTGACCCACACTATAGCGGCCTTCGGTGGCCACTATGGCGGTGCGATGCTTCTGTATTATTGGGCCTCCGGTCTCACACTCACCAATGAAATACGACAACACGTTAACTGTCATTTTTAGTTTGGATGCGAGGGTAGTACCTCCTCGGTCGAGCTGGCCCGTTCCTGACTGAAATCATCATGGCTCTACTACCTTTGTTCTCTAAAAGAATCATTTTTTATCCCAATACTATTAACCAAAAGTATTTGTATGATTAAAGGAATCTCGTAGAAGTAAATAGTTAAAAAGCAATCGGTTTCGACCATAAATCTCTGCAATATTACTATATAACCTAAAAATCTAATAACAACGTTTTAAAGGGAAAAAAATCCTTAAATCAGATGAAATAACGTTATGCAAATGAAAAACCGTTCCACAATACATATCAATTTTGCACAGCGGTTCATTTTTCACGCCCCGAGCACTAAAAACTGTTTGTCTCCCCTGTTTTTGGCATCGTTTATGATTTATTTTGCCGCTCCAATGTTTGACACCCCTGACAGTGACAGACTCGGGCGGCAAAACTTTGTCGAGTTGCAGTTTATTATGTATTATCTTCAAGGCGAAGGTGACAGTTATATCGTCGTGAAGAAATATTGTAAAACACTTTGTCGAAATGTCGGAGTTCTTGAACAGTTTTTGAATGAAGAAAGAATGAAGAATGAAGTATTCTTTGTCGGCGTTTTGTGTTTTTGTTAACGTACTAGCATAGCCCCTGACCCCACCCGACTGTGTGTTGGCTGTCGCTGTAAAAAGTACCTATGTCCTTTTAAAAATGTTATGCCAAATTTTATTGAACTCGGTATTTTTTTCTTTTTTGTAGAAAAATATAAAATAGAAAAATGCAACATTAAGTTTTAAACACTTTAAATACGTATTTAATGTTATTTTTTATTGTTTCAGGTAAAAATCGTAAACAGAAAAACTAATAGGCTTATAATAAAAAATCTTCATTCTTAATGCCGAGGTATAATTACCCGACTGCCCCAGAAAGTGGGTTATGTTCTTCGAGTGTACGTATTTTAGTAAGTACAAAAAAAAAACTTTACCAAGTTTGTACAGTCAGAAATAAAATAAGAAAAAGGCACGAAAATTAAGATTTTCAGAAGATGATCAAAATACCATTTCTCCCCATATTGTTCTCGATATAGCTATACAATGACAAACAAGTCGCATGGCTATTAGCCGTGTCACCCCTCAGTACCTGTAAACTAACGAGGGAAAGCCCTTCATCCCCCAAATTAGATATTAATTTTAAGCCCTCCCCTCTTCAAAACGTGATTACGCACAATCTTATGATGAATTTAATTGAATATTTCAACAGTTTTAAGTCATTTATAATCTTTTGGGGCAAATCTTAGTGTGGCCACGAGAAATGCGAGGTTTACTTTGTAATAGTTTGTAGGTGTATCTTGTGGTGTGGCTGTCCGTGTGGTGCCGGATTAAGAATACAGAGTTACCCCTATTCATCCCGCGGGTGTCGTGAAAAGCGATTAAGGGATAAACTACGCAAGACAACCTCGATGCAAAGAGAAGGAAAACTTGAAACCAACCCTATACCAACCCGTCTGGCCAGCGTGGTATCATCATCATCATCAGCCTATCTCAGTCCACTGCTAGACATAGGCCTCTCCCATTGCACACCACTTTGAATGATTTTGGTATAGCAGGCTATTAACCTCCTTTTTAAGGATTGATGATGATGATTTTTTTAAATAAAATGTTTTTTTACGAAAGTTCATTTGTAACACAGTTTAAGTAAAGTATATATGTGAGAAGTAACATAACTAAAAGTAGTATGTTTTTGGTGAACAAGTTATAGATCCAATGTTTATTCTTTTCCATTAAAGAAACGCCGGTACAGCTATGTTTAACCGCGAAAGTTTGTAATATTGTTCCTGAACTTGAAATAGGCTTTAATTGTTACCAAAAATATTAATTACAATTGATTGTTACACAAGCATAAATTTATAAGAAATAAGTAACCCCCGACCGATGAACTAATTTCCATAGCTCAGAACACTCCCGACACACACACACACACACATACATATCACGAATAATGCCACTAAAACTGAACTAGTCAATATGTTATACACTATTAAATATTTTTTTATTACCAAGTCATGTGACTTGGTAAGGGTTCAAGACCATTTCTGACGTCACTGCGATCGGTGACATCTAAATAGTGTTCTACCCTCCAATCCTTTTCAACGTCAAACCTTTTTTAGGGTTCCGTAGCCAAATGGCAAAAAACGGAACCCTTATAGATTCGTCAAGTCTGTCTGTCTGTCTGTCTGTCTGTCTGTCTGTCTGTCTGTCTGTCTGTCTGTCCGTCCGTATGTCACAGCGAATTATTTCCGAAACTATAAGAGCTATACTGTTGAAATTTGGTCAGTCGATGTATTCTGTGAACCGCATTAAGATTTTTACATAAAAATAGAAAAAAAACAATACATTTTGGGGGTCCCCATACTTGGAACTGAAACTCAAATTTTTTTTTTTCATCAAACATATACGTGTGAGGTATCTATGGATAGGTCTTCAAAAACGATGTTGATGTTTCTAATATCATTTTTTTCTAAACTGAATAGTTTGCGCGAGAGACACTTCCAAAGTGGAAAAATGTGTGTCCCCCCCCCTCTAACTTCTAAAATAAGAGAGTAATAAAACTAAAAAAAATATATGTTGTACATTACCATGTAAACTACCAACGAAAATTGGTTTGAACGAGATCTAGTGAGTAGTTTTTTTTTAATACGTCATAAATCGTAACACGCAATATACCTTTCATCCAATCAATACACTAGTATAAAAACATCGATGAAAGTTACAACGAACTACAAGAACTTTTATATGATGTTACTTGCTGGTACGGAACCCTTCATGGGCGAGTCCGACTCGCACTTGGCCGCTTTTTTATGTTTTCGACTACGCACAAAGAGATGGCAAGGCATATACCCCTTTCGAACACCCATTTGTCCCCTTAAGAACTTATCTTTACTGGACATGAATATAAAACTTCTTTTTACTGTATTTATCGCCGGAAATAGGGTATATCTGCATTTTAGTGGCCACAATGGCAAGGGCGCCCTTACCGAATTCTGATTTCACTGAGAAAAATACAGTGACTGATTTCTTTTTTTTTGTATTTTTTCTAAAACTACTGTATGTTGTGTTGTTGAATGTTTTAGTTCTAGGATTTGTAGCAAAGACTTAAAATATTGTTTTATATAGCTTTCCCCATGGCTCCGCTCGATTATGTGTCGGTTGTCGCAACAAAGAGTATCCTATGTTCATCTCCAATCTATCTAAATATCAAAATTTATCCAAATTTTACATTCTCCTCCTCTCCTAACGTTTTTTGATAAATTAACTCTTTACTACTAATAATCTTAAACCTTTGTTACTTTCTCAAAGCTGACAGCCATTTTAGACTCATGTAGAGGTATTTACTAAGCCAATATTTCCAAATTTTTATTTATTTTATTTAAAAAAAAGACAACTCCCGCATTAGGAATATAAATTCCTGTGTCGCGGGGGACTTTACAAACATACAAGAAACGAACACAAAGAACACCCTGACTCAGAACAACAAATTTTGAATCACACAAAGTGTTATCCTACGTGGGATTTGAACCCACGACACTTGGCGTAGTAGGAAGGCCAACCGTGCAGTCAAATTCTAAAGTTATATTGTCATAGTCAACAGCCATTGAACAGTCCACACATAAGCTAATGTTCATAGAAAGAAGACTTGGCCCTACTATACCACGCTGACTAGACGAGTTGGTACAAAGTGAAGTTGATCTGCGTAGTTTGTTCCCTTGGTCGCCTCTTATGACACCCATGAGATCAATAGGGATGGTGATACTCCTTATTCTTAATCTATCACCATATGGAGGACTAACTTAAACCATGAAGTTATATGTATAGTTTAAAAAAATACAATTGAGTCTTGAGCCGTTATAAATTGCCTGCGTCAATTTTCCGAAACATACTTTATTTACACTAGAACGATGTGATTTATCAGTGAAATTAATTCAATGTGAAAGTACCTTTAAGCCTCGAATCAATCAGCGTAAGAAATGTTTGCAACAAAGTACAAGATTACGGGGAATTACCGGATCTAGGTTGTATAAGATTTAATGATGCGATTTGTACAAGATTCGGAGGATGCTGATGCGCCAGTAACAGCTTTAGAACGACTTAAGTATCATTTGAATCTAAATGAGTGTCGTTGATGTAGAAGAAAAAGAAAGAGAATACATTTATCAATCACAATACTCAAAGAAAAAATAAATTATGGGTGTACAACATAGGAGTGAGAAACAACGTTTAATTAAGCTAAAGATAAATCAATAAATATTTCGCACATCTTAACTACACACAACATCGTCTAGTCCCAAACTAAGCAGAGCTTGTATTATGGGTACTAGACAACTGACATTAATACATATAAACATACTTTTTTTTCTACATACATATATAAATAGAAAACACCCAGACTCCAAAACAAATATTTGGTCTGACCCGGGAATCGAACCTAAGACGTCATGATATTGACGACTGATGACTAATACTCTTGGATTCTACTCATGCTTTCCATACTTTCCGTCAGCAGGTCAGAATGATTTTGGCTGACTTTAAAATACACATATAAAAAATACTGCCCATAAAAACATTAAATTCCTTGTTCACTACCCCATCACAGTTCCTACAATATTATGGGAAAATTTACCCCAAGATCACATATATGTTCTATAACATTAAGTACATAGAGCTATAATGAAACGTTTCGTTTAAAGCAAGGCGGGGAAATTGGGAAAATATCTCCCAAAAACAGGTGCAGGCATGGAAATTCAAGTTTAATGCACTGTACATTTCATTTTAAGCTCGATACACCTGACGGTATGGCACGTGTTGTAGGATACAGCGATTTTGACTAGTACACCCATAATACAAACTGCTTATAGTCGTCACAAAATAAGAAGCCCGTTTTGACATTTGTCATTTGACATGCCGCATGTAAGAAATTGAAAAATCAAATTCATAATCCTATTTAATTACTGTGTTACCCATACACTATCACAACGCGTATCATAAATAAGCATCAAGTTTAACTTAATATTGAAAAGTTGCACTCAAAAAAACGAATTAATCGTATTAGTTACGGCACGATGAAAAATGTCAAACCGGGCTTCTTATTTTGTGACGACTATAGATTGGGACTAGATGGTGTTGAAATGTCAAAAATATTATTTAGTTTATGTCATGTTACGCTGTGAAGTATACTTATATCGTACACATTACATAAGCGAAATATAATAGATGCAAAATATTGCACACACAAGAATTAATAAGCTGACTTTATCCTTTTTCTTTTACTTTTAATCCGACCAACCTTGAGTGCAAGCAACGCAAGCAAAAATCTTATTACAATCGTTTATGCATGAAATGTAAAACAATAAATACTGTTGAATCAAAAATATTATGACATATATTATTTACATCAATTAAATAGCAGAGCCACTCAGATTTCAGCACAAACGGGGCACGACCGGGGCAATATATCCTCCCACAGAAGACCAACCTAATAATAACAAAGTAGATACACTTTGGTAGGCCTTAATATATAAAAAAAATGCATTGTCTATGACTTCTATGAGTATAATGACCACTACTCTTGAGTCCTACTTATTCTTTCTCTTTCCATAAGGCAGAGTGCAATCAAAAACTACGACAGTTTAGGCTGTTTATACAACTGTCTATAAAATCGCTTCCGCTATTACTCTTGCCTTAATTATTAAAGAGGGACGAGGGTGCGAGCCCTCTAACAGTATAACACACCCCAGTTGGCATCGCCTCAGACCTTTACGACTAAACTGGACTACACGAGTGGACGACGACGATTATAGACCTATGATGTATGGTTCTATACATTTGAAACAGTTTTGAAAGAAAAATATCATCATACTATGTAGTACAAATGAACTTCATGATATTTTTCTTTTAATCTCGGCGTGCAAAATTGATACAAATATATGGCAAACTTTTAAATTTACGATTCTTATGTACTCAAGTCTGAGCTACTCAAAAATTCTATAGGTGATTTTTAAATAAATACATATTATTAATAAGTTAAAACCAGACACAGAACAAACGATGGTGCTAAAAAGTCTATTAATAATGGCAAACAATTTTTATGTCTTGAATGGTAATCGAACACACTCCCGGTTTAGTAATCATTGTCACTAACCATTACACCAATCATCATCATCATCATCTCCCTACCCTCTTCCCAAATTTCTTTGTGATCGGTGCAAAGAATTTTCTTCTTCCATTCTTCTCTATTCGTCAGTTCACTGTTTATTCCTTTTTTGGCCATATCCTCTTTCACGCAGTCCATCCATTTCTTCTTTGGTCGCCCAACTTTACAATCAACCATTACACCAATATGACTTAAAATAATCTAATTGGTATTTCGTACACAAAAGACCTGAACATCTCCCCACTAACAGATCCCTCTTTCTAACACCCTCCAAACTAACCCTCTCGAAGTTAGAAATCTAACTTTACCCCAAAATCACACAATACAACTTACATAACCAATAACCCAATTTCTTCATCAAAAAAAGTAAAATAAAATTCGTACAAAAGAGTCATAAACTTTGTTAACATATTTCGTAACAAAATGTCGTACACAACCCTCCAGCCGCTACAGGCGACGGTCGAATAGACCCTCTATTTACATATACTCCGGGTATTGAACTCACTATCAGAAAAAATAATGTTTGTTCCACAAATATGGTTAGTCGGTCACCGTGAACGATACACGGTTATGTAAATGGGTTAGATAATTCTTGTTTAATTAAATTGCGCCATTCAGTAAACAACGTTTGGGTTCGTAATCTGGATTGAGTAGATATTGATATATTAACACGTGGAGAACATCCTTTGTGCACTGTTATTAACAAATTAGTGGACAGAAGCTTATTATATTTGAAACTAGCTGAAACCCACGGTCATTGTTGTGAATCGCTAGTAACATTATGGCCTGAAGCTGGTTAAAAAAAGCGGCCAAGTGCGAGTCGGACTCGCCCATGAAGGGTTCCGTAGCAGCAAGTAACACATATAAAAGTTCTTGTAGTTTGTTGTAACTTTGATCGATGTTTTATAATAGTCTATTGATTGAATGGAAGGTAAATTGGGGTTTACGATTTATGACGTATTAAAAAAAAACTACTTACTAGATCTCGTTCAAACCAATTTTCGTTGGTAGTTTACATGTTAATGTACAACATATATTTTTTTCGGTTTTATTACTGACTTATTTTAGAAGTTACAGGGTCACTTCTTTTAAAATTGTCTGGGTAAAAGCACTGCTGTAACTGTCATAATTGTCATAAAATTACTTGTGAAATTACAATCCAACGCAAAAACAAAACGTCGATCGAATTTCTCTTAAACGGTCAATTAAGACTTTCTTCAATCACCGCTTCCTCACGTAATCACATACATTACACAACTTGTATCGGATATATCTATACAAATTAATACAATTTGCGTGTCTGTATGTAAAATGCATTTGTATATACGATACTAACACCAAAAAAGCATTTTTTTAAATTTTGAATGTCTGTCCATCTGTCGGTTTGTTTATTCCGGCTGGACCGATTTTGACGGGACTTTCACAGGCCGAAATTTGATGACACAAAAAGTAACTTAGGCATTTTTTATAGAATTGCTTCTCTTCGCGGTGTTACTCGCGATTTACAACCACAACCTACGGTCACACCGGGCGTGGTCGTACACCCATCACACAAACGTTTGGTCCAGGAATCGAACCTAAAACCTCAAGCACAGCAGTCCCATACGCTACCACTGCGCCATCGATGCGGTAAAGATGTCTCCACACGAACAGAGAACTAAGATATTTAAGCTACACTAAACGGAATTCAAACACATTACTGCATTGCATTGTACTTCTATATAGGTACTTCTTCTAAAACGGATTAGTTAGTAAGTTCGTAGCGTGTTTTATGTATGTATGTATGTTCACGTATTTCTAAGTAACGCCTGCTTTGAAGTGTTAAACACGCTGCACAAATCGTTTGAGATAGATTTCTAAATACTTCCGCGTATGAGAGTAATTATGTTTCTAAGAGAGTTGGTACAGGCCTGACGTCATCAACCGACGTCATCACTTCACTCATTGATATACCTACAGTTGTTATTTTTTTTTCTATATTTAAGCCTAATAAAGTGACTACTCTGCCTGATGGAAAGCATCCAAGAGTAGCGGTCACCATCTTTATCGTGAATGCACACAATGCAGCATGGTGACCCACACTATCGCGGCCTAGTGAGATTGGACGCACGGTATCGCACTCATCAACGACACACGACAACATGATGATGATGAATGATGTCCAAAAGATAATCGAGAAAGATTTTTCCATTTGACGTTAAAATCGATAATGCTTTTTTAAAGACAACTGACGCATTAGAAATATATTTATTTCTGTGTCGTTGGGGACTTAACAAACATACACAAAGAACACCCAGACTCAGAATAACAATTTGTGGATCACACAGTGTTTACCCGTGTAGGATTTGAACCCACACGGCGACCGTTTAAACCACTAGGCCAACCGTGCAGTAAATTTGTATTATATACCAGATTTTTTGCGACTTCATTCAAGTCGACAGTTATTTTAAATAAGTTTCAAAACGGAGTACCAACACTTCCTCTAACTTGTATTTCTTAAGCTGCAAGTGCACATTAGGGCCATGAGGTGAACGTCTACTGGTTTTACCTCCTATAGCATTAAAATAACTATATTTAAATGATAAATGATGATAAATGATAAATGATATTTATTTCTGTAAGTAAATCTTTTCAGACATTTTTACAAGTCGGACTTATAGCTAGAAGGCGCCGGCATTTCCTACGACTCACTCTGGGAAGAAACGCCGAAACAAACCACAGAGGTGTCTTTTTTTCTTTTTTTTTTTAAGTCCGTGTACAATATTAAAGAGAACTATGTGAGTGCAGTATAGGGTCTGGGTTGGCCTTTTGAAGAAAGAACCATAGTTTTGAGTCGACCTGTCCATACAGACGGCACACGGGCCCCAGCCATCGTGTAGCCTAACCGATGTAGTCAGGATCCACAACCCGGAACACGACACTGCCTCCAGCAGGACACTTGAGTAGGCCGTGGAAACACTCAAAACCACCAGAAAATTACTAAAATATAAACTAACATTACAAGCCTACACTATACTCACATTTACAAACTTACAAAAAAACAAAAAATAAATAAAAAATACTATACAATTCAATTTGAACGAAAAACTAAACAAATTAGAATAAATGAAATACAAATTAAAACAAAATTTAAATGTTCATCACTTGTGGGAGCGAGCAGCATCACTCCCAAGCAAATTTATCATTTAAAAAATCAGTAACTGTGTAGTAAGCTTTATCACACAGTTTCTGTTTAACCAAGGACTTAAATTTGTTAATACTTAATTCATGAAATTTGCTTGGAATCTTATTGTAGAATCTCACACCCTGACATCGAAAAGACTTGCTTACTTTTTGTAGTCTAGTCGTTGGCAACACGAGTTTATCTTTATTTCTAGTGTTTATATTATGAATGTCGCTAAACTTTGTGAATGAATGTATATTTTTCTTAACATACACTAGATTTTCATATACATATTGAGATGCGACTGTCATAATACCAATTTCTTTAAACTTATCCCTCAGTGACTGCCTATAACTGAGATTATAAATTGCGCGAATAGCTCTCTTTTGCAACACAAAGATACTTTGAATGTCAGCAGCATTTCACCACAACAAAATACCGTATGACATTACACTATGAAAATAGCTAAAATACACCAGTCTTGCGGTGTCTACATCAGTTAATTGGCGAATTTTATAAACCGCGTATGCTGCAGAACTGAGTCTATTCGACAAGCCATCAATGTGTGGGCCCCACTGCAATTTAGAATCTAGAGTTATACCCAAAAACTTAGTGGTGTCCACAAGATCCAACTCCTTTCCATTTATCAGAACATTAGTTTTAACCTGCTTAACATTAGGTGTAAAAAATCGAATACATTTAGTTTTTTTCTCGTTTAAGAGCAAGTTATTAGCGTTGAACCAGTTCACGACCTTGGAGAGAGTGTTATTCACATCGTCAGTAACTAATTGCTGTCGTTTTAGTCTAAATAAAAGTGAGGTGTCATCCGCAAATAGCACTATCTCCTGATTATCTTTTATCAGATTAGGTAGGTCATTTATATAAACGAGAAACAAAAATGGGCCGAGAATTGAGCCCTGCGGAACCCCGATAGTGACCAGAGACCCGAGGGACCTCTGTCCATTAACTTCCACTCTTTGGGTCCTATTACCCAAATAAGAGATAAGAAGATCCAAAGCAGTATTCCTTATTCCATAGTGATGCAATTTCCTGATCAATGTTTCATGAGAAACGCAATCGAATGCCTTGGATAAGTCACAAAAAACACCCAGCGCATCCTGTTTATCCTCCCAGGCACTAAATATATTTTCCAATAGTTCAACACCAGCGTCACTTGTCGAGCGTCCTCTTCTGAAGCCAAACTGTTTCTTGTGTAGAATTTTGTTTGCGCTAAAGTGAGTTTGTAACTGATCCAGTATAATTTTTTCAAAAATTTTACTGAAAGTAGGTAACACCGAAATGGGTCTATAATTTGTAGGATCGGACGTGCTACCCTCCTTGAACAAAGGAATGATCTTACTGTGTTTCATTAAGTCAGGAAATACACCACACTCAATGCACTTATTGAAAATTAAGGCCAAATCTGATGCAACTACGTTAATAATTGATTTGGTTATTTGTACAGAATTACCCCAAAGGTCAGAGGTTCTCTTTACACTAAGAGCACTGAACGTTTTAACAATATCTCTATCGGTGATACAACTAAATCTAAACTCAGTATTACAAATGTTAATATTTTCTTTCAATAATGATTCTGCAATAGTGGGGGACGAATTCAATGACTCTGTGGTCGAAACTGGAATGTCTGTGAAAAATTTTTCAAAAGCTGTGGCAACGTCTAAATCGGAATTTATTTCTTTATTATCAATTAAAAGACTGTAATTATTACCTTTGTTCTTTACTTTTCCAGTTTCGGCATTAATTATTTCCCATGTCATTCTAATTTTATTTGAACTATTACTAATTTTAGATTTTAAGTAATTAACCTTTGCGAGATGACATATTTTTTTAAATAAATTGGAATATTGTTTAACATATTCTCGAAATTCTACACTAGTGTTATAATTTCGTTCTTCATAAAGCTCATAAAGCCGTGTTCTACTTTTAAATATTCCAACCGTGGCCCATTCACTGAAGGTTGTAGTACCCCTAACTGATAACTTCTTAGGAGTAAAAGTTGACTCAAATTCTGAACAATACATGTTAAAAAAAGCATTATATAATTGATTAGGATCATCATTATAACCCAAGCTCGGCAGTTTACTAAGCAGTTTATTTTTAAAAATTTCCATACGAGTTACAGTTTTAGGTACCACAGTAATATCTCGTGTTACCACTATTTTATTTTTTATATCAAACGCACACATCTGTCCACAGTGATCAGAATGTAGTTTATTTATTATTCCTTTAGTGTGTGGCAATAGGTCAGTAAATATATTATCTAAACACCTGGCTGTGGTGGCAGTGATCCTGGTAGGCTCCAGAAAGATGTTATCAAGGTTGTATGATCTAAATAGGTTTTTAAACCTTGAACTCAAGGATGTATCTTCTAATATGTTTACATTAAAATCACCACACACAACTACATTTTTGTTTGATTTACATACTTTCTGCAAGACTTGATTCAAAGTTTTTTCAAAACTAACATACGATGAGGATGGAGGCCTGTATTTTATATAACATACTACTTACTTAGGTATAACTTAAGTATCTTAAAGTTTTCTTCGTGGAGTAATAAGATGATGGACATCCATTCCAGTGGTCGGAAATAAGCTGATTTAAAAGTTTCAATAACTTCACTCCATCTTGAAGATTCCAACAGTGGAAAAGAAACTGGGAATTGTTTTCTATTATAGCATTTAACTGACAAAGTTGGGTATTTAAGTTAGTACGAAGTAAGTTATTTTAATTAGTTTTAATTATGATCCAAAACTGATCTCTTTGTAACCATATGGTATTCTTTCAATCAATCTAACTTTCATAGTACGCTCTGCTTAGCGTGAGGCTAGATATATGGTGTTATGTGTTTAAATATATAAAAAAAACAACATTGTTTCTCGACATATAAGATGTAAATATGTCTCATTTGTTGGTGATCTGAAATAAATAAAATAAAAATAAAACATGAATTTAAAAAATAAATATATTGATAAACAAATGCACTACCAATTTTTTACTACGTACACAACTATGTTTATTTCACTATTAGGGCCATAGCACACTAGCTACTTTTAGCATCAACGATTAGTCGTTTTTTAGAAGCTTAATACGGAGACCGAACGCTCCACACTGCACACTGCAGCATCGATGCAGTCGCAAAATCGCCGATCGCCGATGCTAAAAGTAGCTAGTGTGCTGTGGCCCTTAGAATGTCTGTAAATCTATAAACATTAACCCTAAACAGTCAACAGTAGTCCCGTCCATCAACAACTGTGGGACTACTATAAATCATGGTAACGGCGGATTGGTACCAACGTCCACGCCCGCCCACAGACTATCAATTTCGGTTCGTCTCGCCGGGCGTAAGTTATCGAATTTCTGCCTCGGTACTGGTAGGTATTGATTCCAGGACTTTATAGCAGCCTGCTAGATCATGTGATTATTTAACTATGGCCATTCTTCGACACATTTGTGCTGACTTGACGTCCTGAGATTGATGAAACCTACAACGAAACAGTATGAACAATACTATATTGGCTGTCTAGGTTGCGCAGTGGTTTTGTATGCCACTGCTGTGCTTGAGGTTTCGGGTTCGATTCGATTCGGGTGTGATCTACAAATATTTGTTTCGGAGTTTGATATTTCTATGTAAAACATGTATGTGTTTACAAAAAAAAGTGTGTTTATGTATTTATATCAGTTGTTTAGTACCCATAATACAAGCTCTGCTTAGTTTGGGACTTAATGGCGTTGTGGGTAAGATGTTCGAAATATTTGTTTATTTATTTATCATACTTTGCCTCTGACCATTGGTTTTGTTGATTAGTATAGATTATAATATTGATATTTACCTATCTTTTATAAATTCACTTAGTTAATTTTATGTGTAATGAAAGTATTAATTTCATTATAGGTGCAAAAATGCGACAGAAAGAACTGCACACTGTTTTCTTATCAGCGTCCTAGATACCGATATTATCATAAATCTCAATTATTGACTTTTGAACAGACGGCACTGAGATTTTGTTACACATGCGCTGTCAGATAGTACTGTTTGTTTGATTGAAGGATCTAGAATATTCTCTGCACAAGAGTGATATAAATAACTAGTTTTTGCTTCTAGATTCAGTCGCGTTAATAAAGATTTTCTAAGTCCTATAATTTTAGGTTTCTTTTTTTTCTCTAAAAGAATATTCCAGCATTAGGAATATGTCATGGGGGACTTTATAAACGTACAAGAAATGGACACAATGAACACCAAACTCAGGGCAACCATTTGTTGATCACACAAAGTATTGTACCCTATGGGGTTCGAACCTATATCATCCAGCAGTGTTCTTAACGTTTATTTTCTAATAAATATAAAATTTATCGTATATCTTAATTTACTGTGGAACTATTTTCTAAAAAGCTTAAGCACTCATTAATTTTGTATAATTATTTTCTGCTTTATGCCCGGTAAAAGATCTTGACTCAAATGTTTTGATAGGTGCTTCTGAATTTAATTATCTCCTTATTAAGAAAACAAGACAGATACTCAGCCTTAAATAATTTCATAATAAATGCCACTAATTTCTGTTATTTTTAAACCTTAATATAAATTATTTGGGTAATAGCAACAAAAATAACAACTTACATACAAATAATTATGACAATAAGGACAAACAGAAACGTAGATATATCTAATTATTTAACAGAACAATGATTACATTTGTTAACATACAGACATATGATGTAATTATCTATATAGTTCTTATACTAATTACTGCGCACGAACGCGTTAGTACACTGCAGTGCATAATAAGTAGGTATATATTGCTGAACTTTATATTATTATTATTTTGTTTACGTGGTATCAACTGGTGACACGGTTCTTCGCTTCTTATAGATATCCAGCATCTGATTTACTATGATTCTACTTTCTGTATTTGTCCTTATGACCTTTTGTTTGTCCTTATTTTGTTCTTATAGTTTGTCCTGGAAAATACGTATCATATGTGTTAAACAAAGATTAAATAGTGGTGTACCCATGACTAATATTTTCTAAATCGTAACATCAACGATGTGAATTGACATCAAAATTTGTGTTCCTTTTAAAATAAATCTAAACGAATAAACTTAAATCACCTCGTCTGTAAACTTTTTTTTTATAAAAAGACAACGCTTGATTTTGAATACATCCTTTGTCGCGAGCGACTTTATAAACTTAAATGAAACAAGCACAAAAACAACATCCAGATTCAGAACAACAATTTGTGAAATACACAAAGTGTTGCCCCATGTGGGATTGGGCAACAAGGATTGTGAACCCACGCAATGGTGCAATCGATCAAATAGAACCAGTAGTTCTTGTTAGAAGGGCTTGCAACCAAACAAACGCAGTCCTTAACTTCATAACATTATCAGATAATTATCTGCAAATAGGACACTGAGACAAGGAAAATATCTAGTCCAAGGTAGTCAGTAAACATATGACTACCTTGTTGGTCTAGTGGTTAGCGAATGCGGTTGTTGATCAAGAAGTCTTGGGTTCGATTCCCGGGTCGGACCAAATGTTTGTATGAACAGCAAATTTTTTTTTCGGAGTTTGGGGGTTTTCTATGTATAATATGTATGTATTTACAATAAACTATATAATGTATTTATATCAGTTGTCTAGTACCCATAGTACAAGCTCTGCTTAGTTTGGGACTAGATGGTTTTGTGTGTAAGATGTCTCAAATAAAACTAATAAATACAACAAATGCATATTACACTGATGCTTTAAACCCGTCAAACAAATTAATATTGATTACATAAATGTACATTTTTTTTGGCCCGATGTGTATTGGATGAAGGATGGTGTAATAAAATATGTCACACGAAAAAAATATGATTTTATTAATAGCTCGGGATGAAATTATTAGGGCGGGCCCGCGATGTACATATGGTGATTTATTTTCCGATGTTATGCCCTGATAAAACATGCGTTATATCATTAAAGAGAATTTAATACACTGTTTCGGAGTAAACTTTAGAATCATATTAAATGATTAGTTTGTAATAAGTGATAAATGGGTAATAATAAAATGTTATGAGGCGATCTTTTATAATGTAAAAAGTATAATAGGAGATGAATATTTTGAAATCTTCCTAGTACCTAGACAATAACAAGTTCGATTTCTTTCAGATGTAAATATTGTGAATGGCATTTATGTATTACTGTAACGCTGATGTCAAGTTCATAATCAAATCGAAGTATGGAACATTTAATGTCGGTTATTTTGTTTATTTTCGCCCTGTAATCATGCATATTCTTTGCTAGAATATATTTTATATCCCCACCCATACAAATAGTAAAACCTAACCCCTGATTACGCTTAGAAAAATTAATGTATTTTTTTGTAAGAAACCATAATTACACAAGCGAAACAGCGAATAAAAAAACTGCAGCTTACAAATTACATTCACAGCAACAGACATCTACAAACTAAATTATTTTTTTCTGAAAATGAAAATAAAATGATAAAATATTAATAGACACGTGTTCGACATTACTCATTATCTTAATTAATTTTGTGAACCTTCTTAAATAAACCAAGACAATTTTATTATGATGAATAACATACATGCGTTAGTTTAATTGGTCCGGGAACCCTTTCTAATGGCTAAATGTAAAATAACTCACACGCGCCACACACTGGAGCAATTTGGAACTATTTATAATATCAATAATGTTAATCCAGAATAATCCCAGGGAATACAAACAACCTTCTAAACATTTATCTTAATATAGCAACACGTTTATTTACATTTTAAACCTTATTTGTGAAGTATATTAAGTCTATTATCATTTGAACGTTTGAACTTTCGTTTCTTTTTAAAGAGACGTCAATTATTTTTTACTCATTTATATTGTGGGTTTCAATAATGGTCAATAAAATTTGTTTAATACTTTTTTATATTAATATTTCTAGGAGGTGAATTTGTTTGTTGGATATCGATAAACTTGAAAACTACTGAACCTTTAGGGGTTTAATAATTACGTGAGGTGTTTAGGAAGGGGAGGGTGTTTTCGAGCTAAATCTCATTTAATCTTACTTTGAGAAGAAATAGCACGTAAATTCAAACAATAAACAGTAAATATAACCATTATCTATTGGACATCGCATTTTATGCGTGTCCTGACACGCACTTGCCCGATTTTTATTATTACAAGCAATCTTGCTTGTCTTCAGTATTCTTAAATGATTTTGTTTTTCTTTTAGAATTAATTTAACACATTTACGCTAGGAACACATCGTTAAAAGTATTATGTAATGGGGGAAGAAATCTCACATTTTACCAGTAGGGGTAATCGCTAAAACGTTATTTAATTAATAATTAAGTAAGTTCTCAAAAGTAACAAGTGACCACAACTAGACATACCTAGCTCTCTACTTAGAAATGGGGGTTTGGTCTACTATTTGATCTACATAGATATTGTATGTTAATGGTGCTTCAAGCAGTGATTAAACCAACAACAGCTGATTAGGAGATTATCACGATTAATTAATCTAATCAAGCCTCTATTACTAACTGTCAAACACTAGTCTGTGTACGGAGCATTACAATGCTCTCTGTTCAGGAACAATTGCATCTCATTAAAGACATATGATCAGTTTTGATGTGAAGTAGTTGTTGACGTTGTTGTTGAGTTGACATCGAGTAAATACCCTATACTTGACCCGCAGTCACTTATGTTAATTTACACTTTGTTCTAGGAATCCATACCTTGGCAACGATAGGTACCTTATTTCTAGCGCGCGGACTCTCAAAAGAGAGTCCAAACCAAAAGGGGAAATGGGGAAAAATAGGGTTCCCATGCCGAAGGGGTTCATGTACAGACCGTAGATGGCCCGAGTTAAGTCAAGGTTCCAGTGATTTCCTTTCGAGGGTACACCTGGTACCTCTGCTTAGAGTACCCGAGATGGCGTGCGGTTTCTAGTCGGTTCTAGTCCGACAGAACCACCAGCTAGTTGGCTGGTGGTATCCGTGGGGATTTCCGCACTAAAAAAAAACCCGTGAGAGGAGAGTACAGTAGGTTGTTGATGAAAGTATTTAGTCCGACCCGGGTATCGAACCCGAGACCTCTTGATCAGCAACCGCATACGCTAACCACTAGACCAACAAGGTCACTAGAACAACAACATGAGTAAAACATAAAAACAATGTTTTACTGCGATATTTGACTTGATTCTTATTAGAGAGAATCCATTTAAAATGCCTTTTTATTGTATCAAATATATTTATAAAAACTTCCCCTCAGGTCAAACGTGGGAAGATAAACATAACAGGACCTCGCTTTCATTTGGTAAAACTCAATATTTACTTAAATACGATACTGTCGCTCAAATAATATTACATTGGAAAAATAAACATTCACTTTTTCTCCAAAAATAAGTTTTTATTTTAATTGTAATCTTAGTATTTTTGAGTACAATTTCTCACTTTGTTTCTAATGTATTAACCAATGGTTTGTTAGTCTATGTTAAGGTAATTGATAATTATATCTAGCCATTGCTTGATGAATCCAAAAAGTAGTTTATAAAAGCAAACAACCACATGTAAAGCTAATAAAACCTGTTTCGGACATTTTTTTTTACACACAACGCCATCTAGTCCTCAAACTAAGCAGAGCTTGTATTATGGGTAACTAGACAACTGATATAAACATACTTTTTTTTTTGTAAATACATACATATGATATATAGAATACACCGAAACTCCGAAACAAATACTGGTGGATCACACTAACATTTGGTCCGACCCGGGAATCGAACCCGAGACCTCTTAATTAGCAGTCGCATACGCTAACCACTAGACCAACGAGGCAGTTAAAATAAGTTTAAAAAAAAAGTTAAAATAGTAATAATAATAGTAACTTACAATATGTGTGCATACGGTGTGTCGGAAACAAATAGAGTAAAACCACACGGTGTACCTCTGCGAATTAAATAAGTTCAATCTTCTCTAAAAAAACAATGCTTTTCAATAACTCATCAAATTCAAATCCCTTCAGTGGCTTTAGTCTGGTCTTCTTGTCCTGTAACCTTCTGTGTTTCTATAGAGATGAATCTCTCGTGTCTCACAAACTAAACGGAGGCTGTACAAACGTGCGGCCACGAGCCGAACATCTCCATTAAACACAATTGAACAACAAGGTGGAATGGTGTTATGTTAGAGGGAACTATTCTTTTAAAACAAATAATTATTATCGATGTAAAATAGCTTAAATGGGGGGGGATAGGGTCATTAATTTATTACTTAAGATGATTTAGAGGGTGAGGAAGGTCTCCCCTATTTTATTTTTTTCACACAAGGGAGTGGAAGGGAGTCTTGATAGGTCTTACGTAAAATCACAAAAATACGCAAAGTTAAAAGTAGTGACTATATCATAATGAACAATTTTTTTATGATTCCATTCAACATGATTGTAAACTTTGGTAAAAAAAAAACCTTTTAAATATAGATATCAAAACCAGCCAAAGATATACTTATTCATTTTTTCCTTTAAATTCTTACGTAATAAATATTAAACAAGTGGAGGAGGGGGTCCCTATTCTCATTTTTTCTTTCTTATTTAGATTATCATATATTATAGTTTATTCCTGTTCTTATTTTTTCTTATTTAGGGGATAAATATTCTTGCGAGTAAATAACGATTGATTTTACGTTAAGAATACATTTATAATAAAATTTATGTGTGTACTTTGTTTACTAGTTCTCTCTAGCATAAGACAGTTCTTCGTGACATCAAAGTGTAGTATATAAACACGTGGTCTCACGGGAATCCGAGCCGCGTAATTTCATTACATTGTCCTTTAACTGATTTTATTTATACACTCTCCTTCTTTGAGAAAAAGGATGTCTTTATTTATTTTGTAGAAGCTTTTGAAAGGAATTATTAAGATCGGCAAAGTAATTGCGACCTTGAGTCGGTCACCTTCAAGTGAGATTAATTACCTGGAGTTTCAAAGAGTTTAAGTACTGTTCATTGAGTAAAAATTATATTAAATTACTAGCCGAGTGTTATCCGCGGGTATTGTTTTAAATCACGCGTAACGCCGCGGAGTGAAGCTAGTCTAAAAAAATACCTAAGTTATTCCTTGTGCTGCCAGTGAAATCCCATCAAAATCGGTCCTGCCGTTCCAGAGATTACCCGGCACAAACACACAGATTGAAAAAAAAAAACATATTCGATGTTAGTACCGTATATTATATACTTTGATATGCATTAAGTAAAAAACTGTTCATTACATACAGACACTCAAATTTTATATATTTGTACATTATAATCGTAGCTTAGATTTATTACGAACCAGCAACCCGGCCCGGCTTCGCTATTCTCCATTTTCCGATGTTTTAATATTCATGTATTACTTTTAAAACTCAAAAACAGTACGTTGTACAGTTCGTTTCAATATCGTAAATACTCAGTTAAAATGTCCAAGTTGGTTCGCCAATAGAAACATATTCGTATTCCTATCGGCTAAACTCAATAAATAGATTTCATTGAACAGAACATGTTAAATATTTTACTACCGACAACCACAACTTTGATATGGCCCGCAGTGTACGTAAAAAATACGTATAGAAACCCAGTATTTACGTAACGGACTGGAACCATAAAAGTCGGGCCAAAAAATTGTACCAGCGAGTACAAAAGAAATAAATACTTTGTAGTTAGTGTATACAGTGGCGAGCAGAAAATGTACCCACAGAGAAAAGTGACGAAACGGTGAACTGTGAACGACATTGGAGACTATTTTTTTTAATTGAACTGTGTTAGTATTTCACTGCTGGCCGTGAAAATTTAACGATTGAATGCTAATATTGCACATACTCGTAATTTTCGACTGCCTTGTTGGTCTAGTGCTTAGCGTATGCGGCTGCTGATCAAGAGGTCTCGGGTTCGATTCCCAGGTCAGACCAAATATTTGTTTCGGAGTCTGGGTGTTTTTCTATGTTTAATATGTATGTATTTACAAATAAAAAGTATGTTAATGTATTTATATCAGTTGTTTAGTACCCATAACACAAGCTCTGCTTACTTTGGGACTAGATGATGTTGTGTGTAAGATGTCCAAAATATTTATATAAAAAAAATGTATTATAACATTGGTTTTTTAAAATACAGAACTTTAGTGCATTCAGAATTATTTTCTTCTTGTTAATTTGAAAAACTTATGATTAATCATCTTATCTACCGAATTAGCTTGACATGCGAGAAAACTGTGTCCAGCGATTGGAGAAAAAATGCTATATTTATTAAAAAGAAAGTCTATAGGATAATAAAATTAGTACACAATAAGTATATGAATACGCGTAAAATCATAAATTAATAAACGTATATTTAACTTGTCCACTTCGAAGAAATTTCTTATTACGCGTTTAACGAACAAAACGTAGGTTATAACACATAAAATTTAAGTTACACCATATTGTCAAAGTATGTATAAGTACTTACGTCAAATACATTACATAACATTTTTATTGTTACCCCTATCAGAAACACATAAAATTGAACATCAAGTAATGAAAGGCACCTGCTCGTTGAACAGTGCAATAATTTTTGTTTCCTTAGGCGAATTCTCTGTAATAATATAGCATTAGCTCATTTCATATCAGGTTATGTTAAAATTATTACAGAATTATAATTATTTTGACATTTGTTGTCAAATATCTTGTTGCCCTTGTCCCACTGAGGGATCTAATGTTGTTTTCTTATCTCTATCGTATACTATCTTTTAACTTAATATATGCCAAATACGTAATAATTATTCCACAAAACGGTAAAGTTTTTCTATACATTTATCACGGCAATATTTGGTAGCTATTCTAAAATATAATTCATAATGCAATATTTTTGTATTCTTGAAGTATTTGAAATAGATTAGTATTCAAATTAATATTAAGTAAACATCCTATGGACATTTCTGTGTATAATTATGTAGATTTGTTTTAACATGAAATAACTAAGATTTTTTTATAGTTAAGCCTTTCAAAGTGACTACTCTGCCTGATTGAAAGCATGAGTACAATCCAGGAGTAGGGGTTCCTCATCGTGATGGTAGGTAATGCAGCATAGTGATGACAGCAAGAATGCTGTTATTATTGGGATGGTCTTCTGTGTGAGGGGTAGTAATGACCCGGTTGAGCCGACTCATTCGTACTGAAATCAGCGTGGCTCTATTACCTACTAATGGGTTACACATATATTATTTAAATGGGCTTATGTTTAATAAATCATCACCCTTTGGTACCGTTTTGGTAAAGACGGTATATACGACGACGACGACGGTCTTATAGACTATATAAGAATTATTCGAGAGGTTATTTAGTTAATTTACTGAAGAAAACTTACGAGGCATTCTAAACCAAGTCAATTTTAGAATAGTAAAGAATTTATCATTTCAAAGTACAAGAGGACAATGTGATTTTGTGCATCACTGTACACATAAATTGTATCTAGCGAACAATCGTGGACTATAGCAAATAAAACAACATTCAGTGTACTGGGTCACGTCCATACCACAACAATAAACAGTTCAAACAAATAATGTCAAAGTTATAAAATCTTAACAAGAAAATAAACTACGAATTTGTATTTCAGTGAACGCAGAACTGACAATAGGAAGGTACTTATTTTATCTTTCGTCGTTTTATCTAAAATATGCAGAAACCGCAATCTTAAGAACAATTTAATATGCATAATAACAGAATATTCGCTAGGTCGTTCAACTCGTGGGCCATTTTTTGTGGCCCGATGTGCAGACGTGATTGGCCATAGAAAAAAATATGGCGTGATGTTGCCATGAACGTATTAAATCCTATGTTCGTATGTAACAAAAAAAAGTATAAAGCCTTTTTTGTGTTGTAAAGAGTTTGGTTATTATCTATAAAGAAGGTTAGTAGTAAGACTTTTTTATATTCAATTTGTTTTTTTTAAGTTTTAGATTTGTTTCTGTATGCTCTTGGCGGATTGTCATTCATAAGTGCTTGCTAAGAATTTAAAAAGAGATCAGATATAGTTTTTTCTAAAGGCGGTCTCCATTTCATCCCATGTTATCATCTATCATTAAAATGCCTAAAAATTACACATTGCACTGACGTACATAAAGGGGCGGAAAAAGAATAATTGTAATATCTTTTTCATTACATTAATAGTATTCCTACTAAGTACAGCTAAGTTAAATGCTTTTTAGCAGTTTAGATCGGTTGTAATATTGGTTAAGTTCTTGCTAAATTCCAACGTTCTACTCGCTACATCACCGCTAATTTATTTTTATATCCGTATGAGTAACAATGTTTATTGCTGATATCAACAATGTATGATAACCAGGACAGAAGCGGATGGCATAATAATTAATTAATTATTTTCATTTACATGTAAATGTAATATTACATTTGTTGGAACACTGGGACATGATTCATTTCTCTTAGTCAGTTCCTGTGAAGCGAAGAGTTCAGACGTACTATTAATATTTGTAGTGTTTAAATACTTGTTTTAAAGAAAAGATGAAGTGACTCTTCTGTTTCAAGGTAAGTTAAGACCTACGAGTGTAGCTTAACATCAGGCGGTTGAACCATAACACTATAATTAATTGTTTTTTTTTGTGTATTTACGAGTAAGCCTACCAAAGTGACTCTACTTTGTCTGGTGGAAAGCATGAGTAGATTACAGGAGTAGGAGCCACATCCTTACTGTGAGTGCTACTCTTAGTGTAGTGTAGAGTATGTACTTAGTGTAGAGTGTACTGCTTAGTGAGATGTCTCTGCATCATTTCGAGAATGATGCAGAATGATTGGGCTTCCGGTCTCACACTCACCAAGGAAATTAGACAGCACAAATGCTGCCATTTTAGGTTGGTCTCCTGTGTGAGGGTAGAACTACTCCAGTAGTCTGTCTTTAATCAAGAATCAAAATATTTCCATGCCTATAATCATTGAAAGTGATGCAACGGTTTAGGCTTGAAAGCGTAACAGATAGACAGAGTTAGGTACTTTCGAATGTTACTAGTTTCCGCCCGCGGCTCCATCCGCGTCTTTATTGGTTATCGCGGTAAAAAGGAGCCCATGTCCTTTCTCAGACTTTAGACTATCAGGTAACAAAATTTCATTTTAATCTGTGCAATGGTTTTTGAGTTTATCACGAACAGATAAACAGATTATCGATTAACAAATTACAAGTCCTTTCTGGACGCTAGTTGGCACACATAATGTTATTTAATCCTTAGCAAATGTTCGTCCTACATTTGGCAAGTATACTTGGCACCGGTGTCCCTATCTCGTGCGTGCTTATCGTGACAACGTGACAATGTACCTTGCAGCGTGCGAACACAAACGCATTTAGAATATACTATTAACTTCCTTAGTGTTACTATGGCCGACCATTACAGGAGATGGAGTCTATTTGTATACCTAATTTTAATATTCTAGCCGTAGTTATGCCTACTGTAGTTCATTTCAGACGCATTGATTGGAGATGACGAATTAAATTAATTCGAAAATAGATATAAACAATATTAAAATTGTTTGTATATCTGTGATGACGGAGTTTCAGCACCCCTATTCATCTCAGGGTTGTCGTAAAAGCTAGACAACATCAATGGAAAGAGAGAAAACCTTTTTTTCACCCCGCCGGAATTTTCAGGGCGGTGTGTCGGAATCGTACCGACTAAAACCACACGGTGCGCCCAAAGAGAAAAAAACCTATACCAATCCGTCTGGCCAGCATGCCAGTGGGCCAAAACTTCTTTTCTGTCTGATGTGATGTTTGTATTTATATTTCGTCACATATTTTAAAGTTTAGTTGGTGATTTTAGTTTTCGGAATGTACACTAACTAACTTAACATTGATAGGTGCACTGCATGTATATAAAAAGCGGCCAAGTGCGAGTCGGACTCGCCCATGAAGGGTTCCGTACCAGCAAGTAACATCATTTAAAAGTTCTTGTAGTTCGTTGTAACTTTCATCGATGTTTTTATACTAGTGTATTGTTTGGATGAAAGGTATATTGCGTGTTACGATTTATGACGTATAAAAAAAAAACTACTTACTAGATCTCGTTCAAACCAATTTTCGTTGGTAGTTTACATGGTAATGTACAACATATATTTTTTTTAGTTTTATCACTCTCTTATTTTAGAAGTTAGAGGGGGGGGGACACACATTTTTCCACTTTGGAAGTGTCTCTCGCGCAAACTATTCAATTTAGAAAAAAATGATATTAGAAACCTCAACATCATTTTTGAAGACCTATCCATAGATACCCCACACGTATAGGTTTGATGGAAAAAAAAAATTGAGTTTCAGTTCCAAGTATGGGGACCCCCAAAATGCATTGTTTTTTTTCTATTTTTATGTAAAAATCTTAATGCGGTTCACAGAATACATCGACTGACCAAATTTCAACAGTATAGCTCTTATAGTTTCGGAAATAATTGGCTGTGACATACGGACGGACAGACAGACAGACAGACAGACAGACAGACTTGACGAATCTATAAGGGTTCCGTTTTTTGCCATTTGGCTACGGAACCCTAAAAACATGCAAAAGTTTTTCTTTGAATCTTTAAAATATCAGCGCCATGCAATGAAATGATGATGTCTGATGTCATAACCGCTAAACAAATCTGTATTAATTTATCTTAATTTGACACATACATTAATAGTTCAGAATAGCAAAAACACAAATGTTCAACATTTATTTTTTCATAAAAAGTAGGCAAACCCACGTGTAGTTAGTATACAACACACGGCTCATTAACAACGTGACAGAATTTATTGATATAATGTAGGTATATTTACACAAATAATAGCATCCTGTTACCAATTACCGAAACGACACTTATTAACTCGCAAAACACTCAATTAAACTAATTAACATTCAACTAACACGCCAAAAACAATTGCAAACTGTAATATCTACCTTTTACATATACTATGAATTTAAAAATGCACATGCAAATTTAAACCTAAAATATACACCAACAAGGTTCATAAATATATGTACTAAAATATTATTAAGGTCGATATACATTTAGTAAACTATATTTTGCATAACAAAATTGTATGGAGCGAATGATCTGTAACAACGTTATTTATGAGATTTGTTTGTTTCAAACAATACATCCAAAACATTGGATAAATTGTTTATGGTACTTGTGAAAATAGTTACTTACTTGGCATGAAATAGTTCGTATTAAGTTAAGAGGTATTGGAGAAAACGCATGTGACATACTTCGTGTTCTTTAAATTGCTGAACTATATTGGTGATGTTTTGCATAAAGGGAAAATTGAAAAGCACCAGGATGTGATCAATGCGGATGAGAAAAAGCATAACAGGTGTTTTAGGACCGTAGTAAGTAATCTTTATGCCTACACCTCTAAGAAATAGGCGTGGTTCTACGGACGTAAATTATTGGAGACACAGAAATTAATATTATTTTAGGTTTCACATCAACAACCCATAACGTCCCACTGCTGGACACGGGTCTCCTCTCAAGAGAGGGTTAAGGCCATACGTCCCTACGCTGGCCGAGTGCGGGTTGGGGACAGGCAAGACACGTTGTGGCTACGTAATCTTGCTGTTGGATGTTTTTAAGCCGCCCGAAGGCCTCCAACTAAGCTTCACGACTGCTATCTTATGATAACAACCGGGACCGACTGCTTAACGTGACCTTCGAATCACGGAAACGCTCATTACATATAACAATTTTAGGTTTCTTTGTTTGTTAAAAAATAGAAACTAATTTGCTGCTTAATCTATTTAAAGTAGTGTACGTAAGATGTGCTACTGTATTTGTACCTATAAATATTTATGCATATCACTTTAGGTGTGGAAAATATTTTTGAAAAGGAAGCTATCAATTCACCATACTTTTCGCATGTACCGCGACTAAGAGTTCCGTTCTTGAGACCCTTTTCCGTATCCGCAACATGTAGGTGCACGAAATTTCATTTTGATCGATTCAGTCGTCAAGGTGCGAAGGCTTTAAAAATAGATAAATAACGTTCAATTGGGATAGAAAATATTGATAAAATGCACATGTAAACGTTAGTTATAAAATTGTAATAGTTCACTTTTGTGTGTTATTGAGGATATGAAAATATGCTGTTCATCTGTAGCTGTTTTTCAATTATTTTCGTATAATATATATGGTGTGTGGTTTCAAAACCAAAATACCACAAATATATTATATGATTCGAATGTTATAGGACGAAAAAAAGGTCTGTTCAATCAACCGTTTTCAAATAACACTAATTAAGAAGGGATTGTGTTTGCGTTACGTAATTAATACAAGTATGAAAGCACCCTGTAAGTAATCAATCAGTTCCCTATTACAGAGATTTTGCAACTATTAATGTGGGATATGGAAATCGATTTGTGAAATAGGTTTTAAACCTATTCTTATCACGATACATATATTTACTAATTATCTATGTTTTATCATATTAATAAAATTAATTAAAGAACTTGAAATATCTGAATTAGAAAAATCAATTATTTTTTTAAAACTATTTTCTGAAGAACACTATTTAATATCAAGCTACGGTATTCAATAAGAGAACGCCTAAAACTTTTAGTATTATTTACATATTAATATGTACAGAAAATAATATAAGCTTAGTAAATATTAGTAAATATAACTATAAGGTTTAGTAAATATCTGACCAGTTGTACCAAAAGTCTATACTATGACAGTCCAAATTTTACTGATTGATGAAACCTAAAGTGTTGAAACTGGACAGCACTCTTTAGTAATACAAAATTTTTAATAAAACAATATATGCTCCTATTACAAAACTACAACGAACACTTCAAAATATCTCCACCATGCTACAATTGTCACAAAACACCATATTAACTAGTTACATGAATAAATTGTCACCCTTCCCACTTTATCGGCGACCAATCTTGATAAAGCAGTAAACTATGATTGCGACTTCCGTGCGTGCGACAGCTACTAATAGTACACTACACATGTATGTCGCCCTTAACTGCGCGTGAGTCACTCGTACGCAAAATAATCGTTTGTGTGAGGTGAATGAACTTTTGACATAACACCTTCCGACTGCGCTTTATCTTGGAGTGTTGTATGTAAATGTTTTGTGAAGGCGTAATTGGGTTACATAAATATGTGACGTAGCTTGTGATCTATGTATTATTGGCATTGTTATTGTCTGTTAATAAGAGCATCTAAAGACTCGAGTTGTAAAAATATCATGCCTGTTAATTACCAAGCTACTAATGTTGACTTTTGGAACTATTTCGCAACTGAACTGGTTGTGAATACTAGGGGAATCAATAATACCACTGTATCCTGATGTATTGAATAGCTCCCCGATAGCTCAGATAGTTTCAAGATTGCTCAGATTGCTCTCTTTATTAAATAATACATATTTAATGTTCATTTGGTTACAAATAATAGCGCGATTCAATTAACGGTACAACGCTATCTATCGAGCTTGACCTACACTACAATTTTACTCTGTGTGCGAGCATAAGAAGAAATAAAATCCTATAACTTGGTACGTGTTTGCCATACTTTTTAATAATAATGAATAAATAAATCATTTATTCGGAACAGTTCAGTTTTACAAATAATAAACCCACCAAACTGCAGAACAGTTTTTCGGCGGGATTAACGCTTGTTTTTATACATTCTTAAGAGTTCCTTAAATTAAAAACTAAAAACAAAATACCTAGTACCCACCTTATTACAAATTACAGGATATTTTTAGTAGGACAGTCATTTGTAGGCCAAATATGTCAATTTATATTAAACTCGTTCAATAGAATGGAGTATTCTATTTCAAGAAAGTTTAAATTTCACGAAAGATTTGCTAATATTACTAGCATTATTTCTTAGCCAACCAATTTGATTGTATATTGCTGGGACCATGTACCTGTTAGTTCTTTTGCCGTAATAATTCTTTACTCTCGATCTAACGAGCATACGCTCTCTGACCCTTCTTGTGTTGTAGGTATTTTGTACTTGAACTTTGTACTGATTATTATTAAAGTGTTCTAGAACTATCAATAGCTAACTAACTAACTATCAATAATGTGTACCCCCATCCCATACATTGTCTAAAAGTCATTTTTAATATAAGATTGTCAAAGTAACTCTACTCTGTCTGGTGGAAAGTTCGAACAGAATCCAAGAGTAGTGATCACCATACACATTGCGAATGCAGACAATGTAGCATGATGATCCACAATATGGTGGCCTCTTGAGATTCTTCTGCTACTTTTCTATAAAAGGAAATAGATTTATTGGGTTTCCAAAGTCTTCAGTTTTCTTCTGATTAATTTCGTTGCGAGTCCCAAGACAGTTTTTTTTTCAAGATTTTTCCTGAGTGAGAAACTCGGTGTGTTCGTGGGTCATTGCTTTTGGTCCTAGTGTACAGGAGTGACAGTGGTGGGCTTGTAGGTGGAATTAATTCCATTAAAAAAAATTACACAGTACTTGAGGAGTAATATTTAAAAAATGAGAGTAGTACCTTCTTAGGCTGACGGCATTCACTCAACGTAAAAATGAAGCTTCAACCGTATTATTTTAGACTGAAATCCCCACCCTAACTGAGTTTTGAATGATGAGATGATAATCATGTCCTGATAACTAAAAAAAGTTGCATATAAAATGTCCATTTTGGGATAAAACTCATATAAATTCGGTTACCTGCGGTCATATGTTTGTTCTCATTGCACGCTGGAATATTTATGGCATATTTCTCGTCAAAAAGTCATTTAAAATCAAAACAAGTAAGAATGACGCAAACAGTATCTGTCTCCTGTGTGTACTAGTGTTGTGAAATTTACGGCATTCGTGGTATATTTTTGTATTATTTAATCTTATACGGACAATATTTAGCAAATTTCTTGCAAAAGTAATAGAGAGTCACATACGTCGTGGTAATAGAAACTGGGAAGGTTTGTTTTAACATATTTTGTTTTCCTATATCTAAATTATTTATTGAACTTTTTTATCCTGCGCCCGCAATTCATCACTCAAACAGTTCTCTAATGAGTATGAGATTACGAATGACTTGATAAAACTTAGTGTAAGCAATTAGAATATAAGTAACTGTTCTAGTTCACGCGTCGTGTTTGTGAATACAACGGAGACTATATTTTTGTTTTATTTTTACTGTTGCGGCAGTAATTTTTTTTTATTATAGTAAACACTACACCAGATTCAACAACACTGATGAAACACACACTCAGATTAAAATTGTGGGAAAGCGAACCGAGTTATTAAAGATCCTCCTTCCTCTAAATTTAGGGGAAAAAATGGTGTGCTAAAATACATTAGTATAAATCTGGTAACGTCGGCTATGGCATGACACTCTCGCAACTAACACTGTAAAAACTGACAAACAAAAAAATAACACGCAGCATTCCTAATTATCACATTCCACGTTTATTAATCGCTTTTGTACAATTTATTAATCACGCAATCCCGTTTTGTACAATCCCGGGCCATCAGAACGAACGGTACATCACTATATGGAATACAGATTTCGAATCGTCAACTAGTTAGCTATTAGCATTGCAAAATCCCGCAAATACAGCTAAATATTCCGGCACGTCATTTCGTCTGACAAAGTTTTGAGGCGCCTTGTACGAGTTTATTTGCTGGAGTCTTATTAGTATTCATATATTATTTGCGTAATAAGTTAAAACGTTGGTTTAATGTACTAACAGCGTAATGTTATGCATGAGATATTGATGTGCTTGTGTTTATTTATTTAACGAGTTGTAAAAGCATTTTCCGACTTTAAGATACTGTTGGATAAAGATTTGTTACGTAATACAATAATCTAATAATGATATCATTAATTTTTTGTACTGTTTTTGGTTGTACTTTTTAGAAATCTCTTTGACATATGGTTTTGTGTTACTGATTTGGCGAACAAAACTTGTCTTGGCTTCGCGCTTTCCATCAGGGACAGTAAATTCAATTGTGTAAGCATTAGAATGAAAAAAAACATTATTTGTTTGCCATTAAGTAGTATTTGCTAGTAGAAATATAGTACTAATATATGTACTATATATTTTGGTTAAGTCTCCTAAAAGTGTATTAATAGTTCTACACTTAGAAGACGTCATGCTCGTTGCGACCATGAGACATTCCATCAACTTTGATTTAAAATACAGGATTAGAGCATACGATCCTTTCTATAAATACACGATTAAAAACAAACAATCGCAACCATAAAACTTATCTCTTATTGATTAAAAGACCAAGAAGGCACTTCAAAATACCTTCCATACGAGTAATTCACTTTAGATCGTTTAAGGAGCAACCCAAATCCCGTCATGTGTCCCATCCCTAATCCTATAAATAAGTCTTTACTAAAAATAAGGAAGGGACTACAGGACACGTAGAAAAATCGCATCGTACAAGAAAGTCTAATGTGCTGTGTCACTCCTTAATATTGGATACTTAGGGGCTCGTGAGGTGATATATTATGTACACCACTTTATCGTCTTGTGGGGTAAGCAGAGCTTGACGATATAACCGTATCTTTCTTAATTTGTTGTTGTTTTTTCTATTTTGTTGTTATGCACTAATGTAAGTACGGTTAATTTTTTTGGTAAAATTGCATGTAAATCCCTATGAGTTTTTTATAAAGATATTAAGCGGAAATAATTTAGTTATCATGATGAAGAGTCTTTAGTAGTCCACTGATGGACTTAGGCCATTCCTTATAAAGGAGCTTTTGGCCTTGTTTCCGATACTGATCTGACGGTTTTTGTTTCGAGTTCAAGAAGTAGAAAATTACCTGCTAGCTGTTTTTTTGTGTGTGTTTCAAATGCACGTTGTGGTTGCTTTATAGAGAAATAAAGGAAGAAAACAGCTCAAAAAGTAGGCAATAGTGGTAATCCTGTTGTTGCATCAGTGAACAAAATTATCTTCCATTCTCTTATTTTAGTGAAGCGATTTATTTCAACATCTGTTTTTAGCGAGATGATTAGATTTAATTTCAGTAAATCTTTGACATTTAAGTCATCGTTTGATAGTAAAATAGTTTTTAGTGATTTTTAGTCCAGTTTAAAGAGTTTCGAAACAACAGTTTAACACCAATTTACAATTTGAGCTCAATCTAGCACACAAAACCTAACTTTATGTACCTACTAGCAAAGTTCCGCGGTGCTACCTGCAATTGTTGTTATAGCTATACAACCGCGAGAAACAAAGCGGAGTGAATTTATTCAACCAAACTGACAGACAGGCAGACAATTTTTTTTTATTGATATTTTTATGTAAGTACCGCATTATTTCCATATCCATTTAGTGAAAAGCTGTCAATTTAAAATTACAACAGACGCTTTAATTTTATATAATTGCATATAGAGATGGATTAAAAAACTAAATCATAATTTAAAGTGTAAAAACATCGAATCTCTCAAACTGTATATGTATGTAAATATTTCAATCACTTTCTCATAAATATTAACACCATTACCAATTTCCAGTCGACACATCGAAAGTGTTACCCCGACCTACGCCACTATTGTATGCTAATGCAGAGGTCAAGGTTTGATACCCGTGCGATGCATTAACACTGTTTTCAATTCAAATAAACCGTTCGGCGTGTATTTTAAGTTATAATGGTAATTTTGGAAAAGAAAAAGTTATAAAACTTGTATGCATGTTTTTAATAGACTTTGATTTTAAAAGTGTTACGGGTCTGTTAAATGAGTTTAGGAGTTATATAGCCTACCAAAGTGACTACTCTGCCTGATGGAAAGCATGAGTAGAATCCAAGAGCAGGGACCACCATCCTCATTGTGAGGGTAGGCAATGCGGCATGGTGACCCATACCATGGCGGCCTGGTCAGTTGTATTGGCCTTCGGAGGCCGGGAGAATGATGCAGAATGATTGGGCCCACGGTCTCACACTCACCAACGAAATACGACAGCAAGAATGCTGTCATTATTAAGATGGTATTCTGTGTGAGGGTAGTACTGCCCCGGACGAGACGGCCCATTCGTGCTGAAACCAGCGTGGATCTACTACCTATTATATTTAAGTAGATTGTACCCGATGTTGTTACTATTTCAAGTTGAAAATATAAAGTTAATTAATTAATTTTGTAAATAAGTACAAATACAAATATACAAAATTCAAAAAATACATCGATAATTTTAGGGTTTCATAGTTCAAAACTCAAAACACTTAAATATAAGGGCGTCCAATTATTCCGCAACAGGGTGATTATGGAATCCTATTCTATTCTCGGCCTGATACACATTTGACCGCCTTTTTATGTATAAAAAGTTCAGTATTCCGAAACTGGAGCTCAATGCGTGTCCCCTATTCTCTTGTTTACCAAACCACAAACAATCACGCTTCTAATGTTTTAATAACGTGACACAACACGTCAGACAACAGCTGTTGTAGCTGTCACTTAACGTTATAACGAGTAACGATAACTGTGCCCTCGTTATTTTATAGCAATCGTTATTATTGTCAACTGTCTTTGTAACTAATGATGGAGGCTGTCAAACGCTGGTTGTTTACGTATTTATTTTTATAATGAGGACAAAAATGGTCAATTGATGAAGAATTTTATTATATTCTTTATTTTACGAAGGTTAAGGTGCACGAAGGTTAGCAATAGACAAAGTAGATCACAGCTTGTCAATTTTAGTAAGCGCAAGTACTTTCATACACAACAGATGAATGTTCTCTGTTACCTACAATAAAGAGCCCTTTAAAAATAGTTTATATGAATCAATATGTATGTATGTTAACATTATTTTGTACATTTTAATAAGATTTACTGTAAAAACTTAGACGTCTTGAATTAAGAAGAAAACTGCGTTGTAAGGTTAAGTAATATAAAGCGTTTTACAGCACGTTCCTCCCAGAAGAGTAAATGAGTTTTAAATGACAACATTTTGCCGAGTACATTTTAGTTGCACTTATGTAGTTGGCAACATTCCTATAACTGTCAACACTAAGTAAAAATGTTTATTAGAAAATAGGGTTGTCTCAAAACGGTTTTCTGATAAATTTCGCAACTCTAGTCGAGCAACTTAATTTATCCTCCAAAACGGAAAGCGGTTATCGCAGTTGTAGAACTTAAATTACAGAAAGTTAAATACTAAATCCTCATTCAAATATGGCGGTAAATTCCGGCCGTTTATCAACATCGGTGTAACATTTATTTGGCAAGTAAATAACTTGAAGTTTAGCCGGGAGATGAGCGACGTCCTGAACTGAGAGGTAATTTGTAAAGTTACGTATTTATGGGATATTTACTTGTGTTCTGTAATTTATAATATATATGTATATATAAGGGTCAATGTAGTAGATAGTCAGCGTCGCCAATGCCGTAAGGCGATTCACACACTGCCCCGCGCTCCGACGCGTAGCGCGGAGTGGCAGATTTTAATATTGTATGCAAGTACATCGATTAGTATAGAAAACACGCCAGGTCCAACACCAAAAACGCGCTACGACGCGTGAGCGCGTGCTGCTAGCAGATTCGGGATTGGCTGCCCGTTTCTACGCGCGTGGGCGCGTTGCCAGTGTGTGAATCGCCTAAGTTGACCTCTCCATAGAAAAGAGATTTTGGTATGCCAGAAGGGTTAGTATAGTTAGTTTCAAGAGTTTCTATCTCTTTGCTGTGCAGACTCTGTAGCCAAGCTGCCAACGTTTTTCGTTTTCTATTCTATTCTCTTGTTTCATTGGCTAATATTTTGTTTTGATCACGAAGAAGATCCCCACAATCTTTTGTATGTCTGTTTACGGTAAACTCAAAACCAATGCACTGATTTAAATGATATTTTGTAACCAGATATTCTAAAGCCTGTGGAAAGACATAGGCTACTTTTACGGCGATAATCTACAGCGAGAGCGTAGGCGGCCTAAAGCCAGTATTTAAAATGGACAAACTAGTGACGTCTTAATCAAATTAATTACTTTTAAAAACTACAATTCGAATATAAATCTTAATATCAGTATGACCGGCCATGAGAAACAACTCTATCGTATCCAGGTACGGCATATCCATGGAACCAATTTAAAAGCCATCAATCCATCTAATCAATTGCTCACGACTCGCAGATAGACAGACATTTATATAGATATTAATGCGTCAATTACAACAATCGACGCGGGAACAGGCCAGTTTATCCTATTAAATAGTTGAGGAATGCGATCGAGTGGCTTTTTTTTTATTTTTTTCTGTTGGCATTGAAACCTGTCGGAGGACGATGGAACTGTATTAAGCGTGTAAGGGCCATTCATTTATTACGTAAGGTGATTTAGAGGGAGAAGGGGTGAACTCTGTCTTATTTTTGATGTGAAACATCTATAGGCGCACGTATGTGAAACATCTATAGGCGCACGTAAAATAGATTTCTGGCCTGGCGACGCCTAGCGACTGGCGACGGCTGGCGACGCGTCGCCACGGCACGCTATACGATGGTATATATATACAGTCTATATGCAGTAGTGTGTACGGTGTGGCGTAAATTATAATTATAATTATACTTATAATATAATTATTTAATTATAATTATTATAATTATAATTATACGCCACACCGTACTATTTTAATAATTAGTAATATTTTATTTTATCATTATGACATATTTAGTTCCTATTACAATATGTTCTTTTCTGCATATTACTTTTACAAAATAATGGCGATGTTTCACATCTGCCAGGCGTCCCGTGACGGCTCACATTTTTTTCTTATTGGGGGTGAGAGGGAGACTTGATAGTTATTAGATCACAAAAATACGCAAAGTCAAGACTAGTTATTACATTCAAATAATTCCACCCAACATGATAGTAAACTTTGCTAAAAATTGCTACTTTTAAGATTAAACATCAAAACCAGCCAAAGGTATATTATTATTTATCAAAAGCTGTTAATAAAAAATAGTAAAAGTCGTTTGCGTAATTATTGAATGGTCCCTAATAAGAATGAAACAAAGAATATTTATTTAAAGTGTTGTCGGTAATGGTCGTTTATTTTCGGTAATCATTGGCTTAGATGCAATTTGAATTATGAACTACCGGTCTCCTAATTACAGACGATCTATTGAAGTAGGTAGTTATTTATTCGTTCTTAATTTGAAAATGAATAGACTCATAGAAGCGAATATCATTTTATAAATTTAAATTTAGAATGAGAAGCTCCGAGTTTGGAACTTAGTAAGCAGATAAAAAGTTTTGATGTGTAACATCTTTTATTCCTTTTTATAGTAGTACCTGGTTTCACAAACGAATATGCGAGGTGATGTTAGTCAGATAAAAGTATTAATGAGGCTCTTTCATATTTTTAATGCCATTTATACTTAATGTTACTACTAACATCGAGTGTTGAGGTTTTTTCTCATTGTACATGTAGATTTTCAGCAACGTAATGCTCAAGTCGTTATAAGTATCGATATTTAGCCTTTCTTTCCCCCATCACGATTAATCAACCACACTTTCCTACAATAGAAACCGACCCAACCGGCCCAAAGGGTAGATTATATTGGGCTCTCGAGAGAAAAAAAATGGCCGCCATTTAATTAGGCCTTATGTCACAAAAAGTTCCTTTTTCTGACAATGTCCATGTGTAATTATGTTCGACAAATGGGAGTGACAATTTTGTTCTGTAAATGTTCGCTGATGTTAAATTTTCATGTTTACAGTGTCTTTTTGTAATTTAAACCATAAACGCTGACATATAGAAGCAGTTTTTGTTGATACCTACTAAAAATTTTGTAAATTGAACAATCAAGAAATGCTTAAGTGACTGTCAAGTTGCCTATGAGAACTATCTTTATGTTTTACTGTCTAGAATCTTATTTACTCTATCAAGGCGCAGTTATAAACAATTTCACATCATATATACATATGATGTCTGTACTGTACGCGTTTCTATTTCTAAACATATTTTTTGGAGTCATTAATAAGCGCGAAGAAAGCGCGCGAAACAACCGGCCATTTGGCGCGCTTTTGGAAGCTGACACATACACACAAATTTTTAAAATCGAATTCTACGATTCTATTTTTAAAATGTATTGACTAATAAGCTTAACGCATATATGTAACCTTATACTAGTACACATGCAATAGTGCGTTCTACTAACGATTGTAAACCCGATCCTTGACATATTTGCACCGATTGTCGTCCACGCGTGATAATACGTTTGGTAATTTCATTATTACTTACACATAGCGATACAACAGTACAGATAAATAACAGAAGGCCAAGTCTATTGTGGTCATACAATTGAATGAATAGTTGAGAATACCTTTAGAATCTCGGTATCTAATAATAATCTCGGTAAACGTAGTGTAGGACGCCCACAGGCTAGGTGGAGTGGCGACCTGCGTAAGATGGCTGGCAGGAGCTGGATGCGAGAAGCCCAAAATCGATCACAGTGGTGTGCAATGGGAGAGGCCTATGTCCAGCAGTGGACTGCGATAGGCTGATGATGATGACCTTTAGAATATAATTAAATATCATTGTCGAAAATATTCTGTGTGGGTTTTTTTCTCAAACAATTTTAATAAGCCTTTGGAGATTGAACTGAATTTTATTTTTAAAATTATTTAGTTTGTTTTATTCCTTTTTTTTGCATTTTCACGCTATACCTGTGAGTCCGTTGAATTACCTCTAAAAAATTGTAACTCGTCACTTAACTTTTCTGTCTGTCTGTGTGTCCTGGATCCATATTTATAAATTTCAATATTAAAGCAGTTTGTGCATATTAGTGATAACTATTAAATAGTTTACTTTAAAGATAATACTTACGTTTTCAAGTACCTTGTCAGGTTTTATATCCCAATTCTGATCCTAGCGCATCAAATTTCTACAACACCTGAAGGTTGACTGGTAGAGAACGCCTCATGGCATTAAGTCCGCCTTTGTACTACATGTGCTTTAACATTTACAATAAAAATTATATACAAATAAATAAAATTACTTTTTTTGTTTATTATTTCAAATTAACCGCTTTTTACTAAATGCATACCAAAGTATAAGCGGTACTTACAAAAATAAACAGTTTTAAAGTCTGTCTTTCTTTTTCTTCCAGCTAATCTCATGAGCTCCGATTTTGAAAGGACTTGTTTCGAGGACTTATTACACTGGCAGATGTTATTAGAAAAGTACAACAGCAGCTATTCGACTAGCTACAATCTCATTCAAGATGTGTTATATTACTGTTTATACATATATACAGTGGCAAAAAACTCAAACACACGATAATTAAATGATTGTACACGAACGCGTGAGGTAGTTAACCTTACATTTGACGAGTTAAAGCATGTTTACGAGTTTACATACATGCACGTGCAACACTCGTACTTAAAACTAACTTAATTACTTAGTACGAGATAGTGGTCCCATTGTTCTCGTTGAAAGCAATAATAATGATTAATTTAAGTATCGGTTTTGGTAATAACTTAAGTATTTTAACTTAAATATTTAAGTAATACTAGCTAAACCCAGTTGAAATGACACACAGACACTTCAATTTTATTTATTTGTATAGATTTAAGTACAGTGCAACTCGAGACTTTGGTTTCCCGACGTTTCGATCGAATTGCAAACTAAATTATATAAATAAATCTGGAAATAAACAGAATTATTGGTCTCCAATATGATTACCAACTTACTGTAATGGTAAGCAATCATTAAGTAAAATGTTATAAGTAAAAGCTTTTGCCTGCGGCTTCACCCGCATATATGTCGGTTCTCGCGGTTAAGAGTCCTATGTCCTACCTCAAGAATCAAAATATCTCTGTAACAAATTTCCATATCAAATTTCATTGTAATCGGTGCAGCGATTTAGACGTGAAAGCGTAACATACAGACAGAGATATTTTATACCACGTTAGCATACTTAGCACAAAAAAAAAATGTGAGCCGTCACGGGACGCCTGGCAGATGTGAAACATCGCCATTATTTTGTAAAAGTAATATGCAGAAAAGAACATATTGTAATAGGAACTAAATATGTCATAATGATAAAATAAAATATTACTAATTATTAAAATAGTACAGTACACACTACTGCATATAGACTGTATATATATACCATCGTATAGCGTGCCGTGGCGACGCGTCGCCAGGCCGTGGCGACGCGTCGCCAGGCGTCGCCAAGCCAGAAATCTGTTTTACGTGCGGCTATAGATGTTTCACATCAAAAACAAACCTTACTTTTTAAAACTGCGTAATTAATTCATATTTATTATGACACAAATTTATATTTAAAAGGGGAAACACACAACCTTACAAATGTCTGGTAGGGCCTTAATTGTGGATCTCACGGGGTTTATTACTGATCCCGGTGGCTTTATTCGGTCAGTAAGTCCGACTGTATGGCAGAGGCGAAGGCCCATTCGAGCGATAATGACCAGACCTGGATTATAACAAGGACGTTTAAAAAGAAAAAAGGTACTGCACTTAATTATCTATATCAATCAAAGTCCTTGTGTTATGGTCGGGGATTTACCCTTTTTTCGATTGCACAGATGGCATAGTTGTATAAGTTGTCACCTTGCCTCGTTGTGTTGTGAATTCAAATCGTATATGAAATAACACTTTGTGTTATCTACGAATTGTTTTTCTAAGTCTGGGTGTTCTTTGTGTCCGTTTCATGTATGTTTTTAAGTCCCCGAGACATGAAATATTCCTAGGTGTTTTAAAGAAGGACTCCTTATTGAAAGTCAGATAATGAGTTACTTTATAAGGATGCAATGGTCACACTGACCCATTCTCTTCTTTCCTGAGGGCAATTTAGTGGGTCAAAGTATTTCTTGCCTTCATCTACATCATCCATCTGCCAACAGTCCACTGCTGAACAGGAGGCCTTTTCTCAGAATATATCAAAAAAGTATAGTTATACGTATTTATTTATGTAGAAGTCAATGCCCTTACATATACTGACAACTAGTTCTAGCCTTCGAATTCAGTCCACCCTCAGGGTTGAGGAGGTCCGAAACCAGTCGCTACATGAAATAAAAAGTACCGACCCCAAATAATTTTGTGATTGTTACATGCTAGGAAGAAGAACAGAATTAATGTACATATGTATATGTATTTCTATATACCTAATCACTTATTGTTCAAATACATAACATGAATATATTGAGTGAATTAATGATAAAAGAGCCTGATAAAAATTCAGCACACGACTCTTTGAAAAGTCCCAAAATAGGTGAATATTTCGGAAACAATAGAAAACAGGGGTAACTTGATAAAATGTCGTCACTGAGGATTCCGTGAGGCACCTCGCAAATTGAGTTCTAACAGGAATATGTTCTCATATAGTGCTTACAACTGTGTATGCTTGATTTAGCCAAAAAAAAAAAAGAAAATAATGCCTATTAACAAAGTCTATGCCAAACCTATTGTCTATGGTAAAATTTATGGGAAAAATTACAGATGATAAGTAACTCGTGTGCGTGTGCTATAATTGCACATACCGTTTTATATATTTTTGTGTGCAATATTACATCTAAATCCATTTATGGTTCTAAAATAACGGGTTTAAGCATTTTTATTTTTTTTACGCGATTACGGCAGAGCTAAAGGAGCTCAACTACTCATTAGAACTATACAAATGAGATATCATTAGAAGCTGTGCTTAGGTTTCTATGTAACGCGTGACTACGGCTTTTCAAACTTGATTATGTAATAATGACAGCATTATTACTGTCGTATTTCGTTAGTGAGTGTGAGACCGGAGGCCCAATCACTCTTTATCCAGTCCGCCATGTTATAGGTCACCATGCTACATTGCCTACCCTCACAATGAGCATGGATTCTACTCATGCTTTCCATCAGGCCGAGTAGAGTCACTTTGGTAGGCTTTAATATAAAAAAAAACACTGTACACTGATAATTGCGTGAATATCTTGCTCCTTCATTAACATTGTTTAATCCAGTGTTCTGAAAATCTTATTTCATACTTTTTTAGTGTCGTTGGGTTTTAGTTTTTACCTTTTTTTAATTCATAACAATTGTTTTCAGACATTCTTCGAAGCTGTTCTTCTAAATTAAACAAATCTCGATTACTTTTGATACTTTAACAATTTTAAACAATTCTCAAACTCCAACATTAAACTTATAAAACGGTACATATCGTAATCTTCCCATTCCAACTGTACCTTAACCCCTTCCCCCCTGGATAGACACAGGAACCCACTTAAACAACGAACAGACATCTCTTTCTGTTCATCCCTGTGAACTTATATGCCCAGGAGACTCTTCGTAAAGAAAATTATTATGTTTTGTGAACAAAAAGGGCGCCCTACAAATTGTGTTATGAACTTTATTGTACCTACTTGTATTTTTATTAACAGACTAGCTTTCGCCCGCGGCTCCGATCGCGTGCATGTTTTCTGATGCTCTAGAAGTCTAGACTATCTGTGTAGTAAAGTTTATTTAACTCGGTTCAGTACCTTTGGCGTGAAAGCGCGACGGACAGACATAGTTTCCCATTTATAATATAATTAAGGAGAGCTGAGTCCCGCGGTGTTACCCCGTTTATTGTTGTAAACCGCGAGTAACCCCGCGGAGCAAAGCTAATGTGTTAGAAAAGATTTTTTATTCATATTTGATTTCATATTTAAGTCAGTAACTGTTTCTTGTTAAATCGATGGAAAGTAACATATCGGCATGAGATTAGCTAAGACTCAACCGCGACAGGTCAAGAGGAATATAGAGGTTCAATCAAAGGCGGACGGCATACTTAAGATGGAAGTGTCGCTCAGTCTTTGAGTGAGGTGTCTGGAGACCTTCATTCCTTCTTATTCTGGGATGGAAGTCAAAGGACAGCAACACACTTGTGAGTTGTGACGCTTGATTTGGATGGCAATTCCCCTGGCAGTATCCAGTTAGTATTAACTTTTACCTAAATAATAATTTACCCCATTTGAATTTTTGCACCGTACACTATAAAAGTAAAGTAAGTAAAAAGAGTAGTTAGTAAAGCCACGCTCATTTTAACACAAATGGGCCTACTCGACCGGGGCAGTACTACCCTCACACAGAAGACCATACTAATATTGACAGCATTCCTGCTGTCGTATTTCGTTGGTTAGTGTGTGAGACCGAAGCCATATCATTCTGCATCATATTCTCCCGGCTTTTAGACGAACGATGTAAAAACATCTGACCAGGCCGCCATGGCCATGGATCACCATACTGCATTGCTTACCCTCAACAATGAGGATTGTTACCCCTACTCCTGGATTCTACTCATGCTTTCCATCAGGCAGGGTAGAGTCACTTTGGTAGGCTTATATATATATAATAAAAACAATGGTCATATTCAGTCCAGGTTTTCAATTAGCAATTACAAATTCTCGCAAATCTAGCCATTTCGGTGGTTTTCTCCAATTTACATTTTGTGGCTACTTTTTGCTCAAGGAATGTATAGAGATTTTCACATACGTGATTTGTCGAGGCTTTCTCAGTCGAATCTAGTGTTACCGTGAAAAGTGAAACTTTTAGTTGGTTGCTTTTCTTAGGTTTGACCTTTAGTTCCAAGATAGTGCCTTTAACGATACCGGTTTATATAAAACGAGAAATCTGTTGTTTTAAAATTGTTATAAAAACTTTCATAATAATATCATGCGGTATGACATTGGAAATTATATACACATCACATCAATAGCATTTAATAGGCCACTGCTGGACATAGGCCTGTGTTTGGACTTGAGGTTTTTCTTCCTAAGTCACGTAGGCTTAATCTATTCAAATATGTAAGTAAAGAATTACATACATCAACGAATCAATTTGGAAATTTTTGTCGGTCTCTGTCCGCTTTTGACGGGACTTTCATTGACAGATAGCTTAGTGACTTAAGACTATCCTCGCGGTTTTTACACACTTTTTATTAGCTTCACCTGTATGTTTGTTTGTATGTTTGTAACCGACTCCTTTGGGTGTGATTTTGACCAATTTCAACCGGCCAGATTTCTTCAAACTTTGTAGATTTATCGAGGACCGATGACAATACACTAATTTGAAAAAAAAAACTTAAAAAAAAAGTTTTAAAAAACTAACTAACTAAAAAACTAAACTAAACTTTAACTAAACTAACTAACTAATATTTTAATAACGTCGCCCTACGCTTTTTACATTAAAATTATTTTCTACTTTTTACTTTTTTTTACAACAACAACTGCAAGTAACACTGCAGGCCTGTACTAGTAAAGAATAGATATTATATACGTAGTAACAACTCGTAAATAGAAGATATAACAAAATAATAAAGTAGTTTCTTCAAACAGAACACTCTCAAAGTTATTTAAAATTTCCTTTAGATGTATTCAATGTTATGCGTCGCGACGTTAAGGGTGGAAACAAAGAACCCCTAAAACATTTATAGAATCCCGGGGTGATATTCAATTTGATATTCCAACTGTTGTTTCTTTTGTGAATCTGACTCGAATCGTCAAGTGGATCCCGGAGGCTCAAGTAAATTTAAAAAGCTTGATAAACAATGTTTTGGTTAAAAAAAAAATGTAGATTTTTATTTTTATCTTACTTTTACTTAAATAACAGATATTCAAAAGCCGAAATTTAATAAGTGAGAAGAGAATCCATAGTAATATTATAAATGCGAAAGTAACTCAATCTGTCTGTCTGTGTCCTCTAATATTTGTTCTTTGTCTTACTTTTAAAATACATGTTAAATAACAAACATTATCGATAAGCCTATTTATAGATTTTCTTTCCATTTTTTTTGACTAATCCTTAAATAAAACATTTGAGATATAAAATCACACACTACAACTAAATCAAAACATAAATGTACCAGTTACAACAATAGATAAGATAAATCTTTATAACTCCTGTCATAATCGAAGTAAGATTGATCATCCCTTTGGACTTGTACATAGAATACCATAGACAAGACGTATATGAAAAAGTTAGCTAAACTAATATTTGTGCGGTCAAGTGTTATGGGGAAACAAGCGGAATAAAAGCCATTTTGAAAATATCGCTTGTTTTCGATGGTGCTTTGAAGTTGTTGAGTAAGATTTTTGTAATAATGTGATTCTCTTTTCGACGGGTTTGAGAATAGCAAAGAAATATAATGTCATAGTATGTTTTTTTTTGTTTGAAATTATCTAAAGGCTATAAGCGATGTGAATCTTTTGGCGCGAAGATTGATTTTAGAACTGCGGCGGCCATATTGTCATACTTCATTTAAGTGTTGCCATACTCCCTTTATAGATTTAGTAATTCTTTCTTCTATATCAGATGTTTGTTATAATCGAAGTCTGTCTTTGAATTTGGATACTTCTCTATCATCAAGGCACCTATTAATGTAGGTATAGGTTGTCACTTAAAACTTCAACAGAGGGTATGTATTTATGTTGCTACTATTTAGACGTCTAATTTAATTTAAAAAATTCAGCCCTGACTGACTGATTTATCCATCAACTCAGAACCTAAACCGCTGAGGATACGAATTCGAAATTTTGGTCAGCTGATGCTTTTTGTATTCCAAACACCCATTAAGCTGCTAAAAAATTCAACGGGTGAACCCTTTTAACATTTTAAGAAACTTGTTAGTTAAAGATTTTAGTAGATAAAAAACTAAAATTTTTACTGGGGCAAAGCTAGCCACTGATATTACATTTAACAGCTTTCTTTAAAGTTTATAAACATAACAAAATTGCATAAGTTTCCTAATATTAACAAATACCCAAGGGCCTGTTACACTTCCGTTGCTTCCGTTCTTACGATCCTTATCGCATTACAGCATAACATAGTACGTATTCAGCTACTAACACTTAATTCCGATTGTAACAACAGAACCGCACTACTCCCTAAAATGTGAAGGTATTTATGGTAAACAAGAGCGGTGTTGCCAACTCATGGATAAAATCACATAATCGGATTGTACAGTATTCTCTGAACACGTAATATTGTAATAATATATGTACTGCTTATAGTCTTAGATGCCTGTTATAATATATGTATAGTGATGTGATAATGTTCTCCAAGCCGATTTCGACCACGGCGGCAAGTCTCAACCAACAGGAGATATTATAGTATTTGTAGACTTATTTAGGAGATACATATATGTCTATTCACAAACACTGAGAGGTGCACTCTGTTCCCTCATTCTTAGAATCCGATGGGTACCCGACTACCCGACAGTACCTGGGAGAAATCAGTCGCAAGTGTCGCAACCGATTGCTTTACGTGCTCTCTGAGGCACAATCTCAGAGCAAACTGGTGATGAGATGAGTTATTCTTTCTTGCATTTCATTGGGAATTTTACGAAAAGTTACCAGAGACTCAACAACCCTATTGCTCCAATATTTTCATTATAAGATCCGCCATAACACTTGTGATATATGAGGGGAAACACCACAAGAAAGCCAAACTTGTTAATTTTTACCGACTTAAAAAAAAGTCCTAAAATATAGTTTTTTTAAAATTTTGTTTTTTAAGAAATATGTGTTACCCGTTTGTTTGTGAGAGTTTTGACTGCACGGTTGGCCTAGTGGCTTAAGCGGTCGCCACGCCGCTTCCTACTACGCCAAGTGTCGTGGGTTCAAATCCCACGTAGGACAACACTTTGTGTGATTCACAATTTGTTGTTCTGAGTCTGGGTGTTCTTTGTGTCCGTTTCATGTATGTTTGTAAAGTCCCCCGCGACACAGGAATTTATATTCCTAATGCGGGAGTTGTCTTTTTTAGAAGGAAAAAAAAAAAAAAAGTATACTTTTCAATTGGTTTCGTTTCGTTTCGTTACGATTTAAAGAGATTCCATTTTCCAAACTTCAAGTATGTCTTATAATTATTAAAAAAATCATGTACAACGAAAAAGTTACCGTTTATTTACCATTGAGGATTGACTCTTCAATATACCTTTAAATTTCCCCCTAATTATGTTATGTAAAGCATAATATATAAAGTGTATTCTGGTACCCTAAGGTCCCAAAGTAAATAAAATTCGACGTCTTCTTGAAGCGTCTTTCTCCGGTAACTGAATATGAAAACATACGGGCGTATTTTGTGTGTGGGCACGTTGCATCTTTTGGAATTATTTTTATTTGTTATTTATCTTCAATTTGACTGCCTCTTTGGTATAGTGGTTAGCGTATACGACTGCTAATCAAGAGGTCTCGGGTTGAAATCCCGGGTCGGGCCAAAAAAGTGTTGTTGGGTTTTTCTTAGAGAAAATTAATAACAGTCCGGAGTCTGGAAGTTTGGCGGAGATTCACGTGCCTCGGAGAGCACGCTAAGCCCCGGTCCCGGTTGTCATGAACATTTATGGCAAGCGTTATTGAAAAATCAGTGCCCTCAAATATACTGACAACTAGTTCAATCTTCGAATTTCAGTTCTCCCTTAGGGTTGCGGATGTCCGATGCCAGTCGCTCCGTAGAAAAACTAAAATTCAGGTAAAACCGGTTGAACTAGTAGCTGACCCCAAATAAACTTGGGAATAAAGGCTCGGAAGATGTTTGATGTCATGTAATATTATGTAGCCGGATTGAAATGCTGCATTGTCTGTGGTCACAATGAGGATTGTGACCACTATTCTTAGATTTTACCTACTCATGCTTTGGAGTGGTTTTTTTTGCAGGCTTAAACATATGAATCAAACCAAAAAATAGTTATCCCTACTAATATGATAAATGCGAAAGTAACTCTGTCTGTCTGTCTGTCTGTTACGCTTTCACGCCTAAACCACTGAACCGATTTTGATGAAATTTGGTATAAAGATAGAACTGAACTTGGGAAAGGACATATGCTACTTTTTACTTCAATAATCGTGATACAAAGGCCAAAGCTAGGAGATTATAAAAATACATAAATCGTAGATGTCAAAATATTTCACTGTTTATCTCCTGTCAAAACTTCACAGGTTGCTAAGCATAACACACTTGCATGGCAACCATAATGATAGTTTGTTTTGTAAATGATAGACCATATAGACCAGTAGACAGTAGACAAGTAGACAATTTTTGACTTGGATTCTGCTCATGCTTTCCATCAGGCAGGGTAGAGTAACTTTGGATTACTCAATATATAAAACAAAGGCTAAAAAACAGTTTATCTCGATTTCCGGCAAAACTAAAAGTCCTATGGAAAAAAGTTAAATGGCACAGTTGTAGGTAATCAAAAGATCTACAACTTTTTAGAGTTCCGAAGTTTATGACTTCGAACCCTTATAGATACGTCATGTCCGTCTTTCCGTCCGTCCGTCCGTCCGTCCGTCCTTGACCTCCCGTCCAAACGGTAAGTGCTAGAAAGATGACACTTTGCATGAATATGTATTGTAATAAATTGTTGTAATTAAATTCATTAAGTATGTAAGTGAATTTATATGTATTGATGATGATACCGATGCACAGAAAAACTCTAATGAGTTTTTGCGGCATCGGATTTGTTGCTTGAAATGTGTAACTTTTTTATAACAATAAATAAATAAACAAAAATAAAAATTACGTCGACAGCGCTACAATAAAATTATGAAAAATATTTTTGTTTAGGGTACCTCCTCTACACGTAAAGTGAGGCTGATTTTTTTTCTCGCGGCTACCCCATCATGTGGTAAGGTCTTTTAAAAACATTTAAGGGTTGTTAAGACGATTTTTTGATTTAGGTATCCGTTTGCGGGAAATTCCACTTTAAAGGCCACTTTTTTGTAAAAATAGGGCGTCTAAAGCTAAACGGCCGGCTCAAAAAATCTGGAAAAATTCATGATAGTGGTCCATATAATGAACTTTAAATGGAAACTATAACGAATTCGATGACTTTGTTAGTTCAGGAGTTATAGAGGCTTAACTTCTACAATGTGCTTACTTGGAAAACGTCATACAAAATTAACGCATTAAAACGTAAACATAACAATTATCCATTGGATACAATTTCTAATCCACGTACCATTATGGGTGACTGAGGAACCCTTTCCTGTGCGTGGCCTGACACGCACTTGGCCGATTTTTTATTTACGCATTTTTCACATTATGTGAAAAAAAAAAAAAAAAACAAGTTTTTGGGTTTTTTATCTTTTACAAATAAAATTATTTTTAAACGAAGTTTAGTGAAAACTGACTTTTTTATGTCCCGAATACACTGTAATTTATTTGATTTGAAATATTTATTTTTTCACCCTATTTTGACTTAATATCGAAAATTCACCCGTCAAAATATCTACTTTTGATGAAATCTCTACTTTCCGATGGTGTAATCCCTACTTAATTTAAAAAATAAGAAAGTAGCTCTGTCTGTCTGTAACGCTTTCACGCCTCAACCACTGAACCAATTTTGATGAAATTTGGTATGAAGATAGAACTGAACTTGGGAAAGGACATAGGATACTTTTTATCGCGAAAATAAAGGTAAAAGGGTTTGAAATAGGGGACGAAAGTTTGTGTCAAAGTTCCTTATTATAAAACATAAAATCATGTAAAATTGTTTAATCAACCCTTACCGTGTCGCGCGATATAAAAGAATTGCACGCGGGCGAAGCCGCGGGCGGAAAGCTAGTTACTGTATACAAGAAAGTATTTGCACCATCATCAGTCATTTTGCTGCGCCCTACTGCACTCAGTGTCGTGTATTTCCTACATAGGTCAACAGATTTTTTGATCTGCAAAAAGTTATCCTGAGTCTCGTGTTTTATGTGTCCTTTTCATGTTTAAAAGAAAATAGAAAAAATACTTATAATTTTAAATTAATACACATGTATGTATGTATTATATATCAGCTAAATCCTATCACAATTTTTTATACTGAAAAGTCACCAAAAGGATTTCTCTCTCAGAATACAGAACCCTAGTAACTAATAAACTAACAGATATATAAAACCCGAATCTACCTAGGATAATTTCAGCGTTTTCTTACATTTTGTGTGTCCGTATATTAGGCAACATTTGCCAGGGGATGCTGGGTGCAATGTCAGCAAAAGATTTAGGTAAATTGACACGAGCGAGGAACTTATTGTATATTGTGAGGAGAAAACGTGTCTCGTATGCAAAACGTAATAATCACTAGAATGGTACAGGATGTTTAGAAAATGTGTGGAGAATGAGATCTTTGATGGTTTGATGGTAAGTGACATTTTAGTTCCTGTGTTCCTGTGCGTGTGTGTGTGAGCTAATTGAAACCACGAATACTCTTAGGAACTTAAGTTCTAAGTTCAATTTCCACATGAATCAAAATTTTGTTTAACTTATTTGAAGACTTACCATATTATGGCATAGATCAGAAAAAAACATCAATTTACGAATAGGTTAAGTACTTGTTTAATACTTGTCTGTGAAAAAAGAATAGACAATTAGTTTAGACTTAAAAAATTCAGAGTAATTAAATATGGCGAACTATTATCAAACCATTCGACAATCTATCTCGAAAAATCACACCGATCACAATGACCTGAATTCCCCCCGTGCTAATGACAGAAGACTGGTTGGTCACGATATAAATATAAAATGGTTCTGTAGACAGACTGACTATTGCCTGTTTTATTAAACAAAGGTCGAGGTTATGCAAGTAGTAATACAATCTTACAAAAAACTAAAACCATTATTTGACTCTTTCAGCGTAAAAACACATATTATACATAATGTAATGAAAAATGAAATCAGTTTTAGAATTTCGCACCTAATGAGTACACCTAACCCTATTACTAAGACTCCGCTGTCCATCCGTCTGTCTGTATGTCACCAGGCTGAATCTCATAAACCACGATATAAAATTTCAAATACATCTGAAATTTTCATAGACGATGTGTTTCTGGTACTGCTATAACAATAACAACATAATAAAATAAATATTTAAGAGATCTCCTATAAAGAAAGCTTGTCGTTTTTTGCTCGAAATTAATAACGGTAACAGGTAGACGCTTGGCATGTTTAGATATTGTTGCGCGAGTCCAATCGCACTTTGCCGATTATATTAAATACTAGCTTTTACCCGCGGCTCCGCTCACATGTATGTTGGTTATCTTGGTAAAAGTAGCCTATGTTTATTCTCTCTAGACTATCTAGATCTATACTATCACTTAAATCGGTTCAGTAAATATGTTGTGTAAGCGAGACAGAGTTACATTCGCATTTATATTGATAAGGATTAACAAGATAACAATATAGTTTTAATATTAGGTAGAACAATACAGGTACAACACACGGAAGTCGACTAAGATAAGTGGTGACGAGACCCGTGGCGTTAACAAGTGATATAACAATAGAGATACACATATCTACTGATACATAAGTCGATATATGAATCTCTATTGTTTTAACGTACATGTAAGGTGTCAGGAATCTCCGCGAATCGACCGTTTATTAGAGGCAGTCGACTCTGTTCGTGACAACTTATCGAATGACAAAGACGGTCAAGTGCGTGTTCGATGCACTTCAGTTTCGAATTTAGAACAGCTAAAGTATTGTTTCAAAAAAAATTGTACGAGAAAAATACTATGATTTTCTAAATACTTTAATTGTCTCCTCTCTAGAAGTATCTAATAAATTCGCATAATTCCTTTACTTTTGTATAAAATATTTCATGCTTGTACCATTTATAATTTGTTTCTCATGTTATGACCTTGGGGAATACAGCAGGAAGGCATGCATGCATGCACGAACGGCTAGTAATATTTATTTATCGAGCTCATATTGAAGCATGTAATTGTTAGGTACAATAGCTTAATAGTTATTGTAGCAATTACAAACATCAAAGAGCTCAAAGTAACATAACATAATATGATCTATATGAAAAACTGAATTCAAAAACAATTCTTTATAAACTAAAGATGTTATGGTACCAAATATAGTTCAAATAAACAATCGTGCATTGTCGTTGCTGCGTTCTTAAACTAGATCAAGCATCAGTCTTCTTATTCATCTCCGCACAAAGGACGTTTGTGCAACGTTTGCACAGCCCATGCATCACAGCGCCGCGTTTTGTTCCGTAAAACATGGCCGAATAACCATCGACATCAACCCGTCACTACCTCAATCCCGATACTACGAATCATAACAATAAAGAAAAAACTACATCAACATCAACCATTTCAAAACAGGTTAAATCGTTATACATTCAAATTAGATAATAATTTAAAACGTACATAAAACAGTAATGGCTACATTCAAATTCTATATATTACTCCATCTTTTGTTTGCGATGTAAATTCTTTGACGCAACTTCATACAAAGCGCGCGAACAATCACAAAAGCACTAAACACAAATTACATTCCAAACTCAAACACACACTGATTAGAACCGAACAGAGCCGAGTCACGTTGCGCCAATTAGAAAACGGTCCCGAATTAATTTGAAAACGGAACACTCGATTTTGATGTAGTGGAATCTGTCGTTATGGTCTTTGTTCATTATAATACAGGCAAATTTCAAACTGATGTCAAGTAGCTAAAGTTTAGTTTTGTTTGCATGCGATTTCAGTCAACGCCTGAGATAATAGCTGAAAGAGTGAATGTCATTCAATAGCTGTATGTGTCATTCAATATTTATATGTATTCAAAAAATTGTACTACAGAGTTCAAATTTCATACTCATGGAATTAATAATTAGTATTCTTTAACGTTATTAATATAACATGTAGTTTACTTTTTCAGTAAAATCTTTACAGGGGAAAATTGCTATCAAAATTACTTTCGCTGGTCTTAAAGAGCGTTCCGTACATATAAATCTCTTGGACAAGTTACGTGCAATAAATCTAGACAGGCTTCGTGTTCACCGCTTTTCTATGTGAGAGTAATGACGCTTAAGTCACCTATATCTATATTTATTATCTATTTTATCTATGCTTGATATCAAGGTAACGTGAAAGTTCACCTTTTGTACTTAAATTTACATAACTGTAGCAACCACAAGGATAAAAACATTATGTAAGGTTGATATCGTAAGTAGTCTTATCTGAACGGTTACGGCGACGTACTCAATTTAGGAGCATAAAATGGCATATTACTACCTAAAAGAATACACAATCGGCATCGGTAGCAAGATTCCAAGACTCAGCTAATCGGCTCAAATGAGAACAGCGTATTTTAACTGCGGAATTTATTAAAATTAATAATAATAATGTTTATTTAATTTATTTAATTGTTTATAAAATTCACTAATAAACATCTCGGATGTTTCATGAAACGATTTTATATTTTTGAGAAGCTTTGATAACGCGAACACCACTTCTATTGCGGCGGTTTAAAATATTTTGAACTTGGAATTACATACAGTTGTCATTTTATGATTATTAGTCTTTATTGTTTATATTTTTTATAAAAGGAAAACAGAAAGCTAAGAGTATTTTTAAAAGAAACTTGAGTCTGAAATCAAGGATATTAAGTCGCATCGTTGTAAGGTATCCAGTGGAACAAAGCAGGTACACTCGCGTTCATTAGGCACTACGACATTTCTTGGCAAAGGAATTTTTGTCGGAGCCTCTACCGCTAGTCATTTTCTTGATTACTGTACGGGAGCGTCCAATTTCTGTCAAGAAATACCTTCGTTCGGGAAAGTGTGGAAAATTCTTTATTATAACATTTTACGTAGCATTCTTGTTATTAAATTTTGTTGTTCGAAAAATTTGGCGGGGTGTTTGTTTTTAGATTTTACTGAGAATTTATTAAGTAAGAGTTTTTACAGCTTAACAAAATATCTTAAACATTATTATCTAAGATTAAATAAAATCGTTGATAATAACATTCAAAGGTGGGGTTTTAAGGTAGTAATCTTCATAAGAAAAACTAAGCCGCCAGATAAAGGGTATCCTTACTTCTGAAGCTTGTATAAAGAATTAAGGTCTTTGATTTAGATAGCTATATGATTTGTTTTGTTTACTTTGCCTTACAGCAAACTTTCGTCACGAATTCCCTATAAACTATTAATTAAGTCAGTATCAATAACCACATTTTTTTACTTCTTTGCAGATTGCGTCCACCTACAGCTATATAAAGACTTCAAAGAGCGACAGAAGAACGGGCAGACGAAGGCCTCGTTGTCTCTCCAGCAGTACCTGGGCACGGAGTCGGGGTTCACGCTGGACAAGGAGTCCAATACCCTGGCCATACTGTGTGAAGACGTGGTGCCTGTGCTTGCATTCGACACTAGGGAAGGACTTATCCAGTGGCGTGTGAAGGTAAGAGCTGAGTCTAAAATTATTATTCATACATATATTTTAGACTAAGCTATATTTTATGTCCGTGTGGTGACGGATTAAGAATACAGAGTGTCATCACCCCTATTCATCCCGCGGGTGTCGTAAACGGCGACTGAGGGATAAACTACGCAAGACAACATCAATGCAAAGAGAAGGAAAACTTGAAACCAACCCGTCTGGCCAGCGTGGTATAGTAGGCCAATACCTCCTTTCTAAGGAGAGGCCTATGTCCAGCAGTGGACTGTTAAAGGCTGTTGATGATGATTGATGATGATGATATTTTATGAGAAGCAGATAAACGAGTTTTCTAAGTGCCTTGTGTGAGTTTATTTTGTTGTTGACCCGCACAGAATACTTAAGAATACGCCCACAGACCAGGTTACGATGTAAGTAAAATGGTTAGAAGGTAATTCGAAAAGCCAATTGAAGAGCCTTACATGCAACAGTGAACTGGGATAAGCTGAGATGAGATAAGTATCTATCATCAAAAACTCATAATGTCCAACTGAGAGGAGCGGGTTAAATCCGTACGTCCCACGCTGGTCACATGCGGGTTGGAGACAGACAAGACAACGTTTTGGCTACGTAATCTTGCCGTTGGATGTTTTTAAGCCGCCTGAAGGCCTCCAACTAAGCTTAGATACCTCAAATGTTACCTTAAAAGTATATAAAATTTGTGCTCCTCTTGACAAAGTTTTATTTTTGGTTGTGCCTTATATTTCCTGATCTTGTCTTCAGGTTCAACACAACCTAGGTAGCAGCAAAGAGTTTGCCGCCGTCATCATATCAGCTCCAACTGCTGCCAACATTCGGGCTGGCCCTGTTAGGTTGCACGCTTGCGGGCCAAGATTAGCGCTGTGTGCTTCCCGCCCTCCTGAAGTACTTACGCTTTGGGACGTCAAACTGCTGAGGTAAGACGTATAAAATAGTTGATATAATCTATCTGTATATAAAGAAATGAAATAATGTAGTTCGTCATAACCGCTGCCAAAATGGATTTTAGAATTTTTGATCTTTCTGGTATTGCTCTGTGTTTTACATTTCTAATTATATACAAAGCGATTTATTTATCCTTCATCATTTTTAAAATTACGTTGTTTAGACGTACTGCAAAAAGAATTGTCAAAAACTATCGTACCTAATATCTTAAAAATATACACGAAAAAATTGCATACTTTTTTTGTGACAAGCACCATTTTTTTTTTTTTTTTTTTACGTGTGGAAATCCCCGCGGACCGTCACCCCGTCGGGGGTTACGGCGGGGTGGTGTGTCGGACTCGAACCGACTAAAACCACACGGTGTGACCCTCTCTGCGTCTTTGTATTGGAAGGAGTCCAGGGAGGGGATTTCCTTCTGGACTTGTGACAAGCACCATAAGCGAACCTACATTTCACAAGCAAAACTCAAAAAAAAAGTTGTTCGCAATATCATTCGTAAGTTGAAATCGTTTAACAGATACGCCTGCAAAGTTACGTAGGCCACTAATCTCTTACCGCAGTTCCCTGAAAAATGTCCTCCATAATTTAGCCAGGTTGGTTTCCTGTGTCGTAGTTTGACCTACTTTTGGCAATGTTCAAATTGTCAGAGCCCTGGTACTCGTAAGTTAATCGTGTGAAGAGCAGGTGGGTCGTTGACTTGGTTTGGAAGAAAAATTATATTTGAAATTTCGAATTATGAGGCAAACGGACTGAGGAGTTATGTAGCTGAACGTAGAACTTTGGAATTTTATCTTTCAAAAGAAAAGTTCACTTTATGTTAATAATAATAATAATGTTTATTTTACTAAAGTTACAACAAGATTCGGAAAGTTAAACAATTAGCATTGTGTTATGAGAACTAGTGTTCCGTCGTACTGATCGCTACTTTTACCTACTTTTGCTACTTTGTGTGTGTGTATGTTTGTGTGTGTGTGTGTGTGTGTGTGTGTGTGTGTGTGTGTGTGTGTGGGTGTGTGTGTGTGTGTGTGTGTGTGTGTGTGTGTGTGTGCGTGGGTGTGTCAGTGTAACGAGTAAATTAATGTTATACTTATTTATGCAGTATCAGCGAAGCCGTTTTAGTTAATACTTTATTATACGTAGGACCCTTAAAGCTGAGGGTCTTAAGAGCCACTAACAAGTTGAATTTCTTAGAACTAGTTATTAAAAGTCAGAAGAATTCATACGGGTTATTTCGTTTGTTATTTGTCTTAAGTTATATTTGAGGGAGAATTTTGAAATACGGAAAGTATTGCGACATCTTCTACTATGAAGCTATTTTTTCTTTTTAAATATGCCCATTTGAATGTTTGCAGTGACTTAATGCGACCCCACAGCGTTATTCCTTTTATTTGAATTATGTTTTTCGCTATATGTATGTTTAAAGTTGTAAGATAAATTAAATACAGCTTGAAAAACCTGAAAACCGCGCTACCAGTAGTCTGTTACAAACGAACAAACATGTAAAGCGTGTTAAATTCGTAATAATGTTACGAGACTTATAAAGAAAGTACTCTTAAGCACATTTAAGTAATAAAATCATATCTATCCGTGAACATAGCTTCTACAAAAAGTTACTTAACCTTACGATAAGCTATTATAAGTCATCAAAAGTCCGACAATTATAACCATGGCGCTTTCCCGCCATTTTTACTAATATTCCCGCCCTTTAGAGATGTTTAACGACTTCAAAACTTTTTGGAGAGATTAAGATTTTGAATTCAGGTAGTGAATTATATAAAAGAGTTTCGAATACCATTGCCGTTGTTTGCGATCTTTACTTTTTTTTTTTTTTTACATATTTTGGGCGATGTGGTACATTTAGATGTTATCAATACTTCCTGAATGGGAGACTAAATGACATATTAACGAGCAAAATCTGAGAGTGGAAGTTACATATATTCATAGCTGAAAAAAAATATTTTGATAAATTCAACTCTTTTTTGGAACTATTAATATTGGGGTTTCGATTAGTCAAGTAGTTTATTATTTTAGTCATAGGATGTCCGTTTTTACCAACTATACTTAAACTGTCTCCTTATTGGGAGCTCCCTAACGTAGGTAGCCCCTAAATTAAGAGACTTCTCAGCACCTAGGTGGGAAGAAAGCTTGCAGAAAATATCGCCAACGATTACCTTAATTTTAAGTGGCTCCTTAAGGTTAGGAGACAGGTTAGGTGATGATTCGTGAGTGTACTTCCCCGTAGAAGGAAGGTTTGGGCCAAGAGACGGGTAGATATAGTTTGTTTCAAGTTTTCTTTCTCTTGGCAGTGATGTAGTCATGCGTAATATGCACCCTTACTCGCCTCTTACGACACCCATTTGGTAGGGGTGGTGTTTTTTATATAATAACATAAACAACCCATAACGTCCCACTGCTGGGCTTGGGTCTTTTCTCCTGAGAGGATTAAGGCCATACGTCCCTACGCTAGCAGAATGCAGATTTGGAACTGGCAAGACATGTTCTGGCTACGTAATCCCACTGTTGGATGTCTTTTAACCGCCCGATAGACAGCCGTGACCGACTGATTAACGTGAGCTACGAATCACAGAAATGCTCATAACTTATCATGACACAAACGGTCACCCATCTAGGTACTGACCGCACCGTCGTTGCTTACCCTCGGTGATTGTTATTAGTGAGCGCTATCGTCTATTGAGCGATTATAGTTTTAATCTGTTCCAACTTGTTCTTTTTTAAGTCGGTTATAAATACATCAATATTAAGAGTAATATATTAATACTGAAAAATAGAGTAAATTGACTTCAAAGAAAAACTAAACTATAAAATCTACACAGTTAAATAAATGTCGCGTAATTGAAATGGTTTCTCAAATGAAAGTCCGCTTTAGCAAACAGTTCTCGGAAACCTTTCAATGGACTTTTATATTCAGTATAGTTAGAAAATGTCTTCGTTTTACAATGTTGCTACATTTAAATTGAAGGCAATCGATTACTTCATTAAAATGTCTATTTACCCGACGAAGGAGCATTAAGCTGATGATACAAGTAGTAAATTACTTTTTAGGGTTCCGTAACCAAATGGCAAAAAACGGAACCCTTATAGATTCGTCATGTCTGTCTGTCTGTCTGTCCGTCCGTATGTTACAGCCACTTTTTTCCGAAACCATAAGAACTATACTGTTGAAATTTGGTAAGTAGATGTAATCTGTGAACCGCATTAAGATTTTCACATAAAAATGGAAAAAAAAAACAATACATTTTGGGGGTCCCCATACTTGGAACTGAAACTCAGAAATTTTTTTTGTATCAAACCCATACGTCCATACATATCTATAGATAGGTGTTTAAAAATGATGTTGAGGTTTCTAATATATTTTTTTTCTAAACTGAATATTTTGCGCGAGAGACACTTCCAAAGTGGAAAAATGTGTGCCCCCCCCCCCTGTAACTTCTAAAATAAGAGAGTGATAAAACTAAAAAAAATATATGATGTACATTATCATGCAAACTTTTAGCGAAAATTAGTTTGAAGGCGATCTAGTTCGTAGTTTTTTTTTAATACGTCATAAATCGTAAACCGCAATTTACCTTTCATGCAATCAATACACTATTATAAGAACTTATCAATTATGTTACTTGCTGCTACGGAACCCTTCATGGGCGAGTCCGACTCGCACTAGGCAGCTTTTTTTAGACTATCTTCGCACAGCGGCGTTACTTGCAATTTACTACAATAACCTGTTACTTTACTACAATAACTCAACTATTAAATAAATATAATCGTGGTACTGTCTTAACATAAAACTGCCCCTAAACTATATACACTACACCAACAAGTACTACCATATTAATGATATTCACAAACACAAACGAACCGAACCCAACATTTCTGATATAAAATTTACCCATTTACCAAACTTTCGTTACATCTTAATTTAAACATGGCTGCAGGCGGTACACGTTGGCCCAATAATTTGGCCAATATTGGACTACCGGTGTACGCTGGTTGAGTGGCGGTGGCTAATTGCATTATTAAGCCATGTACACACGCGTGCCTATAACAATTCCTTGTGGATTATAACGCGACTAGCGATGCACTACACACAAGTTATAAGCTTATGAAGCTCAGAAAATACTTAAAGAATTTTTAAAAAACACTTATATTATGTAACTACGGCTTCGGTTAGACCTTCACAACAACTGCAAGTAACACTAGCCTGGTTTACTCCTTGTAACATAATTAAAAAAACAAATGTAAAAAAAAGTTTCGTCAAAATCGATCCAGTCGTTACAGAGATTATTCGCAAGAAAAAGGCAGTCAGAAAGATTGATAAAAAATTGAAATAAATTATTTTGTGTGAGTGCCGAATATACTTTTAAATACATTTAGTGTAAGGGTGTGAATTTGAAATTACTAAGAGTCACTGCAATTTTATTATTCTTCTTTGGAATTATTTTGTGTTATGTTCTGTAAAAATACTACCTTGCTTTTATTGTTAAAAACCCTTATATATTTCATCATCATCATTATCATCATCATCAGCTCATCGCAGTCCACTGCTGGACATAGGCCTCTCCCATTGCACACCACTTTAATCGATTTTGGGATTTTCGCATCCAGCTCCTGCCAGCCATCTTGCGCAAATCGTCACTCCACCTGACCTGTGGGCGATTGGAACGATACTATACATTTTTCCAAATTGTATATATTTAAACCTTAAAAAAAGAACTTAGATTTTGTCCTCGGCCCTCGGCCTGTTTTAAGCGGCTTTTGGAATGCTTCAATCAAATATTACAGTCGATATTGATATTACCGCTTAAAGTTTTACCTTAAGCCACATTACAGCCCGTAGCGATATTCCTTAACTGTGCAAACAAGACTAATGAGCTTGCCAATGGGAAATTATTATAGAAGCGATTCGTTGCGATAGCTCAGACTTTGATGTGGCTTATTTACACCGAGCCATAACTACTACTTACTACATTAGGACAAGGACTAGGTAAGTCCCACAATAGGAATAATAATAAATTTATTTCACTCCTTAAAACTATTACAAAAATGTTAACATTCGTCACAATTTCTTACATTCCTAGGTTATCGTCGGCAGCTATTATAAATAAATAAATATTTCGGACATTTTACCCGAAAATCATCTAGTCCCAAATTAAGCAGAGCTTGTATGGTACTAAACTACTGATATAAATACATATATATACTTTATTTATTTTTAAATACATTAAACATAGAAAACACCCAAACTTCGAAACAAATATATGTGGATCACAAACATATTTGGTCCGACCCGGGAATCGACCCCTAGACCTCTTTGATTATCAGCCGCATACGCTAACCACTAGACCAACAAGGCACACAATTGCTAACATTTGTCACAATTTCTTACATTCCTAGGTTATCGTCAGCAGCTATCATATATATAAAATTCACCATGTTAGTTACCATACTCCACCGAAACGGCTTTACCGATTTGGATGAAATTTTGCATGCATATCGGGTAGGTCTGAGAATCGGCCAACATCTATTTTTTATACCCCTAAGACGCACGCTTTTGTCAACTTGTCTCACCAGCGTGTATTATGTAGTAGGCCAATACCTCTTTTCTTAGGCCTATAAATATATACAAATAAATGAAATTAGAATGTCTATATGTATGTCTATCAACTGAATAGTATTTAAATGCAAACCAAAGTATCGTATCGGTAACATCAAAAAGGCAATTTTTTAAATTTTTGGTTTGTTCCGGCTAATCTCTTGAATGGCTGAACCGACTTTAAAGGGACTTTCTCTGGCTGGAAGCTGATGACCTAAGGAGTAGCCAAATACTCAATTTGTAATAATAGAAATTTCTCATATAAAATACAGTATTTTAATAAAAAAAAAAAAAATGCAGTAAATAATATTATTGTTGAAAAAGATGACGAAACTGAATATCCCCCTGGTATATACATTAAAGAAAGCTTTTAAGACAATATAAAAATTAAAAAAATAATACCTATGGGACTATCAAATTTTATATTGAGTTTTGAAAAGGCTATGGAAGATTAAAAACTGTAAAATTGTAAGGTCCCCTATTATCAAATGGAAGCATGGTAGAAATATTATTTACTAGGCAAAACAGGGGTGCCAGTCTCAAACGTCACTTCGCCTGTCAGTTTGACAAGCGTTCAGAAACGATAGCTGTCGCGGAAACAGGCAGCGGTTTAGCCGTGAAAGCGGCTTAATAAATATTGGTTTGGATTTCCATTTATCAGAACACAGCTCTAGCAGATAATAACACAGCCGTTATCTTTTTATATAGTACTTCATCAACTTTATAATACGTTAGTAAAATATACACGATCCCATTACATATACAATGCAACGTGTATTAACGCAGTGAATTAAATAAAGGAGTTTGTACACTGCACTGTCTGTCCATAATTACATTAAAAAAAACTGCACAAATTTACTTCCACTTCTTCTACCATTCTGGGGGATAAACCTTAAATTATTCATGATGAAAAAGATACTTTAATCTTTCTATTTATTTATTAACAGATAGCGAGGCAAAGGTTTTTTAGAATTTACAATTTAAGTATAGATTTTTAAGCCAAGTAGTGTAATCTAATGAATTATGAATTACATAGATATACAGTTCGATATTCATCAATCATCATCATCATCAACAGCCTTTAACAGTAAACTGCTGGACATAGGCCTCTCCTTTGAAACGAGGTTTTGGCGTACTATACCACGCTGGCCAGACGGGTTGGTAAAGGGTTTGTTTCAAGTTTTCCTTCTCTTGGCAGTGATGTTAGCTGCTTATTTTGTTCCTTTAGTCGCCTCTTACGACACCCATGTAATTAATAGGGGTGGTGACACTTTGTTTTCTTAATCCGTCACCACACGAGTTCGATATTACAGCATAAAATTATGTTATTAAAAAGTGTAGTTCAGTTTTAGAAAATCGTGTAAGTTTTAAACTTAAAATATGTTTTGCCATCAACTACACCATTTTTGAAGTTGGTTAAAAAAGGGTGTAGTCGATGCCAACAAAACAGTTTCTACACCCTCTGCCAAAAATTCTAAGTTTTAGTCTCTCGGGTAAGATAAAGCAGGAATGTAATTTATCAATATTAGGGTTCGAGGGAAGAAATTTCTGCAAAACCACTAAGCACGCCAACAGATTAAGAGTACAGTGCAAGGGTGAACACCCTCCTGATAGATCAAATCTGTTCTTTTGAATTTAGTAATGATTATCGTAATACGGTATGGATTCATTTTATTTTTATTTTGTAGATAATTTTTGTTAGAGCCGTTTCGTGTTTACATGACAGAATCATCGTAACGATGGCACATCAACCTATCTATTAATTAATTATTTTTTTAAATGGATAAAAAAGCCTGAACGCCAATGTGATTACTATACCTGATGGAAAGCGTAAGTAGAATCCAAGAGTAGTGATCACCATACTCTTGGAGACCATACAAAAATGCAACCCATATAACCTATGGCAGCTTAATAAGATGCTTCTGCAACAATGGACCATACGATACATCAATACGACAGCAAACGGTTGGTCACCCGCAAACGACAGCATCGTGCTGTCGTTTGTCTGTGAGAGGGTAATACCACCCGGTCGAACTCGGCCCTTTCGTGCCGAAGCCACAGTGACGTTAAACATTATGTCCTTCATGATAAGATGTACAAAAGTGCGAATAAATAACAAATTCAATCAAATTATTGCAACTATTTCAGGCGCGTATTATAATTTATTAAAATATATAAAATACCTGAAAAGGTTTTTCATCATTTACACTTCAAATGATAAACGGTCTTGCAAACACAGAATTTTACAAAGCATTGAAATAAAAGTACCTATAGGTACTACCGTTTTCATGAATTGTTTTTCCTTTATAACACGTTTTTATTAGCTGCAACTGTTGTTCTTTGTTTTAAATTTTTTTATAATCGTATTTTCTAGTTTTTTAAACTATATTAATTTTTATATAAATAGATTTGACTCAATTTTTTTTTCTTTGTTATCATTTCCAATTAAATGTTCCTTTTTTCATTCCTATCCAGCTCCTATCAGCCGTATTGCGCATTTCATCATCTCTGGCATGGGTTTTCTTCTAAGTCTCTCGATAATTCTTGGCAGCGAAAGGCTTGCCCATCTTTTTTTGTGAGGATAAATAAAAATGGCGTTTTATACGTCTTTGTTTAGCTCTGTCGAGATACAGGTCTGAGTATATCTACGTGTCTTTTTAATGACCAAGCCGTGTTCAGTTTTCAGTGGGATATTGTACAAGCACCTTAACGTACAAACGGATGGCGTAGCATCAGATAGCATTGTAGCCAGTTGTAGCAGAACTTCCAATTTCCGTAGCAGTGAAATATTGATGCATTTTTGTCGTTGAATGATGCTCCTCAGTGAATTGGAATGGGTTTAATTTGTTACTGTATGTTGAAATGCATGTATACTGTGTGGTTGAAGTTGCAAACGAGTAGACCGGTAATAAGCGTCGCTCTTGATGCCCTTCCTAAATAATGGCTCTATGCCGAATTTCATTGAAATCCATGCAGCGGCCGTCAAAATGCAGACATACAAACAGAATTACTTCGAATTTATAATATTTACTATGGATAAACATTTTGTCTGGCGGGTGAACTAGAGAGAACCTCTTGATGTTCATATACTACGAACTAGTTTCACTTTCTTAACAACGAGCTTGAAATATTTTTTATGATGCCCTTTCGTTTGCAAGAAAATTAATAATTGAAAACATAAGTTAGCGCCAGAAATTTACCATTTCACTTTGTTATAATTTTAATATACCTATTGTCACAAATGAAGTGAATCTAAGAAAACAACAAACTTTAAAATTTATGAACCCTGTTCAGGTTAGAGAAAGTAAAAAACAAATATACAGACATACACTCGAAACTCTTAACTCTCTCTGCGCAGTCGGATGAAAATAAAGTATGCGCCGTAATATTTTCTCGAAAAACAGGAAAACGAATGTGAAAAGTTTTATTTTGAAAAAGTATGGCACTTGGTGTACTTACAAAGTTATTTCAATTTACAAACAATCACGAAGAACCTTGAAGCGTTCTCCGTAAAAGCGCCGCGCACGTATTAGAGAAAAAATCTTAGTATTTGAGCATTCTAATTCTCACAATTAAAATATTACTTTAACAAAGAGAAAAACTTAGTGACATAATTTTTTTTTTTTAATTGGGATGTTGTGGCGCCTAATCGGACACGGGATCGTTTAGATGATGAACTCAATAGAATTGGTGTTTTTCTCGCCTTCGCACTGATTGAACACATATGCAATAGTTTTTAATGTTCAATTACGATTTCGGATTGATAAACGATTTTATATTAAACAGAGAGTCCCAAAATTAGTCCAGTCGCTCCAGAGATTAGCCGGAACAAACCGACAGACATACAGACAAAAACTCCTAAAAAACTTTTTTCATGTAAGTAGGTATTCTTTCATAAGAAGAAGGGGCTGGGTAACTTCTTGGAGCGCTCGACTCCTTGAAGTTGCACTCCTCGCGGCTCATAACAGTGAGCCGATCATTAGGGTAAGCCAGACTCGAGGTTCGAACTGCCCCACACGATCAGAAACGAACACTATTTATACAAAAAATAAAACTGAAGTGTTTAAGTTTTTGTCTGTCTGTTTCTAATCTCTGGAGCGACTGTACCAATTTTGACGCAACTTACACTGAAAATGCGTTTAATCAGTGCCTTATCCCAGAAGAGAAAATTATAAAACTTCTTGATTCTGTAATTAAACTATTGTGCGACCATTACTTCTCAAGATTCTGAGTGCCCCAACTATGATTACGAAGGAACCGGTAACTCAAAAGATTGAGTCCTACCAGAATCAAGGTGAGTTCAGGTATGGACTCCATTCATCTGACACACTCGTTGAAATTCAATGAAAAAAAACACTCATTTTCTTTAAGACCGTTGTATGTTGTATCACACTTATCTCGCTTTCCGACATTCGAAGAACCTTCCGAGAAGGAAGGAGACGAAGAAGGTTCTCCCAAATATGTTGTCGAGTGTAAATCCGGGTGACGGGTTAACAATACGGAGTGTCAACACCCCTATGTGTCGTAAGAGGGAAGTAAGGGACAAACTACGCAGAACCATATCATTGTAAACTTGAAGGATGTGGTAGGCTAAAACCTCCTTGTTCAGGACCGGTCTATGTTCAGCAGTGGACTAATAGAAGTTTCGGTTTGCTAATCAACGGAATCAACTATCTCAAGTTAACCAGCACTATTAAGAGTAAACTCTCGTATATTCAATTACCTAATGGCCGACAAAGTAATGACAATAAAGATTTAAACTGCTTTTCAACCCTCGCTCACTAATAGTTGACTTAACACAGATTAACGGATTAGTTAACTTAGTTAAGTGATGCATAGGCAGTTGGTTGTAGTTTAGGAGGCAGTAGACTCGTCGCTAACTTCACACAAAACAAGTTGCATACAGTTTCGTGTGAACGTGTGCCAGTTCACAGTGGCAAATTTCAACTGCTATTTAGTTTTGGTATAATTATATTGTACTTGACTACAGTATATAAACTCTTGTTAGTACTTTTGTACTCCTATTTTGTTCTTACTATCTACACGATTATTTACATGATGTACTTAATGATCTAATAATAAACATTCAAGTCTTATTAAATGAAATGAGGATTCATTAATTGACAAGCACTGGTAAAGGAATTTTCTGAATATGATTAAAATACAGAATGTTCTTAAAATGAAAAAAAATCGAGCGCTGCTTTATAAACGATCTCAATTTATTTACTATTTTAATTCTAATAATATTTCTTAACATGAAAGACTTTAAACAAAAAAGAATACAAAACATTTGTAGCAAACTTACAAAATGGAATACCAAATTCGAAATTAACTTTAAAAAGACACCAACATCAAACACCCAGCATTATCATCTCATCATAATCTTAATAGGAATGTTTTGACACTTTAGGAAATTGTCTTTACAATGGCCGACTGGCCGAATACAATTTAAAAGGCGACGAAATACAAAATTTCATTTTACCAAATGACATCGTTGGCGAGGCCGTCGGCTCCTCGGTTATGGAGTTACTTTAACTTATTGAATGGGATCCCTTACATAAATAAGTAGGCTTTGTGCAAAGGGCACCGCTTTGTTGCCGAATACCTGATGTTTTATGCAAGCTATTGCTACGCGTTTTGAATCTAGCGGTAATCTGACTTCTAACTTTACTACATTGCAGGAAAATTCGAATTTTAAATGTGTTACTTTTTTTTTCGGCTGGAAAACTTTGTGAGTCTTTTTGATTGTCTATTGCTCGATGTGTGTGTTTTTAATGGACTAATGATCTTTGTACAAAAATGACAGATGTCCGATCTTTCTAAATTTCAAAATATGCGCTGAATTATTGTTGTGCTGGTCACTATTACACAGCAATGATCATTTAAGTATTTTTTAGGGTTCCGTAGCCAAATGGCAAAAAACGGAACCCTTATAGATTCGTCAAGTCTGTCTGTCTGTCTGTCCGTCCGTCCGTATGTCACAGCCAACTTTTTCCGAAACTATAAGAGCTATACTGTTGAAATTTGGTCAGTCGATGTATTCTGTGAACCGCATTAAGGTTTTTACATGAAAATAGAAAAAAAACCAATAAATTTTGGGGGTCCCCATACTTGGAACTGAAACTCAAAAAATTTTTTTTCATCAAACCCATACGAGTGGGGTGGATGACGTATGTATAGGTGTTCAAAAATGATGTTGAGGTTTCTAATATCATTTTATTCTAAACTGAATAGTTTGCGCGAGAGACACTTCCAAAGTGGAAAAATGTGTCCCCCCCCCCTCCTGTAACTTCTAAAATAAGAGAGTGATAAAACTAAAAAAAATATATGTTGTACATTATCATGCAAACTACCAACGAAAATTGGTTTGAACGAGATCTAGTAAGTAGTTTTTTTTAATACGTCACAAATCGTAAAACGCAATTTACCTTTAATTCAATCAATACAGTAGTATAAAAACATCGATCTAAGTTACAACGAACTTTTATATGATGTTGCTTGCTGATACGGAACCCTTCATGGGCAAGTCCGACTCGCACTTGGCCGCTTTTTTTTAAGTATTAGCTGCCAAAAATGTACTCTGTTTGATGGCAAGCTGCAATAGAATCAAAGAGTGGTGTTCACCATACTCAATGCGAACGTAGACAACGCAGTATGGTGGACCACACTATGGCAGCATAAGTTATGTACCAAAAAATAAATCGAAATGGGTAGACAAAACCTGTATATCATAAAACATCCAAAGTATGCTTTCTATGGGTGTGTCACGGCACCCCATCATTTTAATAGGCATGGGGTTTATCCGGCTCGTATTTGTCGTTATCCGAAACTAGCATTACGTATTATCGCCCTAGGAAACGGTATAAATAACACAATATTTACAACCCCGCTTTGTTAATATAAAGGGAACAGTAAAAAGGTTATGTTGAATAACGACATTGGGGGGGTAGGGGGGAGATACACAGGTTGCGTTGTTAAGAAAATGACGCTCGTGAACAATCTGCTTTTTTTTTTCAATGTTTCTTGTTACGAATTAGGGAAGAAGCATTTTTCTCTCGTGATTTTTACCTTTGAGTTAAAATCTGAAAAATGATACATGTATTAATTTTTTTAATAATATTCACAAAAAAAATGACTCAAGCTATAAGTATTTATTTCTAAAAGTAGCATCCCGAAAAGATTGAAAAAACGAAATTTAATCCGTACTAAATATTGATTTGTATAAAATTAGTTTAAATATACACACATCAAAAGTGTCTAGGGATCAACATATATTTTTGCAATAACTTTTCTCCTGATTGATATTAATTAAAAATTTCTTTAAGGATTCATCAAATAAAGTGTTTTCGTTTGTCACAGTAACGATAAACCAAGTCACCTTTGCATTAGTAAAGAAATTTGCCATTTTCCTAATAAAGGGATTTTTGACATTTGAACCACTAACATTAAAGTTCGAAAAAAAGACTGAAATAACAGTTTTCTTTAAAATTTTATTAGGTAACTTAAACAATTAATAATCCGTGTTTCTACCGCGAACACTAACAACACAAGAACATCGGTTTGGCATACTCAAAATGAGTTCATCCAAATCACGCTGTGGAATGGCCGCCCATGTTCGTTGCAACAACAAAAAAAGGTCTTCTTGCGACTGGATACCCTCCATATTCGGCAGAGCTCTTCTCTGTAGCATATCCCATGCATGCTCAATCGGGTTCAAGTCTGGCGACTGAGCAGGCCAGGGCAGGACATTGATGTTAGCTGCGGCGAGAGTCTGTCTTACAACTCTTGCGGTGTGCGGTCGTGCATTATCATGCATTAACTGAAATAAGGGACCGATTTGCACTTGTAGAGGAACGATGACGTCTGATACAATCGTCTCAGCATAAATTTGAGCGTTGAGGTTGCCTCTGATCCAAATCAACTCAGTTCTTCCGCCGATCCAAATACCCGCCCATACCATGATGGTTCCACCACTATAAGGATGGACTTCCTGGCAGGATTTTAATCGCTGTTGGCGTCCAGGGGTTCTCCAGTGTCGTATACGTCTTGTATCCGGTCTCATACCAAAACGAGACTCATCAGAAAAGCACACGAAACGCCATTGTTCTTCTGCCCAATTTCTGTGTTCAAGAGCCCATTGATATCGAATCCTACGATTGTGCATTGCTATAGGTGGTACCCGTAGCGGTCTTCGGGAATGAAGGTTCACTTCATGCAAGCGGTTTCTGACTGTTTGGTCGCTAATTAAGTTCCCTGAAGAGTGATGAAGCCTCACGGCTAACATCATGGCGGTTATTGTTGGAGCTCTTCGAGTTAAGATTTGAATGTATCGGTCTTGTCTCCGTGTGGTGCAGCGATACCGTCCTCCATGGCGCTCAGCCACGGTACCAGTGCTTCGGTAACGTGTCCAAAGTCGACTGATAACACTCTGACTTGTATTCAGAGCTAAAGCCACAGTACGTTGCCGGGAACCAGCTTCTATCATTCCCACGGCTCTGAGCATTTCTTCCCTGCTTAAATGACGTCGCCGCTCCATAATAACGTTGGTTTTAATCAGTAGTAGGGAAACAGTAGCACTAATAATTTCTTCAATGCGTTGTATGTTTTTATAGGGAAAATATTGGCAGCTGATTTTCATCTTTTACTCGAATTTGATTGACAGTTCCTGATTCAAATTATGAAATGCACCAAAAAGGATCCATATAAATTTATAAAATCATAAATTTATTACAAAGCCACATCTCAATCTCAAGAAATCCGCATAAAAATGCTTGATCCCTAGACACTTTTGATGTGTGTATTTTATATCACCACTATCCACAAAAATATGTATTCATCTTTTATTATTATTATTTTTGACATGTCGATGGAGAACATTATACAAATTTAGTATAAATTGTCTGGGTGCACATACACATGTGCCTCCTCTGCTCTATGATAGAATTAAAAAAAAAACCTTGTCAAGTGTTACCAGAATGAAATGATATACAGATAGTGTATTATGTTAATAACCATTTTATTATCATGACATAGGTGGCCATTAATTTTACTCGAATACCATAAAAGTAGTATTAAATAATATCTACACGTGTTAATGTAGTTTTTAAATTTCGAATGCAAAGGACGTGCACATTAATCAAAGTCAGATACCTACTGAAAAAAATAGAAAGAGCTTCCGCGCATAAAATTTTATCTAAACGTCTCCATTAAATCGAAGACATAATTTTAAAAGCTATTTAAAAAACATACTCGGCTGACTTCCTTATTCATACGATGAGCTCCCTAGTAAAAGACCTACGTGACTGAACTACAAATTCTTGTTCGAACTTTAACCGACTCATCGAAAATACTCAAATTCTACCCACAAACATACTGCATAACTAACTTCTGAATTTGTCTGCATAACATTTTGAATTCAAACGTTTTTTGAACTTGGATTCCATTGGAATATTTTCTGGCGCGAACCGATTTTGACATTTCTTTTTTTTTACTGAAGCTGACACGTGTAGTCTCCATTAAGCCAGGAAGTTGTGTTTTAGTTTTATACGGATATAAAATGAAAACCTTTTGTGTGGTTATTCTTATGAAGGAAACACAAGACACATATTTTTAGGGTTTTATTAGTGTTATTATTGTTGCTCGTAAAGCGTAATAGTGGGTGCGGTCATCAAGATTAAAGTTCCTTTTTTACTTAATAAAAATCCTTTTAACTTTGTTAGTAACACACATGTATTCATATTCTCTATAGTTGATTCAAATCGAAGAAATTAAATGACATGGCAATATCAGAAAATATAATACCGTTCAATTTACGAAAGTACAAAGAAAAGGGCGAATCAAAATAATTCAAAGGCGCGGTATGTCTGATGCAGTCTCCGCAGACTCCTTTGCGATGTTAGACGGAAGTCTGTTTCCAAGATGTAAGATATCGTAGAAAACATTGAAACAGTAGAATAGAATAATCTTTATTGTACACCAGTACATTCAATTTACATCAGTAGTCCATCAAAAGAATGGCCATGAACAAATGGCTGCCTTATCGCTAAAAAGCGATTTCTTCCAGGAAATCTTGTAAATAATAATGACATACAAGACTTACTGTAGCTTTGAGAGCGATAATTGAAACAAAAAAGTATGGTTTTAATTCAATATTTTAGTTAAAATATAAACTAAAATAACTTCAGACTAACACTAGTTTTATGCCCGCTCAAGAATATTTCGATTGATTTCTAAATTTTTCGAACGATTTATCTCTTATTTTATTTAAATAAATTTATTCGTTCTGACATCGACAGATCGACGCCAAAATTAGAAAGAAGAAAACATAAATAAATAAATATTTCGGACATATTACGGGCCATCGCCTCCATACAACGCCATCTAGTCTAAAACTAAGCAGAGCTTGTATTATGGGTACTAGACAACTTTAATAATACTTGTTTTTAAATACACATATATTATGCACAGAAAACACCCAAACTTCAAAACAAATATTTGCAGATCACACAAATATTTGGCCCTAACCGGGAATCGAAATCGAAGGATATAAAAAACACAATTTTAAAATAATAAAACAATTCATAGATTCTGTCACATCCAGCACATCTTGTTCGCTGTACCGCTCCATGACCGGCTGCAGGCATCCATGAAATTTGCCAGCGCCCGTCCATTGAAGGCATCCGCTGTCAAAATTAAATTCCACCGCGGTCGAACCGAGCACTGTCTTTCTAACTTAAAGCTTCTACTAGATTAAGATGGAAGTCCCTGAAATGAACTAAGTTTCTATGAAGCTCACTTAAATTGCGGAATTTTGATTTTATTTTAGAAATAAAATTTAGTTATAGGTATAGAAAAGTGACAATGTTTTACACTAGAATTAGTCTAAAACATCTTAGGAGAAAAAGAAATGTCAAAAGGAAATTATCTGCGTAGAGCAGTCAAAGACTGGAAGTCATCAACATCACCAACTCATCATTGTCTCACTACTGAGCACTGGTCTCCTCTCAAGGGAAGTTTAAGAACATACGTCCCCAACCTGGAACTCACTGCCACTATAATAAGTCCGGTTCCAACAAGCGGCGTGTGAAAAACCATCATACTAGGCTGCCACAGTGTGGGTCACCATGCATTGTTCAAGTTCGTAATGTAGATGGTGACTGCCACTCTTGGAGTAACTCGAGTAGACACTTGTGCTCTCCATCAGGCAGAATATACGAGTAGTCATTTTTATTATGTACAAAATTATATTTATGATAAAAATATTCTGTTCACAAAAAAAGCAAATATTATTATTCGCACAGTCTGCAGCCCAAAACCCATGAGAAACAGAAGTTAAAATTAAATTCGGGCATGGTCAAACAAAACAATCAACTGAGGTAAAGGTTAAACATAAAATCCTGATTGAATTAAAACTTAGCATCGAATACATATATAAAGAGTTTCGGCCATTTTGTAAATGGCTCACGTCTTTTCTCACCATAGACTACAACGCTAATATTTAAAGAAAAGTGTTTGACAATACACGAAGTTTAAAAAAAAGAAGGTTTTGTTTAGCAACGGTCAGCACTTAAAATATTAAGTAGTTCCTAAACTTTGTCTTTATTTATAGAAAGTGCTACTAATAGTTATGCATTTTCAGCTTACGATAGCAAGAATAGTTATAGCAATTAGAAAAGTTACTATTCGGAAATAAAAATACTCTGTGACAAACATAACAATTATGACTATGGTAAAAAGTTAGAGGCTTGTTTATGGTTAATGATTCAATAAACAGGAATGTAATATCATAACGTGGGATCAGTGTTCCAAGGTACGTGTAGTGAAAATGAATGAAGCGTTTGATATACGTTATACCGTTGCGAATGATTTCAACTACTAATACGAACTCTACTAACGTAGAATACTTCATTCTAGCTGAACTTCTGTATATTTATTTTACACACAGCTTAAATAACATAGCAGATGATGCACTAACTTATTCGAATTTTTCTGTGTTCTGTGTTCTCGTATCAGTGTCATCACTTAAGCATATTTATATCTACTTTTAAAAAAACTAAAGATTCCCCCGGTCCCCCATCGCGTGTATTTCAGCCCCCCAGCCAAGTTTTTCGTTTCCTATTCTATTTCTCTATTCTCTTGTTTCATTGGCTAATGTTTTGTTTTTATCACGTGATTGAGTGAGATTAGCCAATAAAACAAGAGAATAGAAAAGAAAAAAACTTGGCTAGGGTTGCATTTATTGCGACAAGTAGTGGCCTTTTAACATTATTTTCCCGTCAATTTATAGGCCATTTGAAAAAAAACAGCTACATTTTTCAGTTATATAAACTCTTAGATCTACACGCACATAGAGAGTCCTGAAACTACAGGATCGTTCAGTGATGGCTTAGTTCCAAAATAGTGTAGCTTCAGTAAACGAATGTACGCATGAAGCTGAATTTCAGAGCTCATTTGGCAATGTTGCCCAAACAGGAGTCTGTTTTGTACGAGGTTTTCTTTGTCTGCCGCTGTATCAAGCTTGTAAAACTATTTTGAATATTCAAGATCGTGTCTGTTTTCTTATGTGCATTGTACTAACTACTAGTACAACACCTTGTAATTTTACTAACATTTAATTTAAAGCATTGTACTAAGTTGTAGTACAACAGCTTGTAATTTTACCATCATTTAATTTAACATAATCAACTCCTTTTACATAATATTAAAGATGATATCACCTAGGTATTCAAACTACTAGCAGATATACCTAGTACCTATTTATAACCTTAAAATATGTTAAATGTGATCCATTTTGTATTCTTCAAATACAAATAGCTCTCATTGTCTCATTTATAACTAAAGAAATTATATTTAACTAAGAAATTATAATTACAGTTAAATAAAATGTTGTCAACAAATCATTATTTAGTTGTAGCAAATCGATTGTAGTGTGACATTGTGTATTGAGACTGCGTACACTTAGGTATGATCTTTTTTTCTCTTTATTATTTTTATCCTTTCGGATATGCAAACTCCATTGTATGTATGATCTTCTAACTGTCACTTATAAGTAACCAGCACTAAACCGACCTCAAACAACCATCAAAATTTCGAGCTATTAAATTTAAAAAAACTTACTAAGAAAAAGCATCTGAAGATTTAAATGTTCCAATGAACGAATGAACCAATGAAGGCATGAATGTAATCTACTTCATTTATAAAATAGTGTCACAATCGCGTAACGCTCTAAGTTATTGAAGATTCTCACGTTCTTTTATTGATTATACAAATATTTTACAAGACCTCGTGCAAACCTTTATTTGACTACTTTACGGTTATTTGTTAAATATGAGTAAATAATTAAATATCACAAAACTTGCTTCTGACAGTGGTTTTACTTGTTCATATTTGCAAAACAGTACTAGCTAACTTCAGTTTGACAAACAGTGGTTTAAAACCTTAAAATATGTATAAGTAGGTAATTGGTAAATCGTTGGTTCAGAAAAATTTAGCTTGCAAAAATTATAATCTGATGGAAAGCAATGTGGAGTGTATAATGTTTAATATACAATGTACATATATGTTGATTATTTTGTAATATCCTAAAAGGTCTACTTAAATTTTGAGTTTGAAGGTTATGGGCGAAGCCACAGCAAAATAGTAGTATAGATCTTTACACGGTACGTGATTAAATAATTGTTTTACTAAAGTTAACGTACGTGCCCTCAAACAATAGTAATATTATAAAATATTAAATAAGGAAGTATAAACAACATATTGTCAATTAAGCAATTAAGTAAATAATATTTCATAGTAGCCCCCACCTAAAACTGTACACATATTACATTGTATATAAGCTTTAGTTTAAGTTAAATTAGTCGGAGTCTTACAGAGATAACAGAGCCATTATTAAAGCATTACAATCAATTATAACGAACGGGCGAGTCACCTCGATACAGTTGTGACTGGTCATCTCTTAGTTGCCACGGCTTATTTGAATTAATTATTTTATTTTTGAATTGTATTTTTGTTGTACTATGGACACTTTTAACGTGCACGTCTTGCTACATTGTTCTCACATAATATACCATCTTAAGATGAATGATGTAACCAAGATTTTGTAAAAAACATTTTTTTATTTGATTTAAAAGAGTGTCCATGGAGTTTCTTGCCCGTTCTCCATAGAGATCTACGCTAGGGAATGGACAATAAATGCTTTGATTTGATTTGATATAGTAAATGAGAATGACAATAAGGTGTCCACCACTTTTGGATTCTACTCACACTCTTATTCCACCACGAATGACCTTATTGACCTTGACCGATGCATTACTACCCTCACACAAAAGACCAGCCTAAAATGATAGCATTCGTGGTGCCGTCTTTCGATGGTGGCCGAGAGAATGATGCAGAAACATCTCTGAGTCTAAGTCGCCATGGTGTGGGTCACCATGCTGCATTGTATGCACTTACAATGAGGGTGTTGGCCCTTACTCATGGATTCTACTTATGTTTTCCATTAGACATAGTAGAGTCCAATATATATAAAAACAACTTTTCATCAGGCAGAGTAGAGTATCTTTGGCAGGCTATTCTAGGCATTCTTTAGCAGGAGTTTGGAAGTTTGGTGGTGATTCACGCCCGTGCCTTAGAGAGCACGTAAAGCCGACGGTCCCGGTTGTCATGAACATCTATGGCAATCGTTATTGGGAAGTCAATGCCCTCAAATATACTAACAACTAGTTCAATCTTCGAATTTCAGTTTTCCCTTAGGGTTGCGGAGGTGCGATGCGAGTCGCTCCGTAGAAAAAACTGAAATTCAGATAAAACCGGTTGAACTAGTAGCCGACCCATAATAAACTTGGGAATAAGGGCTAGGAAGATGAAATAGTCACCTCAATACCGTACAGTCAGTATACGCCACTGGTGGTCATCCATCATAATTCATCATGTAGTTAATTAATCGTGATTACCAGTTGCTTCTTAATTACAAATATACGGGTGGGCTCGGCAAATAATGGACGACTATGATAAAACAGTTGGAATCAATTGGAAAGTTTGTGTAATTTAAACGAAGTTATCGTGACGTGACGGAGGGTTTAAGAGTAATAAATATTGTTCGCTGTAACGCCCTCTTTTTAACCCATTTAAGTAACTAGCGGTAAATCGTTCTTTGTGAAATAAAAGACGATTGTAGTCCAAAGTAGAGACCCACATAAACCAGTTGCCCTAGATGAATAGAAATAATCACCTAAAATAAGCAACGATATTTAGTGCCATTTTACCATGAAGGTCTCCGTGATTCGGAGGTCACGTTGAGTAGTTGGTCTCGGTTTTAAGCTTAGTTAGAGGGCTTAGGGAACTTAAAATTAACATTCAACGGCAAGATTACGTAGCTAAAACGGTCCCGTTCCAAACCCACACTCGGCCAGCATGGGGACGTATGGCCTGAACCCTCTCCTGGGCGGACCCTGAGCCGAACAGTGGGACATTATGTGATGTTGATGTAAAAAAATATATTTTTAATCAACATAATATTTTAAATAAGTAGAATCCATACGTGAAGCCAAAACCGAGTGTTTTCTTAAAAAAAAATTGGAATATAAATGAAATAAAAAGTTTAATATTATTTTTTTCTATTCCACAGACGCTACGGGGTGGTGGACAAGCGATTCTGCGTGGAAGGTGGCTCCAGGTGCGGCAAGGGAGAAGGGCTGTTCATCTTCGCAGCCGAAGGCGGCCGGGAACTGACAGAACTCCTAAATATCTACAGTCATGAAGCACAGTCCAGGCTTAGTATAGCTTCCAGATGTGGTTCAGGTGAGAAACAATCTTATGGAACGCTTGATCTCCATAAACAATGAGACTATGAGAAAGTTAGTTAACTTGTACAATGTAATAAACAATTCTGTCATTACTTTTTATCCAGTGAGTAAGATTACCTCTGCCGAAATCACGTAATAATCAGTTTGGAATTTGGAAGTTCTTCACAGGAATAGGAAGTTCATGGTTGCAAGTTTCCAGAACAACTTTTCTGGCTGCTTGTTTTCACGTCAATTAATCTCATTTATCTTATCCATCCCCAGTTTTGGAGAAACGCTTCTCAGACGCGAGTTCCTGCATGGATGAATGCTTCCATCCATCTATGCGTTCCGTGTCTCCATCCTGGGCTGGTCCGGCGAGTCAAACGATGCACTGCTTGTCAGACCTGGACGCGAGTATGGACAGCAACGACGACAAATTCCGAAGGCCGACCTCCTTGCCAAGATGCTCCAGTTGTACTGGGAAGATGAGTCAGTTGACGAGGTAAGTGATCCTAGTAGATGACTATAACTGTGCTGTCCAATTATCAAAGATAGAAAGAGATATAGAGAGAACAAGATAAATATAGTAAATAGATAGTAAGAATGATTTTTCTGATGAAGAAAACATGCAAAAACTTTACTAAAATGCAATGCAAATCAGTCAAAAACAGTTAAATTGGTTCATTAAGTTAGCATAGAAACTTTAGTGACCTTCCTTCGTACCAATTCGAACACTGTTCTCGAAAACTCAATTGCAATTGCAATGGCAATTGTTTACCCAAACTGTACCAGAATATTTCATTAAGATCTCACACTATTCTTCGATAAGAGCAATGATTATAAGCGGTTAAGCTTTGAGCAGAGCTGCTACCATATAAATAAATCTCAAAATTAAATATGTTTTTCATATTTTCCAGATCTTCAACAATGGGTACTCCTGGGTCAATAATGTCTCCAGTATGGACAATGGACAACATAATAGAGAAGCGTTCAGATTCTGATCGCGTGTCCATCTACTCTAGATCAAGTGGAAGTGCCTCAGAGTACAGTGTACCACGCAGCTCATGCCTTCTTGACAAGAGTTTTGAATCGTCGAAGCGAGGAAGCCCTGTTGCTTGCTGTATACCAACAGTTCCTGTTAAAACTGGTAGCAATTGCCAGTGTTGGCAACAGAAGCCATGCTGTTGCAGGAAGAAGTCTTTCAGTGGACCGTATGAGAATTACGATGTCCCGAAGACACCTATGCCTTTAATACAGGTAAGACTTGTATTATAAAATAGATCATAAAAAAATATTAAACTGTGTAATGTAAAATAGTATAATATGATAATTTTCTTGTTATATAAAGAAAATATTGCTTACAGGAACATCCAGTCGATTCACATACAGACCCATCAAGCATATACGACACACCAAAGAAACTAAAATGTCTGATCAATGGTCAACCATGCTCTTGCTCACATAGCTCTGAAACTAACAGCAACGACATCCAACAGACAGAAAATAACAATCAAAGTGATACTAGCATTAATAATAACGAAGAACAATCAAACTACGTAAACGTAACGCCAGTAGCCAAAAAATCAATTCCAGAAATCGACTTTGGCAACTATGCTAATATAGACCTCACAACTCTAGAGAAATTTGAGAATTCTCTACAAATTTTAAGAAGTGCTGGTTTCAGTCAAGAAGAAATAGATGCCTTAGAAGATATCCCCGAACATGAAGATGATATTTCCACAGCCACCACAAATACTGTTCACCCATCAACAGAATGTTGTAACGAACATTTAAACTACATGCATATGGAACCGTTAGAAGTTAGCATTTCAAGTAATAGTAACAAAAACTATTCAGATAATGTAAGCAGAATTAGTCATGTATCAGATCCGACTCAACACTCAGAGTCTGATACTATTAGCACGCGAAGATCGAGCTCCGCCGACTTCACTAAGAGACAGGACGACGAATATGGAATACACAGTCAGATATGTTTCACACCTACTGTCTTAAGGAAAGCAATAAAATCCGACAGAATCAACGAAGGTATGCAAATAAGCCTTGAAATCATCGAACCCAAAGACAAATTCAAGATACCTGAATCAAAAACTGAAAATACGCTTGTGACGAAGTTCAGAGATGCCGTCAAAATAAGACGTTCTTCAAGCGTCCCGAGCAAATCAGAAAAGAATAGAGATTCGTCCAGTTCAAACGATTCTGGCGTCTCGACAGGATCTCTGAAGCATCACAAAGGCGATTTTAATGAATTCGAAATGCCCGTAACGAGTTCAAAGTCAACGAAGAAGCATATAAAGAATAGTAAGCAGATGAGAATGTGCATGACGCCGGTACACGCGTTCGTGAAGTCAAATTCATCAGATCCGTTGAAGAACTTGACATTTCAGTTTGAGGAAGTTGCCACCTTAACGAAAGCTAATTCATGTGATGTCGACACACTTACGAGACGGAAGAAAAAATCTGGTAAGTTTAGTTTATATCTTTTAACAGTCGATCCAGTAGGCCAATACCTCCTTTTCAAGGAGAGGCCTATGTCCAGCAGTGGGCTGTTATAGGCCGTTGATGATGATGATTGATGAACAGTCGATCTTTGCAGTTTTACTCAGTTATAGCCTACCAGATATAAACACAACCTTGGCAGTCAAGTAATTGGAGTTATTTTACATTTAACTATCATTTATGTGATCATATGGATTGATATGAAAATTAATCATTTTAAAATTATTTTTTAATATTTTTGCACTTTTAACTGTCCGATTCCTGCGCTTGAGGTTCGATTCTTAAGCCTTGTATCCACTTGAGCATGCTCGGGCGAATGAGCGGCTCATTTGGCCGAGCCGCTCAAGTGGAGACGCCTGAGCACGCTCGGCCCGAGCAAATCCGAGCGCGCTCAGGGCGAGCCGGCATCTACCGGTTTTTGTCCGTGCTCAAAGGCGCTCAGTATTCGCTCAGCGGTCAGTGTGGACGGTTGTTTTTGTGTTTGAGGCGAGCGCGTCGAATTCCCCGAGTTTAATATAGTTTAATTACGTTTACTTTTTCTGTTATTTGAAAAATGAGTGGCTTGTGGGATAACGAGACTTGTTTAACATTATTTGATGCATATGAATCAAAGAGGGTGTTATGGGATAGTACATACGAAGTGGTTCGTTATCTCCTTCGAAAGTCAATTCACGAATTATATTAGTCGAGTTGTTTCTTCGATGACGATACATTTCTCTCATCCACCACCTTGGTGGTTTTCTCTTCTTCTTTATGGCACAGTGAATGATTATAAAGGCAGAAGCAGCTACACGGACACGTGAAGATATGAAGGAGCCGAGCATATACTGAGCAGCCTGAGCACAGCTTTTTCAATGTTGAGGCTCGTTCGACCAAAACATTCATTTTGTTCCTCTGAGCATGCTCGGGCGAATGAGCGGCTCATTCGCCCGAGCATGCTCAAGTGGATACAAGGCTTTAGATCGGATTAAATGTTTGTATGATCTACAAAAGTTTGTTTCAGAGTTGGAGTGTTTTCTATGTTTGATTTACATATATGCATTTATATCAAATGTCTAGTCCCATAGTACAAGCTCTACTTTGAGTCTAGATGACATTATAATAAATGTAAGAAACGTTCGAAAAATATAGTAATAATTAAGTAACATATTGTTGTTTGATAGTGATGGATCAAGACACGCTGGCCCGCCACAGTCAGCTGACGTCGAGCGGGGCGTCCGACACGTCGGACTACATGGAGTCGCTGTCGGTGTCGTCGTTCAGCAGCTCGTGCGACGCGTCGGCCGAGCGCCACGCCGCGCGGCCCCGCTCCGGCCGCGAGTACGCCAGCATCGACCGCGCCGCACTCGCCGCACAACCCTAGCTGCTTCGCCTTACTTCTGCACAACCGTCTTGACGGCACTACTCTATTGACATCATTCATTCACATCCACCACCACCATCATGACGACACTCACACACAACTCCTAAAAATATTATTATGACACAAATGTAAAAATGTCACACAAACACTACCCTACAAATGTCATTCACTCACAACTATAAGAATGTCATTTGACTCACAACTGTAAAAAATGCCACTCAGACACAATCCTGAACATGTCATTCGAACACAATTGTAAAAATGTCACTCAGACACTACCCTAAAAATGTCATTCACACACAACTCTAAAAATGAGATTCAGACAACACTAAAAATGTCATACGGACGCAAATAAAAAAATGGCACTCAAACACAACCCTAAAAATATCACTCACACACAACCCTAATGAAATCGTTCGCTGACAACTCTAATGACATTACTACTCGAATCATTCGGATAGTGATGCCATTACGGTTGTATCATTTGTGTATTCAGTGTGATACTCGAACAACTATTGTGACGTCATGGAGAACGAGTGTCGTCATTAAATCATCCCAATAAATGTTAGCAATTAAGATAGTATTGCTCTTCTATTGAAGAAACTTGCCTGAAATGTTGAACTATGTCTACTAAGTAGCTGACGACATTATATAAATTAGCTAATATACTGAATTTATACCTACGATTGGTAAAATATGTTTTGATCAACTTTTTGATTATATTTATAAATTTTATAATATACCTATTATTCAATTAAATAACTCGAACTAAAAAACTGAAGCTGTTTCAAAAAAAATAAACCTCAAACAGTATTCTGTAATGACGCAAGTTGTCACAAAAGATTGATGACTTTGCCAAACATTCACTCAATTTTATTAGTTTGTACAAGGCGCTGACCGTCGCCATATTTTCGTGGAAAAATATCCCTTAAAGTCAAGGTCGAGCACTTCATATTTGCATCTTTATTCAAAGGATCAATAACAGGTGTTCTATATTTAAATAGTTCAAACTGTCACTTTCATTTTAATATACGCATGATGGACTATGTCTATGGTTTTATTTTCACACTAGATGTCGGCATAGACAACTATATTATGTTTTTTAAATAAGTTTGAACTATTAAGTACTTACGTCGTGCAATAGACAAACTAATTGTTTGAAACTATTGCAAATGAGACTTGTAAATAAAATGTACATAAATAGTACATACAGTGCATACATTTGTTCCTATGTACATAGTTTTTAAGATAATGGAAAATTATCGACGAATTTAGTTATTTAGTAGCGTGCCAAAAATAATGTAGCTGGCTAAAAAATGGGTTTGGGTATTGTAATATATAAAAATAAAATGTACTTCATTTAAACTTCGAATTGTGTTACAAATCAAATGAAATGTACTTTACTTACTTAAAATTGTGTTTGATTTTAAATGTATTCGTGTATTTTAAATGTTAGTTTCATAGTTAGTAGACTTCATTTAATGTTTTAGGTACTTCAACTATTTGTGCCTTTAATTAAAAATGTGTTGATAAAAGTATTTCAAATAATTTGTTAGTTTTTAACTTACTTTAACTGAAAAATAACTTTAATATAACTTTATAATATACTTATTGTGTAGATTTATAAATGCATCATAAAATGTTAATATACATATTACAATATTATATTATACATTAAGTGTGTATAAAATCTCCTATTCGCGGTCTCTAAGTAGGCACATTATTAAAATTTTAGAATTTTTTAAAAATAATGAAAGTAGTCCGGCCAAGGTATTAACGATAATTCGTTTTTATTTAAACTTTATTTCATAAATACCTTTTCGTTTACTGAGCACATGAATGAATCAAAAGACATTCATTTTTATTTTCAGAACGCATCTTATTATTTAAAACTGAAAAAAAGAAAGTTTTCAAATTATATATTTTAAAATTATTTTTGAGTTTTTAAGTTACATGGCGTGTACTATATTAGTTTTAAATGGTTTATTTAGATTACATCAGTTAATGGAAGTTGCAACTCGATATGCTTCGTCTAGTCAACGGATAATGGTGACCACACTATTTAAAAAAAAAAAAGTTTGCATGCACAAATTTTTGTTTCATTTTCAAATCTTGATCATTTGAGGTCTTATTGAAAAACATATATACTTTGAAAAGTATTGTGTTCATATAATTTATTATAAAATACAAAATTGAGTTTCTGAACATGAACATGAACGATTAATTTGTAGTTCACTCACATTACTGCAGGCAATGCTAAATAAAAACTCTTTTTAATACAAATATTGATGGTCAAGACATTTTGAGGTATTTTTTACACAGAAATATTTGTTAAAACTATACAATATACACATAGTTACGTTGAAATACTACATACTTAAGTTTGTGTAAAAAACTATTTTCTTAACAATTTTTATGTTGCAATTTGTATTATGTAAGGTATATTACATAGCAACTGAACATATGAAATATAGTGCATTTTGAATGAATTTGTTTTTTTATTTGTTTAATCCCCAAAATCGATCAGAGTGATGTGTAATAGGAGAAGCCTATGTTCAGCAGTGGACTGCGATAGGCTGATGATGATGATGATGATGAATTCCTAAACGTCACTATAACGAGATTTGCCTAAATAAGGCGTGGAAACTGCCTCATTCGTCTAGCGGTCTATGAAAGTGTAAAAGTAATATTGGTTTTTTTTTTAAATAAAATCGTAATAACAGCGTGAAGGATGGAAGTTTTGCTGTATTTCTTGTTCGTGCCTCGGACAGCACGTTAAGCTGTCAGTCCCCGTTGTCATGAACATCTATGGCAATTGTTATTATGAAGGGAGATCGTTTTTCTCGTGTTTTTTCGGAAGACGGTCCCCATTTCATCTCATTCACATTTTTTATCATTTTGTTCATTACGACGAGAATTGAAGACGTTAAATACTTGACATTGGCAGAAATAGCTTATTTTATTCGGCTGGTTGCCATCTCATCAAAAGAAGAAGTTAATGTGAAGTCAGTTTCCTCAAATACACTGACAACTACTTCCAACCTACAAATCGTCCTCAGGTTTGTGAATGTCTGATGCCAGTTGATTCGTGTAGAAACTTAATATTCAGGTATAACCGGTTAAATTTGTAGCCGATCTCAAATAATCTTGGGTATAATAAAGTCTAGCAAGAACTATGCAGTAATAATAGTGAGAATTATTACTAATTTAAGTGCTAGTTTTTCACATTAATCATTATAAGAACAAAAATCGACTGAAAAGGAAGTCTGTTCCGAGTACCTAAATTGCGACCGCTATGCCTATGATATTTGAGGAGTTCCCTCGATTTCTCCAGGATCCTATGATCAGATCCTGGTTTCCTTAGCATGGGGCCACATGGGAGGTACATGAATGAGGTACCTTTACGCTACGATCAATATAAGTCTAGCATTTAAAACTTCATCATCATCATCAACAGCCTTTAACAGTCCACTGCTGGATATAGGCCTCTCCTTGAAAAGGAGGTATTGGCCTACTATACCACGCTGACCAGACGTGTTGGTATAGGGTTGATTTTAAGTTTTCCTTCTCTTGGCATTGATGTTGTCTTGCATAGTTTATCCCTTAGTCGTCTTTTACGACAACCGCGCGAGATGAATAGGAGTGGTGACACTCTGTATTCTTAATCCGTCACCACACGGACAAAACTTAAGTTTGGTTAATAAACGAACACATAAAAATTAAAAACGCACTGCAATTCTGTAATGATGTTTATCTCCTATCAATTACTTTGTTTTATCTCGAAAGTACATTTTTATCACATGACGACGTCCACAAAGCAATCCCCTTCGATCGCGGCGGTACGCATTAGCGATATTAAGTGATTAGTGAAAGCAATTGAACTGTGTAAACGCAATACCAACCCCTAAGCCAACGACCCTGCGGATTTAATCTGGACCCAAAAATGTTCGGACAAAACAACGACTGTGTCCGGACATACCGTTACGAGAAATGAGCAACATTGTTAATTAAAATAATTTTCACTGGTTTTAAATGCTGAATGATGCTATATTTCGTAAAATATAAGTTACCCTCACGACGGTTAATCTCCCATCGTTATCTATACATCATCATCATCAACAGCCTTTAACAGTCCACTGCTGGACATAGGCCTCTCCTTGGAAGGAGGTTTTGGCCTACTATACCACGCTGGCCAGACGGGTTGGTATAGGGTTCGTTTCAAGATATCCGATTTGAGCTCTCCCGGTCCCAGGACGCCAGTAGGGGTCACGCGGCGCGGCGTCCCTCCCGCTTTCCGCGGTGGTCTGTCGCCAAGCTCGACAGGGACTTACTGGAGGAGGCGGCCATTCTTAACTCTTGGCTGCCTCCGCAGGCCCCGGCCGAAGAGGTCAACGTGGGGGCTGGTCGCTTCTGCAGTGCGATTACGCAGATCTGCGACTCGGCCATGCCCCGCGTACGTGGGCGTCGGCCTCCAAGGAAGGAGGTCTACTGGTGGTCCCAGGAGTTGGCGGACCTCCGTGCGGCCTGTGTTCGTGCCCGGAGGTGCCTCACTCGTAGTCGGCGACGCCACCGCGGAGTCGGTGAGGAGGTGGATCGGCTTCAAGAGGAATACCGTGAGATCCGGCAAACTCTGAAGCTGGCCATCTGCCGCGCCAAAGAGGAGAGCCGCAAGGAGATGCTGGAGAGTCTCGAGCGTGACCCCTGGGGTCGGCCCTATCGTGCGGTGCGCAAAAAGCTCTGCGCGGGGGGCCTGCCCCTCACGGAGACTCTCCAGCCCAGCTTCCTGCAGGAAGTGGTCGAGGGCCTATTCCCACAGCGGGCGGAGCACACGCCCCCGTCGATGGCCGTCATGGCCGGAGGCGACGACGAAGGCGAGGCTGATGTGCCGCCCGTCAGGGAATCAGAGGTAGGGGCGGCTGTTCTAAGGATTCGATCCAAGAACACCGCCCCCGGGCCAGACGGGGTTCCTGCCCGAGTGCTGGCCCGAGCCCTCGATCATATGTCGGACCGCCTCAGGGGAGTGTTAGACGCTAGTCTGGCGTCCGGACGCTTCCCTGAGTGTTGGAAAAGCGGGAAGCTGGTTCTGCTCCAGAAGCCAGGTCGGTCTGCCGACTCGGTCGCGGCCTATAGGCCCATCGTGTTGCTGGACGAGGCGGGTAAGCTGTTCGAGAGGGTGCTCCACGCCCGCATCGTCCGGCACCTGCGCGAGGTGGGCCCCGATCTGTCGGACGCCCAATTTGGATTCCGGGAGGGGCGTTCGACGGTCGACGCAATTCTGCGTCTGAAGGCGGCGACCGAACAGGCGGTGGGCTGCGGCGACGTGCTGTTGGCGGTGTCGTTGGACATCGCCAACGCATTCAATAGTCTGCCATTCAGCTGCATCAGGGCCGCACTCCAATACCACGGAGTGCCGCAATACCTGGGGCGGCTAGTGGCAGACTATCTGACGGAGCGTACTGTCATGTACGAGGACCGAGAAGGAGTCTTGAGACGTCGGGCCATGTCGTGCGGTGTTCCACAGGGGTCTGTCCTCGGACCACTCCTGTGGAACATGGGATATGACTGGGTCCTGCGAGGGCGTCTCCCCCCCGGGGTCGGTGTAATTTGCTACGCCGACGACACTTTAGTGACAGCCCGGGGGTCGACCTTCGAAGAGGCGGCACGCCTGGCCACCACAGGAGTCTCCCTGGTGGTCGGGCGCATTGAGGCGCTGGGTTTGCGGGTGGCCCTAGAAAAGACGGAAGCCCTACTTTTCCATGGGCCCCGTCGTGGTCCACCCGCCGGCGCCTCCATCGAGGTCAACTCGGTCCTCGTACCGGTCCGGGCCCACTTAAAGTATCTGGGTCTGGTCCTAGACGGTAGGTGGCTCTTCGACGAGCACTTCCAACAGCTTGCTCCGAAGCTGATCGGCACTGCCTCCTTCCTTGGACGTCTTTTGCCCAATCTGGGAGGAGCCAGTGTCGCCACGAGGCAGCTGTACACGGGGGTTGTCCGGTCTATGGCACTCTATGGTGCACCGGTGTGGGCGGCGGCTCTGACCGAGCAGAATAGGGCGCGCCTCAGGCGGCCTCAGAGAACTCTGGCGGTCAGAGCCATACGGGGCTACCGCACCGTATCGACGGAGGCGGCGTGCGCCCTGGCCGGAACACCCCCGTGGGATTTGGAGGCGGAAGTGCTCGCCGACGTTTATCGGCGAGTGGCTAACTACCGGGCGGAGAGTGGTGGAGTTGGACCTCCGCCCGAGGACGTGCGCGAGTGGCGCGAAGCCGCTCACCGAGCCACGATGGATCGCTGGTCGGTCCGGCTGGAGACTCCACGTGCTGGCTTCGCCACCGTAGAGGCGCTTCAGCCGGTCATCGGCGAATGGGCAGTGCGGCAGCACGGGACCCTTACCTTCCGACTGACGCAGGTTCTTTCCGGGCATGGTTGCTTCGGAAAGTACCTGCACTCGGTCGCCAGGAGGGAATTGAGTCCCGCCTGCCACCACTGCGACTGCAGTGAGGATTCGGCTCATCACACGCTGGCGGTCTGCCCCGCATGGGAGACGCAGCGCCGGGTCCTCACTGCAGTCATCGGAGGGGATCTCTCGCTGCCGGCCGTCGTTCGTTCCATGGTCGGCAGCGAGAGCTCATTTACCGCGGTCGCAACCTTCTGCGAGGACGTAATCACGCAGAAGGAGGCGGCGGAGAAGGCCCGGGAGGACGACATCCAATCGGACCAGATTCGCCGCCGGCGACTCGGGCGGCGGAGGCGCGAACATCTGCGCCTCATGCCGCCTTGAGTGTGGCTGCGGGTGGACGGGACGGGTTATCCCTCCATCCGCATTATGTGGCCAGCCGCGAGGGGGCGGCGTCGGTGTGTGCCGGACGCCGCCTAAGAGAGGTTTCGTCAAACAGAGACGGTGCCCGCATCAGGAGCGGGCAGGCGCTGGAGAAGTTCAGAAGGAGATCCCACCCTGGACTTCTCCTACTCCTAAACGGAGAAGCGCGGAGAGGGCACACTGTGTGTTTTTTAGTCGGTTCAAGTCCGACACACCACCCCGCCGTAACCCCCGGTGGGGTGACGGTCCATGATGATTTTTCACACACTAAAAAAAAAAAAAAAAAAAAAAGGGTTCGTTTCAAGTTTTCCTTCTCTTTGCATTGATGTTGTCTTGCGTAGTTTATCCCTTAGTCGCTTTTTACGATACCCGCGGGATGAATAGGGGTGGTGACACTCAGTATTCTTAATCCGTCACCACACGGACATTATCTTTACAAATAAATAAATTTGGAGTGTCTGTATGAAATATCAAATCAACAGTTTTTCACTAAATGAATATATCAAAGTATATGCGGTACTAAGTACAAAACAGCAATTTAAAAAATGTCTGTCTGTCTATTGTGCCGGATAATCTCTAGAACGGCTGGACCGATCGTGGACATTGATTTGGAACAATACCCGCGGGTAATACCGCGGGACTCAGCTAGTTACAAAAAAAATTTGGTGTATTGGGATATTATTCAAGAGGATTCTCTCTTTAAACGTTATATTTACTTATTCATTCATTTTAAATTCAGCGCCGTGAAAACCCTAAAGTTGGGCGTTTTAATCTATCCGTGTGTATCACATAAGCGCATTGAGATAAGGAGACCCTTTGCCAAGAGATTTAAGGGCTAAGCAAAACACATTACAGACCTTACGTCACTGCTGCGTAACCCACGAGATCTAAGACAAAACCATCAGGCGTTTGTTTTACCTACTTACATACATTTGTTGTTTCAAATGCTCTCGCTCTCCTGAAGGTTTTATACCACTATTTACTTCCAAGACATTGAAAAATTTCTGAAAATATTCTTTAATCATTACAATTCATTTTTGTCACACTGATGATTCTATGTTTTACCTAGAAAAAGCAAAAACATTATAAAATAAAAATAAAAAATATATTTCGGACATCTTACACACAACGCCATCTAGTCCCAAACTAAGCAGTGCCTGTATTATGGGTACTAAAAAACTGAAATAAATACATAAACATACTTTTTCTTTGTAAATATGTACATACATATTATACATAGAAAACACCCAGACTCCGAAACAAATATTTGTAGATTACACAAATATATGGTCCGATCCGGGAATCGAACCCGAGACCTCTTGATCAGCATCCGCATACGCTAACCACTAGACCAACAAAGCAGTCGATAATTAATAATAATAATAAATCTGACACACAACATCATCTAGTCCCAATCTAAGCAGAGCTTGTGTTATAGGTACTAGACAACTGATATAAATACATAAACATACTATTTTTTGTAAATACATACTTAATATACATTTGTCGTCATTGATATTGTTAATCAATCAATCATAAATTAGTGGAGTTTATTGTTTATATTTCTAGGTTTATTATGTTAAATTATTCTATAATGATATATCCTTGATATTCTGTTCTATTGTTATCCACAGTTGTGTGATTGATTATTGCTCAGCAATTAGCTGCATCATACGCTTCATTTCGGAATACAATATACGATTCCAAAATGATGCGTTTAGCGAATATCTGTGTGCATAGACATTGTCACGACGTCACTGACAGATGATGTTACAGTCCACTGCTGGACAAAGGCCTCTCCCAAGGAACATGTAGTAGTGTAGCGTAGTAGATGTAGAACGCCCTCTGGCCTGATATCGGCCAAAGGGCATTCGACCATCTGTTTTATCAAAATCCATAACATTTTATAATGTAAGCGTTACCCAGAATTTTTTATGACATCACCAAAATCTGAAAACTTTAAAACAAAAGTAATTAGTAAGAAGTAAAATACGAGGAAACAGTGAAGGTTTGTAGCAAATATGTAACATTGAGATGGCTATGATAAAATCTTCGCAGAACTAGTCCGCCATTTGCATATTGTGTCGCGGTGTTTGCCGCCATTCCTCATTATGGTATTATTGATTTTATATGTACATTAATGACGACATTTTGTGAAAATATTCAAGATAATGCGGGTAATAATAACGCCATCAATCAGCAACAACCCATAACACCCAACTGCTGGGCTCGCTTCTCTTCTCAGGGGAGGGTTAAGGCCATACATACCCACTCAGGCCGAGTGTGGGTTGGAGGGATTTAAGAATACGAATTTCTGTCATAAAATAGGTTTTATAGCGCAAACCGGTTAAAAACTATTATTTATTGTATTAAAAAATGAAGGGTATCCATTTGGTTGTACTATCAACCAGTCTGGTCAATAAGGTGATAAAAATGCTACCTTCCGAATATTGAAGAATGAAAAGTGAATTGAATTTGAAACAAGAAGAGCAATGAAATTTAGGATAACTACTTTTATTGAAAACTTAAAAAAAAAAGATGACCCCCACTTGGAATACATTGTGTGTCGCGGAAGGGACTTAATAAACATACATTGGAAACTACTTGTGAACCATACAAAGTGTTGTCTCTTTTAGAAACCCAATACACTTGGTGTAGTACGAAAAGAGGTGTCGACCTCTTAAACCACTAGGCCATACGTGTAGTCAACAGATGGTCCTAAGGACCTCCTTAAGAAGAGACCTATGCTATGTCCAGCGGTGGAATATTAAATTCTATGCATGATGATTCTAAAGCACAGAGCTGAATACAAACTGCCACCATTCCTATTCATCTATTGTGTGTATTTCTACCACTTTTTCGAAAATTGTGTGGACGGAGGAGTATGAAATTTCGCACACGTAAACTCATAGTTTATGTGGAGGACGAGTGAAAAAAACTAAAACAATAAACAAAATTTGGTCGAATTTTCACTACTAAGGAACACACAAGTTAGTATGTTTTAGTTTATAAATGAGGCGATGTCAACGAACCTGATGTTCTGCTGGCATTCTTTGTCGTAGCAAATAGCGTGAAGATGTTAGATAGCTCCCATTATGAGATAGTACTTGGGCATTCATTTTACATATCAATAGCAGTCACTTCATATATCGACTAGTATTATACATTCGAAAGTAACTTTGTCCATCTCTTACGCTTTCCCGGCCAAACCGCTGTTCGGATTCAATGAAATTTGGCATGGAGAGACTTGGATTGTTCAGAAAGGACATAGGCTACTCTCGCCTCGCGGGTGGAATTGCAGGAAAAAGTTAGTAAGATTGATAAAAAGCAGAAAAATAAAAAATACAAAATCACAGTTATAAACTTTCAATACAACCTTGAACTCGGCGATATTTTAAAGAAAAAATCGGCCAAGTGCGAGTCGGACTCGCCCATGAAGGGTTCCGTATCAGCAAGTAACATCATATAAAAGTTCTTGTAGTTCGTTGTAACTTTCATCGACGTTTTTACACTAGTTTATTGATTGGATGAAAGGTAAATTGCGTGTTACGATTTATGACGTATAAAAAAAAAAATTGCTCACTAGATCTCGTTCAAACCAATTTTCGTTGGTAGTTTGCATGGTAATGTACAACATATTTTTTTTTTAGTTTTATCACTCTCTTATTTTAGAAGTTAGAGGGGGGGGGGACACACATTTTTCCACTTTGGAAGTGTCTCTCGCGCAAACTATTCAGTTTAGAAAAAATGTTATTAGGAACCTCAACATCTTTTTTGAACACCTATCCATAGATACCCCACACGTATAGGTTTGATGAAAAAAAAAAATTTGAGTTTCAGTTCCAAGTATGGGGACCCCCAAAATGTATTGTTTTTTTCTATTTTTATGTAAAAATCTTAATGCGGTTCACAGAATGCATCGACTGACCAAATTTCAACAGTATAGCTCTTATAGTTTCGGAAATAATTGGCTGTGACATACGGACGGACAGACAGACAGACAGACAGACTTGACGAATCTATAAGGGTTCCGTTTTTTGCCATTTGGCTACGGAACCCTAAAAATACCAGTCAAAGACTATGATTCATATTCGGCAAAATGAATCATGAGATTTGGTGAAACCTTCAGTTAAGACGAAATTCACATTGTTAACATACAGACAGGCTAATAACACATTCCGAGGCGTGATCTCGTGGTGGTCATCGGAGTAGGGATTCTCTCGCTCGGTGACATGGTTGCGTACATGATACGGAGCGAGAGCGCGTGGAACAAGTTATGCTTGCGAAGGATATGGGACCGGGAGAGACTTGGAACTCTTCGGTCCGCCAGGCATGGTGAAATTAGATTCTCCGGGATGTACCTCACTCTTTGGGGTACGACAGGGAAGCCGCTGATGCGTTCCTAGTGTTCCTCCCAAGTGCCGAGGTAGGCCGCCGCAGGGCTAAGTGGGTAGGTGGTTTCTCCGGGAGTCCCACACACGCCCTTCTTTTTATTTTTTTTATTTAACGCCTGCCAAGATGACTTTACTATGCCTGATGGAAAGCATGAGTAAAATCCAAAAGTAGGGGTCGCCATACTCACTCCGAATGCAAGCAGTATGGTGGCCTAGTGAGATGCTTTTTTACGCCCCGCCTATAGGACCCGGGATCATAGGAGGAAGGAAAAACATGAGCCGGTAGTGAGTTCCAGTTTTTAACTGCTTGGCACAAGAAGTTTACCCCACGAAGGGTATGGTGCGAAAAGCATTCCCCACAGAAAAAAAAGGACCGGGAACGGGCCAGCTACCGCCGGAGACTCGGGCGGATGAGATCGACCAACTTTTGAGAGAATACCTGGTTTCTTGGCTTGTAGTACTCGAGACGGCGTGTGGTTTTAGTCGGTTCGAGTCCAACTGGTGATATCCGTTTGGATTTGCGCACGAAAAATAATAAGGCTAATAACAGGGAGAGGCATAGTGACACTTCGTATTTTCATCACTCCTCATCACATGGATCAATATTAATACATTTTTATGCATATTAAGCCCCAAAAATATATTTTTTATTTCTAAGTAGGTGGCTACTGCCTAATATGACTTTCGAACCTGCAGAATTCAGCATGGTGTAACAATTAATAACCACGCTACGGCAGCATATATTTTGACCTCCATAATTCAGCCTTACATTGATCATAATCATAACACTAAGTACAAGACGTCATGCGCAGGAGTGGCCCGCACACAATATAATGTGTAAGCGCTATCAGAGTGCAGTGGTGTTTGCTCAGTTTGATCGCGGATATTGATCGTGATGGAGGCCCGTGTGATTGTCGGTTTGTTCGTCCTGATGTGTCTGTGTTCTCCGATCTGTGGTACGTACATATTTTTTATAAAAGTAATTACAAACAGAAATATAATTACTCTATTATTTATTTATATAATTTCTTGTTACTATTGTTAAGATAATATTTTAGATGTTTATTTTATAGGGTTAAAATTACTGTTTACCGATTTTACATAATGTATGTTAATCTAACTTTATCTTCCCAATTTTTTTAAATATACTTGAGCTATTGAACAAAACTTATGATAATTTCAAACGAAATGCGAAATAAACGTACCTAATTATATCTATACGGAAATAGAGCACTTTCATTCATTCCCAAATGTTTTAATTATTTACGTAATTTTTTTTTTTTTTGATATCAAAATCTTATACAGATGATTGTTGTTATTAAATAATCAAAAATATTAGAGTTTATCAATAGTTTTACAAATTTTACTAATTGTGTGAATATAACAACGCTTAATACATCGAGATATTATGTACTAAATATAATCTCGATGGCTTATGACTTAATACATAATAATTTATAATACTTAATAATATATGAATAACAAACCATTTTCTATGTATTTTTACCGATTTTCCAGGATTGAGTTGTCAATTTGGTTGAATATTTTATAAGATTTAGTAGACTGGACTATTTATGGATGTTGATGTGATGTGAAAAATTAATAAATGAGAATTATACATTATTTTATTAATCTAAAATAGGTCAAGTTAATACTTGACCTTCTGGCTTGACACTTACTAACTCTAAACTCTTAAGAAGAACATTTCAATGTATTTTGACCTCAGAATTTATCACTCCTCTTTTAACTTAAAATATTCGTGGTTCTTCCATAGACTTAAAATTCTTCGTATGATCGAGTTACAAAATATTTTTATATCATAAAACACAAGAAGTTAAACGTGTCTAGCAATAATCTAATAAAAGACGTTGATATTATGGTCGGTACTCAGCCCAGTTATACTTTGTTTTGTTAAAATAATTAAAAATAATCTTTGGCAGAAAAATTAGAAACACCTCAGCACCAGATGCTTTTTCAGTAACACTTAAACTGAATTTTTTTGAAAGACCATTCTCCCATTCTTAGAAACTGAAATTATAATTTAATTTCAGTGTACTAGCGATTGAAATTTAAGATTTTTTTAAGCCTACCAAAGTGACTCTACTCTTCCTGATGGAAAGCATGAGTAGAATCCAGGAGTCGGGTTGGCAATGCAGCATGGTGACCCATAAAATGTTGGCCTGGTCAGAATTATCTGACCTCCGGTCTTACACTCACCAACGAAATACGACAGCGAGAATGCTGTCATTATAAGAATGGTCTTCTCTGTAAGAGTAGTACCCCGGTCGAGTAGGCCCATTCGTGCTGAAATCAGCGTGGCTTTACTATCTACCTAACTGAATGTTTAAATTATAATTACTTCACGCCTATACCTAACTTATAGCCATAGGATATTATTATATGCAAATATTTACTAATAAATATTGTTTATCTTCAATCTTTATTGTATCACGTCGTTAGATGTATTATCTAATGACGTAATTCATTCGTACAGTGTTGCCAATGTAACGGATTTCCCCTGGATTTTACTAAAACCTTCAACGTACGTCAGTAGAACATTTAGCCTTCAATATTCGCAATTTACCACAAATGATAATAAGATTAACTATAATAATAAATATTTCAGCGTTGAAACACACAACGTCTTTTAGCATCAAACTAAATACGAATTCTACTATGAAAGGTAGATTGACTGATACAAACTTTTTTTATAAATAAATACTTTTACATAAAAACACCAAAACTGTCGAAACAAATGTTTTTAGATAATACAAACATTTTGTCCGACCTGGAATTTGAACCCGAGACCTCAAACACAGTTGTCGCATATATACCACTGCGCCATCGAGGCAGCTAAATCCAAGATATATCTAAGCTGAAGTCAAGATACATCTTATGATGGAAAATTCCTATAATATACCGCCATGTTGTTCTCTCTTTTTTAAACGTATTTAGTAATGTCAAGGTTTCCAACTTGCTCTGTGTTCTGTTGTTTAATGTGTTACAATAAACTGAGGTGTTTTAACTTAAATAATCGTCCTAATAAGATAATCTGTATATTTATTATTACTATATCAACTTGGCCTGAACCTTAACACAGATAAATCTATCAATCATCATTTATCTTATATATGAAATTCTCGTGTCGCGGTGTTTGTAGTTAAACTCCTCCGAAACGGCTTGACCGATTCTCATGAAATTTTGTGTGCATATTGGGTAGGTCTGAGAATCGGAAAACAGCTATTTTCATACCTCTAGGAGACGAGTGGAGCTGCGGGCTTTATTTTTAAATAAATAATTAATAAAATATAATTATTTATAAAAATTAAATGATTTATACATAATTATATTATTTATGAATATATAATTATTTATAAATGTATATTAATGACTGTAAATCTGCACTTTGAGTTCACTTCCCTACTCAAGGTAGTGGAGCCACGCTGATTTCAGCACAAATAGACCAAATCGACCTTGTAGGAACTACCCTCACACAGGAGTCAACAATAAATGACAGCATTATGTGCTGTGCTATCCCAACGATGCAGAAGAATCTTACTAGGCCGTCATTGGGCAGGGCACCATGTTGCATTGACTGCTGTCACAATGAGGATTGTGACCCCTACTCTTGGATTCTACTCATGCTTTCCATCAGGCAAAGTAAAGTCACTGTGATAGGCTTAGATTTTAAAAAGGGCGTGATTGTCATATTATTAAGAGTTCGTCAATCACTAACTCTCCAACTATCACCATGTGACGATATGACAATTAAACTCTGACAACACCATCGAACAGGATAAATCAAATGCAACACCGCTCAAAGGATATTTATAACTTAATACAAAAACAATAAATAATGTTTCCTTGAGAACCTGATTGAAGAATGTATTCATTTTTATGATGAACTTGACGTTAAATGATATGAATTACTCTTAACGTACGATTTAAGTGCAAAATTGTTAAAAGAACACGTATTTTCTCGTATTGTCTATACATAAATTCATATTTCAAACATCTTAAACACAATGCCAACTAGTCGTGAACTAAGCAGAACTTGTTTTATGGGTACTAGATAATTGATATAAATACACAAACATATCTACTTTTTTTTGTAAATACATACATATTATACATAGAAAACACCCAAACTATGCGGATCACACAAACATTTGGTTCGACCCGGGACCCAGGAATCAAACACTGAGCCACCGAGGCAGTGGTTTTACCATGTAGGTTATTAGAAAAGCTGCATGAAACAAATAAAAATATTATAGTAATGCGGTGTGCGTTACAATAATATTTTATTAATATAATTTGTATAATCAAGTAACGTTTTAAAAGTTAAATGTCTAAACTAAAGTAAATAAATCATACTGCAAGCCTTTATAGCAAAACCATAGCATAATTTATATACTCGTAAGAGTATTTTTGTTAATGATGTACTTAGAAAAATATAGGCCAACCTCACCTGCAAGTGATGGATCTGCTGATCGTCGAACGAGGGCCGAGGCTCTGGCAAGCTTAAAGGCCGAGCCTATTGCCTGGTAAACGGCATAGCTAGCTATCCTATTACTGCGACATAGCTAGTTAGGAATGTATCCTGCGTCGAGGTGACTTTACAACTATACATACTGTACCGAAAGAAAGAAATAGCAACTGGCCAACCATGCAATCGAAAGGACTAGAACTTTTAAGGTTACTAGGCTACTAAGCCGCTGTAGAATTCTCCCAAAAATGAAACATCATTAACAATATTCACCTCAAGTTTTCAATATTTTCGCTTAATTACTCAGTTCCCTCGAGAGGAACAAATTATGACAGCGTAAATTAATGTAATAAGGAAAGTAAATTAATATTTCAAGTTCATTAATTTTGCCTCCGGTTATTTGGTTATTAGGTTATATTATTATTAGTTATGATAAGCTTTTGTTACTCATTATTATGTTATTATGGGAAATTCAGTTCCATCATCTTATAAACGTTTATAGAGAACTCGGCTTTACCCGCAGTTCCGCTACGTGTATGCGGGTTATCACGGCAAATGTATGTACCCTATATTCTTCCTCAAGAATCGAAGTACCTCTATGCCAAATTTCATTGAAATTGGTTTAGCGACTTAGCAGCTATGAAAGCTTAACAGACAGAGTTGCTTTCGAATTTCCAATATTGACTTGGATAGCATTAATTCCTTAAATCAAATAATGTTTTAGATCGTAATTCCTTATTTGTAAGCGGCTTCTGAAAGTAAGGCGTGTATCAACTTCATATGAATTAATTATTTTCATACAATTATTTAATTTTACATTTTTATATTTTAATTTTTTTAAGAGTCGCCAAACGCACCAACATGTCTGAAATCAGCACGTAGGTACTTATTATAATCAAATAGAAATCAGTTCTGCCTTAAGCTCTGAACTTGATAAACACTTTCTTCAAGTCCAAAAAGTAGTAGGTACTGCATTTTACTGTCCGATCTTTAGCCGACTTTAATCTTTAATTAACGTATCAAATTAAGCTGAAATAAAGCTCTGACAAGCCAGCGAAACTGTCAGCTATAACTGACAGCCCAGTGACTGTCAGCTGCAACTAGCCTACAAATCGATCAAATTAAATTAATCGTCTCAATTTAAAATAGATGTTCATCATGATAAGAGAAATTGATCTCTAATATACAGACACGCGCGACATTGCTCGTAAATCTTCTTATGGTTTAATTATCACACTTGTGTGTTCAATGTTCGTTCGTTTTAATAAAATGTCGTTAATCTTATGTTTTATATCGATGTCTTAGTCGGGACGTCATATTGTTTGTTTGTTTTTAATAAGTGAATAGGCAGTAGAACGCTGATTTCAGCACGCCTGAGCCTGCTCGCTGGGGTAGGTAATACTGCTCTTTCTTTGGTGAGTAGACCGGAGTCCCAATTATTCTCCCTGAGAAAATTACGTAGAATTATGGAACTTCTGCCGACAAAGTGTTTTTCAAATTTAAAGCATCTTAAATATTATATTAGATTTTTAATAAATATATAAAAAGATTTAAACTTTAGTATACAACTGGTGTTGACTGCCAATCAAGAGGTCTCAAGTTCGATGTCCGGGTCAGACCAATTATTGATCTGATGATCTGCAAATATTTGTTACGAAGTTTAAGAGTATTATATGTAGTAGTATAAGTAGTACAAATTCTGCTTAGTATGGGACGGTTTTGGCGTTATGTGTCAGATATTCGAAATACAATTTCTTTTAAAAAGAAAAGGATATATTATATTTAGATTATCTATCCCATCTAACAAGTAGAAATATTTGTAATCATAAATACATACAGTAACATGACTGAATGCGTTCTACTTCGCGTCGGACAGTCCGCCGCACCCGTCATACAAGTTTATAAAACATAATATAGTATGACAACTTATCATTTGTATGACATACAAACAATGACTTGTTTATCGCTACCAACAGTTCTAGGTATACGCGGCCATGTTATGGGAAGTCGTGTCAATGAGAAAAGCTGGTTCGTATTACTGAGGACATACATAGATTGTTGTATGAAGACCGTAGGAGATTATAAAGTGCGTTCAAAGCCAAGTTGCACTAGGTGATTAGAAATAAAATACGAGGGTAAGCAAAGATAACGCGGTTAGTACCTGGATGGGTGACCATTAGTGACATGATATAATGAGCGTCTCCGTGATTCGGAGGTCACGTTTAGCAGTCGGTCCCGGTTGTTATCATAGTCGTGAAGCTTAGTTGGAAACGTTGTCTTGACAGTCCCCAACCCACACTCGATCAGCGTGAGGACGTATGGCCTTAACCCTTTCCCAAGAGGAGATTCGAGCCCACCAGTGGATCTTGGGACATTATGGGTGGCTGATGAAAGGAGATTAAATGACTTGTTTCATTGTTATAACTTTATAAGAACTGTTTTTACGAAATTAATTTCTCTTTCATTTTGGTAGCAGATTCATTTAATCTGTATTAAGGCTGGACACAGAATGGGCCTTATAGCCTCTCCTGAAAGGAAACTCGAGCTCAATAGTGGGACATTATGGGTTGTTGATTGTTTTTTTGATTGTCAGTCTGTCACTTATGACAAAATTATGCATGTTCGAATGCTCTTCTTATCATCTCTGGAAAACAAATTTAAAAACTGGTTCCACTTCCATAAACCATAGATGTGATCCAAAAAAATTCATGCGTATATATAAAATATCATTTCATTTTTTTATTTTAGCTCAAGTAGCCTCTCTATGCCGACCGAAGGAACAGTTCCTCATGTGTGGGTGTCAGAGGACCTGCAGGTACCCTGCCGCGGACTGCACTGGCGTCTGCAAAGTCGGTTGCTACTGTCCGAAAGATGAATACCGGAACGATGAAGGGCTGTGTGTCAAGTTAGCTGACTGCCCGCCTATTAGTAAGTATAATATTACAACTACTATTTATGATTAAAATGAGTACTTAAATACTAAAATGTGGACTTTAAAGAAAACTGTACGCTTAAAAGTTATAACCGTTTAAATTTTCTGATATTTTCACTTTTATTTCTCACAATACAATTAAAATGTGTTTTTTTTTAATATATGAGTTAATGTTTTAAGTAAATTTATATCTGAATTTTCTCACCAATGGATTGATAAAAGCATCTAATTAGCACACCATAGTGTTGATCTCCATACTGCCTACAGGAATCCACTCATGCCTTCCATCAAGCAGAGCAGAGTCATTTTGACAGGCTTCAAAACAAAAATAAAATAAAAATCGATTCTCCAAATGTCCAACATTAGACATTCCATCTGCTTTTACTAAAAAGGATAATATTGGAGCAGTGAATAAATTTTCAAAATTTTCGTGACGCAATGTTATTGGCCATATATACTCCTCCGAAACGGCTTGATCGATTATAAAATTTTGTTATTTTTATTCAGTATGTGAGAACATACCTTCAAGTAATAAGGTATTAATCGGATGCGAGTGGAATCAGTTATCAGTTAGTTTTTAGGGTTCCGAAGTTTATGACTTCGAACCCTTATAGATTCGTCATGTCCGTCTGTCCGTCCGTCCGTCCTCGACTTACCGTCCAAACGGTAAGTGCTAGAAAGATGAAACTTTGCATGAATATGTGTTGTAATTACGCCGACAAAGTGCTACAATAAAATTATGAAAAATATTTTTATTTGGAGTACCACCCCTACTAACTAACCCCCCCCCCCCCCCCCCCCTCTAAAAGCTAAACGGCTGGCTCAAAAATCTGGGAAAATTCGTGAAGATGGTCCATATACTGAACTTTGAAGGAAAACTATCAGGGATTATATGACTTTGTTATTTCGGGAGTTATAGAGGCATAACTTGTAAAATGCGCTCACTTGGAAACCGTCATACAAAATTAACGCATTAAGGCCTCAATCACACGAGAGTTTTTTATTGTAATCCGAAGACAAGTTCTCTTAAATTTTCTAAGTTCCCATTTTCATTCACATCCTTAAGTAGTTTGAAAGGGCCTGAAAGGTCGGCTTAGTTTGCTGTTTCTTAAATCATACTTAATGTGTTGTACAAAACCTTTTGAAGTAACTAGGACGAAACAAATTTATATTCCTCGATCAATAGACATGAACCCTGTTTAGAAGCTATGCCACTTTCGGATGGATGACTAAGTGATTTAAGAAGTCACTTCGTCACTTCCTACTCTAAGCGATGCAGGATCAATGTTTGCATAAAATAACCTCCTTTCTAAGGAAGGGTTTGTGTACAGCAGTAAACAGTTAAAGGTTTTTTTTTAATATTTAAGATTGCCTAAGTAATTCTATTCTGCTTGATGGAATGGATGGAATGAATCCAATAGTAGTGATCATCATCATTATTGTAAATGTAGACAATTCAGCAAGGGGGACCTTCGGAATCCTTAGGCCTCCGGTTTCGCACTCACCAACGAAATATGACAACACGAATACTCTCATTTTGAGTTAGTCTTCTATGCGAGGGTAGGACTACCCTAGTCGAACCGGTTCATTCGTGCTGAAATTAGTGTGGCTATTAGCTTGAAAATGTTGATAATGGTTTTTTTTTATTTAAGCCTACCAAAGTGACTCTACTCTGCCTGATGGAAAGCATGAGTAGAATCCATAAGATGGTCATGATGGGACTACTATGTGTGATCGACAAACTGTAGTACTGCCATGATATTCATAATTATCGTTTTTCAAATTAGTTCTTAGTCCAGTGTTATTGCAAGTGATAATTAATTTTAAATACGGATATGAACTTCGCAAAGTCAGTGGGCGACCGTCCATTAACCTAACTCCGTCATCAGAAGTCAAAGGTCAGAAGAATTCACACTGAGCAGTCACTGCTATAGAATTTATAATTTATTATCCTAATTAGTATTGTAAAATAGTTGATTTGTTTGAATGTAAGTATATGTATGGGTGTATGTGTAATATTTATCAATTATGACGACTTTTCTAAAAGTTACTGAGTTTTGAGAGAAATAAATACTACCTACTTATTGAGAACCTTTTCAATTTCTTTTTAACTTGATTAAAATTTTCATTAATAGTATCGAAGCAAAACAAAAAAAAAAGCCAATACATCGACCGTAATTATATCGCCTTGCGTAAAGATGAAATATCCTAATTCCCTACTTTCAATCTGTAGAATCAGCGTTTACACAAGAAACAAGCGAGCCCAGAGAAAATGAGGGAAAATGTCCGGAAAACGAAGAGTATCGCTTCTGCGAGCCTTGCGCCAAGAGCTGTGAAAATCCCAACCCTATTTGTCCAGCACAGTGCATGAGGGGGTGCTTCTGTGTCGACGGGATGCTGAGAAACAACAAAGGACTTTGTGTCAACGCAGATAAATGCCAAAATTGTGAGAAGAAAAACTGTTCTCTTCTTATATGCATTTGTTTCCCTCACTCTTTGATCTTGAGTCCTTTACGTGTGTGTTAAAAAGGTTACTCTCCATCCCATGGTAGCCTGTAAGAGATTGCCTCTGTGCGATAAGGCCGCCACTTGAACTTCCTTAGTGTTAAGTGAGACTTAAAATTATTTGGTATTAAAATATCATCTTCATCATCATAATCAACAGCCTTTAACAATCCACTGCTGTACATAGGCCTCTCCTTTAAAAGGAGGTTTTGGCCTACTATATAACGCTGGCCAGACGGGTTGGTAAAGGGTTTGTTTCAAGTTTTCCTTCTCTTGGCAGTGATGCTAGCTGCTTATTTTGTTCCTTTAGTCGCCTCTTACGACACCCATGGAATGAATAGTCTGTGTGGTGACGGATTAAGAATGCAAGTGTCACCACCCCTATTCATTAAAATATAAAGAGATAAATTACAAAGATTAAATTATTCTTACTAGTAGACCAACTTTGAAGATAATCAAATACTTTTTATTCAACAATACAATCTATTTAAAAGTTATAGATAAATTGCACCCAGACACAAAATAAATAATAGGACAACTATTTATGTGATTAGCTCATAAATATTTTCCGTACGTGGGAATCGAATCCATTATCATTCGTTTAAATTGCAATTATAAATACAATCGGTCCAGATCAGCGATTTAAGATGTTTAGTTAATTAACATAGTGCTAATAAAAAAAAAGTAATTTATGTATTTCTATCTCCCTGCACTTGATCGCGTTGATTTCTTGTAATGTCGGTTCATATCATTGATCCTCTAAGACCTCTAAAAACATTAACAAATTACGCAATACCACTAATAACGATGGATTGAACCAAGCTGTGTGTAATAGAACATAATATAGATAGGTCCAGAGACTACGATAGGTCCACGGGCTGCGATAGGCTGATGATAATGATGACGGAACACCACAAACATACAGTCATCACTCTCACGTCTACAATCCTGAAAAGGCAGGTAGAGGTAGGTATAGCTAACACCTGGATTAAATCGAAAAAATTGAAGTACATATATTGAAAGAAAAAGAAATGAGATAGAATAAATAAGTCAGGAAAGATATATAATTACTTTTGCGAATTTATTTGAGTTCAAATGGCTGGAAAAATTAAGATTCCAAGTCATTTTTCGAATTAGCTTTTGGCGAAAAGTACCACTTTTCGCCAAAAGCTAATTCGAAAAATGACTTGGAATCTTAATTTTTCTCTTAGCTTGATAACACCACGGATTATAATCAAAGTTGTCTAGTACCCATAGTACAAGCTCTGCTTAGTTTGGGACTAGATGATGTTGTGTGCCAGATGTCCAAATATATTTAAAATATTTATATTTTACAGTGACTACTCCTCAACCGATGGTGTACCAGATGACCTGCAACTCACTCCAGGTGTACAAGCAGTGCGAGACCTGCGAACGGACTTGCAGTGACCCGAACCCTAAGTGCCCTACCGCTTGCAAAACGGGATGTTTCTGTGAACAGGACTACGTAAAGGGCCCTGATGGACAATGTATGAAGTTGGAGAATTGTCCTAAAGGTACAGATGATCAAGAATTTATGGACAATATTATATCTTAGTGAAAATAACCTTTATTTTAATAATGAATTTTTCTATACTAATATAAAGCTAAACAGATGATTAAGTTCTTTGTAAATATTTGTATGACTTCATCTCGGTCACTGTGACTATAATTTAACATTTGTGACATATTTTCTCTTGTTCTCCTGAAATATACGTGTAACAGGTCGCACATGCAATGATTTAATCATGCCGTTTGATTGGGCCAATGAGCACGCGCGACAGTAAGCCTCGCTCGTTTATAATTTTACCTTCTTTTCTTCTTAAAAAATATTTGTGGGTGGAACGAGTGGAACATTGATATTATATGGGGTTGAAATTATGTAGAACTTCTAGTTTGAAATATAATGTGTTTAATTATAATGCACTAACAATAATAAAAGCACTAAGACTTTAGTGTTGGCAAAACACGAAGTTCTTAATTCTTGGTATGGTTTTAGATAATTTTCTTGTGATACAGATAATATACAACTATTTCTTTTTCCTCTTAGCTTTTATTTTTTGTTCTGTAATTAGTTATAGTGTAGTGTAGTTTAGTCTAACTATTCAAATCTTTGGATAAAGTGTGATATTGTAAGGTACTTTAGATATATGGTATTATATACATTGTATACTTGTGTAAAATAATATACAAGCTCTTCAGCAAAATCATAACTTTAGACGAGGGACTATTTTGCGTAATGAAAATATTTTTCTAAATTAATTTTAAAACTCAACTTTTGTTACAAATCTGCAAATAATCTGACCAACATCTGTATGTAAAGTCATTCAAATTTAAAGCTGAAGTTATGGTTTTGCTAATTGTCTTTGCTGGAGAAATAACTAGTTTATGATAACTAACTGTAACTATTGGTTTTTATATACTATAGGCTGTTTTGACTGACTAGTTTTGATTCTTAAACAAGAGGAGAAAATAAACTATTGGTGTCTGATTTCCATCCTAAATATATATATATTGTAATTCATAATGCCGATATTTAAGGGTATTGCATAAAACTAGTGATAAACATATTAATATATAGCACAAAAACTTTGAAGTACATATTATTATCTTAAATTTTATTACATTATATACTATTTATTTTTCAATTATCAACCTTCTTACTAAAAGAAATAAGAGCCATAAAAGTTGTCATATAATTGAGAAAGTGCAAAAATGACAATTAAGACAGATGGAAGAGTTAGCCGAAAAGTTAATCATTAATTGACATTATTAAATATTCTTTTTGTACGAAATATTTATTATTGATCTTGAACTCATGTTTCTCGTAATTAAAAATAAATGCTAATGACCTATACATATAATTGCTTAAAAAATATAAAATGACATTTATTTTTGTGTAGTGGCAACTTTAAGCCATATTTTGTCTTACAGACTTACTCGGTTACAAACACTGAAGTAAAGGTCTATAGTAAGTAAAGGTATATATAAAGGTTATAAATTATCGTAAAAATGTCAAGATGAAATAAAATCATATAACTCAATAACCAAGTACACTTGAAATAATTGGAATTATTATATTTCAAATTATAAGATATATTACAATTTTTAATTACCTTAATATTTATAAATAAATTATTGACGAATTTTTCTCTTCGTTTTCTTTCCTATTAAATCATCTTTTCAGTATTCCTTCTAGTTAATATTAAGGGTTGTATATGTGTTGAGAATATTCTGACAACTTGTACTTACTTTTTCCTAAATATATTAAAATATGATAATAGAATATGGGGCCATTAGGTAGAAGAGCCACACTGATTTCAACACGAATGGTCCGGCTCGGCCGGGGCATTACTACCCTCACACAGAAGACCATCCTAATAATGACTGCATAAAAATGCTGTCATTACTAGGACGTGAGACCAGACGCCCAATCATTCTGCAACATTCTCTCGGCCTCCAGAGGCCGGGAGAATGATACAGAAACAACTGAACAGGCCGCCATGGTATGAGTAACCATGAAACATTGACTACCCTCATAGTGAGGATGGTGATGCCTACTCTGGGATTCTACTCATGCTTTCCATTAGGCAAAGTAGAGTCACTTTTGTACGCAATATAGAAAAAAAATACCGTAGTGATGATTTACAAAACCTATCCCGATTTATCGATCTCGGTAACAGCCAGGGGGTTACGAATATTAAAAGCAGGTAATGACAATCCTTACAGTTCTTATCTATCTGGTATCACACATAGGCCGTCCTAACTAAAATACAGTGCTGTCAGTCAGTCCGTTGCAGTCCACTGCTAGAAATAGCCCTCTTATAAACACACCTCAGAGTCCGGTCTGCTGCTTTTTACATACAGTCGCTGCCAGCCCTCTTGGAAGTTTTTCCATGATATGACTAGATATGACATGACTCTCGCCAAGTCGTAGTCTCCACTCCAGGACACTCTTACTCCAGCAGTTATGCTACTTCAACATAACTTTCTTCCACTTTAACTCTTCTGTAAACGGTGGTGGTGCCTAACATTTGAGTTATCGGAAAATGAACTGTAAGCACATGAGATAAAAGTATATAATCTTAAAACAAATTTTAGTGAAATTAAGTTTATTGATATGAACAACAGGATCTCCACCAATGCCCATGAGCGATGACATTAAATCTATTAATGTACATATTGTACTTGTGCTCATACTCTTATGTGGGAAAGTCACACTATGCCACATATTGACTGGTTCAACGGGAGTGTTCAACCGGTCATACAGAGGACCGGTGTGAAAAATTATTCTTACTTTAGCCGAACTGAAACCAAACCTTTTCTCCCCATAATTCTGGAAAGACTTAAAAGGCCGCAACGCACTTTTGACTCTTTAATTGACTTCATCAAATTCAACAACCCATAAAGTCCCACTGCTGGGTGTCTCAGGAGAGTAATCTAGTATTATATCTATTTGTAAACAATATTACAATCTAACAATTACCTCGACAAAAACATCTAAACGCATTAAATTTTATCAGAGGACAAGAAGTACGGGAAAAGGTATATTTGCTACATGAGTCTACCACAGTGACTGCCCTCTGTCTGATGGAAAGCATGAGTAGAATATAAGAGTAATGGTCACGACACTCATTGCGAATAGAGACAATGCAGCATAGTCACCTACAATATGGCGGTCAATTTAGATGCGTTTGCATCATTGGGCTGGTCAACGAACCACGACATCACGAATGCTGTGATTTTAGGTTGGCCTTCTGTGAGAGGGGAGTACCGCCCCTGTCGATTCGGCCCATTCTTGCTGAAATCAGCGTTGCTGTTTTACCTTTATGCTACTGCTCCACCTGCGTTAGCGGTAATGTTAATGGCGAACTGCACATTAGTTAACACGTTAAAAATGTGCGTTGGCTACATTAAGGTTACAATGTCGTTAAGACGTAATTCCTCGTGAATTAACGCGTTAACACACAACACTCACAATAGAGCCTAAATCAGCTACACTAGTTGCGATAATGAGTCTAATAAATTATTTTATGCAATTTAAAAAGGGAGAAAAATCGAAAAAAAAAAATAGTGGATGATTCACATCTGCGTAGCGCCTATATTAACGCGCTAATTAGCGCGTTTAGACGCAGGTGGAGCAGTAGCATTAGATATAGAATCTAAAAAAGTTTCAAGTTTAAATAGTATACAGTATTTAGGTAGAACTATACTACTATATAATACACAATTTCATGTCAATAATACGTAACTTCACGCTGCAATAACTTAGACATTACATACATTATTCAGTAGCACAACTTATTATGTAAATACTTGATGTTTAAAGTGGCGAGTCTACTGTTTATGATTGCTGTGTATAAATTTCCTTGATCCTTCATTTTTCATGCCATTCATTAATAAAAGTCAAAGCCTGATGCCATTGAAGCAAAGAGTATAATGACGGGATATTGTTAAAATATCCAGAAATATGTCGTATAAAACGAATAAAATATCTGTAGCATAAAATATATTGACAATCAAAATTAAAATACTATTTTAGTACTAGCTTTAATATCCACGGTTACGGCTTTTGATCCGACCCGCCAATCAAACCCGAGATCTCTCGATCGGCCGTCTTATAGGTTAACCACTAGACTAGAACAACAAAACAGTTATCCATGAATCGAACAGTGTAAATGAAAAAATCTAACTCTATTTATTTTCAACCAGCGGAGATGACATTTGCGGTATCCGGGTCACCGTCCATCGAAGACTGTGCTCAAGACGAGGAGTACTTCGCGTGCGGTTGGTGTGAGCCGAGCTGTTCCCACCCAAACCCATCATGCCCCAACAAAGTTTGCACTACGGGATGTCTTTGCCGACCGCCGCTGTTGAGGCACCATAGTGGACATTGTGTGGAAGAAAAGGATTGTATTCCTCGTAAGTTGTAACACCAAGTTTTGTAGATCCAACTAACTGAGCCTCGTGGTTGCTGTTATGGTACAGGTAGGTAATGACGAGGGGCAAAACTGGTCCAAAAGGAGGCCAAAGCTACTACTTATATTATCAGCTATCTTCCAGTGTAAGTTCCATCGAAATTAGTGCAGCTATTCCAGAGATTAGCCAGAACTTAATTGTACCTAACCTAACAATTTCCTGTCTTAAAATATACGATGATTTTAATTCCCTTGATGGCGTTGGTTTTCAGAAACTCCATTCACAAACAACAAGAAAAACAATAAAAATAAAATGTATTTTCCACCTGTCACTTTTAAACGTTATCTGTCAAAAATGTCAATGTCAACATTCAACTTCATCTATCTGTCAAACGTGGAACAGGTTTATGCAACATTTCACAACGCTCACCTACATGTGGGTGTCTTATTTATGTGACAGGTCGTTAACTTGACTCCATTGTACATGGCACCATCCATCACACGCCTGCATGCATTCTGTGCAGTGCTCTTGAACTTGATATATAGTTATAAATAGTTCCATTATCATAAACAATCTGTAGCTATTAACTATGGTTATCTATAGTCGTCACAAAATAAGAAGCCCGTTTTGACATTTGTCATTTGACATGCCGCATGTAAGAAATTGAAAAATCAAATTCATAATTCTATTTAATTACTATGTTACCCATAGACTATCACAACGCGTATCATAAATAAGCATCAAGTTTAACTTGATATTGAAAATTGCACTCAAAAACACGAATTAATCGAATTAGTTACGCCACGATGACAAATGTCAAACCGGGCTTCTTATTTTGTGACGACTATAGTGTTGAACTAATTTGATAAGGTTTTAGAAAGATGACACAAAATGATGACAGTGTGTGACATTGTGACATATTGTAGCACAGAGAAGACAAACCTAAAATGACGGTATTCGTGCTGTCGTTTCGCTTCGTTGGTTGCTTGGTGAATGTGAAACAGGAGGCCCAATAATGTAGAAATCTCACAAGGCCGCCATAGTGTGGGTCATAGTGCATTGTCTGCACTCGCATCGAGGATAGTGATCCCTACTCGTGGATTCTGCTCATGTCTTCCATCAGGCAGAATAGAGTCACTCTAGTGGGCTTAAATAAATATCTGTTTTAGACTTTCGCTACTTTAACACATAGCATTTTTTTTGCTGTAAACGGGACTTATTCGCTATAAAATTAAAAAAGTTATGAAGCCTTCTACTTTTCGACGTTTCGGACGGATTATATCGCTCGTGGTCACGGGTAGACAAGTAACGTTTTTAATTTTTCACCAATTAGTCCCCTAAATAGTAAAAACTTAAATAAATATATTAAAAAAAAAAACAGTTTTTGACCAATAATTCAGTACATATATTATACAGTTAATTCTACACTCACATTCAAATTTATTGTTACAATTATTATTGTTTACGGAATAAACGATAAAATCGTATGGATTTTCATCGTAAAGTTATTTATATTGTTTTCTCAAATCCGAAAAAGCGTGCTTTGATCCTTATAAATCTATATTTAGGTGGTATCTTTAATAGCCAAATCAGATCAGCTCCAAAACTGATGCTCTGCAAGTACTCTTAACCTTCTGGACTTAACCTTCAGATTAAATGTAATGTTCTCTTTTATTATTTCTCTGGTAATTGGGATGGATTAGATCGGACTTACTCGTAAGTAAGTCTAAATTATACGCCCTGTTACCTAATCCCCACTGTATATGTCATATTAAAGGTTCAGATATTGCAAAAGTTTATGAGTTTCGTCGTTTGTTTTGGCGTATTGTCCATTTAAGATTAGATGACCGTCAATAACGACTCCCTACTTAAGACTGGTTTTATTTGATGGTATTAAGAATATTATGTTCAAACATAAATGGAATACCTCATAATCAAATGAGATGGGCAGACTTAAGCTGCTGTTTGATGAAGATAGATAGTATGACGTAATAGGAATATTATGAGGCCATTGTATATTATTCGTTACTCTAGTGTTCAAGCGACAGGTCGTGGACTTTAGATGTAAATTCTTACTTTTTAAAATATATACAAAAGGTTTTGTAACAACGAAAATGGGGCACAGGTATTATGAGACTAGATTGTGTACGAGAGTACTCGTGGTGAATGAGAAAGGTAGAATACCTCGTCCTCTGAACTTTTGTTACCTTTGCTTGCTATATTTAAAATTAAAAACTTCATAAAGTTTTTAGACGAACTGTAGCGAAATAAAATGCCAGTGGGATGCGAGAGAACTGCTATTATTTAAAACACAAATACTTAAAAATATCTTTCCAAATTAATAAAATTGGAGTGTCTGTATGTAATATCAAATGAACAGTTTTTACTAAATGCATATCAAAGTATTATACGGTATAATAAAACATTTTTTTTAACTTTTGTCTGTCTGTCTGTGTGTTTGTTCTGACTAATCTCTGGAACGGCTGGACCGATTTTGACGAGACTTTCAGTCACAGTTAGCTGATAATATAAGAAGTAACTTAAATTAGAATTAATTTTTCAATTATAGTATTATTAATATAAAGGATTGCTTATTTTAGATAATGTTGCTTGTGTTAGGAGGTTCCTCTACGTGGCTATATATATTTTACACATATAGATAACTCAACTATCTCAATTGAGCCAAGGCAATTTACTACACGGAACCGTTCTACTAGCGTCACAGTCTCTATTACAACATTTAAAGAAACAAAGGTAGTAGATCCACGCTGGTTTCAGCACGAATGGTCTGACTCAACCGGGGCAGTACTACCTTCGCATAAAAGATCAACCTAAAATGACTCGTATTGTCGAGTTTCGCTGGTGAGTGCGAAACCGGAGTTCTAATGATGCAGAAACATCTCAATAGGTCCTCATAATACGATGAATACATGAAAATAGAATGATTCACTGGATGGGGCAGGATCTGCCATTCTCCTTTGCACGCCATCGTTTTAATATCTTTTTTTTTATCGTAATTTGTTCTGAGGTTTAGTAGAACAAGGTGATATGCTGGTAAAACCGTAACGTCTAATAAAAGTGAAGGTTCCCGTGCCTTATATAAATAGTTTTATTACTCATATCTTGAAATTAAATGTGTAGAAATATTTAATTATAAACAAATCAATAAATTAACGGACAAACGATTCCTAGTAAATACAAAACTAAAGAAAATTCCTCCGCATCATGGCTACCTGGTAGCGTTCCCAAAAGACTGACAGCATTGCTAATTCTCTGTGCCAGAAAAATGACAGCCTTTTGGTCACGTAAAGCATGAATCAGTAGCTTAGCTAGTTGTTTTCTTGTATATTTATTTTAAATTTCAGAAAAGTGCACTCGTCAGAACGAGGAATACGTCTGTCGGTACGGCTGTGAGCTGCGCTGCGAACCGCGCCGGTTCCATTGCGCCATACGCACCCGTCGATGCATCCTGGGCTGTCATTGTAAACTAGGATTATACCGTGACAATTTTACTGGCAATTGCGTTACTAAAGAACAGTGTGGCAATGTCACTGTTAGTGGCTTTACTGCTGTGAAAAACACAATTTTCAGTGTATTTAACTATAGTGAACCTAATGTAACTGGTCACACTCCATTTCAGATAGACGTTGATTGATATGTGTGATGTACAATAGCGCTAATAACATGTTATGAGATAAGTATTGAATTAAACGATACTTATTATTATGTAAGCATAAGAGGGGAGCCAAGTAAAGTAAAAATCTGAACATTTTTCTTATTCCAAAATTTGTTTATACTACTTACACACTTATGGTTCGACACTATATTAATTGATACCAGAATTATATCGATTAAGATAAAATCACACTCCTTCTCAATTGGCCGAACTAAAGTCAACGCCTGCCCCTTAGTCAAGTTACTAACGTTTTTGGTTTTCTATACTATTCCCTATTCTCTTTTTTCATTGGCTACTATTTTGTTTTGATCACGTGTCTGATTGACATTAGCCAATGAAAAAACAGAATAGAGAAATAGAAGAGGGAATAGAATAGAAAACAATAAAGGTTTGCAACCTCCCTAGGGAGGCTGAATAGCAATCGATGGATAAATCTTAAAATTGATTTGTAAAGTCCTTACTTAATTATACAAGTGTCCCCTTTTTTAATGACACAAGTGTAAACACATTGAGGGACACTTTAATAAAAAAATAGAAGTCATATCCTGTCATCATCATCAACAGCCTTTAACAGTCCACTGCTGGACATAGGCCTCTCCTTAGAAAGAAGGTTTTGGCCTACTATACCACGCTGGCCAGACGGGTTGGTATAGGGTTGGTCTCAAGTTTTCCTTCTCTTTGCATTGATGTTGTCTTGCGTAGTTTATCCCTTAATCTCCTTTTACGACACCCACGTGGGATGAATAGGGGTGGTGACACTCTGTATTCTTAATCCGTCACCACACGGACCATATCTTGTATTTAGAGTTAACTACAATGAGATTAATTATTTAATTTTAATTTAAAATATGTGAACTTATTATTTTGCCGCTTATTACAAATTGGAAAAGTGAAAGAGATATGAAATTAATGTAATTAGATTTAATTTATTGTTTTTATTTTGAGTTTGTATAAGTTTTGAGAATCCTTGTTCAATGAAATGGCTGTATTATTAAAATTTGAAACAGTAAATTAAATAATATAAGAAAATATGTTGATTGTTTTATTTTTGAACCTATTAATTACGAAATGAAAGTTGTTAGTAGTACCTAAAGAACCAAAAAGTATCAACGCCTACAAAATATGCATCTTATTCATTAATTTACTAACTGAGTCCCTCCGTGTTACCCGCAGTTATTGTTGTTAATCACGAGTAACGCCCCGGAGCGAGGCTAGTCTGAAAGTAAATAGCCAAACTAAATCCTTAAGTCATAAGCAGAACCAATGAAAGTCACGTCAAAATCAGTTCAGCCGTTTCACAGAGAACAGACGAATAGACAGACAGACATATTTTTGTGTAAAAATTGCTTTTGTGATGTAAGTGTACTTTCATACGTATTTAGTAAAAACTGTTATTTTGATTAATTTTACACACATGCACACTTCATTTTATTAATTTAGTATTTTTTGTTGTAATCTACAACGGTTAAAATATATGAAATAATATTATATATATAAATAATAAATTAAAATATAAGAAAATGTTATGTTCTTGCATTATAACCTCTATACTCTAGTCGACAAGTTGAAAATGGTACAAAATAGAGATACTGCTCTTAAAATTATGTGCGGAAGCTCGTTGGATCCGGAGTGATGCTTAGAAAAATGTGCCAAAAGCGTGTATTAGCACATAAAAAATTTGCAAAAGTTATAAACAATTAAAGATGAAAAGAAAATGGCATTTCGTTTTTTGCGAATATTTCATAAACTATTAATATTAACGAAATTTCAAAAAAAGATTCTGAAATAGGAGGAAATTTCCAATAAAAAACTCCTAACTCCCGGAACTCTATCTCCATTATTTATAATTTTAATTTAACGCTGAAAATAGGTCTCCGCGCGACATTTTTAGGTTGCAGGCGTGGTGTCAAAAGCGAGTACGGCACATTAATTTATTTATTTAAGTTATTGAATATTTGTTTTTAAATTTGAAAAAAATATGGTGTGTTCTGAATACTTTAAATAATTTATTTCCGTTGGAAATTTTACTTAAAGTTAATTTTTCAACAAGTTAGATAATTGTCTAACAAAATTTTCTTGAACCACCGTCTTAATTGTAAGTGAAAAAAAATGTTTAAATAATGGTCGTAAAATATTTCGCTTCGTAGAGCTTTTCTTACATACATACTTATCAAGTTATAAAAATATTAATACTTTGCTTATAATAATGTTTTTAACTTGAACACAAACTGAAAAATCCAAGGAATGTAGTAAAGTAAAGTAACTACGACTGAGACTCTTTAAATCATCAAAAATGTAACGATTCTGTTCATGCTTTCCATCAGGCAGGGCAGTCATTTTAGTATTATAAAATTAAAGAAAAATCATCAAAATATACTCGACGAAGGTGCTAAAAATAAGGTAAGTTAATAATAATTAAATTAAACAAATTAACATAACGGTAAAACTTTCAAATTGTTGTCTAATTCCGACCCATTAAATAACGAAAATATAGGCTCCCAAACAAAAGAGGAATTTTCCAAATTGACATACTTATATTTTAAATTCGACAGTAGCTCTGTCTGTGATAAGCTTTTACGACTTCACCGCTGCACCGATTTAATTAAATGAAATTTGGCATAGAGATAAGTCGATACTTGAAAGGGGATGGAGACCGACGTACATGCGGGCAGAGCCACGGACAATAAAAAATGGCCAAGTGCGTGTCAGGCCACGCATAGAATAGGGTTTCGTAGTCAGCCATAATGGTAGTCAGATTTAAAAGTGTCCAATACGTGATTGTAATGTTTACTTATAATTTCTTTATTTTCCAAGAGCTTGTGCGATTAAAAAACATTTCAACTCAGTAAAATGGGTTAGCTAAAATCGGGTTTTTATAGTTATTATAGGTTTTTATAGTACGAAACTAACAATTATTGTACCATTTTACAATCCAGATTAAATGCGCCAACTTTTAATGGTACTTGCCAAGGCACTCTAGTACATTTATTATAAAGGAGGGCCTTTCAAAGTCGACAAATTTAAAAAAAAAAAAACATAGTTTATCAAATAGTCATAATTCTAGGAAACTTGGGGCAATTGTGTTATTATTTTTGACTAGCTTTCGCCCGCGGCTCCACCCGCGTGTATTTTGGTTATCGCAAAAGGTCGTAAAAAGTAGCCTATGTCCTTTCCCAAGTTCAATACTATCTTCTTACCTAATTTCATCAAAATCGGTTGAGTGGTTTAGGCGTGAAAGCGTAACAGACAGACAGACAGAGTTACTTTCGCATTTATAATATTAGTAATATTATTTTTGATTGTGATTCTAGAAATGTTATTTAGGGATACAGTTCCAAAGATTAAATGAACAAAAATAATAAAAATTAACCACAATAACCGAAAAATGGTTACAGTTTGACCAAATTTCTAGGTTTTTTTTTAAATGCCCAGAATTTTCAAACTGCATGGGATAGTTTTTTTTTTCTCATGATGGTTACAATCAGTCCTGTCACCCCGTTTCGGCTTGACGTTGAGTTCTGGGACACCTGTATACATAGATTAAACAGTATTTACAAACTTTTTTACATGAGTACATACTAAAATGCATTAACGAATAGACAGACAAACATCGTAACCGAAACCTAGGTATTAGTGGTCCGGCCAGAGAAAAGTTTGAGCTTGAAGAAAAAAAAACTTGAACTTCAAGATTGATAAAAAAATAATTACTTACATTTAAGAACCATTTAATTAAACTAAAAAAAAATGAAAAAATCTACAACAACAAAAAGAGATCTCTCCGGCGGGGAATCGAACCCCGGTCTCCCGCGTGACAGGCGGGGATACTTACCACTATACTACCGAAGATTGTAAGAATGAATCTTAAACAGTCCTTCACAAGAAGAAACAAATTTTTAAATTTATTAGATACTTTTATATTATTGTGCTGTACTCAGTAATATAATTTTATTTGATTAAATAAATTCTAACACTTCAATATTATCCTTAATAAAAAAAAATACTTTTATTTCAGAAGTTAACATTCGAAACAATAAATATACATGGTTTTTGAACTCAGCTCAATATGTCATTGTGTCTTTTTAATTAACCTTATCCTCCTCTCTATTTTATCGTTTTGGCAAGCAACTGGGCAGGGTAACAGGTACTGATGCCGATACACCTTCATGTATAAACAGAACGGACTGCATCAATAAAACAATGAGTGAAAAACTAAAGGAGTTGCGTGAGAGATCACAAAAAAGGAAGAAATTGTTAGCACAAACTGTATGTTTCCCATAGTGTAAATTGTGAGATTATAACCTAAGCATCTTCGGAGATATTGCAATAATTTAATGTTTTAGCTTGGTGTATCGAGTGTTAGCGAGCTGAGGCATGCGTTAGGTACCACTTCTGATGTTCCGCCTAAGAAACAGGCAGTTGCGGAGATCAGTGTCGAAGGTTCAGAGAAACCTTCAACTAAGGACCAGCCGGACGGACTGGTATACACGGATTCATCAACATTTTTAAAAGTAAGGGTTTTTATTGTTATTAGCTATAACTATTTAGGGATTTTATTTTTTGCTAATAACATATTACTATTACCTGTAAACAGTTATATACTGTAGTTAATTGTTTGAGAAAACAAACTGTCACGGAGGCTTACAATTTTCTTGTTGGTATATTTTCTTTTATGCTGATTTGTTATCTTATTTCTGTTTTTTTATCTTTATTCAATTAGTTACATTAAGTTACAGTAGGTGCAAATAAGCTGGCCTATTAATGTAACGGCATATCAATAATGTTTGACCCCAGAATTAATATTTCACATTAGATAAGCAATGATATTATATTTTTTGGATAGACTACCAATTAAGCCATCTTATATATAAAATTCTCTTGTCACAGTGTTAGTTACCATACTCGTCAGAACAGCTTGACCAATTTTTATGTAATTTTGTGTGCATATTGGGTAGGTCTGAGAATCAACAATTTTTCATACCCCTAGGATGGGAGAGGAGCCGCGGGCACGGCTAGTAATATTATAAATTGAGTTATAATTGTACTGCTGATGCAAATACAAAGATATCGTTTTTTGTATTTTGTATGAATAAGCAGTTACACTGTCTAACAAATAACACCCACACAACACCTCTAAAATGTACTTAATCATTATATACATATTTTAAGCTCAGGTGAAGCATTTTTCAAAATAAACTTATAGTAAGTGTCATGACACATTTAACCAGAATTTAGTGATCATGTGTGATGACAGATAAGGAGTCACATCACCCTGAGTGTCGCTAGAGACAAATATGGGAGCAACCTATCCAAGGGAAAAAGCACTTCAAAAAATTATAACAAAATCTTTATACTGTCTCATGAAAGCAAATATACATAAATTTAAGCTCTAGACCCCACACTAGGATACCCTGTGTAGTAAAGAATAGGATACTGTAAAAACCTCTTTAATAAAAAAAAAGTGTTGTACAGTATAACGGCTTTGATATTGATATACCTATGTCCAGCTGTGGCCTTTATTGTTAATGAATATGTTTAAAACAAATGTCTCCAGGGCACACAATCATCAAACCCTCACAATGACTACTGCCAGCACTTCGTTGACACAGGACAAAGGCCGCAGAACTTCATTCGGGATGTGGGTCTCGCTGACCGCTTCGAGGAGTATCCGAAGTTGCGGGAGCTGATCAAATTGAAAGATGATTTAATTGCTCAGACTGCCACACCTCCTATGTACTTGAAGTGTGATTTAAAGGTATTTTCTTTTAATTTTTTGCAATTTAATGCCTACCCTTCAGGTTATATCTGCCCCTCTAGCCAAGTTGCAAAGGGTTTTCCTGTTGACGTGACAACGTCTTATAATTCGATGGAGCCGGCTGCACGCACGAAAAAACATGACTCATAAGGCGTTACCTCGCTCTGAGGCGTTCCATTTGAGGCTTGAAGTGTTATTGAATGCCTGGTATACAAGATCTATATTCATCAGTACTAATAAAAGACGGTAAAGTACGGAGTGGAGACCGCGTCTCGGTAAACGTAGTGTAGGACGCCCACAGGCGAGGTGGAGTGACGACCTGCGTAAGATGGCTGGCAGGAGCTGGATGCGAGAAGCCCAAAATCGATCACAGTGGTGTGCAATGGGAGAGGCCTATGTCCAGCAGTGGACTGCGATAGGCTGATGATGATGATGATGATGAATAAAAGACATGGATATTTTTAGGGTTCCGTAGCCAAATGGCAAAAAACGGAACCCTTATAGATTCGTCAAGTCTGTCTGCTGTCTGTCCGTCCGTATGTCACAGCCAATTATTTCCGAAACTAAGAGCTATACTGTTGAAATTTGGTAAGTCGATGTATTCTGTGAACCGCATTAAGATTTTTAGATAAAAATAGAAAAATAACAATACAATTTGGGGGTCCCCATACTTGGAACTGAAACTCAAATTTTTTTTTTTCATCAAACCTATACGTGTGGGGGGGGGGCGTATCTATGGATAGGTGTTCAAACATGATGTTGAGGTTTTTAATATCATTTTTTTCCAAACTGAATAGTTTGCGCGAGGGACACTTCCAAAGTGGAAAAATGTGTGTGTGTCCCCCTCTAACTTCTAAAATAAGAGAGTGATAAAACTAAAAAAAATTATATCTTGTACATTATCATGCAAACTACCAACGAAAATTGGTTTGAACGAGATCTAAGGTAGTAGAGCCACGCTGATTTCAGCACGAATGGGCTGGCTCGACCCGGCCAGTACTACCCTCACACAGAAGACCATCCTAATAATGACAGCATTCTTGCTGTCGTATTTCGTTGGTGAGTGTGAGACCGGAGGCCCAATCATTCTGCATCATTCTCCCACCCTTCGAAGGCCGGGAGAATGATGCAGAATAATCTAACCAGGCTGCCATGGTAAGGGTCACCATGCTACATTGCCTAACCTCACAATAAGCATGGTGACCCCTACTCCTGGATTCTACTCATGCTTTCCATCAGGCAGAGTAGAGTCACTTTGGCAGGCTTAAATATAAAAAAAAAAAAGAAAAAAAAAAATCTAGTGAGTAGTTTTTTTTAATACGTCATAAATCGTAACACGCAATTTACCTTTCATCCAATCAATACACTAGTATAAGAACATCGATGAAAGTTACAACGAACTACAAGAACTTTTATATTATGTTACTTGCTGATACGGAACCCTTCATGGGCGAGTCCGACTCGCACTTGGCCGCTTTTTTTTACATATACAACTATAGCTAACATTGGGTTTCTGTTTTTTGCACTGAAATTTTTTTTTACAACCAGAATTATTTTACATTTGGAAAGAAGGGTTAAAATAAGCATACCTTTCTTAATAAGGGAATACAGTGCCAGCCCTTCTGTTAATTATTAATTGTTTTACTATTCTTCTACTTCCTTTGCACTTGCCCAGCCATAAAATGTTTCAACATATTATATTGGCGACTTCAACGAACAAGAAGTGTTTCAAATTTTCAAATCGACTCTGGGCATTGGATAACTTGAAAATTGTTGCAGAATCATGAGATTAATTATCTGCCTTATGAGATTAATTAATTATTAAATTAAAAAAAAAGTATTTGATATGATTCCAGACATTTGATCTGAAACAAATGGGCAATAAGTTCGATGTGTTGCTGGTGGAGCCTCCCCTGGGCTCTGGCTGGCGCTGGCAGGACGTGCTGGCTCTGGACCTGCAGCAGCTCGCGCAAGCACGCTCCTTCATATTCTTGTGGTGCGGCTCTTCTGAAGGTATATAGGACATACTTAATCCAGTTCATAAACAAATGAGATGTTGATTTTAAAAAGTTATACCAAATGCTGACAGATGTTAAGGCTGGCATCGGCACCTATGTATTTCTACCATAATTTTGCACGATTTGGAATATTTTTGTAAGGTGGCAACACCAGTTAGTAGTTAATGTAGTTATAATGTAGCAATAATAAACGTGGATTCGTCCCTTTTTCTGTTCGAGACACCACGGTGGCCGTTTCATTTAAACTCCTCTATCACTACCACAGTTAACCTATTCAAGCCACGCCGCCACAACAGATGTACTATAAAAGTATTTTGAATCCAGCTTTGGGTTATTTTTGGTTGACATAAACATGATTTTTTCCATATGATATCCATACTACAACTACTAATTGAAACAAGTCAGTTTCGAATGATGAATTTTATTATATTATCAAAATAAATAGTTTGACTACTAATTTGAAAATATATAACAATAATTTAGTATGATAATTAAAATTTACCATTTACAGGCTTAGACATGGGCAGAGAATGCCTCAAGAAGTGGGGTTTCCGCCGCTGTGAGGACATATGCTGGATAAAAACCAATATTAAGAACCCTGGGCACTCCAAGAATCTGGAGCACAATGCTGTCTTCCAACGGACCAAGGAACATTGTCTCATGGGAATCAAAGGGACAGTTCGAAGGTCCGTGGATGGTGACTTTATTCATGCTAATGTGGATATAGATCTGATCATATCTGAAGACCCAGAATTTGGCAGCACCGAGAAGCCGATTGAGATATTTCATATCATGGAGCACTTTTGTTTGGGTAGAAGAAGGTGAGATTATTACGTAATATTTATAAATATGTCTTCCAAAGTGACAACTCTGCTTGATGGAAAGCATGAGTAGAATCTAAGAGTAAATTTTATATCCAGCTATTATTACTTGTCTATCGACACTTCATTTATTTAATTCAATGTAGAATCTAAGTATTTAAGTTTAGATGCTACGGTGGAAATTATAACTTCTTCTTCCTAACCTTATTCCCAATATTGTTTGGGGTCGGCTACTAGTTCAACTGGTTTTACCTGAATATAAGTTAAAATTACTAAAAAGAAAATTCACAATTTTATTATTTCTAATTAACCTATTAAATAAATATTAATTTAAGTACATATATTTGTAATTTCCAGACTGCTTCATTGGTCTAACTCTAGTGGATAGCATATGCGACTGCTAATTTATGATTTGTGCATTTACAGCTTCAATGTCACAAACTATACAAGAGATTATTTTACCTTTATCAGAACTTTATTGTTTTTATATTGTGTTTAATTTTCTACTATGTACATAATATTTATAAAAAATCGTTTCAGGGTACACCTATTTGGTCGTGATTCCACGATACGTCCGGGCTGGGTGACTATCGGTCACGAACTGACAAACTCCAACTTTAATGCAGAGCTGTACGCCTCCTACTTCAGTGAGGGTCGAGAGAGTACCGGCTGTACTGAGAGAATAGAAGCCTTACGGCCCAAGAGCCCTCCTAACACCAGTAAAGGACAGCGGTCCAGAGGGCGAGGGGGGTTCAGGGGGAGAGGGAGAGGGCGGGGGGCTATTTAGAGGCGGATGAGACATCTAGGGCCCCTGTCTGTGCGGCCCTAGACCTCTATTCAAACTGCATGGACAAGTTGTGGAAAATGTTGCAATATAACACTGACATCCACATAACTTTTAATAGATTACAAGTTAAAGTGACTAATAAGTGTGAGTACACTGATATTATGTACGTTTGTTTATTTAAGGACTCAATGAAAATATTTTTAAGACTAGAATTTAGTGTTAGGTTAGGTTACGTAACACAGTTAATATTATATATATTATGTGTGACAATCTTGAACTGGTATAAATTGTAATGTCTTCTCTGCAAATATGTAATACTCGTAAGTGTTTGTTCTATAAAGTCTTGTAAATAAATATTAAACTTTGTATGTTGGTTATATATATTTAAGAAATACATATGTATAACTTTAACACATGTATTTTTAAGACAATTTCTGTTAATATCATCTCAGCCAAGAGAAGTCTATTGCTTGACCAGAGATGTAAATTATTTGAACTTATATTTGAAATACTTTTTTTCGAAATATCTTATATGTAGGTATACGAATTCTAAACTTTTCGAATATTCAACAACTTAGTAAGACTATTCATAAAAATAACAAAAATATAGTTGAATTTAAAATCGCTCTTTATGAAAATATACCTATAAAAATGTTATTATCTTCAAAGATCTCGACTACTTTGAAATTTAAGTAAAACTATATAACTCGTGCGAGCTAAGAATTCGAGCTAAGATGGCACCTGGCTCAAAACGAAACATGATACTGTTCCCCCGCGTGATACCCCTCTGTCATCTTGCGAGTAGCGTTAGCAAGACTATTACCGTTGCACGAATCTTTCCATAATAATGTTAGTTTATTAGGTATTATCTAATGTCATATAAATCACTCCACGAATTTATTTAATAATACAGTCATACCTCGACTTACGCGAATTCGGAGATACGCGGTTTTTCATTTGCCCACTTCGCTCTGTCGTTACTCTAATTAATTTCTACCCACGGGTGGAAGTTGTATTTTTGCCATTAAAATCATTATAACATTTAAAGCTTCCTATACAAGGCGATCATTTGCACATCTTAATGAAGCTATGAAACTAAATAACGAGCTTTCTGTCAAAGACTTTTGGAAGCAATTCAATGTTTTAGATGTTTTAAGAATTATTTGACAATCTTAGAATGAGATTTCACAAAAAAAAATTAAATGCAGTCTGGAAAAATCTGTGTCCATTTTTTACCATAGAAACCCAACAAGAATCAGCCTCAAATCCTGAACAAATTGATAGTATTGAAGAAGAAGTCGATATTGCCAAACAGTTAAATTTTCTGGATTCACACAATCAAGAGCTAACATTGACGAGCTTATGGAAATACGTGAGCATGGTGAAGACATTGAACAACCTGATTCGTTAGACCCAGTTGGAACAGAAAATCTAATGGCGATTTCAAACTAACAGAAGGACTCAGTACAATTGCAAAGGGGTTACAAATTTTAGAGAAATCTGATTCCGATTTCACAAACTTTATACGTATTTATATGGAAAATTGAACCCCGACTTACGCGAATTCGACTCACACGGCTATCGCTTGGTCCCACCTATCGCGAAAGTCCGGGGTATTACTGTACCTATATAATTAGATTCGTCTGGATAACCCAATTGTTTTAAGAAAGGTCACACGAAAAAAAACCAACATGACGACTATGAGACGCAATAGTTTAAAATAAAGAATTTCCATATACATATGATATTTAGAGAATACGATTTAAAATTGTATTTTATAACCATATTTCAGTTCCCAATTTCATTTAAAAATATATTAGGTATTTTTTTTTTTTTATCAACAGCCTTTAACAGTCCACTGCTGGACATAGGCCTCTCCTTTGAAAGGAAGTTTTGGCCTACTATACCACGCTGGCCAGACGGGTTGGTAAAGGGTTTGTTTCAAGTTTTCCTTCTCTTGGCAGGATGTTAGCTGCTTATTTTGTTCCTTTAGTCGCCTCTTACGACACCCATGGAATGAATAGGGGTGGTGACACTTTGTATTCTTAATCCGTCACCACACGGACTATTAGGTATTACCTAATATTATTTAAATCACTGCACGAAGAATGCATTCGGGTTAATAATGAATGAAACTTGCTTCCTATTGGTATGCATTTGTATTTTTTTAACTCAGGTAGTAAAGTACCACTTAAGATAAAGTTGTATGTTATGAGAAACTACTTGAAGCAAAAAAAATGCTGAAATTTAAAAAAAACTAGAATAAAGTATATTTTTCTTGCACTCAGTACTTTAAACGACTGACATTTGAGTCAGGTGCCATCTTAGGTCGCACGAGTTATATAACAATTTATGAGCTTTTTTTGTATTTATGTATTGTTGAAAATGTAAAAACCTGACAACAATAGTAATAGTAAATATAACACTGTGTAGTAATTATCAAATAGACTATGTAATATTAACCTCAATATTGTAACGATTTCAACGTTATAGCACTCTTAGATACACGAAAACTGGTGTTCAAAGTGAGACCAATCAACAATTAACCAAACCTGTCTAGCCATTCCCAAGTTTTAATAAGGCCAACAAACTGCAATTTCTGTTACCATCATCTCATCCAAAAGACATCTATTGCTGGACATGAACCTTCTCCAAGGCACTCTACAATAACTGGTCCTGTACTGCCCACATTCAATCGTTTCCCGCAGCCTTCCTTCCATGTGTATATATAAAACTAGCTGACCCGACAGACTTCATAACTGCCTCAATCGATAAATAGAAGACCTAAACTTTTGTATAAAATAAACTTAAAACAAACAAAAGGAATCTATCTAGGTATATATTATATATAAATGAATTGCTATTCGTTAGTCTCGTTAAAACTCGAGAACGGCAGTCAACAGCAATTCAATTTTATATATATATTTACTTTTTTAAACCTTCTCTGGACTTCCACAAATAATTCAAGTCCAAAATTTGCCAAATCGGTCCAGCCGTTCTCGAGTTTTAGCGAGACTAACGAACAGCAATTCATTTTTATATATAAAGATATACAGATAAGATATATCGCACATCTCACTCATTGTGCTCAGAAAATCTACTTGGTCTTTTGACTCAGAAAATATTACTCATATCAAATTTAATTCTCATATATTAGCCTAAATTAAGTTCTTAGAACTTTCTCTTTTCAGACTGGTTGGCGATTGGTCCAACATCACCAATTTCATCATCAGCATCTTTTTTACTATGGAAAAATATCCGGGAACATGTCCTCGCCAGCCAGCTATCCAACCCATCTATCTCACTGAGGGCCTAATGTGAACTTCACATCAACGAAGAAAGGGATTACCGTGTCTAGCACACGTGAAGTAAACTCACACACGGATCTAGTTCCCGTAAACGGTTAATGTTTTGTTGATCTATACAAGAACTACACAGTTCTACAAATTTTTTTAGAACGTTTAAATTTTGATAATGGTTAGCAGTTTGTATCAGGGTGTTTCAATTAATGTATATAGATTATAAGGATTACAATGTTTCGTGTATTGACATAATAAAGTAATGTTTTATTGAAGTATTTATTTTTTATCTGTTCATTTACGTTATTGGTGAAGATTTCAGTACGAGCCAATCTTAACAGTTCATAGTTATTTTGACAGTCGAGTTGAAGTGAAACTCATACTAGGCCCTCTGAACCAGCTCATTCCACAATTTCAAATAGGTAATTGACATCAATAACACACATCATAGGACCTTTTCTTCGTGGTTGCCACTTTACCATGACTCGTGGTGAAGTAGTACGTCAGAATCGAACCGACTACAACTATTAGTACCTTCTGTGTTCTTTAACTTACCCCTTCTCTTACCTCAAGGAGGCATTTGTTTTTGGCACTAAGTGAATCAGTCCTGAGATTGAATTGTAAACTCTGGAGACGGCGTTTGAGGTTCAAGAGAGACTGCATCATCCGGCTGTCCTTCAGGTGGTCTTTCAAGCTTAATACATGAGTAAATGAAACAAAACAAGTATATACATCCATAAGTTTTATTTTACATTGATTGTCTTTAAATCAACTAATCTGCTTCTTCAAAATAATTATAAAAAGACAAAACAAAAAAAAATAAGGTGATGAGATCTTTTTACTAAGATAAGAAATAATTTACAGTGTATTTACTTTACTGTGAAACTAACAACTTCTTAAGATTTATAAAAAATTATATCCCTTTTAGTTTCTTTGCGGAGAGGGCTTTACTAGTACCTATGTGTTTGAAATAAAGGTACATGTCCATTAATACCGGTCCAACCTATCCCAAACAAATATCGACAACTAAAACAGCGTTCGATAGTGTTAAAGTCTAATTTATCAGACCACTAAAACATGTACCCTGAAAATCGTTAACTTAAAGCCCCCTTTACACGTTACGAGAAATCGCAATTGCGATAAATCGTACCATTCACTGGTCATAGTACTCGAACATAGATTAAATTACATTAGAATACAAGACATTAATGCGTAACATAGTCGTTTTCATTTCATTCTTAGAGCAAGTAGCTTGCTACCTAGCATTCTTTATAAAACGACATTCACATTGCGACAAACGCTAATCCTGAACAACACAGGTAAGTACGAGTACATAGCTATTGTGACAGTTTACTTAATTAACATTAATAGTATAAAACAGTTCGATTACTGAGTTTCTCTTATACACTGGTTAAATTTTCACATCAGTCGCAGCGTGAATGGTAGATATTAAACTTTCTAACCAATAAAGCCCTTTTCGCCTCTGTATCCAATTGACAGTCACCTTTACTGAGCTTTTCGAACATTGTCAAAGTCTTATTATATTAGATAATTCATTTTTTTTTTTATATGTTACCATATTCATTATACAAACAAGGCATTATTCTTTTATACTTGTTGCGGGCATAGAAGCGTTTTGTGTTATCGATTAGCCGTCATTTACACTGTTACAGCGTAACAATTCAGTGTGAATGGAGCCTAATATTTAAAATGAATGATCATTTTTATAAAATTTCTGTATGTTTTATTTCCATAGTGACATCTAATTTTAGAAAGTTAATAGATTGTAAAGTCTGAAAAATTCGTTTCAAACGTGCCTTCGCCCGCAACGTACAGCGATATCCTTTAGTATAATCCTCATAAGATCACATTTTTTTATAAGGCAAACAACAATCTTTAAAGCTAAACCTTTGATGAAGGGAGTTTGGGGGAAGGTCGAGCGGATAACCGATAACGAATTTTCGTGTGAATACAATAAAAAAACAAATCAAACGTCTACCACTTTCCTGGAATGGGGGTTATATTAATACTACAGGTGGTTGTTTACTCAAAAATATTAAAAATATTTTATTTTTGGAGAATAAGATAATGACTTAGTCCACTCCGTCTGCTAAAACGGATCAAACTAACGACTCCTACATTTGTACTTGATGATATATACGCGTATATTAACCTCCGGACGCCAAATAGATTGTAATTCGCTGCATATATAAACATTTAGCAAAATAATAATAATAATTTAGAATTTCACCATCCTTATTTACAAAATCGGAAGTTAAAATGACGCATAGAATTGTCAGAATTTAAGAAAAAATTACTGAGCCAAATACATATAATTAACAGATAACTAGAAATCTGAAGCGATACAATTAAAAAATTACAAACTAATTAATGACAAAAAAACAAATTCATGACACTTATAAAAAAACTTTTAAACTGGAAGCTTCATGTGACTCCATCTTAGCCGTTATAAGAAATTAAAATTGTAATAGTTCAAGAGCGGGTGAAGTTCGACTAGCACGCATCTGATAATTAGATGATTCATTCCACTTTGTTCACCTGTGAGATATCACATAGGTGAACTAAGTGTATATTTGCATGTCTTCATTTCACCTAGGTGGTGGTAGGTTATTCAAATACTAGGTTTTCTGTAAATTTCAAAATGTTAACTATCGTGGGTAGTAAACCAATGCATGATAAGATTACACATATAAATAAAACAAATCGCCTTAGTTCACCCAAGAAGAACAAAACCGTTTAAATTGACTCATTTCACCTGGGTGAACTATTTCCAAGGTGAAATGAGGATACCCAAATGTATACCTTGTTCACCTGGGTTGCATCATCCAGTTGAACAAAGTGGAATTTACCAATTAGATGTATTTTTTAAATTTTATGACTTATTGAACACACTAACATTGCTTATCGCAAGACTGTCATAACAATTTTTAATTAAATTAATTCGAATTTTTTTTTCATCACTTTTAATAATAAACTAAATTTAAAAATTATTATAATTAATTTTATTAAAAATAAATCATGACAACACTGCGATATCCAAGCTTATAGAATAGATGTGTTCATTGATCAATGAAATTTAAAAAATAAATAATATTTTGATCATCCAGTTACCAAATTGGTGAAGTCAACCTATACCTGCTTTTAAACCATGTCTAAAAACAATTAGTAATTATGTCATCGTCTCGAACCTATAGGCAGCATTGTTCGTTTCTATGACGTTATATAAACCTATCTAGACACGATCTAATCCTAACTAATGTTTCCATTGCTTACATACTACATTCAACGCTTCAGAAACCTCACCTGGACACACCTCAGAACCCTCATAGGCCAATATCACGCCCCAAATTACCATAGTTCAAATGTGATACTCAAATTTCGGTATTAGACAGTTACCACACCAGAATTATTCCCGCTGGAGAGTTTATCAACATTCATTTAACTGACATAAAAACACCCAAACAACAATTTAAGGATGATGTAAAAGTGTATGATGTGGGGTTTGATGGAAATCATAACAACAGTAGAAAGCGAGATGTCCGCTTTTAAGTCATCTTGCAGTCTATGGTTTTATGACTGCCTCGGTACAAGTTCTGCTTAGTTTGAAGTTAGATGGCGTTGTGTTACATGTCCTAAATATTTATAATTATACCGAGATCTGAGTACCACACTTTTTGCCTGAGTATATTCTGAACACTAATGGCATCCTACACGGCTCAATCCTCCTTTGTAATAACCTCCTCATAATATAATCTGAAACAACACATCATAGTACCATCGATTCTTACTTTACATAAGGTTTTATCCATCATCTACTTACAAGCAATATATCACAATAATGCCTTGGACTCTCCTTAACGCCATAGAAACATAAACGAGAAATCGTATTGTCATTCTGTTATAAATATGACATAGATATTATGTGGGTGGTGTCCCTTACCCTTGGATTCTACTCATGCTTTCCATCAGGTAGAGTAGACACTTTGGTAGGCCTAAATATAAAAATAAGCTAGTCCGTTTGTCGCAATCCCTCAATATAAAAATAACAACACATATTTCACATATGGCTGCCTGATTCCAAACTAGACAAAGTTTGTAGTACTACAATCAGACCGCTGAGAAATAATGTTTAGTTTGGGACTAGATGGCGTTGTATAAGATGTCTGAAATATTTATTTTATTTGTCCTCTGTGGGAAGCGATTACCTAAAATTTAGAAGTCAGTATCGGTAATCAAAACGGTTGGCATTCAAATTATGTGGGACAATAGATTTGTGACAATGATAAATAATAATAATAGCCTCCTTTGTAAAGAGAGGCCTATGCCCAGCAGTGGACTAATAAAAGCTGATAATGATAGATTCGTCAGTACATTGAAATAAGTGTTTATTTTGGTTTAGCATCAATTACGATTTTTAGTGTCAATGTCACTCGCAATTAACAGGAATATAATGATAATCCAAAGCCAAAATCTGGCCAAAGCGTTTCAAAACCTTCTTGGTAAGGAGGCCTTTGTCTAGCAGTGGACTGTTAAAGGCTGTTGATAGGAGAAATCAATCAAAAATCTTTACTATATAAATATTTTTTTCAAAAGGCCGCCAACGTGACTTGGCTCTGACTGATAAGTTTATGAGTAATGGCCACCATACAAATTGATAATGCAGCATGGTGACCCGCACTATGGCTGCCAATTGAGATGTTTCTGCATCAATGAGCCTCCGGTGTCGACCAAGGGAACATGACAGCACGCATGCTGTCATTACAAGTTTGTCTTCTATGAGAGTGTAGAAGGAGAGGCTCTGATCGAGCCGGCCTTTTCGTGTTCAAAACAGCGTGGCTCTTCTACCTTCTTCTTCTAGTTATTCCGACAACATAAATAAAATTCCAGTCTAATTGCGCATAAAAAATACCTCTGTCGAATTATAGTTTATGGTAAACTAGTTTTTGACCGCGGCTCCGCTCGCGTTTATATCGGTTATCGAAATAAAAAGTAGCCTATGTCCTATCCCAAGGATCCGTCTATCTCTATAGCAAAATTCATTCACACATTTCAAAGAGATGAATATAAAAAAATCAATTTCTGTATCAAGGATCTTGAATTATATACTGTAGTAAAAGATAATTCAGATTTTTCAATATTATTTGTTCGGGATTGCGACAACAAGAACAATCAAGACGTTTTAATGTTGGTTTTGATACTAGGTATTAAACCAAGATAGTTTATAAATTTATATTTCCTACTTTTATTAAGAAAGTGGCTCGGAACTAACATTTGGAAATACTTTTACGCATATTTCATAATTACAAATTTATTCAAGAAACTTTATATATACTTTTCCCGCCAATTTATAACAGAATGACATAAGCACATATTTAGACATTTAATTTCCCTCCATTGCTAATGGACCAGCCATAGACAATGTTCACGGTATTGTCAATTAATAAAACATAAGGCGCTAGGTTGTAACGCAACCTACTTTAAAAACAGATCTCGATTAACCACTAATGAATCGTAACAATAATATTTACAATTAAATAAAAAAAAAGGTTTTATATCGAACATTATGGTACAGCTTCTGTATTTACAATGAAGGTTTAACTTTCTACACAATACCTAGATTTATGTGTTTATACTCTTATTGAAATCAAATTTTGTTTTATAAAACAGTTTTATTTGTAGTATTGGTCACTTTGTTTTTTGGTCAATTTCGGTTTTACATGAGGTAATCATTATAATTTTAATGTGTTATGGAATTAATTTCAGCCTAAAACATCAACATTAAATAAGTACTAAGTTGATATTATGAAAGAGACCTAGGCCCGGATGTTCAGGACATCCTCTTACCCCTTGCCTAGAACGGCACAAGGCCCGAGAGGGTTACCACCAGTAAAAAAAAATGTGTCAAATCTTTTATGTTTTCCAAAAATACAGGCTATAAGCTAATTTAGTTTCCCTATCACATCATGCTAAAGTAGAAAGTTAAACTCTTCATTGACCTTCCAACTATAATTTTTCAGTACCAAACATCATTTAATAGCTAATTAGCGAATTCAAACCAAAGTACATAGCACAACAGCGTTTAGCAACATAATAGTGCGATAATTAAACGATAAAAACCCTTTCAATGTTTGCAGGATTTTAATTTAATTTTTATGTGATGGTAACACTTGAAAACCGTTAATTTCAAACAAAAGCTTCTAGCAAACACAACCTTTTGTGTTGGCAGAATATATTCTCTCTCCTCATAGGTACACGGAAGATAAGAGGACTTCAAAATATGAATTCAATTTCAAAAATAAGTTTTTCGGAAGAAAAAATTATGTATCCTTTCTATTTAGTATTTCTACGCACATTGAAAGGGCGTATCATAAGTAATGATGCTCCCTCTACAAAGGGCCTAGCAGTTGCACCCTTTTTTGTACTTTTAAAATGCTCGACAAACCCTAGCATACCAACTGCATTAATTAAGTTCAGTATTTTTATATATTTGTTTGTATTTTTGATAATGTTCGATGCAGGTACTGTAGAAATAGTTAAATTTAACGTAAAACATTTAAAACTCAATTTTAACGATTTTGTTTATGGTTTAAACAAATGTGAAAATATTTTAATTACTAGGCCTTCATCATATCAAATTTGATTTTTTGGAAGATTTCTTTTTTACTAAAAAAAAATATCTACTGTGGTATCGTTGATGTAAAAATGTACGTACGCTTTATTTTAGGGTATATTAAAGCAATATAATTACTGTGAGATATATTTCCGTTTAAAAAGTATATTTTTTCAAGATATTTACTCCATCAAAGAATAATATCAACATTCTAATATGGATGGTTATGCTGAGAGATAAATTAATTCATTATCGTTCAAATAATGAAAACGTTTTCACCCAACATCCCCTAAATTTTAGGGGCCACTTCAAGAGAGAGGTAACCCTTAGTGATATTTTTGTTTTCACCATCCTAAGTGCTTAGATGTCTATTAAAATTTTAGGATCAACCTACGGTAGGGGGCTCCCAATAAGATGGTTTAATAATAGTTCCGGAAAACAGGCATAACTTGTCTTCCGTTCAACACCCCATAGTAAAAGAAAAACCACAGTAGACATTACAGTTATTTTTTTTAATGACGGCAGTTAGTGAGATCTTTCGAAAGTACACAAAAAAAAACATTCTAAACACCTGTCCGTCAATGGACTTAGTCGTTAATGGTGGGAAAATCTGCCTCGCACTATCGGCATGTAATTCATTATTATTAAAAAAGAGATAACTATAAATAAGTGTTTAGCTGGTTTCCAATATACATTATAAAGGAACAGCTTAGGTAATTTTGGTCACCTACGTTTAAGCCGGTCACCCAAGACGTTATTTTTTTTAATGAAATTATAAAAGAATAAGAGCACCTAGAGATTGGGTCCTTAATTTTTTTTTTACATTCTCAAGTCGTTTTTCAGACATTGACTAGGTTCGCCTAAGTAGTAAAATGGTGACGGTTATTTTATTAACAGATCGGCCAGTAATAGTTTTTATATCCACTGATTCAGCGGTCGTCCATGATGCCTTCATAATAAAAATAAATGCTACCATTTTACGTTCACAGTTACAATGAAATTCTAAATACATAAATATGTAGTACATCGATGTCACATAAAATAGCCCCAGAGCTACACGGCAAAGTTGCAGTCTCATAACGTTAACTGATATTTAGCAGATTCTTGTAGTAACAGCTGTTGTTTATTAACGTTACGATAACGTTAATTAGCCGTTAATTAGCAGTGATTTAACTATTCTGTGAAATTGTAAAAGTTTGACAATGCTGATATAAGGCGCATTTTAAAAGCTTTCTGTATTTCGTAGGCGGATTAGTTTCAGTTTGTTTATGTAAGTCCAAGTGACTTTACAAAACACAAACTCAGCATAACCATAAAAAACGAAAAAAAAATACATTAAAAGTTATTTGTGGATCAACCTTTCAAATCCTTTATATAAATAAATCACAACTTATCAAATTTTTGTTTTGAAAAATCAAGATTTATGAAACTTTAATATTTTCATGTATAAGGGTAGAACTCCATGTTATAATTAATTTGGTAGTATCTTATATGAATACAACGTGGATGTCCACATGAATAAATAAACCTACAATTTATATACAAAAATTGCACAAGTGTTTAAGTAGTTAAACTATATTGCATTCGATGTTACTTTAAGTAACATGCAGTTAGAACAAGTAAAACTTATCATTATAAAGTTTTCCAACTTCTAAAAGAATATTAAACTTTAATTATAACAAATTAGAGTCGATATTACCGCAGCAGCCACTGTAGCTCTAGTGCACAACCCTTCCCAACTGACCTAGGAAATATTGACATATTTCTAACCAACTGATTCACCGGTTACAAATTTCAGTCTGTTCAAAATTCGGCAGAATATACTTAACATCTCCATCTCCGACATTTAAAACGTACAAAATGTCTATTTAGTGAAACACATCTATGACAATGGCCAAAGCTTACTATTAAAAACAATACCGAAAATGTACTTATCAGTCATAAGAGTTTATATCGAGAAACATACCTTGTGACCATTACATTTAAAGTCGATTCTCCGACGGCTTGTAAACGGGTGACATTAAAGAAAAATGTCCAAGACGTCGATGGTCGTGGTATAGTCCATTCAGCACACAATTTATCACAAAATGTTGTTTGTATTTATCCAGACCGCACGTAACGTTCGTCGGTATGGGCCAATGGCACGTCCCACTAGTTTCGTTAAATATCTACACATTTTAGACACACATAATAGCACTACATTTTTTCAGTAAACATCACTATTTTCTGGATTATAGTCTTTCTGGCACGGGTTAAGAGTCAAGCCGTGTCTGAGGAGGGGGTGAAAGCGGGGGTTTATATATAGAAGTGTGGAGAGGTCACCGATCCCACGTGCCAACCTCACAAGTATGTGGATTCACCTGAAAATGTAAGAAACCCATATAAGCTTTTGAACCATTACGTGTGCCACTAACAGATCTCTATTTGTTTGAATGTTTAGGCTACTGTGTGTTAAATATAAGTATTTTACAAAATACCATCTTCCAGATTGAATGAAAATATAAAATATAATTGTGAAGCATTAGTAAATATATAAATAACTGATAATATATATCATTATTTACATATAACAACCCAAAAATTCAAACAAATAAAAAGATAATATTTTTTAAACGCCTTATGATTAATTAAATAAAAATTAAAATCAAACAAATGAGGCGTTTATAAAAAAAATCCGTAGGTGGCGTGTGTGATGCGTTCAAACTATGCAAAGCGAGCAATGTACAGCGAATGAAATGTTAGATGATACATTGCAACTTACCAAATATTGCCGCGAAATATATCTGTACCACTTTTACCAACTCTACTCGCAATACCCAAGAAAAGAACGGCAATATTATGGCAGTTCCAGTGTATATAAAATGGTTTGTTTAAATGAAAATATCTGTGTATTCTTTTAAATAATAAGATAATGTACACAAAACACAATCCACACAGTGAGAGAAACGATTAAAATGACCTCCGATTAGTTATAGAATAACAGAAATTATATCAGAAGGTCAGTTTAATCGTATGAAATTATATTATAATGCTGTATTTTGCAAGTTATTGAGTGAAATCATATATACATATAACTTTATCATACAACAGTATAATACACTTTGAATAGCATGCACATGAAAATTGATTACCATCGAACTTATTGAACACCATTCTGAATAAACCATAGGGATTTCTAAATTTAACTGTGCTTTTTAAGTGTCACGTTAATAAATATTTGTATAGTTAACTTACACAACTGGTGTTCAAAAGTTTTTCTGTGCAACAATCACAAATAAGAACAAAACAATCAAAATAAAAAGTATGTATGCAAAAACCTAATTTCATATGAAATGCGATGACGTTGAGACAAAACATAAATAACTGAATTGCGTAACGACAAAAACGAAACAACAGCGAATTATAACTTATTATTGAGTTAAAAGAATTTAGCATACACTCTTTGGTTATGAAATAACGAGTTAACGTTATTTTTCGTTAGTTATGTGTTAATAACTATTATAAAATAGTTATAAATTTCGCTATTGTTTTATTTTCCTTGGTGTAAGGGGGAAGCTATGAACGCAAACATAAAAAAAAAAACGGACATTGGTGTCGAAGCGTAAGTTTTAGTCGTGGCAAGCCGAGCATTGTCAGTTACAAAACGTGCTGAATAACAAAAAAATAACGATGACGCAGTTTATGATTTTAATGGGAAAATTTATAAATTAGGTATATGAAGAGGAAGTGATTTTTTTTTTTTAATAACAGGAATTTAAATTAAAAACACTACTTGAAAAGTTATTCAAAAACTGTAAAAAAAACGTATGAACAACTTCTTATAAGTAAAATCATTTTAATTTTATCGTTAAACAAATATTATAGTACATTTAACACAAAGCGAAGTAGTGTTTCAAGTTACGTTAAGTAGTTAGGGGAGTTTTGTGGGATGTGAAGGGGTTTTGTGAAGTGTGGGAGGTTTTGTGGGATGTGAAGGGGTTTTGTGGAATGTGAGGGGGTTTTGTGGATGTGAAGGGGTTTTGTGGGATGTAAGGGGTGGGGTGGGGTGGTGGTCACAAGCTGCGTCGTGGTGGTGGATAGTTACGTGAGGGGCGCGCGCTCGGGCGACAGCGGGCGGTAGCGGCCGACGCGCTCGCACGCGCCACCTGCACACGACCCACAACGTTATCCAACTCTCCCTTCTATATACCTACCCTCAAACATAAACAACTTTACGACTCTTACATGTTTGTCAACTTTATGATAATACAGCAGTGCATGGGTTATACGTTATTGTGCGTGTACACGTACAGCGCGTACGTGCCTTAAGGTTCGATCTCTGAGGCGATTATGTTAATACCCATTTCTTGTAAATACATTTAAAGAATCATATATAACAAACACAACTTTTAATCTAAATTATTACAAATGAAAGTACAAGTACAAAATTTATGTAAAATTCGTAAAGTTGGTTATATTTAAAGGTAAGGAAAATATTGCTTTTAGTTGTTGATATTATTTTCTCCCTTAGTGACTCTTATTCTAAGAGACCGTCCTATTATGTAATGTTTTATTCAATAGTTAGTACTTTAATATAATATTGTTTTCCGTATGGTGACGGATTAAAGGCAACCTTCCTATAGATGTGAAAACTCGAAATAAACCTTTTATGAGCCTGTATGGCCAGCGTGGTATAATACAAAAATTCTGTCTAAGAAGAAGCCTATATCCGTCCATCAAAGTACAAATATAATCACTTAGAATCCATAGAAAAACATATGACTTTCAATTATATTCGAAGAATCGGGATCACAAAAAAATAAAGTAATATTTAAACACCATAATGGAGTGTCCGAAATATTGATTTCAAAACTACCAAAACCTAAAAATGTTTTATGATATGATAACATTAAATGAGGCACACAAACATCAATATGTCCAGCAGTGGATTAATAAAAGTTGTTGATGTGTGTGTGTCAAGCAAATCATTTGTAACTTTTCTAAAATAATCTAGCCTGCCGAACCCCCTATTCTAGAATGAGGAGGCACTCAAAGAGTCTACACAGCGGCGCTAAGTCGCCTGTGCTGTAAGCGCCGGTAGTCGCTTACAATTAAGTGATACTGGCTAATGATTTGCTCTAAACCACAAAAAAAGTAGAAACGTTTAAAAAAAACTATAACCCGACTACTTAAAAACTTATGACAAAATTTATTTATATAGTCTGTGTCACCCAGGACATTGTTAAGAATCTATTGATAAGTTCTGTAGTAGTGTTTACCTTAAACTGTTGTTAATAAACTAGGACTCATCTGAATTTATTACCATCTCATACTGAGACATTAAATAAATCGCCAAGAAAGTCATCCTTTACTGTTAAAGAATATTGTTAGATTAATATTTGTGTTTTTGTTTCGTATACATTATGTTACGATCATACCGCTTGTAAATATTTACAATATATATACTTATAATAAAAATGCTGATATACCTCGCAGATTTAGAAAGTCATGGTACAATATGTGGTGGTGTGTATTTTTTATTTAAAAAATAATGTAAAGGTTTCTGATAAAACTATTTTCTTGATTAGGGTGTTATAGGAAACTTATTAACGTTTGAATATATAGCCATTAGGTAAATCGCTTGTAGATAAAACGTTGGTTAATATTTTTTAACATTAATTAAAATAATGTATTTTTTTAGTTCTAATTCCATCGCTTCTATAGTGTTTTATTCGACAATAGAATTGATGTAAACTCATTAATATAATGCTAATTATTCCACTTTAAGTATTATAATAACTGATTATCTTCCGATTAATTTTGAAAATACAGGATTAATAATGCTAAATTAGTTTAGTATTTGTAGACGTAGGATTGCTATGACCGTTGCATTAGGTGCAGTGCCCGAGGTCATACATAGTCACCGATACACAGTTGAGACACAAATAAGTTATTAACTACGTCAGCATACGGACCCGTACTCAAACAAATTTACTAAAAGCACCAAGTTCTATATATGAGGAACATACAAAACATATAAAGAGCCCCTCGAAAGATCTAAAAATTTACTATTCACGTAGATAGTTATTAATAAATTTTAAACTACTTAAAATTATATGTGCGCTTACTATCAATATTAAGTTGGTTTTTGATGAAATATATGTAAGTCAAAGAATGCAAAATCTTCTGAAAAAATATTGTCTTTCTTACAACTGTAAATATTTCACTTGTTGCAGCAAAAAACTGACTTCAAGGAAAAACTATTCCGATATCCAAATCGCGACAATTGTGTCCATGACATTTGAGGAATTCCCTCGATTTCCTTGGGATCCCATCACCAGATCCCGACATGGTGACGATGGGACCACCTGTAAGCTATGCCAAATCCAATGCAGACAGAATTTTTGAAATCGGTTCATAAACGACGAAATTATCGCTGAACATACATAAAAAAAAAGATTCCGACGAATTGAGAACCTCCTCCTTATTTTAAGTCGGCATAAAAGTGGCTAAATTGCTTCAACTACAGAAGCAAGTTTTATTGAGTACAAATCAAAAAACTTCTGAGATGCTGTGAGACAAAAATGGTTCAAATAAAAAAAAAGATTCCGACGAATTGAGAACCTCCTCCTTTTTTGAAGTTGGTTGAAAACTAAAAAGTAGCCTGTAGTGTATGTGTCACCGAGTTATTCATTCACTCGTTCACTGTGAATGAATGAGAAGGAAGCATTATGTCATCTCGAGAGTACGTGCGGGTGACACAGTTCAGTCGATTGTTAGCGACGATAGCTAGTGGGCGCGTGCGACTGTGAGCCGACAATATAGAAGGATATACTACATAGCCTATACATTTCTTTCTGTCTTTAACCAAGCAAGACAAATACGTATTGCTCATAAACCACAAATTACATTTCAAATTAGGTCATTTACCTTTTGAGAGTGCATTATATAAACATTTGGATCTGTAATATGCTTCTTTTTAAGTAAATTGGATAACCATTAACTATATACAACAAATATTTTTTCAAAAACCAAAACAATGTTTGGTATGTAAGCGACACAAAGAAATTCGTTATCGGTAAAAGAGATCAAAGCGTCGGTAGGACTGCTGCTCGCCTCCCCACAGACAGTTACTAATATATACTTAAAATTATAAACTATTAAAACATTTATCATTAACAAAAACAAACGAGTACTATGTGGTTTGGATTTGTTAGTAAAAATTGAAAGAATAAATCATCAAGTCACTGGCAATAACTGGGTCTTTTATGATAATTTCTTGGTTAAAAATAGTTTGAAAATCATTAATAGGTATATAAAAATATATATTACTTTGAATACTATATAACAATGTAAAATTTTGATGATAGAATTATAGTTTTTTAGATAACATAATGTATCATTTATATCAAAATAAATTCATTGAAACTGGTATTAAATATGTTTTAAAAATAATTACAGATCAATTCAATTTTGACTAAAACCAAACCAACATTAAACAACTCAATTATATGTACAATATTCGCTGTCACTAGCGTAGTATTCAACACTGTTCGGTCTATTTACCGATCACTTTAAGTCTTGAAGGTAATAGCGTTCAAACATAACACGTTACTGAACGATTGTAACACCCACCCACCCACAGTGCTACAGCGGTGGATGTGGTGGGTGTGTGTGGTGGGGATGGTGGGTGTGGTGGTGGTGCTCACCCGAGTCCCAGTTGGTGTCGGGCTCGGTGTCGGGCTCGCTGCAGCAGGACGACGAGGAGGAGGGGGGCGGGGAGGGGACGCGCCCGCCCACGCCCACGAACGCAGTCACTGGCATCTTCTGCACGATCAGCTCCACCTGGAACGTACATTCAACCCCTCTTAATACTCTCCTACCTGGAAACTATTAACCGTCTAACTTACACCTCTAGCCAACTTGCAATTGCTTTTCTTTTATATTCTCTAATATTTTGTTTTGATCACGTGTCTGAGTGACATTAGCTAATGAAACAAGAGAATAGAAAACGAAAAACGTTTGCAACTAGGCTAGGGGAGCTGGAAAATTAAAAATACAAGAACGAATGTAATTAATGAAACTGAATTACTTAGAAACACAAATTCTGTATTGCCCACTGTAAATCATGATTTCTCTCAATAAACAAACTAAAAAAAATACCTTAATACTTTTCATTCAATCTTTTGGATTAACGAATCATTATTACTCTATTATATATTACTTGAAATCATGAAATCATAATGTTGATAAATGAGAATTATTTTATATTGTTTTTACCCCACAGTACTTTGATTATAAACATGTCTAGACAGAGAGTTTGAGCGTCTAAACGTCAAAAATATCCTCTAACTAAGGACTAAGCTCGTCCCGGCCGATCAGTGGCGTACTGTCATTGTACGATAAACACGTATCAAGTGGCGTATAAAAATGACGTTTTGCATGATAAAAGTGTGCAGGCATTCCTTAGGACGATTGAAATCAACTAAAAAAAGTTGTGTGAGTGTTAGCCAATTTAAAAAATGTTGAATCACGCACGTAATATCGCATCGCATCGCATACGTAACACGCACACAAGCCCTGCAAATCTGGCCTGTTGTTTTTGTTGCGAATGCAGCGCAACACTCCATCTAGACATGTATATAATCAAAGCCACAGTAGTAGTAAAATATAATTATTTTACTCACTCGATTACAAGTTTAGTACAGTCCCCAACCCGCACTCGGCCAGCGTGGGAACGTATGGCCTTAACCCTCTCCAGAGAGGAGACCCGAGCCCAGCTGTGGGACGTTATGGGTCGTTGATTGATATTGTTTTAAAGATAATACCTTAAAGTCTGCGGCGTAGTGTTTGTGTTGCTTGTCCTTGTGAGCCTCATCCAATTGCCATTTGTTCAGCGTTAACTTGAACGCCTCCAACGTCGGACCTGTCGTGATATACCAGTTTAATTTATAATCAGTTTTTTAGTTTATGTATTATTATTTTTTAAATTTTCCATAGAAAAATTTAACAACAGTTTGTTCGACTCTGATATTAAAATCTATATTACATTAATGTGCGTTACATAGACGCTTTCCCCACGTCAAAGCATAAGCCCAAATGGGCATATGCATTACACAGTTATGACACAGAACGTGTTAGTGTGTGCGTGTGTGTATGCGTGCGTGCGTGCGTGTGTGTGTGTGTGTGTGGTTTTTTTGTTGCAATTGATAAGTGCTGGATGCGAGAAGCCAAAAATCGATCAAAGTAGTGTGCAATGGGAGAGACCTATGTCCAGCAGTGGACTGCGATAGGCTGATGATGATGATATGTATGAGTTCATAGTGATGGGCGATTGTTTTTGCGATATGGCTTCTCTCAGGTTTGCGGGTCTGTGTTGCTCTATGCATACATATGACATTTAGGATTGTTAAGAAATTCTTATTACTTTGGTAATTGTCTGTTTTAGTTATTTGTTGTGTGAATCTTGTTTCTTAATTTATTATTATTATCGACTGCCTTGTTGTTCTAGTGGTTAGTGTATGCGGCTGCTGATCGGGAGGTTTCGGCTTCGATTCCCGGGTCAGACAAAATATTTGTGTGATCCACAAATATTTGTTTCTGAGTCTGGGTGTTTTTTATGTATAATATGTATGTGTGTTACCAAAAAAAAGTATGTTTATGTATTTATATCAGTTGTTTAGTACCCATAATACAAGCTCTGCTTAGTTTGGGACTAGATGACGTTGTGTGTAAGAAGTTTGGCGGTGATTCACGCCTGTGCCTCGGACAGCACGTAAAGCCTACGGCCCGGTTGTTATGAACATCTATGGCAATCGTTATTGGGAAGGCAGTGCCTTCAAATTTACTGACAACTAGTTCAACCTTCGAATTTCAGTTCTCCCTTAGGGTTGCGAAGGTCCGATGCCAGTCGCTCCGTGGATTAACTGATATTCAGATAAAACCGGTTGAACTAGTAGCCGACCTCAAATAATATTAGTAATAAGTCTAGGAAGAAGAATGAGGTATAAAGCGTTAGAGGTACTGACTGTCGTCGAGCGGCTGCAGGCGCTGGGCGCCCAACTCGGCGGCCACGAAGAAGGTGTTGAACCAGAAGTGGAAGAGCTTCTCCTTGCGCATCTTCATCTTGTGCTTGTTGTAGACGTCGACGCGCACGTCGCCAACCAGCGGCGTGCAGTGCGTCAGGCACACGCGTAGCGCGCCCACCGACCGCTCCACTTCGTACCCCGCGCCCGTCTGACACAATCACAACCACCACGTTACTCAGCTTCACTATCACTACATACTAAAAAAACAAAGTCGCTTTCTCTGTCCCTATATCCCTATGTATGGTTAAATCTTTAAAACTACGCAACGGATTTTGATGCCATTTTCTTTAATAGATAGAGTTCAAGAGGAAGGTTTTTATGTATAATACATACATACTAAAGTAGAGAAACATTGATAATTTTACGTGAATGAAATTCTGAGGCTAGCCATCTGCCGCGCCAAGGATTTGAGTAGAAAGGAGATGCTGGAGTCTCGAGCGTGACCCCTGGGGTCGCCATTATCGTGCGGTGCGTCAAAAGCTCTGCACGTCAATTACAGAGACTCTCCAGCCCAGCTTCCTGCACGAAGTGGTCGAGGGCTTATTCCCGCAGCGGGCGGAACACACCCGTGTCGATGGCTGCATCAGCCGGAGACGAGTGGGACAGCGAGGCTGATGTTCCGCCCGTCAGGGAATCGGAGGTGGGGGCGGCTGTTCTACGGATTCGATCCAAGAACACCGCCCCGGGCTGGCCCGGGCCCTCGACCATATGTCGGACCGCCTCAGGGAAGTGTTGGACGCTAGCCTGGCGTCCGGACGCTTCCCTGAGCGCTGGAAGTGCGGGAAGCTAGTCCTGATCCAGAAGCCGGGACGGCCTGCCGATTCGGTCGCGGCCTAAGGCCCATCGTGTTGCTGGACGAGGCGGGTAAACTTTTTGAGAGGGTTATTTCTGCCCGCATCGTCCGGCACCTCTGTGAGGTGGGCCCCGACCTGTCGGTCGCCCAATTCGGTTTCTGAGAGGGGCGTTCGACGGTCGATGCCGTGTTGCGCCTTAGGGCAGTGACCGAAGAGACAGTGAGCTGGGGCGGAGTGGTGTTGGCGGTGTCCTTAGACATCGCCAACGCCTTCAATAGTCTGTCATTCAGCTGCATCATGCATGCATGCTCCCTGTTGGTCGGGCGCATCGAGGCGCTGGGTCTACGGGTGACCCTGGATAAGACGGAGGCCCTATTATTCCATGGGCCCCGTCGTGGTCCACCCGCCGGCGCCTCCACCGAGGTCAACTCGGTCCTCGTACCGGTCCGGGCCCAGATGAGGTATCTGGGCCTGGTCCTTGACGGTAGGTGGCTCTTCGACGAGCACTTCCGACAGCTTGCTCCTAAGCTGGTGGACACTGCCTCCGTCCTTTGGCAACTTTTGCCCAATTTGGCAAGACGAACGCATCAGCGACATCTGGAGTCCCCCCTACCTAACCCCATGATTGTGGTACATCTCAGGGTAATCAATAAGTTACCCTTGGGGCAGGACGATATCGCGCCTCTCGCCGCTTTACACAGTAAAAGGCGGGACACCGACCCACCTTAGACGACACCCCCGGACGCACCGGGGTGTCACCTGTCGTTTGCAGCGGTCACATCTCCCCAACATGTGGCCGCAGCGACCCTTAGGCGACGATTGGGGAGCTAGCGACCTCTGCCACGTCCTTTCCCTCCTTCGAGCGGGATCGGCCCTTTCCCGATCCCGCTCTGCGGACTCCTTCTGGAGCATAACTTTCTCACAGAAGGATACCTCGGCTTCCCGCCACTCGCCAGCATTGCCGCGATCAATGCTGGCAGTGACAGGTTCCGTCCGATCTGTCCGACCAGGACTCGACGCTCGGACTCCCAAGTAGGGCAGTCCTCATACTCTGTAGTGGCCAGCCGCGAGGGGGCGGCGTCTGCGTGTGACTGGACGTCGCCCATTTTGAGAGTTTGAAGGAGACGGTGCCCGCAACAGTGCGGCAGGCGCTGGGAGGGGTCCAGAACGAAATCCCTTACCTGGACTCTTCCCAAAACACAGGCGCAAAGAGGTCACACCGTGTGGCTTTAGTCGGACCGAGGGGATTTCCAAACGTAAAAAAGAAAAACTTCGTTTAGCAGTGGACGGCGATAAGTTGACACTATATTGGTCGGATTCGAAAAATTAATTAAATGTTTGATAGCCCAATTATTGTGGAAGGCTATGACCAATACGCTGTGGAGGACGCTATGACCAAAAAAGAGCAGAGTATCAATAAAAAAATTGCAAATGCAAAGGGGAAACAATTCTTAGTGAGCTTGCATTGCATGCACTGCGTCAACAAATACTTTATGTAAAACAATGTATGAAATAATTGTTCCCCTTTACAAGTTCCTAAAAAAGGTCCGCGACGGCCTATGTCTATTGTTTAAGAGTTACAATAACTTATTATGTTATGCTTCTGTAGGTGTTAGAGCCAGGATGATTTCAGCACGAATGAGTCGGCTCGAACGGAACAGTACTAACCTAATACTACTAATGCTTCTCATCAGGCAGAGTAGTCATTTTGGCAGGTTCAAATATTAAAAAAAACTATAAATGATGATATTTTCGGTTACCTTGAAGGACGGCGCTTCCACCTGTGTCACCGTGAGTTCTGGTGTGCACTGTCCCCCGTTGAACATGGGCGGCGGTGACATCACCAGCTCTCGTATGTGGATCTTCGTCTTCGTGTAGTGCAGCCCCGACCGCAGCAACGACGCGTAGTACTCCACGTATCGACGCTGTGACGGTATCGTAACACCTGTAACAATTATTAGAAATCTTATTTGAAATCATCTTTTTTTTAGCCTTTATAATTGACAATATTATTTGAGGTCGGTAAATAGTTAAACTGCTTTTACTTCTTCGGTGCAACTGGCAATTCATGGTTGAACTAATTGTCCGTATAATATTTTTTTATTATAGATTGCAAATGTTGCCATAGATGTTCACGTAGTGTAGAACGCCCACAGGCCAGGTGGAATGACGATTTGCGAAGGAAGGCTGGCAGGAGCTGGATGCGGGAAGCCCAAAATCGAGGAAAGTGGTGTACAATTGGAGAGGTCTCTCTCCAGCAGTGGACTGCGATGCGCTGCTGATGATGATTATGATAGATGATAGATGTTACATTAGAGATGTCTTTAGAAATCATTTTATCAGTGACTTCTTTAGAAAAAAGACGATATCGACGTACGTATACGTACGAGAAATATGTATATCACAGAAGACTTCTCAAACATATATACAACCAACACAAAGAACATTCGCACTCAGGATAACAGTTTCTCGATCAAACCCAAACTAAGCAGAGCTTGTAATTATTATGGGTTTTAGACAACTGATATAAATACCATTTGTTTTGCAAATACATACATGTTATATTATAGAAAACACCCAAACACCGAAACAAATACTTGGGGTTTACACAAACATTTGGTCCGACGCGGAAATCGAACCCGAGACCTCAAGCACAGCAGTCGCAAACGCATCCACTGCGCCACCGAGGCTTAACTTAACCTAATTATATCATCTGTGAAGTTTAATTTTTGTCGCCTTTTCCCTTGAATGAGTACTATTTGTCTAAATTTTAACCGACTTCAAAAAGTTGGAAGTTCTATGCTCCATTTGATGTGTTTTTTAAAACGCTTTTACTGCCTTAACCTGTAAGTTTCTTTGTAACTGTAACCAACCTTAGAGAGCGTCTATTTTTAGTTTAATTTTTACTTACATTTATTATAATTCATTGACATTGTTACAGTGATTTTAAATGTCACATTTGTGTATCAAGTGTGAATCATTGACCGATTTCAAATCTAATTATTAGTTGCTTTCATTAATGCTAATCCACTCCATCGCTAAACAGATGGGTTATCTTAATCCTTTGTAATTATTGCAAATTGTTAATAAACAAACTAGATTTAAATTTTGAAATAAAGATTTTTATTCCGTTACGTAGATAGTTGTTTTTGTGTATTTTGCATGTGTTTTGCTAATTTATTAGATAAACATAATGTCTAGCTTTCCGTGGTACGAAGTGGGATCACCTCTATTCATCCTATAGGTGTTGTAATAGGTGACTAAAGGCCGCTGCATACGTAACGAGATATTACCCCGGACGGGACGTGGACGTGGTTGCCTCGTTATAAACCTCGTTATAAATGCATACGCACCGTGACTGTGACTCGGATCTAACGTGCTAGTGTTGTGAACAAGGAAAGATGGATTTTTCATTTCAAGAATTGGCTTTAATTGCTATTGACGTGCTACACATCGTCGGCGACGATATTTAGCTCGTCCCGTGCGTGCCACGTTCCCGTCCCGTCGGTGTCTCCGTGAAGTATGTATTTCCTTATACATTTTGTATGAAACGATGTTTGCAAAACTTCCCGTCCCGTCACGTCCGTGTAAAATCCCGTCACGTATGCAGCGGCCTTAAGTGAGCAAACTGACTGCACGGTTGGCCTAGTGGTTTAAGCTGTCACCACGCCCTCTCTGCAGCGCCAAGTGATGTGGGTTCAAATTCCACATGATTGTGTGATCCAGAAATTGTTGTTCAAGTCTGGCTGTTCTTTCTGTCCGTCTTATGTATGTTTGTACAGTCCCCCGCGACACAGAATGAATATTGCTAATCCGGGAGTAAAAACTATGCAGGTCAAGACGATATCACTACAAAGAGAAGGATAACTTTAAATAACCCCTATATAAGCAGCCTATCTGGTCAGCGTGGTATAATAAGCCCAAACCTCCCTATTCATGAGAGGCTCATGTCCAGCAGTGGACTGTTCAAAGCTGTTCAAATGATAATATGTAGAATCTAAAGGTGATCTAACTCGTGCAATGTTTGAATGCACTCAAGTTAAACCTAATTAATTTAGGTACTCTCACGAAAAGGACATACACAGGACAAGGTGACCCTTTAGTACATTCTAGTAGAAAAAACCTTGTTATGATATTATCTATTGAGTCTTGATAGCGCAAAAATGGTTAACAATAAGTAGAATGCACCTGTTTCTTTCGCCTATAAATAGTAAGAGATAGCAACGTTTTCCAGACAGACAATCGATAACAGACTAATCAATATAAACAATAACTTTAACGCTACTTGTATGAAACATTCTGGTGACACATTATATGTAAAACCATAGAGTAATATAGAGAGTATGCATACGCAGACGTTCCTTCTGTCAAAGCATAAGCCCAAATCGACATATCATCATCAATCATCAACAGCCTTTAACAGTCCACTGCTGGATATAGGCCTCTCCTTAGAAAGGAGGTTTTGGCCTACTATACCACGCTGGCCAGTGGTTGGTATAGGGTTGGTTTCAAGTTTTCCTTCTCTTTGCAATGATGTTAGCTGCTTATATTATTCCTTTAGTCGCCTCTTACGACACCCATGGAATGAATAGGGGTGGTAACACTTAATCCGTCACCACACGGAGTCGGCATATTATTATGCATTACACTGTTATGACAAAATTTAAGCAGATGGAGGCCTAGTGTGAGCATATTTTACATCAACTTGGTCTCAACAACAATCTGTGTTCAGCATCACGATTGGTGAAGATTTCAATAGGTGCCAATCACAACGCCGCGGTGCCAAACGCGGTCACTCTGATGCATTATCTTGGAAGTACCCATTATAAGGTTTTTTGTAAATTCTAAACTAATTTAATATCATGGGATATTGAGTATTTAATTACCAATTGGTAACAGTATCAGCTCAAACTAAATTAAGGAAACAAATATTACAGTACCAATTAGTTAGTGGCTACCTTTGAATGGTATTGCCGTGTTTGGTTTCTGCCCAAGAGTATTTGTGTGACTCAGCGTTTTGTAACAGAGTCAAGGTTTGTTTCCGTGAATTATTATTATGTTGGTTACTAATCAACCAGGAAATTATGAACGTGCGTTCCAGTGGTCAGGTGATCTTCTTTTTGGTTGGAATAGTGGAAATATGCCAAAGGGAAGATCAACGACTCACGTTGTATATTCTTCGTTTAGTCTAACAGAGATCGCAATTAAATATATATATCCTTTATCCTAAGATAATAGTAAATATAATGTTAATATATTGGTAACTGATTTATGGTTCTTAATCCCAAAACCAATTAATTTTGAGTATTCAAACATAAATTGCTTGTTCAGATGCTGCGACATAAACTAATCAAGACTTAAGGGAGAAGTGTTGTTGTCACATACGGAAGTGTCAAATACGAGAAATGCAGGAGTTCTAAATAGTCACTTTTTTACACAGCCTTTCCAACTGCGACATATAACTAAGGGATATATTTTTAAAATCCTTATAAATGCTATACATGTTCTGGAGTGGAGACCGCGTCTTGGCAAACGTAGTCTGGGAAGCCCAGGGAAGCCGCCAGATGGCGAGACGACATCCGTAAGCGGACTAGCAACGACTGGAGGCAATAAGCTGATGTGATGATGATGAAGTCTAGTCTGATATGTCTTCTTTCTATAAACAGGTCCATCTATAAGAAGGAGATATGGGTCATACCATCCTAGCCTGCTTGTATGGGGAGCGTTCCTTCACTTTGGGTTATGTTGCCCCCTCAGGCTGGGGTATATTTTAAAAGTAATGAACAATTTACCTTTCTCATCGTGGGTTCTCTTCGTGCCGTAGAACTTGAGCGCTTCATCCGCAGTCGCCTTCTGCCCGCTATACAGTAAGTAACAACACACCATAGTGCCTGCAAATAACCAATACAAAACCCATTTTATATTATTTTATATTATGATTTTAAAAACTACTATTAGCGAAAATCTTCATGTATCTTTAAACATACTCAAACTTATACCTTGTATTCGCTTTTTAACCAATTTCAAAAATAAAAAGTTTCGTATATCGATTTTCTTTTTAAGGAACTCCGTCAGTAATAAGAACCTTTTTGTAAAAATATTTTCTTTTTGGAACGATATTCTTTCCTCTTGGTCTTGTCTAACTTTAAAGAAAACTCAGTGGTGAAAAATCTTCTAAAAGGTAGGTAATTATAAAATCATGACAAAAGCTTTTACAAGTAGTAGCAAAGGTACACTCTTGACCAAAAATTAAGAAATTTATATAGTCTTGGTGCTTTTATTGTTGTTAGTGTATGTAATAAAGACATTATATTTAAAACTAGAAGTTCTATATATTTTTAACCCCATTGTTATCAATTGCATTGTTGGTCTAGTTGTTAGCGTATGCAGCTGCTGATTAAGAGGTCTCGGTTTCGATTCCCGGGTCGGACCAAATATTTGTGTGATCCACAAATATTTGTTTCGGAGTCTGGTTGTTTCTATGTATAATATGTATGTATTTACAAAAGAAAAGTATGTTTATGTATTTAAAATCAGTTGTTTAGTACCCATAATACAAGCTCTGTTTAGTGTGGGACTAGATGACGTTGTGTGTAAGATGTCCGAAATATATATTTATTTATTTATATCTCTAAAACAAATGATAGGGACAGACAAGTAGCGAATCAGTACTGATCTAGTCTGGAACTTACCAGACCCAACGTAAAATACAGTAGTCATAATATACAAAAAATATTGCCATCTTCATATGCAAATAATATTCATTATGTCTGTGTTGAATTAGATAAGATCAGATAGGTACTCTAAATACATAACAAAAATACTACCATATTTATATTTTAGTGTTTCTCTTTACGATTAGTTTTTTATATATAGCAGATATGCGTTTGTATTTCAAGTCAACATCAGGTGATGGAAAGCGATGTTGAAGATAGTACACAATTTATGAAACTGAAATTTATTTACTGTATATATTTAAACGGTTTAGCATTATAATTCTATGTAAATATAAATGCAAACAGATAGTACATTCTAGATTTTGAGTATTCTGACCAAATAGGAAGTAAGAAAGTAGGTATTTAATGTGTTTCGGTAATGAAACAGATGAAATTTTGTCTGTATCTATGAAGAATTGTAGGGATGGCAAGAGTGAAGGTTTTGCACTTTCCACAGAGTGAATCCTAGGCAAAGTTTAAACATATGCAATGATTATTAACTTATAGAAGTCTTTCAAAACAAAGCCTATTTTAAGGAACACTGGTTATACATTTGTATTGACCTATTTAACACACGTCATTCATCTAATATTATAATTTCACTAAAGACACATTACGTCTCAATTTTTTTCGGAAATAAAGGTTTCATTATTATTATTAATTCAAGAATTTGATTTTAGACATGTGTATTGCTCCTTATTCAACTTAGTTACATGCGTAAAGCCTATTAAACATTTCTTATTTTACGAGCAAAAAGCAAAGATACCTAAATAAGATTCTAAAAGGACAAATGTAAAAAAAACTGAGCCAAGCACCAAATACCCCGCTAGGTAACAATAGACTCCCTCAAAAAATCATCGATGAAAAATCAAATCGGTCCAGTTAAGTGGAATTTGTGGTACAAACATAGTTCGTTTCACGTCCACGCAGCAATTCCACACTTTTTATGTCCCTTCGGGGCAACCCACAAAAAAGGAGGCGGTTTGAAAGGACCTTTTTTTAATTTACGACTTCGGCGTGAAAGCCGGTACGGTGGTAATACGACCAATTATGGCGTGTAAAGAAATTTCGCAATTACGCCTTTAAGGTTTCGTCTCATTTTTGTTTGTGTAACAATAGCCGTCCATCCGTTTCTATAGGCAATAACTTGGCACGTGTAATTTGTTGCTTTAACCTTTGTTACCGAAAACGTTATGGGACCTATTATGCTAACTTTTATCTGTCTGGAACGATATTAGTACGTAATAATTTATTCTATTGATATTGTAATGTGTGATGTAGCGATACACACGTACAAAAGGGTCATGTACTCTGTGGGTATTCAGTGGACTCGTTGTCATGTAAAACTAAGTATCCTTTTATTCGTTTTATTTACAATGTTTATGAGCGATTTCAGTGAAAGTGTCATGGCTCTATACTAACAGAAAGCAGGCTTCGTTGTCGATATTAATAGCGGATGTCATTAAAGACTGTACAAAAGGGGGATATAACGCTGTCAGTTTTACCTTTCATCTGGCCGGTTTTATGAAGGTTTTCTTACGAACTGTGAGTTTTTTTTTATTTTGTCTATGTGTGTATCGCATCTTAGAGGGGATCTTACATTACCATACTCTTATTTCTCAAATTGATGGTAAACCTTATTTTTTACAAGACTTCGTTAGAGATTTTTATAGTGTAATGTTGTTTTGCATTAAATATTTTATAAAGGTAAGGTAACTGACCAGTTAGTCAGCCATGAAAAAAATTAGCCTACATTCTTTGCAATGCTGAAAACTGATTCTAAAAAGTGAAATAATGTTGATGTATAAGACGTGATTAGATTGAATAAAATATTTATATACGACCGTAAATAAACGTACCTAGCTTGCGTTCAATACCGTATCTCATCGTAAATTTGTTGTAGTAGTAGTAGTACCGTATTAGCGTCGTAGTTCCTTCTAACTAAAGATAGCAAAGAAACAAATATTTACAGATCATACACATTTAATCCGACACGGGAATCGAACCCGAGAGCTCAATCACCGCTGTCGCATTCGCTACTACTGCGCCAACGAGGCAGTCAGTCATAGAACTATAACATATGACACTAACCAGTTCGCCCCTTCCCCGCTTTACAGTGTACCGCCGCGACGTTCCTGGTGTCTTCCGACAGCCACTTGTGCACGTCTTCGCAGAACGGCTGGATCAGTTCCATGTTTGGTGGCGTGTGGTCTTCTAACGCGTACTTCGCCACCTGTAAACCATCAGAATTAGATCATTTCCATTGTGTTAGCACCATATAATTCCAAGTGTCTAAAGGCCATAGACTCCTGCAACTCAACAATCACAGATTACTAACTCTTATGCAAGACCATCAATGTTATAATACATGACGTTCCCCAAAAATCTTCACACTTCTTTCTCAAAGTTCTATAGGAACATCCAATGCATTTCATCAAATTAAATATTACTACTTCATTACCATATACTGGCCTAGCCTTTGCAACTGCCGATCAAGAGGTCTCGGGTTCGAATCCCAGGACAGGCCAAAGTATTGTCGTAGTTGTAGAAAAAAATCTTAGTAATAGCCCACAGTACGAATGTTTGGCGGGTTATAATGCCCGTAACTCGGAGAGCAAGTTAAGCTGTCCATTTCAATTATGATGAACATCTATGGCAATCGTTGTTGGGAATTCAGTGCCCTCAAATATACTGACAACGAGTTCAATCTTTGAATTTTAGTTCTCTCTCAGGGTTGCGGAGGTCCGATGCCAATTGCTCCGTGTAAAAATTAATATTCGGGTAAAACCGGTTGAACTAGTAGCCGACCCCAAATAAGATTGCGAATAATAAAGGCTAGGAAGATATATATATATAGTTTGTTACTATATAGGTAAAGCTCCACAAGCAGCTGGATAACGCTCCGGGGTTTTGATAAAGTGGTCGTGCTGTCGTGAAAATATGCTTGGAACAACTCCAAACCTTGAAATTAATACGTAGGTATACAATGAACGTGGATATCTCTGTAATATGTATTATAAACATTATTATCCTAAGGAGTACACAAATGACAGCGTGAAACGTTTCGCTACATTCAACGTGACGTCAGAAGCTGTGTTATTTATTTAAAATATAATTGAGCTATTAACTTTCGTTCTTGGTTAATTTTCTAAATAACTTTTTTATTAGTCAATTTATTACCCAATTAAAATAGGTAAGAAAGTTCTTAAAATAGATTTAATTTTATTCTGAACCTATGGACGAACAAAAAATGCTAGCACCAAAAAACTAATCAAAATTTACGGATTCATTTTCGATTTCCTTTTTTTTAAGACTACTATAATGAGTATGTCCTGTGTGGTGGTGTGAGCACTTTAACATGAAACCGATACAAGAAAACCCAGATTCAGAACAAGAATTTGTAGATCAGTGTTGTACCATGTGGAGTACGAACTGACATACTCAGTCCTGTAGAACTAAAATCACGAAATTCAATAACCATACTCAACTTTAACTTATAAAGATATAGTTTAAAAGTCAGTTCTGTTCTAAACGTCAATTTCATTCTAACTGTTGATGTCCTAAAAATATTAGCAACTTAGTATACCGGGCTCCGGTATCCTCTCAAGAGAGGGTTATGGCCATACGTTCCCACGCTGGCCAAATGCGGGTTGGGGACTGGTTAGTCACGTTTAAAAGGCCTCAATAACTTTCACAAAAGCGTACAAACCAAAATAGAAAAAAAACAGCCTAGTAATAGTAACGTTACCTAGTGATTATGTCGGCCCATTACCAATAATGCGAATATCAATTATTCCAATTGAATATGGCTTCCCTGACGTAAGTTCGATCGTTTCTATGGGGATGTTCGACGAACAGCCTTGGTTACAAGCAATATACATTTTTAATATAATTAATCATAATAACGTATATTGACTGTGTATAAAGCAAATCAATTTGGTTTTAAGTTAATTGGGTTGAGATTATTGTAAGGGTTGGTTAGAATGTCATATGTATTTGGATGGAATTATATATACCATCATCATCATCAACAGCCTTCAACAGTCCACTGCTGGACATAGGCCTCTCTTTAGAAAGGAGGTTTTGGCCTACTATACCACGCTGGCCAGACGAGTTGGTACAGGGTTGGTGTCAAGTTTTCCTTCTCTTTGCATAGATGTTGTCTTGCTTAGTTTATCCCTTAGTCGCCTTTTACGACACCCGCAGGATAGATAGGGGTGGTAACACTCTGTAATCTTAATCCGTCACCACACATATATACCACGACGCAGTATTTTATACACTTTATATTACATGACAATTAAAAAAAATAACAGTCGAAAACTAAGTTGCTAATTCGTAACGACTGCGACCTGATTGTGCCCCCGCACAGCACATGCACACAATCACATTGCAATCCTAAAGGACCGAGTTCGCAAACTGAATGGTACTTACATTTTAATATTATCTAATCCCTCATTGACACTACTGATGATTTATGCACGATGGCTGGCAGGAGTTGGGTGAGAGTAACCCAAAATCAATCAGAGTGACGTGAATTTTTTTTAAAAAGAGACTTCGATCAATTACCTTTACGCAATATTATATATAATTAACATTCAAAAGAAAACATCTTGTTTAACATAAACTCCTTTTTCAAGACTTATTAGATCTTTCTTCCATCCAAGATGATAACACAAAGAATCTTTGAAATCGATCCGATAGCTTCTGAGATAGCACGTGCAACCACACTCTATTCAATATTAATATAGAAGTTTATTTTCGATTTCATGGATTCGAAATTTAGTCCGTATTTATTTATCCAAGGTCACTTTATGTGGAAGCTACGTAAGCACTAGGATCAGCAGGATTTAGTCATCCCATTGTTGAGATGACTACCAGTCCATATAAGGATCAGACACATGTAAAAGGATAAAACGATATATTGAAAATACATCGTATTGCGCATTTTGCGAGGACGTAGGAGTATTCGCGTGTCGTCATTGACGGTGACCCATTTTCCTTATAACATTTATCAATTGTCAGAGTATTTAAATAATAGGTTAGGTGTGGAAGGAAAATGTATAATGGGCATAATCGTGGCGTTTGTAAGTAAACTTTATATTATTCTGATTTGTAGGAGCAACACAATTGAGTTTTGGTTTTCATTGAACTTCATTTTTTATTTTACTTGTTTAGCAGTATAACTGACTGTCTGATAGACAATAAAAAATTAGGGACTTACAAATTTTATCAGTTCATTCTAGAGAAGACGTTGTCTGTTTTCAAATATTCTTCATTTTATTTCTGTACGGGTTTTACCATGCCGAAGTCACGCAAGCGCCCGATGTAAGACCCAACACCAAACCCACAACAGACTAGAACTGGGTTGGTATTGGTTATTGCAATACCGTAACTGTTTATAGGTATTTACAGTGATAACGGTTTTTATAACTACGTATTTTAATAACTATGTATTTGGAATACCTAAACGTAAAACAAAACCTTTATTTCAATAACTTTAGAATTTATGGTATTCTACAACCAAAGTTGGAACTGATATTTTTAATGGTTGCGGTTTAGTGATTGAACGGTACGGTATATCATAGGTATTCTGAAATAGATATTGTAGTTATGACGATTTTCTTTAAGGTACTTATCAGTTTTTTTTAATTATCCGTATTTAACTGTTTACTATTAACACGGGACATTTTTAGGTTAATATATGTACCTATTATTATTAAGTCTAAGTATATTAAGTCTAAAAGATTTTAAAACTTATTATTTACACTATACTTTAATATTAACTAAACCTAACTATTTTTTTAAACTAAGCTGTACAAAATCACAGAAAATGTGAGAATTTACGAAAATGACTTAGCTATTATTCGTAAAGCGAACCGATCGATGCAGCGAACTCAGAAAGTGCATAAAGACAATAAAAACACCCAAAAGGTGCCCCTTGAATTATGGCCTTGACCTAAATATTTTTTGCATCCATTCCTGTCATTTTTCAAGTATAACTAAAGTTACATCTCACTCTTTCTGAAAAGAAACATGCGCTATCGCAGTCTAATCAATAGCGCGTGCATGCGCTATGTACAATCGTGTTCGTGTTATTTCGATAATATTCGGCAGATTTCGTACAACAGAGTATTAATAAAATATATATGTCAATTTCAATCGTCGCCTCTGTTCGTCAAACGTCGGTTGGACTCGGTACCTACTTCAGTTACCAGTGTTACCATATTGTATCGCAGGTTCACGTTACACCCACTGACACCCAGTAAATAGGTTATACGAATAACTAGTTATTGTAGGACTGAGTACCGTACCTTAGGTATTTTACCAATACGTAGTTACAATAACTATTTACAGTTTATAACGACCACTTCTACAACAGACTATTAAATATTTTTTGTCGAGTAGGTATACACCCCCATGGGTTATCGATTCATCGGGACTTAAGTTGTAACACATCATGCGGCCTCTCAGTCCCACAGTGATGGTGCCCAGAGAAGTTATTAAATCTGCTATAAATTGGGCACCCATATTTAGATGACAAAAATACTTTCTTTTCATGAAAAAATACTATTTAGGTAATAGTTATATATAAATAAAAAATAATCATAAAACTTAATAATCACCAGTAAAGATTAAAGTTTTGACAGTTTTCTCTTTTAATTAATGCTCATAAAAACTACTTTGTAACTTGTTTTACATATTTTATGCATCTGTGACAGCGACCAGTGCGACCTAATCGGGCAATAACGTAGATGCATAAACTTTCGCATTGGATAATAAAGAAATATGTAGTGGTTTTACATTCACATCAATTGAAAAAAAAAACAAAAACATTGGATATTCCACATCCTCGGTATCTGGCCTGTAGGAAGGTACGAAGGCACGACCAATTGGATCACAAGGTATAGGATCCCACAAGTCCTAGTCATAAACCACAGCGTCGTCACAGTCACTTTTATGATTCATTTTATGACACACAACAGGTTAAAAAATCATTCATTAGCATAATTAAAATGCATTAGATTAACCAGATTTCTGGTTTTACTCATCAGTCTCACTTATTTCGTCACTCCACTGGGGCCAAACGATAGGGTGGGGTATTCCACCAGTATAGAAAGTACACAGTTCTCCGTCTAAAGATCTTTTGCGAGGACTTCAAATAGCCTTGAGGAAAGGTTCTTTAATAATTACTGTCTAATACAGAATGAATGACTGAGTCTCTGATTTGCTTTTTCTCGGGCTTTTCCGTCTAGGGTTAGGCTTATCCGACGCCTCCAGCAAACGTTGAATTCGCGCTCTGTTCGCGTGCTGACATAAATGAAGTCTGTTTTTTTTTTATTATTCGCGTCCCAAAATGACTGTTCTCTGCCTAATGGAAATCGTGAGTTGAACTGAATTGTGGTCACCACACTCATAGTGATGTGATATGCAGATAGTGAAGCATGATGGGTGGCCTATTGAGATGCTCCTTCACTAATGAAGAACATGTTTAGAAGAAGAAATATGTCATTTTAAACCTAAAATGGCGGTAGGTACTAGCCTCTAACAGAAAACCCCGGTCAAATCGATCCGTTCGTGCAACAATCAGCGTGGTTTTACTATCTTGGAGTATGTATCACCAGATTAAGAGTAATCAGGAGTTATAGCAACAATCAAAGGTAAGGATTGAAGACAAATATTCATAGTTCGTTTTCACCATTCTTTCACCAAGGTATTCATACTCAGGTCGACAAACAAACACATGTTACGATCAAATTATTACTTAATTATATTAGTACCGTTTCAAAACGAGTTTATTTAAAATAAATTGTTAATTATAATAGTATTCTAAAACGATAAATATACAAAATTATTGTCGTTATGATAATTTTATTCTTACCATATCTATAGGCAATTCAGTTGAAACTAATAACAAGAAATACAAATTTTATTTCGATAGTAAGTGTAATACTTGTTTGAAATAAGATAATTATAATGACAGAATTTCACAGACAATTGCATTAATGAACTCGAATGATTATTTACAAAGCAAAAATTATTATTCCATTAAATAATAATGATGAAGAATTTTCTGACCAGGCCGCCATGGTATGGGTCACCATACTGCATTGCCTACACTCACAATGAGGATGGTGGACCCTACTCCTGGATTTTACTCATGCTTTCCATCAAGCAGAGTAGATTCACTTTGGAAGGCTTACATAAAAAAAAATCTGTTTGAGTCCGTCTGTATGTTCCGGCTAATCTTTCGAACGACTGGACTAATTTCTATGGGAATTTCACGTTTACTACTTTTTTTAGACTAACTTCTTATCGCGGCGTTACCAGCGGTTGTTATAAAGGTACATTATCAGACGCGAGTAACACCGCGGTGCTCGGTTAGTTCAAGTTTAAAATAATATGTACATGAAATGTCAAACAATCATACGATACCACACTATACCTACATTAAGTGTGTAAAGATTATAAAAATGTTGTCAATGTCTTTATCTCGGAAGAAAGTTCAGAAAAATGTTGTAGATAACTTTGAAACGATTGTATAAATTTATAATCACCACAGATAAGAATTAGGGTGGTAACACAGTGGGTAAGTGACGCTTTTCTTGAAAATAAAACCGTCACTTTATTTCATTTCATTTAAAAGACAGTTTCTTTTTTTTGTGTGTTTTTATTTTTGTATTTATCCATGTTTCATTAATAAACGGACAAGGAGGCTGGGTTTAGAAACTAGAGGTATCATTTCCCCACGTAATCCTAATGAAGCCATTACACTATTTTATTTAGTAATTTGCTGTTCTGTACATTGTATATTTCTTGTTGAGTAAAAAGCAACCAATATTTGAACAGGAAATCTTTACATCTATTAAATCAACTTAAGAAAAAAGGTCAATAGCGCCGCGAAATGTAGTCATACGAAATATATACTAAAATAAGCTTCATTATACAAATTGCGTCTATCTAGTCCAGACATCGGCCATTTAGTTGTAAAAGTGAATTATCGCATCCTGCAATAAAAACGTCAATTGCAATTGAAGCTTAAATTGTAACCAGTATTAATTTATGGATCAACAAATAATTAAATTAATATTTTTTACAATCAGTATGGGAAACAGTTCGACTTATCGTATTCTGTCACTGACCCACTTGAAGCTCTAATTAAAGAAAGTCTTGGATCCTTGGATTAGTCTGAATCTGTTAGCAGAATCCCGAAAGTCAGAATAAATAACGACCCTATATATAACACTCCTTCCGAATCCTGTACATCAGGTAAGATGAAATTAAATTTAAACACCCTATGAGTCAAAGGAAAATTGTCTAGGAAGTAACGAATTCAGATATCATTTAAGGCTATTACAAATATAATACATCAAGCTTATCTTTTAGTTAAAAACCAAAAAAAAAAACGACTCGTACTTATAAGGAACAGTCTATAAAAAGACATGGAGACACCGCTGGACTCCAATAACACTAGTGTGTGTGACAAAAACATCCAGAACAACCATGTGCATGTTTCCACCATCATAAATTAATGGCTGGCTGCCAATCATAAGTAGAACCATCCACGTGAGACGCCAACGAATCAACCGCTCAGCCTTTTCAGGCTTCATTAATTATTTAAGTGCCGGCTGAATTATTCTTCGATTCTATAAACGCAGCATTAATAATGATAACGAGAACTATAATGTCTATCAGCTGTCAATTTCTTGTATTCTTCGACAGCCCCACCGCTCCGACACAGGAACATGGCATTCGTATTATTTAGATCTCATTAAAGAAATTGTATTACTGACAGAATGAAGCGTTGGAAAATAATTTGGAATAAGATTTCATTTTAATAAAATTGCCTTTTCACATTATGTTTAATTTGTTTTGAAGCACCTTTTCCTTATTTTCGTCAATAACCCACAGAACTTTCAAGACAAATATCAGAGCGTGGCAAAGGAGTAGCAATTGGTTAAGGAAAGGTATGTCATTAAGAAATAGAATAAATAAGCTTTCTTAGGAACAAAATTGAAGTAATTTTATTAAATAGAAGGTCATATGGATCAACCTCCTTTCTAAGGAGAGGCCTATATCCAGCAGTGGACTGTTAAAGGCTGTTGATGATGATGATTGACGATGGATGACGATATTCTTCGGGATGAAAAGCATCCGAGTACAAAAAACATCTATGGATAAGGATAAGATGTATTGGGTGATGTTAAATTTTAATTAACTGGTGCTTTATTCAATAAATTGTCTAATTGCAGTCACCCACATTGTTCTTTGAGTAATAATGAAGTGCAATTATTCCGAGCTACACGTGTTAAGGTAATACGAACGAGCATTGTTAGGTGAATAGGTGCACTCGTTCAGGCTAAGTGCTTTACGCTCTCGGAGGTGCATTTTGCTTGTTTTCCTCCCTGTGTGTTCCTACCTTTTTAGCAAACTAACGTGGCAAAATATCAATTGATACTAGCTAATCATATTCTATATATTTTTATCAAAGTATTGAACAGTGTCAATGCTCTTATGCGATGCGTTATCGAAGTAAAGATTACATATTAGGTAGGTAGGTACTTCGATAGGTAGGTAGGACTGTTGAAATAGGTGTCATACTGCTATGTTCCTTTAAAGTGCATTGACATTTCAGACGATGATTCTTTTAGAAGTAAAGTTTTAACACAAGAAAAATCTGTAGAGTATTTAGTAGTTCATGTATTTATGTATATATTTTTCTATATATTATTTATTCCAATTTATTTTTTAAATGCTTGAAAGGATTTAAATGTATGTGGCATCTATTTTTTTAAATTACAACATACGAAACGCTCAATATTATACTTCCCATTTTCAACGGTGTGCTCTCATTTCTTTTATGTTGTCAGGGCAATAAGAAAATCCTAGTAATCACAGATTCATCATCAACAACCCATAACGTCCCACTGCTGGGCTCGGGTCTCCTCTCAAGAGAGGGTTAAGGCCATACGTCCCCACGCTGGCCGAGTGCGGGTTGGGGACAGGCAAGACACGTTGTGGCTACGTAATCTTACCGTTGGATGTTTTTAAGCCGCCCGAAGGCCTCCAACTAAGCTTCACGACTGTTACCTTATGACAACAGCCGGGACCGACTGCTTAACGTGACCTCCGAATCACGGAAACGCTCATAACATATCATGCCACATACGGTCACCCATCTAGGTCTGACCGCGCCGTAGTTGCTTACCCTCGGTGATTGTTTCCAATCACCTAAGGCCACTCGGCTATGAGCGCTTCTTAATATAATAATATAATAAAAAAATAATATAATCACAGATTATCTGGATAAAATTAAAAACTGAAATTTAAGTTGCCTTGAACTATTCAAACAAAAATAAACCATTATAACAATTTATTTTGAAAGTAGGTAAATCTTTTCTTTTTTTACACGTCAGACTTTACAGTTAGAAGACGTTCCGGGAAGAAATGCCGAAACAAACCATATGGTTGTCTTTTTAAGTCCGTGAATATTAATTAAATAAAAACATGCATTATTTTCTTCTAATCACGGTTTACAATCATACTCTGCCGGTCGTTATTATCTGATCACAAAAGATACTGCATACGCTTTGTCCTTTACACACGTTTAAACCGGCTTCTTGTAATGCATAAAGTGCTAATAAAGACAAGATCGTATAGAATACCGAATCATCAGTAATACATTGACATAGCACGTGTATTGAATTAATTAGCTATTACAAACCTTAACAAGTAGCAATTCTTAAGTATGTATTCAAGTATGTAGGCAGGTTCTGTTTTAAAGAAACTAAGAGCTAGCAATTCAATCTTCGAATTTTGACCTCAGGGTGCCGGAGGTATGATCACTCCGTGAAATACCATTTGAACTAGTGGCCGATCCTAAATAATATTGGGAATAACAAAGGAAGATGATTAAAGAAACTTATAATAGTAATGTACAAAAGTCTAAGAAAAATAGTTTTCTATGGCAAAATATTACTTTTATACTTCACATGGCAACATGTTCAAGTAAATTAACCAACACAATCTGATAACAACTAGAATAGATTTATGAAACGATAAATAAACATTACATTTCCTTGAAAACCAAACAATTTTATTGGAAACTACTCGATCCATTGTGATAGGATATCAGTGTTTATGATAGTGTGTGTAGGGAAGGCGTCGGTGGCGACATCTAGTCTAGTACGTCGACACACGCGGCGCGCTCACAAAGACCAAAACGCAGACGGTGAACGCATGTATGCTACCTACGCTTTTATCTAACACTGATTGACACAATCACAACTTGTCCGATAGTGACAGTATTACCAAATATAGAAAGCAATGTACTAATGGAACGTTCCATTTAAAGTGATAGATGTTTATTTGGGTATTTATATGATACCTAGTGATAATTCGCCACAGTACATGTCTTGTTCTAAAGTGTCAACGATGATGAATAATCATTATAAATATAGCTTCTTTATATGGAAGTTTTGAGTTAGCGATCTAGCTCTAAATGATTACTCACGTTCTTAATGATCTAGGAGTAGAATTTCGGGGTATTTGACATTATGTATATTAAAGTTATATAATTATTGACATGTATATATAATTAGATACGGGCTACGTAAATCAGACAGCACGTCGTCGAAATATAATATAAACACATCCAATAACTGAATTACGTACCATTAATCAATATTTCACACTTGATTTCCCTGACGGTGTAAGCAGTCGGCCATCTTACTCAACTTAGTTTGAAGAAAACAGATTAACGCGCGTGAAAACAAAAAAGTACTTTTGAACGAGATAGAAACGACTTGTTTTTCTCAAAATACTTGGTATTTGCTAGTCTGTAAATCAACGTGTTTTACTGATTATTATTAGAGCTTCTAAGGCTGTGTGTGTAGTAGGCATTGCCTGAATAAATTGAATGAAGGAGCTTACTTATTTTTTTCTATATATGAAACAATAACCTAAATTAACAAAACAGTTTTTTTTCAATATTACCAAAAATGAAAAAGATATAGGAATTTGAAGTTGCGCTCGCAAATATAATTTTGCTTCCTCTTTGAATGAATTTTACGTAGCCCCAGAGGTTCAATTTTAGTTTGTCACTAATTTAGACATTGGATATCTAAAGCCTCCTACTGACAGATGACAGTAATGGAAATACTACTTACCTATTGGTTACTGAACATTGTAAAGAATGTTATGTAAGTGGACTTTGTCTCTAGTTTGAGGCACTGAAGTTACAGCTTCTAATTGATCATAATTCTCCTCATTAAATAAATAAATGTGGTAATAATTGTTTAAAAATTATGCTTATAAAATTAGGTACAACTGCAGAGAAGAAGATGGTCGCTATTTCCCCAGAGCTTTTAAACCAAAGATAGGTAAACCTGCTTTGCGTAAGCTCTTTCAAAGGTTGTGTGTAATTATTTAAGAACTCATTTAAGATATCCTAATAATGTAGTACAGTTTCAAATAATTAGCAAACGGACTCATATAATATATATTTTATTAATGCCTAATAAAACCTTACAACCATAGAATTTAAAACGATATTTCAGGAATTAAATACGAGTATATAGGTAGGTACTTATCCGCAATTGTTCCAATAATGGTGTAAATCCCAAACGTCAGTAAAAAGCGTACGAGAACAAGTATTAACATAAAATTTACCTCAAGTTTAAAACAATTACACATTCAACTATATTCAGATACAAATTATGAATTTACCTTATCATATTACGATCATCTATTGAGCAATTAAAATGGAGTGACGCATCTCCGTATTTGTGACATCTATGGTTGGCACACATTGTTCTATAATAAATTACATATTGAACTTAGAGCACGTTAACGCTGTCTGTGTCATTTTTAGACTGTATGTACATAAAATGTGTGTGCATGACGTCATTTGACCCGTATTGCTGCCAAATCCCTCGTGCATATCGACCCCAGTATGTAATACACGAACTTGTACAATATGACCTTTAAGAATAAGTAATTTAAGATACGTTTTACCATGAACCTGTCTACGATTCGTACAGGAGTAGAACATTGAAGTGCACATGTAATACATATGCAACTGTCAATGTGTATAAGTTCTTTGCAGTGAGTCGATGTGAGCTTTCCGTCATCACACCGTACTATTTATATCCTCAGAGATTATAGCTCAAATAAGTTTTTTTTTAAATAACAGACAAAATCGCACCGTATTACAGGGGTTAGAGGACAGAACTTTCCACGGTAAAAACGGTTGTATTTCTTTTTCAGAGTATTTTAAGTTTATAAATAGGAGTTACTATAGCTCGTAAAGTGACCAAGTTAAAAGAAGTCTAGAGAAACACAAACATCACACAATACCGTTGCTACGCTCTGTCTTTTATAACTAGTAGGTATTTTTAACTTGACGGAGACTTAATATGGTATACCTATAGCAGCATATCGGGTTTAGGGTTAAAATAAAGAATATTTTTATACGCGGAAACCAAATACCCCTTAAGTGTACTAGCGCAAACGTCCTATTGCATCGGATGTAGCATGGAGGAGAGGACGTCACAGCTTTAGGATCTTTTCCTTGGCAATTAGATGATAATACAATTTATAGGATAGTGATTTTACAAAGTGTCATTAAGTTTCACCTGTTCCATTGTTTACCAAGAAATCTTGCAAGTTAAATTCGACCCACCCACGGTTTTCTGAATATTAAAAGCATATTTCAGAGTATATTGCTTGACAATGCAATATTATGATAACTTGAAGCTAATCTGATACTTGAGCTAGCATTTAATCACAGGAGCTCCGCAATAAAAAAACACAAACCCATCGAGTTTGGTCTCGTTTGATTTGTCTTGATGAGTATTTTGATCCTAGGTAGCTTAGTGCATTTCAATAAAAGCTTGTTCTTAAATACGTTTTTCTTTTATTAGAAGAGAAGGAACATAAGCGTTTAAGGCGTTACTGGATTTCCTAATAAATCAGTTTACGAGCTTAACGATTGTCATATTTCATGCTAAACAAAGTATCAATATTATTTATCATTGACACATTAATCATTATGTAGACAATACAAGCTACGTGTACCAATTGACAAAGAAATAGCCTTTACAACTGACTAGGAGTTATGCACAGGTGTTTGTGGAGGTCACGCTACCTAGAAACGAACCCTGTCAGCTGTGTCGTGAACGCTTTATGGTAGCTACACTTTAAATAACACATGTATTTCAAGGAAATTATCACGAGGGGTCATAAGAGTTATAATTATCCGACGTAACATTCACATAGTTTTATACTTAATAGTTTTAACTGGTATTGAACACACATGCAGATGCACGTATGGTACTACACCATACTCGCCGATTCTTACTGGGACTGAGTGTTGTTGGGTTCGAATATTACATACTTCTATTACAAACTAATATCTGACAGCAAATTGCTGTCAGATATTAGTTTCCGCAGACGACTAATACCTATGCAATCAATTATACTATTTCATTTTCCCCGAGTGAGTGACTGGTCTAGTTTCCAATCCCCGTTTTGTCGTTGGCACTTCTATACATCGGGCAATCCAAGAGGTTTATGAATCCTTAATATGTAATTGTCAGAAGACTAGGCACCAACAAGATTCATGTGTTTATTTTTTTATTTATATGTATGTATTTATTCATGGATTTAAAACAAGGTCAAAAGTAAACCCCCTAAGTACCTAATGCATAGAATTGTCCACATTTTTACTCAAACCGGATAAACAATATTGATTTAATATTTTAGGTAGTATTAATACCGACTAAAAATATCTTTAACATTTTAATATTACATAGAATCAAAACAACACGCCAACCTTCGTGAATTTGCATGCTAAAATTAATCAAGCAGAGTTCTATTTACTTCAAAACAATACCCCTTTATAATTGAGTACAACTAAACAATTCGCAATCTTCGCAAACGTTGCCGTATAATTATTCACAAAAACATCAAAGTTATTAAAAGCACGCCATATGTATAAAGTCAGCTGATATAAACGATTAATAAATAATAATTTTAGTGACAAAACTGCTGCCTATAAAAAAATTCTTCCTGGTATGCTAACAAATGTGTTGGAATTGAATTATGAGTTATGTATGTGTGCTTTATATAGATGTTACATATGTATGGGTGATACGTATTTAGTATTTGTACGTTGTGTAGTCGGTGCGCGTGTATGTACACACGTAGGTACCTGAACGAAAGGTGTTAGTCACCATCTGGACTATTCAGTGTTTGTATTGTCACAGCTTGATGCAAGATATATACGAGTATAACGATCGGCAATTATATTATATAACGCGATATAACCACTCGCTATGACATTCTTGTTCGAAAATTTGTAATGTTTGTACAGCGCCGTATGTATCTGAGATATTCAGCATAATGTCCGATAGACATTATCTTGACAGTTTTGAGGGAAATGCATCAAAATCAACATTCCTTTGTACGGTGTACTTTGAATTATCACTTATTACATTCGTAGGTCATTTCAACAAGAAAATATATCGAACTTACACATAAAACGTTTAATAGAAAGTATCATTCTCATCGCCATCATCAGCTCATCGCAGTCCACTGCTGACACCACTCTGATCGATTTTGGGCTTCTCGCAATAGAAAGAATAGTTTTAAAGAATTAACTTTTAAAGTTTTAAAGAGTGTGAGAAGGGCCTGAGTTGAAATATGTTATGTTTAAGATTAACGACTATATCTTTATACATAAAAATCAATTTCAATAAATGGTTTAATTCAATAAAGCTCCTTTGAGCGACGGGCGAAAAACTGCGGTCTCGAAAGATTATGCTGTATTACATTTATTATATTATCGATCTAAAGTCTCACTCGGCTATAAATTAATTTACCATCATTATACTTTCAGATACTGAATTTCATTTTCAAAGGAATTCATTACAGTTTCACTCGTATTTATCTACCTAAAATATTCAATCGAATTTCATTTTGCGTTCGTCACTTGTTCAACATGTTGGAATAAATCTGTCGACCTTGAACAACGACGGGTACCCTAGGCAGTCACCCGTCGATTATACAGCAAGGGTTAGGGGAGAGCGTTGCTATGCGCAGAACGGCTTTTGTTTACGATGGCTATATATGCAATATTGCATCCCCTAACCTTGTAACGCACGTTAACAAGAGCTGACGGGCTACTTGCATCACAATTTAAGGTACGCGCACACATAGTCACTCTTTTTTTTGAGCATGTCTGATTGTCTACATCTGGGTAATATTAAAACAATGTATAAAAATTACAATAGCTTATGTGTATAGTTACTAAAGCGAAGAGCTTTTAAAGTTATAAATGCCTAAAAGTTATTTTTAACTTAGGCTTGGATTGTCTCTTCTTTAAGATCCAGACACTTTGTAAACAAAAAATAAATTAATAGGTCAAGATAAGTTATATACTTAGCGTTTTTTTAAATGTCTCTTTCTTCCTCTCTCCTTCTCTCTCTCTTTTTCTTTTTAACTATTGAAATTAGGTAAATGGATTACTTTAAACCTAGATTAAATGTTACGCACTACCTGGGGATTCCAGTGGTGATTTCAACGTGTGTTGATTCCGGTGTTATAATTGCTAATCTGATTCAGAAAAGTTGCCCGTCTTGTTGGTGTAGCGGTTATCGTATACGTCGGTCACGGTTGTCATGGGCATCTATAGCAATCGTTATTGTGAAGTGAAAAAAATGACATTCAGGTTGAACTAATAGCCGACCTCAAAAATATTGCAAATAATAAAGGCACTAAATCAGACCATCGTTCTAGATGATCTGATTTAGTAAAGTTATGTTACAAAGAGTGATTGGGTCAAAAATCAATTGGAAATGAAACAAAAGTTTTCAGTCTAATAAGAAATGACAACCTCGTCTTTGTTCATCGCTGTCACTATGTATGACAGCGATACATAAAGAATACATATTGGTGCTCTGTTTCTAACTGTACGTATTTGTGTCACAGGCAATGAAATATCACTCCGGTTCTCGACCTTTTTACACGTGTCGTTACGAATTACAGCTTCATATAGTATAATAGCCATATACGAAATCTGCACTTTTAGTTTCAGAACTATGCGAGATTTAAAAATTTTATACTAAACTAGATGACCCAGCGAACTTCGTACCCCCCAACTTTAAAATTCCATAACTCGATCGCAGCGCCACCTACCGGGTCCAATTGCGAATCTAAACCATTCCCAGATCCCCTTGAACACACACAAAAAATTTCATCAAAATCGGTCCAGTCGTTTGAGAGAAGTTCAGTGACATACACACTCACAGAAGAATTATATATATAAAGATAGAAAGAACAAGTTACAATATTTTTTTTCTATAATGTGTTTAACTTTAATGAGTTATTACTGTAAGGTAATGGTAGCAAAATATCGGTATATCTAAGTGTTATGTATGCGCTGCCCTTTACTGGCTAGTCTGAAATAAGTTTACGAACTTATTAGCATGTAGATTGAATTCGGTACCCTATCTAACCCGGTGTGGTTGATTACTTTCATATAGCTATGGCCACTGTCCACTAGCATACATGAATGTAGATAACCTAACGTTTCATACCGAGACCTCTGGCCTTTTGATATTGATTCTGGTAGAAAGTGTTTCTTTACTAAGACTACTAGCTGGTAGAAAGATGAGATTATCAATTTTGGATGTTAATTTCACCAGAATCCAAATTGGATGAGTTAAAATATAAGTCATAGACTTTAATGTGGATATTTATGATATACGTAATAACATGTATAGTTCGGTTATAGCCGTAAAAGTAGAAAGAGACGTAAACGGCAATTGTTTCATTCAGTCAAAGTAAGATTACATTTGCTGGCAGCGAGACTTGGTTGGAACGGAACTGAACTGTACATTAATTAATACTTATTCAAAGATAGGACACTCACACATCTATTAACTTATCAGTAATAACATATATCGGAATTTGGAAATCTATGTGACATATGAACGCAAATTTTTGCTAGGCTGAATATAGGACGGCAAGATTAAAGAGGATTAAAAGCTCAAGCCAACATCTCAAACAATTTTTTTTTGCGATAGGAACCTCAGAAAATAAATAGCGCGAATGAAGACAAAAAGTTTTGATTAAAAATGATTTTTTTTTTTTAATACGACACAAACTACTACAATAGATTATTTTAGTTTAGCGCTAGAGCTGACAATTCTAGAGAGATTGTCGCTAGAAGAATACACATCTCAATATTTGTGTTACAAATTAATTGATACCCCCGGTGTTACCCGCGGTTGCAACAGTACCTTTACAACAACAGCCACGGAGCAAAGCTAGTCAAAAACATAGCTTAGGTTACTCCTTATAACTCTGGCAGGTCCAGTCAAAATCGCTTCAGGCGTTCGGCAATAGCAATTTCCAAAGATTAAATATTTTATTTTTTATATGAACTTTCATTTTATATGTATACTTTCATATGCATTTAGAAAAAAGCTCTTAATTTGAAACTACAAATAGACTCTTCAGTTTTATTTAAGTATTTGTTAGATTAAAAAGTTTTAAAAATTGCTGTTTAACTGTATACCGATTATGTAGCAACTTATAATGCAAAAAAATACTCCAACATCATATAGCATAAAAAAATATATAGTGATTCCAATGGCGACACATATCTAAAACTTTAAATTTCGGTATACCACATCCAACATCATATAGCATAAAAAAATATATAGTGATTCCAATGGCGACACATATCTAAAACTTTAAATTTCGGTATACCACATCCAACATCATACCTATAGCATAAAAAAATATATAGTGATTCCAATGGCGACACATATCTAAAACTTTAAATTTCGGTATACCACATGGTTAGTCACAGGGCTATTGCTTAATCAGTGAAAGAATCTACACACAATATTATAAACTCGCTTCCGTATATATATAATAAATTATAATACAACATAAATAGCAAATGTAGTACGCAATTATTGATAACCTAGATAAAGGAGCGCGCACTGCTCTTCTGATAACTTTTTTATTTTCAAATAATATAATCAATCGCGTAACACTGTTTTTGTAATTTTACTGACATAATAACAAACACACCCAGTTTTTAAATATTATTTTGAAAAAGGAATGTAGATTTAAACAAACGTTGAAATGGGATAGGGTTAAAAAACGTTAAGGTTAACTCACACTGCGCCGGCGCAGATATACGATGAGGCCACGTGGTGCCGCGTGTTTCCCCCTAGCAACAGTCTCGCTGTACGACGTGACCGCAACGATAGACGCCAAGAAGTTTTTTTTTGTATCGCATGTCTTTTTTATATTCATTCATTTAATCAAGAATGACAGATGACGAAAATCTGGTTTGCCTTTTTTAATTTTAATGTTCTATGACATTGCTTAAAGATTCTCTATGATATTGTCCTTGACAGCATTTTAAAGCAAATATAAGATTTTCTTTATTCGAAACAGCTCGAATACCTTTAGACTATAGTTAAATAGCATTTTCGGCACTATACAATTAGTTCTCCTTAATAAAGAAGCTAAGGCATCCTTTATGGCCAATTTAAAAGGGATTTTGACGGCTTCCCACCAGTGGAACAGTTTTGACCCGAAAAATATACTTTGGCACAAATCCCTTGTCCTTAATTTCTGCAACAACACCTTCAATTTGACACAATCCACTTGAAATTTCGAAGTACGACGTAAAATTAATTTCATAAGCAAAGTGGCTCATTCAATTTGCTGTCAAGGTTCAAAAGAGCCAATTAAGTAATGAAAAGGGTTAACAATAAGTGACTGCTTTAATTAGGGTTCCGTAAGCAGAGTTGAAAAATATTTAATAAATAAAATTTAAGGTTCTGTTTGTTATGTCAACTTAACAGTTTTTCACTACACGCATTTAAAAGTATGTTACATGTTTAAATCATTGTCTGTCTGTTTGCTCTGGTTAATCTCAGAAACGGCTGGAACAATTCTGAGGAGACTTTTACTTGCAGATAGCTGATGATATTAAGAGTAAATTACACTACTTTAAAACTAGGTTCACCCCAACCGCGGGTAACGTCAGGGCGCAGCTAGTTATGTATAATATTATATTAATTATAATATGTTATCTTTACGATGGGTTGTTGATAATTAAACCTCATTTTCCGTCAACCCCAATAAAGTACTAAAACGACTGCTGTTTGATGCAAAATATTTTATATTAATTTAATGCGTGAAGGGAATTATTCCTGTTTGAATAATTGTGGCTCACGGAAGCATTTCTTGGAATACATAATGTAATTTATAAAACAATAGGTATTGTATCTCGATTCTTGCAGTAAAAAGTAGCATATGTGTTATTCTGTTATATAAGCTATATTACTGAAAAGTTTTATCCAAATCCGTTCAGTAATTTTTGCGTGAAAGAGCATACAAATATAAAAAGTAAAAACATACATATATACATACTCACAAACTTTCGCGTTTCCAGTATATCTAAGGACTAAACATGGTACATAAGTAAATACAATAACACTTGAAATTATGCTAGACGAAGATATAAACCAAAAAATTAAAACTTCATCAATTATTCGATCGAAATTCGTCCTCCGTGCGATCTCTAGTTTTACTTTATTTATTAGAATTTAGGTTGCCATTTAAATATTTTTGGTTTTTATTTTATATGGCAACAATGGCCACAATATCTGATGTATTACATCGAGTACGCGTATTATGTTCACACTTAAATATGGTATTTTTATTTAAAAATAGAATAACGACACGTGTAGAGACTAATTAATTATTTAAATGAGAGTTTTCGCATCAAAAATGTTTTTATGGAAAATCGCAAAATTCGAATAATGAAAAAAAAACTATTTATACATCTTTTATACATACAATACTGATTGAATAGAGATGAGGAAGTTACGGTGCACCTTTATGTATTATTAATATTTTGTTTTATTTATTTTGTTGAGTCGCAATCATTTTTAGGTGTAAATCGCGAGATGTTAAACTAAATAGTAGTTATGTAAGTTACTTCTTATATCAAGAGCTATCTGCCAGTGAAAGTCCCGTCGAAATATGTCTAGCCGTTTAGGAGATTAGCCGGAATAGACACACAAAAATTTTAAATATAGCTTTTTTGATGTACGTATAATCCCTACTAATATTATAAATGCGAAAGTAACTCTGTCTGTCTGTTACTCTTTCACGCCTAAACCACTGAACCGATTTTGATGAAATTTGGTATGAAGATAGAACTGAACTTGGGAAAGGACATAAGATACTTTTTATATCGAAAATAAGGGTAGAAGAGTTTGAAATAGGGGACGAAAGTTTGTGTCGAAGTTCCTTATTATCAAACATAAAATCATGTAAGATTGTTTAATCTACCCTTACCGTGTCGCGCGATTCACGAAAACGACAGACAAACGAATTCCACGCGGGCGAAGCCGCGGGCGGAAAGTATATTTAAATATTATATATTTACTCATTCTTACTAATTCTGCCTAATTAAGGTTGGCTGGTAGAGAATGCCTATTGGCATTAAGTCCGCATTTGTGCTACATGTGCATAAAAAAAGAAATGTAAGCATTTTTTTTGTTAATAAGAAAACTCCCGCATTAGGAATATAAGTCCTGAGTCGCTGGGGACTTTATAGACATACATGAAAGGGACACAAAAGACACCCAAACTTAGAACAACGATATGTTAATAACACAAAGTGTTGTCGTGGGAATTGAGCCCACGACACTTGGCGAAGTGGATAGCGGTTCGGCAACCGCTTAAACCACTCGGCCAACCGTGCAGTCAATATATAATTTATACTTATAACGAAAATTGATTAAAGAAACACCTACTATAAATAAATTGGACCGTCGGTACAGTACCACAATCAATTGCCTGAAATCGTCGTTTCCGTCATTGGTATGCGCTCAGACTGTAGTTATGACGCATTTTAACACTTATCGTCACAGCTATTCCGTTTAATATTTAAACGTATCAAAAATTCAGGAAAAACTATATGGGTTATTCTACGTTAAGAGGTCATGTATATAAGGCAGGTTGTCCCCCTTATAAAATATTTATAATTTATTTATTTTCCTATATTATACTGTGTAATCAGGTATTTTGTATGCTGTAGATGAATGGCCAGTCAATGTATCTATTTTTACGAGTATTTTAAAGGATCAGGGAAGATAATTTAGACAGGGCAGAGACATGAAGGCCAGGGCAGGATACCTTACTTTACAGGGGCAAGATAAATTTAAAAAAACCTTGATTTCGTAAGAATTATGATAGTTTATTTTATGACTAATATAGAAATGACTTGAATTTTCAAATTTTTATTACGAATTTTATTACAAACTTAATTCAAGTTTGTTTAGTTCAAGAATTAAAACTAGAAAACAAAAATACTTAATATCTGCTTGCAAAAATCACAAAAGTAACATCTTTTTCTAAAATAAAATTAACTTACTACTACTTAACTTGAATATTGTCTTCAATAAAAAAAATAAGCAAAATATGAGAATCAACGCTGTGATAAAAAGATTCAAGTTATACAAGAACTTTTACTTATAAAAATAAACTAAATATGACAATTGAGATCACGCTTTTTCAAAGACGTTAATACGTTAATTTTTTTAATTTGGGGCTGGTAAAGTTATTGAAAAATAACCTGGTCCCATGTGACGAAAGAAATATCTTTGTTATCTTTGTTAATTCCATGAAAAGCTTGCGTAAGTTTGTTTTACCACCACATACTCTACTGTTTGAATTTTCTTACGTGAAAATTTCAATCGTTTTTCTCAAAGTTATCTATTTTTTTCTTGTGTTTCTCTTTGATTCTATTAAAGTTAATTTGGGTTTTCTTTTTAGAATAGGTTTTAATAGCTTTTCTTCTTCTAAAACTTGATATTTTGAAACAGTTTTCCACTTATTTCGTAGATATCATTCTCTGAAACAGTCTTTTCTGTTTTCATTAAGGGGAACTTCGTTATCCGAACTAGGCTATTTGCTTTTTATCTCCATATTTTTCTAGCCTTACGTTTTTCTGTGGGACTTATTTGGTCTTAATAGTTCCTTTCTCTTTTTTCTTTCATATTTTTTCTTGTCCTTTTCCTTCTTTTGAGAATACTTTTTGGGATCATTTTCATGCGTTGGTATCTCAATCGCTCTGCCTGACACTTTTCAAGAAATTCTTCACAAGTTAGTTTTTTTTTTTGAGAAGGCATGAACTAAAAATGACAAGGCTTATTGAAAAATAACCTGGTCCCATGTGACGAAAGAAATATCTTTGTTATTTTTATAAAATTTTGAAAATACACTTAAATAATTGCTAAATAGTATAAAATTAGCGTAAAACAAAATTTATATACTGAGAAAAATATATGACTACTAAGAAAGCAGCAATATCTCAGTTACTTATCTACCCTGGGCGTAAAGTCTCCACCCTGGCATCTTATGAAGCAGGGGAAATACGGCAGGAAAGAGACATTTTCATGAAAAAACTGAGATTAATCAGGATAAACTATGTTGAAACAAAAAAACAAACTAACACCGTAAACTAAGCTTAAATTAAAGTAAATAAATATTACAAACAAACTTTTAATGTAAATAACAAGTAAATAAAACTTACCAGTGGAGATACTACAATGACTGATACGTCCTGGTAAATCGAGTTTCGTGGTCGATGTGTCGGCCAATGAGAGCACGCAAGTGACGATCGCGACGTTTACTGCTAACTTCACTTTAAAACAAATGCTCTGCCTATTGAAATTTGTAGCGCCAATGTATTTTACCGGCATTTATAATGAACGAAAAACAGGCAGGGGAGGAGACTTAATAAATGAGGGACAAAAACTGATAATTTTTTTTAAATAGAAAGTTAAGGTAATTTCACATTTTTTTTAAATATTCTTCATTACCATTTAAACTACTTTATGTAATAAATATCGCTTAGAGGTTTAATGAATTAGTAATATGTTAAATTTTGAAGAGTTTGTTACAAAACAGTAAAGGGACAGGCCAGGGTAGATACTTTTTTCTATGTAAATATGCAATTATGACTAAACCAAGCTAATGTAGATATTGTAATTTATTGGTTAAAAAGTATAAAGTATACTTTATTATTAAATATGATTTATGTTTTCCGTAAATTTGCAAATTATGTATGATTTTTTTAGGGTTCCGTTGCCAAATGGCAAAAAACGGAACCCTTATAGATTCGTCATGTCTGTCTGTCTGTCTGTCTGTCTGTCTGTCCGTCCGTATGTCACAGCCACTTTTTTCCGAAACTATAAGAGCTATACTGTTGAAACTTTGTCAGTAGATGTATTTTGTGAACCGCTTTAATATTTTTACACAAAAATAGAAAAAAAGCAATAAATTTTGGGGGTCCCCATACTTAGAACTGAACCTCAAAAAATTTTTTTTCATGAAAATCATACGTGTGTGGTATCTATGGATAGGTCTTTAAAAATGATATTGAGGTTTCTAATATCATTTTTTTCTAAACTGAATAGTTTGCGCGAGAGACACTTCCAAAGTGTTAAAAAGTTGGTCCCCCCCCCTGTAACTTCTAAAATAAGAGAGTGATAATACTAAAAAAAATATATCATGTACATTACCATGCAAACTTCCAACGAAAATTGTTTTGAACGAGATCTAGTAAGTAGTTTTTTTTTAATACGTCATAAATCATAAACCGCAATTTACATTTCTTTCAATCAAAACACTATTATTAAAACATTGATGAAAGTTACAACGAACTACAAGAACTTTTATATGATGCTACGGAACCCTTCATGGGCGAGTCCGACTCGCACTTGGCCGCTTTTTTTTTCATGTAGCCGTCGATAGTACCTCTTAACGTAGAAATACCCATATGCAAAATTACGTACAAAAACATGTTATCCCGTATTCTGAAAGATGCAATGGGTAAATGTATACATTTATACAGGCAGAATTTTTGAGACCTTAACCGTTATAGTTACAGGAAAACGCTTTTAGGACACTATCTATAAATTTTTCAGATATTCTGAACTGCATTTACAGATTTTAGAAAAAATGTGCAGTTAGCAAGAAAATGGTCATTTTGAACAAAAACTTTTTTTGATACCAATCGATCCTGTTTCTTATAAGGATCAACAGTCTCTACTGGACCGACTGAGGTTTAAGTACTAGAAATGTCAGAAATAGCAAAAAAGCTTTTCCAATACATTTGTACGGAAATAAAGGAGGTATAAGATAATTACAGTTTCTATTAAGCTGGCTTCGTGGCTTACTGTACCTAGAACTAAAAGCGCCTACCTAAGTCCTTACGGCCTGGCCACGAGTTTTGGTCTTAGGAAAAGCGGAGCGGCGTCGGTGAGCGGTGCGTTTTGCACGCCACGAACCCTAGTAGCGGTTAGTTGCAGCGGCGACTGTGGACGTATTTAGGTAGTCGAAACGTATTAAAAATCATGGCGTTATAAAAATTATCCCCTGTCTGTTTAGAAACAACATTTTTTTTTAAATATGATAGAATGAGTGCACGAACTAAATAAAGAACGGTATTTAGATGGTGGATTTAGTGACCTATACGAAGGTCCTACCTATAAGAAGTATCTGATGTTTCCAAGTATTTTGCTAAGTAGGTACTTACAGAGAGAAAAAACTTTAAAAACTTGTCAACTACTTACATTGCGTATAAGACATACTAGTAGTTTCGTGTGTAGTTATATCTACAGACAAAACTACTGATATGTAAACTGTTTTGCTAATTAGGTACCTACTGACAGAAAAAAAAAATAACTTTTAAAACTTGTCAACTATCCACCTACATTACGTAAACATACCAGTAGTTTTGTCAACATATCAGTAGCTTCGTTTGGTAGGTACCTAGGTTCTATGTTTTTGTGTCATCAATTTTAATTAAACGTAAGTACCATTATATTCCGGAAAACATTGTTTAATTTCTTCCCACAACCTTTTTATATTTATGTTGGGGATATTTTGACATCCATATAGGCGGTCTATTTAAAATTTCTGTTATAAAAGCCTCGGTATCCATTACCGCCATAAAATCGTCTAAATTTTTTTGTTTTTATTTAACGCCGCTGAGTCCGTCACTCCTGCACCGCTGTCCACGCCGCTCTGTTTCGTGGCGTCGCACATACTAACTTGTGCCTTTGTTCCTGCCGCTCTCCACGCCGCTCGCCGCTGTAGCAATTCGCTCGGCAAAAACCGCTAGCTTTTTCGCTATGAGCGGCGACTCGAGGCGTGCCTCGTACATATTTATACTTTTGATATTACCGCTCGGCGTTTCGCTCTTAGCTGCCGCTCACAGCGGAAAGGTCGTGAATGGGCCGTAACTGTCCCGTCTCAAAAATTCACCCTGTATATATACTACAAGAATGACTAATAACTAATTAGGGCTCGGGGAATTTATGTAGAGACTAGCTGAGTGCTGCGGGTTTTGTTCTAAATCGCAAAGTATTGGCAGCGAAAGTCAAATTAGGTCCAGCCGCTTCAGGGATTGGTCGGAACAGATCGACGGACTAAAATTTTAAAAATTGCTTTTTGATTTATGGTACATATATTATAAAAACTGGGCATTTGCTATTACATACAGATTCTATTTATTCGTATCGATTTTATTTATTCGTATAGATGTCCTTGACATATAATTGTATTACCAACAAGAAAATCTTGAATGAGGGAATTTGCAAAACGATGCGGAAGAATTCGAGTTAATGTTTGGCCTTTAGTCATTGTGTCGGCCACAAATTAATTACTGACACTGTTATTCAATTCTCGCATTGACGCTGGTGCCTCTATTTATTCAAAAACTCATCAAATAAAGTGAGTCTGAAAGCTAAAACAGTACTTGCATATTAAAATGCAATTTTTAAATTTTTTGTCCATCTGTCTGTTCCGAGTAATGTCTGAAGCTGATAACCTAAGGAGCAACTAAGGCTCCTTTTTTAGACTAGCGTCGCCCCGCGGCGTTGCTCGCGATTTATTACATCATCATCATCAACAGCCTTTAACAGTCCACTTCTAGACATAGGCCTCTCCTTAGAAAGGACGTTTTGGCCTACTATACCACGCTGGCCAGACGGGTTGGTATAGGGATGGTTTCAAGTTTTCCTTCTTGCATTGATGTTGTCTTGCGTAGTTTATCCCTTAGTCGCCTTTTACGACACTCGCGGGATGAATAGGGGTGGTGACACTCTGTATTCTTAATCTGTCACCACATTACATAAGAGCGGGTAATACCGCGGGACTCCTTTAGTCACACAATAAATATTCCGTTGACTTATTACGTAGGTTTAGAGAAACTAATGAATATTTCTTAGAACTTCGCTTTAGGTATGTCTTTACAATACGTTCATAGTTTAAATTAAAGAGAAAAGCAATTAAGCAATTGATCAAAGCTTCGCGTGACCTGAAGGCTTTTTCAAAAGGACGCTTTCTTAACATAGGAAATTAACATTACCAGTCAATATGGCAATCCTTACGACTGTTCTGGGAACGTTTCCAGAAAGCGATAATGCGGAGGAATATTGTGAAGCTTTTAGGTAAATATTTCCATCAAAATTTATCGTTTAAGTATTTAAAAGATACAAGAAATGTGTTTAAAGAAAGTCTCGATTATACCTACGAATTATTAATGATAAATTATATTTATTTTGCAAGTTTATCCCTTCTAAATCTCGTTACACATCGGACTTTACAGCTACGAAGCGCCGGCTTTCCCTAAGACTCACTCTGGGAAGAAATGACGAAACAAACCACAGAGTAGTGTATTTTTTTACCACAGAGGTTTTTTTTAACTCCGTGAACAATGGTTAGATAATAAACTATGCGAGTACAGTATAGGATCTTGGTTGGCCTTTTGAAGAAATGACTACCGTTTTGTCAGCATTTCCATATATAGATGGCATATGAGAGCAAGCCATCGTCTTACCTAACCGCTAATTGTCGAGATTAACAACCCTGAGCATGACCCTACAGCCAGCAGGACATTGAGGCAGGCCGTGGAAACACTCAAAACCACCAGAAATATACTAAATATGAACTTAAATTACAAGCCTAGAATAGTCGAGGCTTACAAAACAAATATAAGACAAAAAGTAATTCAAATTTAGTGTAAGAAAAATATAACTTACCCTTTCGTGAAACTTGCTCGCGTCGTACGATCTCTCTGAACATAAGTTATATATCTTGTAATGGTCCTTGTGCATCTGCTCTAAAAACCTGTACACCTCGTCTATGTGATTCCTGTAAACACCTTCTAATTTTTCAGCTGGAAACCCCATCGCTATGAGCCTGTCTGTGATATCTGTACACATTTGGTCAAGGAAATACCATAAGTGAAATTACAATGAAATAAATTAGTTACGATTGATAATTTTCAGTTAAGCAGTAACTTATGATTCAGTGTAGCAAGTCTCTTTACATTATGATAAAGGGTCCATGTCGGGTACGAAAAAAAGACGTGCAGATAGGTATAACACCCGTTAGTCGAAAAAAATATATATCTCCTACTAGCTGAGGCCCGTGGATTTTGTTGTAAATCGTCAGTAACGCAACGAAGCGATGCTGGTCTAAAAAAGTTAGACTAAGCTACGCCTTATGTCATCATATAGTCAAAGTTTCATCAAAATCGGTTTTGTCGTTACAGAGATTAATCGAAAAAAAAACAAAAGTTTTAAAAACTGACCTTTTGATGTAAGTAACCTTATATACTTTCATCATCAACAGCCTTTAACAGTCCACAGCTGGACATAGGCCTCTCCTTAGAAAGGAGGGTTTGGCCTACTGTACCACGCTGGCCAGACGTGTTGGTATAGGGTTGGTTTCAAGTTTTCATTCTCTTTGCATTGATATTGTCTTGCATAGTTGCTGTCCGTGTGGTGACGGATTAAGAATACAGAGTGTCACCACCCCTATTCATCCCGCGGGTGTCGTAAAAGGTGACTAAGGGATAAACTACGCAAGACAATATATACTTTCATGAGCATGAAACTGTTTATTTCTTATTACAAATAGTCTAAAGTTTGTGAGGTTGTATGGATGTTTGCTATTCTTTCCCGCAAAAAAAAAAAAAACTTTTTAATTTCACTAAATATATTATGGTTTTATTGTAATAAAAATTCTAATGTTTTCCATGAATTTTGAAAATACACAAACATTTATCATGCATGTGTTCTTTGTGAGACATGTCTAACTATTGTAGAACCTATGAATATATAAATAATGTTCTACATAATATTCGGTGAGTCTTTTGATCCCAAAAACAATATAAGTGTTCAGTTATTTGAATGATTCAACGAGGATTCACTCAACGAGAAAAATAATTGATAGGAAAACTAATATTTTTTTATGGAATTAATAATTAAATAAATAAATAAATATTTCGGACATCTTTCACACAACATTATTTAGTCCCAAACCAAGCAGAGCTTGTAATAAGGGTACTAAACAACTGATATAAATACATAAACTTTTTTTGTAAATACATGACACATAGAAAACACCCAAACTTCTAAACAAATATTTGTGAATCACACAAATATTTGGTACGAACCGGGAATCAAACCCGAGACCTCTTGATCGGCAGCCGCATACGCTAACCACTAGACCAACAAGGCACAGTCAAATTAGTGTGTACAATAGACACCACTTGTGGCCATATTGGTGACAGATTGAGTATACGAAAAGTAATCAACCCTATTTATCCCGTCGGTGTCGTAAAGGCTGTCCAAAAGAACAAACTACGCCGGACAAAAAAGAGTCCGATGAATTGAGAACGTTATCATTTTTGAAGTCGGTTAAAAAATACTGCAAAGAGAAAGAAAACTTGACATTACACACCGAGATTTTTTCTTAAATTAAGAAGTGCAGCAGTGGTTCCATCAAAATGGGAGGACCCTCCGACCACACCATGTGTATATACCGATCGACGCGAGAATTTCTATATCGCGATTCAGGATTAGTAGTTACTTTGTAACTCCGTAGTTCAAAGTTTCTTCGTTAGATGGCGCTGTTGTATTTTTCGCTTTAGCTGTATGTGGAAGTCGCCACAGTGGTTTCTTCAAAGGTTGAAGATGTAAATGTTTGTTAATAGCTTACAATACATGCTGAAGCGAAGGACACCGCCATAACAGTATAGAAAAGAGTTGATTTATTCTTGTACGATTAATATAAAAGTGCTGATCTGTACACATATTTCCAATATATTATAATTTGCATTATAAATCTCTGTCTACAAAATTCCAGATGTGCAATAGCACTTTACTGAAACAGTGTCAGCAGAGTTTTAGCATACGCTTAGCATTTATGCTCGGTTTGTGAACTTTTTTTGACACAGCTAGTGGACACCCATATATAGGGCAAAGAAAAGATTGTTTTGCTTTCTTTGGTCACATTAATCAATCCCAATTAATAAAATTGAAATGTCTGTATGTAATATAAAATGAAGAGTTTATACGGTACTAACATAAAAAAAACATTTTTAAAATGTTTGTCTGTCTGTCTATTTGTTCCGGCTAATCTCTAGAACGGCTGAACCGATTTTGACGGGACTTTTAATGGCAGATAGCTAATGATATAAAGAGAGTAGGAGAAAGTAGAGGCTACTTTTTAGTTGTTGTAAATGCATAACGACAACTGCGACAAGAACGGAGCCTTACCACTCCTGTTCATCCCGTGAGTATCGTGAGAGCCGACTTATGGAGCCAACTTTACAGGCCAACGGCACTCCAAAAAAAATCTCGAAAGAAATCCGCAGCGTGGCATAGTATTCCTAAACCACCTTTTTAAGGAGAGGCCAATGTCAGTGAAACATACATAGTGGTTTGGAATGTTGTAGTTCTACGCAACGGTTAAGATTGAAAGAAAAATGCGATTTACGATAAATAACTGTTTGCGGTTTCAGTGGACTGTAATTTTTAGATGCGGGGTTTACAAAATGGTGGTCAAGTATTTTCTACTATGACCTAGGTGATGCGTTGCTGAGCTGACTGACGATTCGCGACAAAGGGACATGAACTGCCCTCAGGAACATGAGAATATGGATAGGCAGTTCAAAATAGATACAGGACTAACCTCTCTCAGTGGCGCCTTCTCGCGTTGGGCCTGCCGGCTGCTTGGCCCAAGTCACTAGGCTTGTCACTGTCCGTAATGACACACCTTCCACGACGGTTTGAAGCGAAGGACGAAAGCACGTCTGTATATGCGGGAGCTCGCGAACACGTCAGCTCAACCTGAATGCGTGGAGTCTTGACACGACCTCTTCGCGCGGAGGTCGACGGGGTTCTCGGTCAAACGTCAACTTACAATTGACATTTGACATAACAATACGACGTTTCGTATTGGTCGGCCATTCTTCTTGCGAGGTACCAGGAAGGACAGTGGCTAGGATTGGCGCGTTCATCAATCAGCTTAGCGTGACAAATAACAAAAGGCCAAAATGGCGCATCCATTCCCCCCGGCTTGAAGGAATTGATTCCTTCAAAGATTAAAGAAAGCGCGAACAATTACTAGGTAAGCGAAAAACTCTATGTTGATGCGATGCGAAAAAAGATGAGCCCAACTATATGAGCGAAACCAAATGCGTACAATAGGAGCCCAACCATATGAGCGTAACTAAATGCGTACAATAGGAGCCCAACTATTTGAGCGTAAAATATATCCTAAACTAAACTAAAATATATTTATATAACCTAACCTAAGACGTTATTCGCGATAATACTTATTGGCTAGGTAAAGGGCACAGACGTACAACCGGGCGCAAATACGATCCGGTAGCAGTCCTAACTCTTGCGATACGAACCACTCCATCAGTGGCCGGAAACACTTCTTCAATAACCCCTAAAGGCCAGTGAAGAGGCGGCGCGTTTTCCGTATTTATAATAACGACGGTCCCTACGGTTATCGGGCTATGCGGTGTATTGTATTTATTCCGAGACTGCAAAGTATGCATGTATTCTGCTCGCCATCGTCTCCAAAAGGATTGCACTAATCCAGTCTGTAAGTCATGTCGAGACCGAATATTAAGCTTGTCATCTTCGATGTCGCGCGCGGGTAAGTAACGTAAGGGTGTCGTATTTAGAAAGTGTGCGGGCGTTAATGCAAGATCCTCTGAAGGATCGCTAGAGATGGTGCGGCATAAGAGACTTTCTCAATTTGAGCCAGCACGGTGGTCATCTCTTCAAACGATAGATAAGATTTGCTCACCGATAACGCGGAATCTGAGTCTTAAGACCCTCAATGTTAGCCTCCCAGTTACCTCCAAAGTGCCCAGCGGCAGGCGTGTTTAGTAACCAGGTTATGAGATTCTCAGCTAATGTGTGAGCATACTCACTAGTGAAGTCTTTGGACTTTAGAAGCCCATAAAGTTCCGAAAGTGTGCGTTTAGCGTGTGCGAGTGCGTGTGCGAGTGTGTATGCTAGTGTGTGTGCGAGTGCGAGCGCGAGTGCGCGTGCGAATGCGGATGCGAGTGCGAATACGAGTGTGGGTGCGAGTGCGTGTGCGTGTGCGTGTGCGAGTGCGAATGCGCGTGCGAGTGCGAATGCGAGTACGAACTTGAGTGCGAGTTCGAATGCGAATGCGAGTATGAGTGCGAATGCGAATGCGTGTGTGTACGAGTGTGAGTGCGTATGCGAACGCGAATGCGAGTGCGCGTGCGAATGCGAGTGCGTGTGCGAATGCGAGTGTGTGTGCGTGTGCGAGTGAACGTACGCGTGAGAATGCGAATTCGAATGCAAGTGCGAGTGCGTGTGCAAGTGCGTGTGCGAATGCGAGTGTGTGCGAGTGCGAGTGCGAGTGCGAGTGCGAATGCGAACGCGAGTGCGCGTGTGAGTGCGTGTGCGAACGCGAATGCGAGTGCGCGTGCGAAAGCGTGCGTGTGCGAGTGTGAGTGCGTGTGCGAATGCGAATGCGAGTGCGCGTGCGAAAGCGTGCGTGTGCGAGTGTGAGTGCGTGTGCGAATGCGAATGCGAGGGCGCGTGCGAGTGTGTGTGCGTGTGCGAGTGCGTGTGCGCGTGTGTAGGCGAATGCGAGTGCGAATGCGAGTTCGAATGCGAGTTCGAAAGAGCTATAATAGCTCAGAGAGTGTATGTGAAATATGTGTACGCGGTGCGTGAAACGGACTCGACGTGAGACCGAAACATACGCGATTAAATTCACAAACCTCAAGCGGTTTATCAGGCGAAACCCGATATAATATGCGTTGAAATCGGCGATCATATTCGCAAACTTCAATGTTTAGATACATTAGCCGAACGTCGGCTGAAAGTGCGATTGGAAATAAGCGGAAATTAACAATTATATTGAACAAATTGCTTTGTAAGTTCTGCCCGTTATGTCAACTTTGCGGGGGCACAACCTACAATAACATAACCCAACACGGTCTCTAACGCGTGTGGTGCGGTGAGCGTGGAATTACCTTGAACCTTGGAACCTAACATAAGATGTGGAAAAATAGAGGCGCCGATCAAAATGTCAATATCAGCCGGCTTGTGATATGAATCATCAGCTAAGGGTAGATTGTCAAAATTTACAAGCGTCGGCGTATCAACAGTGACAGTCGGTAAGCGTTCAGTGATTTTATCGACTACTAGTGACTCCATATCAAATTTAACATTTTTATTAAAGCGCGAATAAAATTTTAATTGTACAGAACCCAGTGTCGTTTTAGTAGAGCCCCCAATTCCCTTTACTATAGGCGCGGACGGTCTTTGGTTCAAGTTTAATCCTAAGCGGTTACAACAATGGCGCGTTACAAAATTACTCTGAGACGCACTGTCTAACAGCGCGCGGAAACTATGTTCCTTGCCATGCCTATCTTTAATTATAACCCGTGCGGTGGCGAGCAAAACCGTAGTTACGGGTGAGTGCGACATAATTTTATTGTTGCCTGATAATGAGCACAATGCAACATCATCGGCGCTGCGGGTCTCAGTGGATGACGGAGCGGGCTCCATACCCAGCTGCCGTCCCCCTCCCATGTCACTGCAAGCGCGCGGTGGCGAGGGGGTACGCGACGCGACCACTGCATGAGATGCAGTATGTTTATTTTCAAAATGTAACATCGTGTGATGTTTTTCTTGACAGGTTTTACAACGCGAATTTGACCTACAATTAGATGCATAATGATGTTTACTTAAACAATTTATACAGCATTTCTGCGATTTAATAAATTTAAAGCGGTCATTTGGTGTCAATTTTTGAAATGATTGACATTGATACAAATGTATATGATGCGATTTGCATAGCGGACAAACTGTTTGGTACGATTGAGTTTGAGCGGTATTAACGTACGTATTTGTTGACTTGCACTGTGGTGCGGGCGGCGACATTGGCGTCGTGTTGGCTACGCGGGTACGCGGTTCGACTTTCGGTGTGCGTTGTATGATTTTTGCCTGATCGCGGACGAATGAAACTAAACTATCGAAAGACGGAATTTCAGAACCTCGACTTTCCAACTCAAATGCGCGAGCGGTTTCATGATCTAACTTTTTCAACGCTAAATATAAAAACAATAAATCGGAGAGGTCGTTGACCTTAAGATTTTTAAGCGCCGCGACTGACGATGCGAATTTATCTATAAACATCTCGAGGCCCACTACACTGGGAGCACTCAAAGGTTTAAGCTCGAACAGCTGATCCAAATAGGAGCACGACAGCGCGCGTTTATCTTCATACCTATTTATTAAAGTATCTAAAATCACTTTATAATTTTCGGCACACGGCGTAATGCCTGCGAAAACAGTTTGAACCTTACTGTTTAATTTACCTATTAAGTAATGTAATCTTTCTGAGTCGGTCAACTTCGGGTTCTCATGAACGGTGTTTTTATAAGCCGCGTAAAACAACGGCCAAGTCTTAATATCACCACTAAAGTGGGGTAGTTCTATTGGCGGCAGTCTAGGCCTGTCACATGTGTCGTGTCCCAGGCGAGGCTCGTTCACGGCAATCAGTTTTGCCGCGCGTTTAATTCGACCGTAAAGATGATCGAATGACAGTAATGGTTGGTAGCTAATCGTATATTTAGGATTCAACTTTAACTCAATCGTATTAATTTGATCTAAGATTAACTCAAAATCTATGCGTAATTTATCTAAAGTCTCGAGTTCACACAAAAAACTTTCCCTTTCAAACTCACTGGAAAGATTCTTACATCCATCTGCAATAGATTGGATGCGTGAGAACATAAGATCTCTTTTTGCGTGTAGAAGCGCTAACTTACTATCGTCCGGCATGACGATAAGTAACAGCTGTTATCAATATAACAAACGAATAATATGATAATATTAGTAATACATACTTATTTTTATTTTATTGTATATGCGACTAACAGATAACTTGCAAACTTATACAGCTATGTAGTTACACTCTATGCGATGCGAGAAATATATAATTATAATCAATTATAACCAACAAGTTAGTAATAAGGTATCCGAATAATACCTACCTACTTTAACGTATTTACTAAGTTGCAAGTCTGTGCAATATTAACGAAGATCGGGTACGACCGATATTTATTTTTATTGTAGTACCTACGAATTTTGATATATTAAGAAAAAAGTTCTAGAAATGTAATTTCTATTGAATGCTACAGGAAACAAACAATGCGTATATGATATGCGATATATAACTAGCCTGCGATATATATTAGTAGCTATTGCGGTAATCTTAACCAATGGTAGTGTATGATTGATCGAATCAGATGCCTAGCACCTTTTGCATTGCGGTTAAAAGCGAAAATATAAGTAGGTGCTAGCTAATCTAACAAATGTTTTATCCGGCTCGAAGGACCATAAATAATGGTTTGGAATGTTGTAGTTCTACGCAACGGTTAAGATTGAAAGAAAAATGCGATTTACGATAAATAACTGTTTGCGGTTTCAGTGGACTGTAATTTTTAGATGCGGGGTTTACAAAATGGTGGTCAAGTATTTTCTACTATGACCTAGGTGATGCGTTGCTGAGCTGACTGACGATTCGCGACAAAGGGACATGAACTGCCCTCAGGAACATGAGAATATGGATAGGCAGTTCAAAATAGATACAGGACTAACCTCTCTCAGTGGCGCCTTCTCGCGTTGGGCCTGCCGGCTGCTTGGCCCAAGTCACTAGGCTTGTCACTGTCCGTAATGACACACCTTCCACGACGGTTTGAAGCGAAGGACGAAAGCACGTCTGTATATGCGGGAGCTCGCGAACACGTCAGCTCAACCTGAATGCGTGGAGTCTTGACACGACCTCTTCGCGCGGAGGTCGACGGGGTTCTCGGTCAAACGTCAACTTACAATTGACATTTGACATAACAATACGACGTTTCGTATTGGTCGGCCATTCTTCTTGCGAGGTACCAGGAAGGACAGTGGCTAGGATTGGCGCGTTCATCAATCAGCTTAGCGTGACAAATAACAAAAGGCCAAAATGGCGCATCCACATAGTTAAAACCTTTTAAGCCGTTTACCTTCTGAACATAAACTTACAGTTTGACATTGAAGTCGAAATTTTTTTTTTAATGATAGCCTACCAAAGTGACTCTAAGAGTAGGGATCACTATCCTCATTGTGAGTGCTAACAATTGTGACCCAGACCATGGCGGCTTAGTGAGATGCTTTTGCATAATTGCGCCTCTTGTCTCACACTCACCAACGAAATACGATAACACGAATTCTTTCATTTTTATGTTAGTCTTCTGTGTGAGGGTAGTACTGCCCCGGTAGGGCTGGCCCATTCGTGATGAAATCAGCATGGCTCTATTTAAATGTTGCGTCTAACGCGAACAATGTATATAGAAATAAAATAACAATTAATGGTCACTTGGTCTAAATTTAAAAGTGTATTGTGTAGAATATTAAAATAATGATTACATGACGTCATCATTAAACACAAGGCATATCCTTCAATTGCTTTGAAGTTACAATAATGATAAGTTTTCCTTATCATTATTCTAACTATATTAATTAACTAAAGCGTTATCCGCATTAGATTAAATCATAAACTTCTAATAAGGAGTCTTTCAAACACACGTGACTGACTGTGTCAGCCTATGACAACAACTGGTGCAATCCGGTCGAAATGTGGCACAACCAATTTATCGTCCCCCAAAACATTTTATTGCACAGATATTGGTATTTTTATTACTGCCTAGAAAATACAAAAAAAAAACTATAACCCTAAAATTGATACCTTATTTATTAAAATAAAAGATCTGTAGTTTAGGCTTACGGTGGAACATACAAACATATTATATACATATCCTGCCAAACTATTACCCTACCTTTTTGTAGTCGGTTAAAAAAAAGAAGGAGGTTCTCAATTCGTTGGAATCTTTTTTTATGTTTTATGTATGTTCAGCGATAATTCCGTCGTTTATGAATCGATTTGCATTAGGAATGGGCGTAGCTTACAGGTGGTCCCATCGTCCCACGACCATATCGGGATCTGATGATGGGATCCCAAGGAAATCAAGGGAACTCCTCAAATATCATAGGCACAATTGACACGATTTGGGTACTCGGGATAGTTTGTCTTTGAAGTCGGTTTCTTTTTGATAAATTATGCTTATATTCTACCAATTCATTTCTATAGCACCCTTTCCTATCATGACTTTCGCTTCTTTCCTATCAATACTCCGAATTTGCCTACATAATTGCTGAAGTTCAATTGAGGGCCAATAGTTTTGCCCTCTGAACGCTTTCCCGTCACATCAGCAGCCTTTAGCCAGTTCACTGCTGGACTTCTGTGAAAGGGGGTTTCAGGACAGACAGCTTGGTATAAAGTTTGTTTTAACTTTTTCTTCTTCTTTGCATATGAATTTGCCCTGTGTAGTAAACTTCCTTATTCGGTTGTTACGAGGATAATAACGGGTGGTTACACTCTGTATTCATCCCATGAGCGTTTGGGTTGATACGTCACCACGCAGAGAATCAATGGATCAGTATTTATCTATCCTATATCATATCAAGTCCGTGTGGTGACGGATTAGGAATGCAAAGTGTCACCACCCCTATTCATTCCATGGGTGTCGTAAGAGGCGACTAAAGGAACAAAATATGCAGCTAACATCACTGCCAAGAGAAGGAAAACTTGAAACAAGCCCTATACCAACCCGTCTGGCCAGCGTGGTATAGTAGGCCAAAACCTCCTTTCAAAGGAGAGGCCTATGTCCAGCAGTGGACTGTTAAAGGCTGTTGATGATGATGATATCATATCAAGATGCTTTAAAGTGCATCAGTCAATGTACCCAGCTAACACGTGAACAAAATATTTTAGCCGGTCAGTTATTTGACTCTCTACAATGTAGGTACATTCATGTAGATACAATGACAGGCTAAGGTTATTGTATGCATTTGTGATTTTAATTACTGGGCAAAGTACATGAGTGTGTAATTCACAGTTGGACACTAAAAATAAATATACCAGAGCGATTTCAACAATATGGCTGAACAAATAAAATAAGATACGAGAATCCTTGTTTTAGGAGATTTGTTATTTCCTAGCTGAATCCTGCTGTCAATAGCGGGGTGAAGCTTGTTTAAAAAAAAGTTGGATGTTACTCCTTATTTATATCATCAGCTATCTGCCAATGTTCGTCTCGTCCAATAGCCGTCAGTTAACCTGAGAGTTGAGCTGGAAGACCTGGAAGAGCTCATAGCCAAGTGGCCTTAGGTAATTGGAAACAATCAATGATGGTAAGCAACGACGGCGCGGTCAGACCTAGATGGGTGACCGTACGTTAAGCAGTCATAAGATAGCAGTCGTGAAGCTTAGTTGGAGGCCTTCGGGCGGCTAAAAAAATCCAAGGTAAGATAACGTAGATACAAAGTGTCTTGCCAGTCCCTAACCCGCATTCGCCAGCGTGGGGACTTATGGGGACGTTGGCTTTAAGCCTCACCTGAGAGGAGATTCGAGCCCAGCAGTGGAACATAATAAATTGTCGATGAAACCGCATGGGGTTGGTAAGACTAGAGATTTGCATAACTCCAATAAATCCAATATAATATACACATATTTATATAGATATTTCCAAAAGTTCCAAAAATTTAATCTTTCGTTACCAGTAATTTGGCCAATATTTGAGCACATATAGTTTTTACCTTTGTTGTAAGTAGATGCTCCTACTATGTTGTACCCACTGTAGGCTGTTGTTTTTTTTTTTAAATTAGCTTATGTTCTAATTTTAAATCACCTTAATTTGCATCAGTCCTCTAACATGGTGTATAGTATATTAGTGGCAGCACCTTACCCCCATATCAGGTTTATAAACATTAAAACTATGTAAACATTGGCGATTTGAAAGGAGTGGCCGCGAGTTTTTATTGCCATGTTCTTTTCTCCGGCTCTACCTATTGTTTGCGAACATGGCATAAATGTACATGTAGAATCTTGACCTGTCACAAGAGATGTATTGCATCCTAAGTGAATAAAGAAATTTGAATTTGAAAAAAGAACCTCCTTCATTTTCTTGAGGTCGGTGGTTAAAAAACTATGTACCTATCCAGCGTCTATTTATGTATTTTTTTAATTGCTATTAAACATTACCTCCGCGCATATTCAAAATTCCTTTTAAACTTCTAGATTTATTATGAACTATTCTACTAATACTTTTTTAAGTTAGCAACTTGAGCAACAAAACGCAGTCTTCATTCATATTATTTCCTAGTACTTTTTAATGTCATGCTATTATTACAAAGATAGGTGTTAAGTTATCTAAATTTGCTTAAATTTGCGGTAATGATGAAGAGTCTATCATCACACCTTTATGTGGTTAGTTATCAGTCCACATAATTAACCAGCTAAGAAGCTAGTAATATCGTTTTTGGAATTTGACTGCACGGTTGGCCTAGTGGTTTAAGCCACGCCGCTTTCTTTTCGGCCAAGTGTTCTGGGTTCGAATCCCACATGGGACTACACTTTGTGTGATCCACACATTGTTGTTGTGAGTCTGGGTGTTCTTTGTGCACGTTTCATATATTTATGTTAAGTCCCCTGCGACACAGGATATATATTCCTAATACGGGAATAGTCTTTTAAAAACCAATTTAAAAAAAATACAAATTACTACATGCAATAGAATTGGAATAGTGTGGAATTTGCCGAATCGAAATACACCTCGTAGTTACGAAAAAAATAATGTCGCCGATTACGTCACAACCGTTCGAAGCGCCGACGTCTAACAGTTTCATTGCCATGGCAACACTCGTAGACCAGTGTACAGTGCAATACACTATCACAGACATCTGTTGCAATCCGTTTCAAAAAGGTTGTTGCAAAACGTCCATCTTATTATGTAAAACTATGGCGAACTACTTTAAATACTTGTGTTTTCTAACGTAAAATAATGTTTAACATCAAATGCTAATTAGTGGTGACATATAACGCTTGCTTTTATATTTATTTAGGTATGGCAAATAAAAAAAAGATTTCCTTTTTTTTGTTACCCTAGGCAGGCCATGATACGTAAACGGATTTAAAAAAAAAACTTTTTTATTTCTCCTCGTTTGATTCAATTAAAATTTTAAGGAATAATACCTCACACCCTTAAAGGTGGATGGATACGTTAAGGGGGAAAATATATACTAACTAGCTCATGCTCGCGCCTCCGCTCGCGTCCTAGGGTTATAAAAAATTGATGTTGGTCGATTCTCAGACCTACCCTATGTCCACACAAAATTTCATACAAATCGGTCCAGCCGTTTCGGAGGAGTATGGGAACGAACATTGTGACACGAGAATTTTTTATATAAGACTAGCTGATGCCCGAGGCTCCGCTCGCACCCTAGGAGTATAAAAAATAGATGTTGGCCGATTCTCAAACCTACTGAATATGCATATAAAGTTTCATAAAGATCGGTCAAGCCGTTTCGGAGGAGTATGGCAACGAAAACTGTGACACGAGAATTTTATATATTAGATTTATTAATATTTCAGCGTGATATAGGAAACAAAACATAGTAAGCTTAAGTGGCAGTGGGCTGGCCATATTAGCCGAAGAACCAACCGTTGGGTTAAACGGAATCTTGAATGGAGACCGCGTCTCTGCAATAGTTGAACCTGGCCTGTGGACGTCCCACAGGTCAGGTGGAGTGTGTGCAAGACGGCTAGCAGAAGCTGGAAACGAGAAGCCCAGGATCAAAAAGCGGCGTGCAATTGGAGAAGCCGATGTTCAGCAGAAGACTGCGATAGGCTAATGATGATGATAGGTGCATTGAGGTTAATGAATAAAAATTAATCATCGAGAGGCAAATAATACAACGGGCCTGAGGCTCTAGTGGTTAGTGAAACGCAGCATGACTCTACTATCTTGAGTGTAATTATTTGTCATAATGGTGGGCAAGGGAAGTAGGCTTATCTTCCTGAATTTTCAGAAGAAAATAACAGAGTTGTAAGAAGCTTTTCTGTAGTCGCTTAAATGAGGAAATAATTTATTGTTGACTTATAAAATAATATTAATACAAGTGAAAATGTGAATATCGTGACTAAATGCAAAAGGTCAGGTAAACAGGTGCAAGTTAATTACAAGTATGGTCGTATTGAGGCAAGTTGAAAAGATGCAAGGGCAGAGAGCTAACTTAACTCAATGCCAATGTTGGAATGTGCTGTGTTCTGTAACTGTGTTAACTACATTTATAATAAGACTAGCTTTCACCCACGACTCCGCCCGCCTTTATGTCGGTTTTCGGCGTAACTAGTAGTCTAGTAGTGAATTTTCATCAAAATCCATTCAGCAGTTTTTCAAGTCATACATACTCACAAACTTTCGCGTTTCTAATATTAGTAGGATATAATGGGTCTGAGAGCTGGTAGACGTCTTGGAGTAGGTCTTTTAGGCATTTCGAAATTGGTCAGGTACCTCGCCCATCGTATCCTAATACAGAAATGCAGACCTGGTTTGAGGGTAGAGGTCATTTAAAAACCTAGGGGTTCTTATAAAACGTAAAATAAATTGCTGCAAAAAATATTTGACAGTATTTCACCAAATATACTCATAAAAGTACAATATAATCGGGACTTCATAAGAAAATCAGTTTTTATTTTATTCTCTGATTCTTCCGGCTAAACCCTGAAACGACCAAGCCGATTTCAACTGGACTATAGTTGATGTTATAAAGAGTAAGAAAGGATTCTTATATTTAAAAAATAATTTAGTATAAAACTAAAACCAATAAAATAGCAAAAACCCTGTGGATAAAACCGAGGGGAGTGCACCGTCCTGAATAGAGGACTAGAGAAAAAATTGTAAAGAGAACAAAAAAACCAAGCGCTGCCGTTAGCTACAGAATAATTTCGATCTTAAGAATGATACAATACAAACAACTTCAATGTGTTTGAGTGAATAAACTGACTGAGACTGTTTTACTATCTCATTCTTACCGACAGAACTGAACACTCTAAGTGTGTTAAATGAAGAAGGCAAGGGGGTTGCTACTTCTAGAGGTTCAATTTAAAGATGGATATGTGAATGTAGCCGTAACTATTTTTCGCTCGCGGCTGCGCCCGTTATTAAAATCTGTTGGCTCCGCCCGCGTCTATGTCGGTTATGAATAATGTAACCAAAAATTGTAATAACAATGTTGGAAAAGAGTGTCCATGGAGTTTCTTGTCTGTTCTTCTCCATAGGATCTACGAATTGGAACAGACACTTAGCTTCACGACTGACTACTGACTACTTGACGTTTCAAAAGTGCCGTTGTATTGGTGTATTTGAAATAAAAATGGTTTGATTTGATTTGATATCGCGGTAAAAAGTAGCCCATGTCCTTTCTCAGGCTTTCTGTTTTTTGATTTTATTGGGAACAGACGGACAGACGTGACGGAGCACTTTATTTTATAATATGAAGTGATACCAGTCAGTTCACAAGAATAAAATTCAGAAAACAAAATATGTTTTTGTGAACTGTATCATATCAATTTTGCCTCATCAAAACCTGAACACCAAACATTGGCCTCTTGCGATCCTTATCAACACATACACCTTCCTTGCCTTGTTCGAATATAGCTTTAATTAATGCAAGTCTGTTATGTAAATTTAAATAATAATTTTAACTTTCATTTCATAATCGTAGTATATAGCTGATTGAATAAAAAAATATTAAACTGGTGTAGAACTATTTAGAAATAACTTTCATGAATATTATTCAAATTAGCTAGCATGCGACGCGGTAAGTCTCAACTTTCAACTTTGAGGTCATTTAAATGAGATGTGAGACTTTATTGAACGCGCACCAAGAATCCTCAAGATACATCCGCCATATTAAATTATTATTAATTACTAACAATAAATATAGACAACTTTCTTCGAAAAGCGAATATATTAAATTCACAAAGATTTTATTAACTTTAACAGAACCTCACTAAATGTTATCTTTCTACGATAATAAAATAAATTAAAAATGCAGATATTTTAAATAATCTAATTTAATGAATGGTCAAAAATAGCTTCCCTCACCACACTGGTATTTTACTTTTTTTATAATTGACGTCTGTTATGTCAAAAGAACGCTCTTTTGATAGCCGCCGAGTGACAGCTAAATGACAGGTCGCCTCAAGCCATAGTATTGAGTTACAACACTAGGATAATAGACTATGTACTTATAAATGCGAATAGTGATTGCAAGACATTCGGTTTGTACGCGCTCAAAATATTAAATCAAGTTGCAATTTTCCATGTTGCTTTCAAACTACCAAACGGACTCGGTTACCAAGCAGAGCCTAACTGTGTGTAGAGCATGGTAACAGCGCAAAAACATAATACAAACAAAACAATACAAAGATTTCTGTTCTTTTTTTAAATCGATTACGTGGGGTACGCAAGTATGACAAAACAGGTTTTATTTCAAAAAATGACGGAATTAGACATGCATTGTTTCACCCGTCAGGTTTTATAAAATCGGCTAACTTTTTTTTTCGGTGTTTACAGTAATGAATGCTGGTCATTAAGATTTTTTTTTTTTGGTTGAAGTTGATATTGAAATCATTGTGAATTCGAAATGCAAAACAAAATATGACTATACTGCATGACATAGGTTTCGTTTAAAAGTGTTTTGAGGGCGTGGCGTGTTACAACGCGTCATCGTTCTATCAAGGACAGACCTGTGTCGGTCGGAGCTTCCGTGCAAAGCTTTCCAAAAGAACCTTCAAAAACGACATAGCTACAACTTTAATTCACTTAATACATTTACAATTGTTGAATAATACAAAAACAACACGTAAAGAAGCGATACAAATTCCTTCACTATATATGGAAGCTGATTAATTGTCATTTATGTTCTAGAATACGTTTTACGCTCTTTGGTGCATTTTTGCACGACGCACTGATGTCATGAGGAAAGCAAAGAGCTGGTGTAATTAACACGTATACTAACTAACAAGACTAAAACCACACATTAGATTATTCTTAAACAGATCAAGAACTACATAGAAACCGCCAACAATGAAATAAATCACCGTAATAATATGTAAAGTACTGATAGCATGAAATTGCATACATGGTTACAGTCACTGAAGATGATGGTCATTGCATGAAAAAAGGAATATGCCAGTGGAAAAAAAAAAACAAACATGACGAGTGAAAACGAACGAAGCGATATGGTCGACGAATGAAAAAAACGAGAATCATTTACGTAATTGCTTGTTGCTATGGCAGTTACAACAGCGCAATTGAGTTTAAACATTTGATCTAACGCAGCGTACCATTTGTACAGAAAACACGCTTTCAACTCGTACATAGGCTCTTGAATAAATCCCCCTTTCTGAACTGGCTTACAGAGCAATAACCTAAAGAAATCCAATTACACAAAGAAGCGCGGCGCTGACACGTGAAAAAAGATTATGAACCATTTGTGAGTGCACAATGTGAATTATGTATGCACGTAGCTATGACGTGAGCATGAATCACCCCAGGTGACCTAGATATATATATATAGACAGTTCAATAAGTGTTTAAATTATGCAATTGGAGACGTCCATTTGTCGTTAAAAGCGGAAATAAAAATCGATCGACCCACAACTGGTGCGGTTACCCTAATCAAACTTTTCTAATCTTTTATTACTTTTGAATAGTCTACTGTTTATTGTTTTATAATCTGATTAACACTTGATTATCTTTTTTTTGTTCAAATACCTTTTATGTTATAAAACAATGAGGGGAGAAATAATAAAATCCGTAAAAGCGTGTTACGTTTCCTTACAAATAAATGGGAAATGTGTCGGCATTTCAATTCAAAATGCTCAGTTATAATCAGTTTCTGTTTACGTCATAACGTGTTCGTAACAGGAGCTGTTCCTCTGGGACCGAGGATCATTTCGTGTCGAATGTTGCGCAAAATCAATGTCAAAATCCAAGTGGCTAGATTTGACGAGTTCAATAGATTAATGGGAAGAAGCTTTAAAGTAATAAAACTGTAATTATTGTTAATGAACGGCGTAGATTTCTCAGTCGTCGAATCATTATTTCGTGTCGAAATTGATCTTTTTTTTTCGTGAATACGTTTGACATTTGAGAGACGACAATAGATGATATTTTTTTATTATGTTGGCAGTATTGTACAATGTGACGTAAAGTGCACAAAACGCTACACCTAAAATTCGCTCTGTTCAGCTGTTTCTAGCTCAAATTCTTGCTATTTAATCACCATATTACTAAATTATTACATGCATCCAATTAAGAAGTTGTAAGAAAATAACAAATGTAATTACTTTATGAGTGTTTTTTTATTATAAAAATTTAATTATTTGACCGATATAATTATGTTCTTAAATTTAAACTGAAACATGGTTACATTATTTAATGGTATATATAAAATGGCGGGATTAATTACCAGACTAAAAAAATAAAATACGTGGCAATTTTTTTTATTTTCCGTCACTATACACAAATATTGGTTTTACTGTATGGACTGCAAAATTCAAGCCTTGATTTTCTTGGTAAAGAAACAGTGTCGTGAAGGTAAGTGACTACCGTCATATGTGACCACTTGCAACTTAAGAGTGAGTGTCTTTGCCAGGACTATTTCCTGTTGTTATCAGTTACACCACTCTGGGCAAGTCCCTAAGCTGCCAAACATCACTCTGTCACGATTTAAGGCTTTTAAAATGTTAATTAAAAAAACTTTGGTTGTAATTTATCCATCACTCTCTTCATTCGCTACTCAGCTCTAGCATGCGGCATCTATATCCGTTGTCGTTGTATGAACTAGTCCACGTCCTTCCTCAAGATTCAAAGCATCTCCATGTCACATTTCATTAAAATCAGTGCAGCAGGTTGAACGGTGAAAGCGTAACAGACATACAGACGGATAGTTACTTTCAGATTTATATTATTACTAGCTGCGCCCCGCGGTGTTACCCGCATATCATTATGGTTGCTATGCAAGTTTGCTATGCATGGCATCCTGTAAAGTTTTGACAGGAGAGAAACAGTGATACATTTTGACATCTACGATTTAATGTATTTTTATAAACACCAGCTTTCGCCCGTGTATCTCGATTATTGCAGTAAAAAGTATCCTATGTGTTATTCTGATATATAAGCTGTAAAGTTTCATCCAAATCCGTTTAGTAGTTTTTGCGTGAAAGAGCAACAAACATATGTACATATACACACATACAAACTTTCGCGGCTCTAATTAGTTTGGGATCAGACATCCGCGTATGAGATATGAAAACTTAATATTATTAAAACTTTCTACAAATTGCGTGCTTTTTAGAACTTTTTTTGGAAACAAAACTAGATTGCTATCCTTTACGAACTATCACGTAATATACAATTTGTGGCCAAGCAAGTTTTTCACGTTTGCATAGTAGGTGGGTAGTTATTCAATCATTGGCTGTTGCTAAGCTGAATTTGCATATTGAATATGTATATTTGAACACAAGTTGGCAATAGATTTTTTTTGTTGTCTCGGCGCTTTCAACTTTGACCTGGAGTCAAGTCTGCTTTCATCTAGTAATACTAATTAACTCTTAAAATAAACTCAATCTGTTATTCTTTTCATAATTTTATTTAGTGTCAACGCGGAATTTCTAAAAATTGTTAGGTGTGTTTCAGACTGGTTATAGCCAGCTGCTTGCCTGATAGCATGCTTCCACTTCATGGATTTTCAGAAAGAACGCCGAAAGAAGGTAAATTGTGATATAAAACACGAATATAGGGCGACTAAACTACGGACAACATCATTGCAAAAAGAAGAAGTAAATTTTAAACAAATTCTATACCTAAACTGGTATGGTAGGCCTAAACTCAATTTTTAAGTCTTGAGCAGTGGACTGTAAAAGGCTGGATGTGATAAACAAAAGAGTTTGGATACGGAACATCTCGAAATCTCGGCAATGTAAAAACACTAAGTCTACGAGTAATTAGATCACCTGAAATATCAGTCAATCAAAGATTGTCAATCTCCCCTGAAATCGGGAAATTGTGGGGAAAAGGTGCTCCGGTAACTTCACTCACTAGTTGTAAAGCAAATAAACTGTACACCGATATTGATCATGTAAGACATCTATTATCTAATTTATTAACCCCAAACTGTCTCATCGTAAGATAAGAATCTTGTGTGTGTAATCAATTTGTTTGCAGCAACACTAGATTTAAACGACTAATTCCAATTCCAACAGATATGTAGCCGGTTTGCATATTCATTAGACTACTACTAAACCAAGCAAACGATTATATTTATTTAAACCTAACAAAAAGGTATAACAATGGCGAACTTAATGTTTTTTATTTGTGTAAGATAACAAAATTGTCTATGAACTAAACAATGAGTGATGCTACATGGTTGGTATTACCATCGTTACCTATAGATCTTTATCGTTATGGTACTATTTGGAGGTTGGAGGCCATGGGAACTCTATGCGTGACGTCGTTATCTTATTCAAAAAGGGAATCCTACAGAACGAGATACTTGCGTAAGCCGTTGAGTAAAACAAAAACAAAATAATTGGCTCGCAAGCACTGACACAATCATCATTTTATTCTTATTTTAAAATCTTGGTTTCAAAAAAAAACAAAGCTAACGACGGACTGTCTAAAGCCTAAAAGTAATTAAAAGAGGTTCAAAGCGTATTGTTTTAAATTAACAATTGTTGCTATGCACGTTAAACTCGTAATATAATTTCACTGCCACATCTTTAAGCGCGACCTTGAGCTCAACAAGTTAAATAATGCTTTATATGGAAACGATGCGAAAAACCTGCATTTCTTATTTTACTGAAACAAAGGCCAATGAAAAAAACTTGATACGAATCTCACATTCGTAGAATATTAAGCGTTTTTATAACACTTGGTTATTGAAATGTATTAAGATAATATTTTAAAGAGCCTTAGTAGAGACAAAACCCGTCGGGTATCTCCGAAATGTACGTTTCACAAAATCGAAAGTTCGATTAAACAATATCAATAACTCATAGAATTATTGCTTAGTAGCAATAATTCTAGTTGTTAGTACAAATCGTCATAATCACAAGATACTTTTTCCGGACTAAGTTGGGGTTGGCTTTTGGTCTGCTACAACATGGTTTGACTTACTACGAGGAACGAACGACTGCAAACCGAGCTCTATAACCCAAATTATTGCGATATCAATTCCTGTAGATAGATGTTGTGAGAATTTTTAGGGCTACAACTAACCGTAAACTACTATCATCATCTTCCTTGCCTTTATTATTACTTAAATAATTTGGGGTCCGCTACTAGTTCAACCGGTTTCAGTTTTTCCACGGAGCGATTGGCATCGAACCTCTGCAACTAGTTGTCAGTTTATTTGAGGGCTCTAACTTCCCAATAACGATTGCCATAGATGTTCATGCCAACCGGGACCGTCGGCTTAACGTGCTCTGTGAGGCACGGCTCGTGTGGCAAACTACTAACTGCTTGAAATTAAAATCCAACCTAATATTTATAAAAAATCTTTTTTGTTACAATCTGATACAAGAAGTATATAACAAGAACAAGAAAAAAGAAATGAAACTGAATATCGAACGTATAATTTCAGGTAAATTTATGTTCATCATTAGTTTTATGACGGCAAATATCTCCGAAGGGCGGAAGTGTACGTTCATAAATTAGAAAATATTGTAATTACTGTTTTAGAGCCCTGTTGCCTCCAACGTTATCGGGGTTACACCATTCAAACATGAGCTTGAGACAAGAGATATTATATTCAATTTATCAAATAGATGAGATAAAACAAGATACAAGCTGACTGTACATGCTACTAGTTTTGGTCCGTGGGGTCGCTCGCGTTAATGACGACGATTTCTTCTTTTTTTCACTCACTAATGAAACCTCATTTAGGTTTGGACTTAACGTGTAATTTTTAATTATTCTTAGTTTCGTGTACGTGGTATTTTTTTAAACCACATTAACTTACATAACCATAATTTAGTAACGTATTTTTAAAGTTGCTAAAATTTCGCAAGAGGTCTATTGTGTCTTCAATGCTTGTAGAAAAAAAACGCACTAGAAACAGTGTATGTTAATAAACATCTACAGATTTCTTTTCTACATATCGTGTGAAGTAAAATTGAAAATGCAATATAAACGTCTTATCGCAATTGATACTCTATTTTTAGAATCGACATCATTACAATTTTATTACATCTTAAAACGCGAACGAAATGGTTCCGAAAATGTGCACATCGACCGTAAAGAATGGATTAAAACCTCAAACATTAGTACTCGATTACCGCGAGGCCACTTCAGTCAATCGCTTTTTAAAAAAAATGTTACGTCCATTATTCATCATCGGAGCTTTCATTTGTTCGAAATTTAAATGCATTATACGCGGGAAAGTTTTTGACAAAATAAAAAAATATTAAGAGACGCATTTGATTTTTAACATCATCTAATCTCCATTTGACGGATAAATCTAGCTAGCACTTAGCACTCTCATTGGTTCCTTTTTTACGAAAAGAGGACCACGAATTGCAGGAAAGAGATATTAATGGTGTTACAGATGAGAAGAGATATTTCTCCATTTACAAACTCTCATCTAATCAAATTGAAGTATTATTTTATTTTATAGGGGGCAAACGAGCAGATGGATCACTTGATGGTAGGTGATTGCCGCCGCCCATGGACACTCGAAACACCAGAGGAGTCACAGTTGCGTTGCCGGCTTTTAAGATGGGAGTACGCTCTTTTTTGTAGAGAAATTTCTGCCAAAGCACCATCAATATAGAAGACCTTAGAGGCATTTGTTATTAGGCACTTATGTCAGCTACGATCCTCCTTGAAACAATCGAACGGTTAAAAACCTTTTTTTTTTCATTGTTACCAACCATTGTTAATGGCTCAGACCTTTGTTGTATGCTAAACCTTCGGATTAGGTAGTTACATTGATTTTTTACAATTGCATAGGGTGCAACGCCCCCGCAGCCATACGTCTTGCACACTTGTAAACTCAATATGTCTCAGTGACCATTAATTAACGTCTTTGTGTAATTATAAGCTAAAAATATCTAATTGTCGTTATTCAGTAGTGAGCTAAATGACTTCTTATTTATAATTGTTGGAGTTTTATGATTTTCGAGATGTCATTTTACAAATAATCAGTGATGATGTGCAATAATTTTATTTACACTAATGCGAAATTCTATAATCTGTTACAAAACTTTAATAGATAGACATAATTTTTTTAATATGTAATATTAAAATGAAAGATGGTCCAAAATGTATGGACCATAAACCCAGAATCGATAGGGACTAAATGGGTATCAGTAGTTTCATTATATTGCACAATTTACTCCACTGAAAGCACAATGCCCAATTCAATGGGGTATAAGAGCTATAGACTGACAAAGTCTATAAAAATCATGAGTTACTTGTGATTTTTATCAGTTTATAGAATAAAAGTAATATTCTAACGGCTATAACGACAGGATTACTATACTATTATTTACTATCAACCATTTACTTATGTTTATAATTATTACTCATCACTAAAAAAAAAACAATTTTTTTTAGAAAAAGAAAACAATTCGAGCTTGCTATCTGAACTGTTAGGAGAAAGAAATGACAATAGCATGCAAAAGAGTTGTTAGTTTATGACGCCGTTTTACCGAAATACTAATGCTTGTATTGGACTCTAAACTAGTTGTACTTATTACTGCTCGACATAGTGATTACTCAGTTGTATGTTATAACTTTTATATTGTTCTTAATCAGTAATAATTATTGTTTTTGTAAAAACTGGAAACACATCATCAATCAACAAGTAACTCGTGATTTTTTCATACATATTTTGTCAGCCTATAGCTCTTATACCACATTGATTCAGGCATTGCGCTTAGGGTGGAGTAAATTGTGCATTATAATGAACCTACTGATACCTATTTAGTCGCAATCGATTCTGGGTTTTTTTTGGACCATCTCTTTTATAGGACGAAAGTTTTTGGTGCAAATGAGCTTTATATTTTTGAGGCCACATCAATATACACAATATAGAAGATAAAATAGTAAATAGACCTTATATCAAACTATTTTTATACCTACTGACATAGTATGACGATAATCATACAGCGATAGAGATAGGTCGAACAGATAACGCAATATAGGACATTTAGTTACGTGTTACGTAATATTTAGATCATCGCGAATACCTACCATCTGATCACATGGCTTGAATGCCACTGATAGTTTATGATGCTGAGACACGTTGATAATCTATAGACGTAGGTACTCAACCAATCTATAAGTACTCGGATATTCCTAAAATATGTAATCCTAAGAGCCGGGAGCTACCCACGCGTACCTCTCATACTTCACTAGTCTGGCCACAATGTTGTGGTACTCCAAATGGTGTACATTTTACAGACCAATCCAAAACGACAGCATTCGATCTGTCGTATTTTGACGGTAAGAGCGATACCGAAGGCCAAATAATAATAAATATTTCAGTCATTTTTCACACAACGCCATCTAGTCCCCAAACTAAGCAAAGCTTGTACATATTATGGGTAACTAGACAACTGATATAAATACTTAAACAACTTTTTTGTAAATACATACATATTATACATAGAAAACACCCAAACTCTGAAACAAATATTTGCGGATCACACAAACATTTGGTCCGACCCGGGGATCGAACCCGAGACCTCTTGATCAGCAGTCACATACACTAACCACTAGACCAATGATGCAAAAGCATCTCACGGCCATAATGTCAGTCACAATGCTGCATCGTTTATATTCACAACTAGCTTAGCCCCGCGTTTGTTGTAACCGCGGACAACGCCGCGGGGCTCAGCTAATCTAAATAAAGTCGCCTAAGTTTCTATCATCAGCTATATGCCAGTGAAATTCCCGTCGAAATCGGTCCAGCCGTTCCAGAGATTACCCGGAACAAACAGAGAGACAGACAAAAATCGTAAAAAAATATATTTTGGCATATGTACCGTGTATACATACATATGCATTTAGTAAAAAGTGGTTATTTTAATTGTATTACAAACGGACACTCCAATTTTGTTTATTTGTATAGATGAGCATAGCCCTTTCCATAGCACGCTGAGCAACTTTGAGCTTGTGGACAAACCGCACAGTGAGTGTCCACGTCTCGGCTCCGTATGTCATGACAGGCCAGGTGGAGTGACGATTTGCGCAAGATGGCTGGCAGGAGCTGGATGCGAGAAGCCCAAAATCGATCAAAGTGGTGTGCAATGGGAGAGGCCTATGTCCAGCAGTGGACTAAAATGGGCTGATGATGATGATGTATAGATGAGAATGGAGACATCTACTCTTGTTTTGCATCAGGCAGAGTAGAGTCACTTTGGTAAGAAAAAAAAAATTCATTCCCTAAAATAAATGTCAGTTTTAAAGACTTGCCATAAAATCACACTTATGCTCAATATACCTAGACATAATAATACAATTACAGACCTGATACAGCAAAATTAGCGAATGCTTAATTTGCGTTTTGCTGTAATATGTTATAATTATAAGCAATTAAGTGTTTAACCTTGGTTTCACTACTACAGTTTTTAGGATTACTTGCTTCAACTTAGATTTAATAGGCAGTTAAGTACGTAATGGCTTTACTAATTATAATCTAATCAACGGTTAACGTTATTTGAGTTTATCTTCGAGTTAAAACTGTTTAGATCTGTTGGTAATAATCGGGTGAAATTTACAATTATTCTTGTAAGCCGCGAGTAAGTCGCGGAGCCAAATAAAAAATTATTAAAATATAAAATTAATAAATTTATGTATTGTTTTGTTTATATGTTTGGAAATAGATCACGGTTTCGATAAATTACACCCAGACAAAACGAATGATTGTGCTCATCCCTCGAACCCACAACCTCAGACCATATCTATACAATAAGCTAAACCCAATATTAAATATTTTCCCAAAAACGACATATAAGTGTAAATTTTCAATTAAAAATTATTTAATAAATCTATCATACACAGACACAGAATCCCTTATTATCACTATTGTAAAGTGACCACAAGCTCCGAAAAAAAACAAAAAAAAAACATTTACATGACATTCAGACGCACGCACACACACACACACACACACGCAGGCACACACACACACACACACACACACACACACACACACACACACACACACACACACACACATGCACACACGCACACACACACGCACGGAAACACCACAGTACATGGACAAACCTAAAATGAGTGGGTGTGAATACTGGAGTCCTGAAATACAGGTCTTGACCTAGTTTAGGCTCCAGTCCACCCCAAAGTACAACTTTGCTTCTGTAATATACATGAATCATTGAAAAATTGTGTCTTTGTGGTGGAAAAATAAATATATATTTTATTATTTATTATTTTATTAAAGACCTAGCGGTCAGGTTAACTAACCACCACAGAAGGCACGGCAACAATTAGATTCGAAAACATTTTGCGGGACTTTCATTGGTAGATAACCTATGATAAAAGGTGTAACTTGATTTTTAACAGACTTCAAAAAAAAAGGAGGAGGTTCTCAATTCGTCGATTTTTTTTTATGTATGTTAAAAGCGATAATTTCGTCGTTATAAACCGATTTCAAAAATTCTTTGTCCATTGGAATGGGCGTAGTTTACAGGTGGTCCCATAGTCACCATATCGGGATCTGATGATGAGATCCCAAGGAGATCCGAGGGAAATCCTTAAATATCATAGGCAAAATTGTCGCGATTTGGGTACTCGGAATAGTTTCTCTTTGAAGTCGGTGCCTTTTTGTTAAAATTATATCTACTCATGAAAGCCGATGCTACAATTACAATATAAAATAGTTACATAGGTAAATAATAAAGTTGTAGTTTCACCAAGACCTAGCTATATTACTCATAAGGAAAATAAGTCTTACAGAACATAGCTTAATTTTGGTATGGGGCAAAAATTTTGTTACACGTATGTCTTAATAAAAATGAACCTTTTTGCCTAGCACTTCGGTTTATTTTTCTCCTACAAATTCATTTAGCCACAGGATATAGTTTTTTTTTAAACGTGATGCAAGAGGTATCGAACTGCACGCCACGGTTCATTACGAACTACCTATATATAGATCCACAACCAGAAAATCTAAGGTCTTTTGGTTTATCCCGGCACAAGGTAAAGATACAGTAGTCTTGTCATTGAAATAGAATGGACTATTAGAAAGAAAAATAGACTACGGTAACCGCTAGCCATAATTAACTGACTAAACACATTTAAAAAAAAATACTTCGCAATTAGAATCAGTCTTTAAGTAATGTAAATTTAAACACGCCAGCTAACTAACAAATCGTTCCGTACATTAAACATTTTTATATTACGCATAACTTTCAGCGAGCAAGCATTTTTTATACGGAACCAACTCTGTAATAAGCATAGATGCTTGTCAAGTTTTTTTTATAAAGCTCAACGCACAAGGTAACTTCTAAATCAAGAACGGTTTAATGATACCTTTTGGAATCAATTGAGTAATACGTTGTTGCCAAGCGGAGTGGCGACTGAAGGCCGCCGGTAAGAAGCCGCTATAACTCAACGCTTCGAATTTAGACACTTAAAATTTAATATTATGCCTCTTTCTTTCAGAACTATATCTTGTATATTATATTTATGTATTATCTGTGTACCTTAAAACATATTTTACTTGTTTTTTTCTTTGAAGACGAAACGGAAATCTGTTGCAGGTAATGTTTGCTCAGACTTTTATTAGTTTCTTTGATTACGTGGGAGTTTTTGAAGTATGTATACGAGTGTGAAATGTAATAAAATATAGATACTACAAAGATATAAAAGATTTATGTAGTTTCTTTATATGTTACATTATATTTGTTTGTTCGTAGTATTTCTCATATTTCGTCGGCACGCAGTCTGTGATATTTAGTTAGAAAAACGTGATAGGGTATAGACTAGTCTAAAGTAATTAAATGGCGGATCACTGTGAAGATAGTTTTAAATTATATTTTAATAACTAATTGTTAGCTATTGTGTGCGATCGTGTATACGTGATAAACCCATAATAACGTTTTATGAGTTTGTCTTTGAACGCGCCTATCTCATAAATTTAATTATGCGATTTCATAAATTTATTTTGCGTTAGATAACTCGTTTATTGAGGAAGGTTATAGACTGTATAACATAACGCTATGGTCGCTAGAAGTTTGACACAAAGCGTTTATAGATTTAGTTGTAAAAATGACTCAGGTCAATTAAAACCTATTTTAACGAGCAATCCTATACGGCAATAGAAGTATAAATTTAAGACAAGAAAAGGACAATTACATTGGTCATTACAGTCATCATCATCATCATCAGCCTATCGCAGTCCATAGGCGCTGTACATAGGCGTCTCCAATTGTACGCAATTAGTTCGATCCTCGGCTATCATCATCATCATCATCTTGAGCAAATCATCCCTCCACCTGGCCTGTGGACGTCCTACACTAACTACGTTTGCCGAGACGCAAACCTATATAATCAATAATTTTTCAAGAATTTCTTGTTATACTGTACATTTAACACGAATATTAAAGAAGTATATTCGAACTTGAATTGTTAAATAAAATAGTATTAGTAATAATATTATAATATAAGTAGCTCTGTCTATGTATCACTCTTTCACACTAAAACTTCTGAACCGTTTTAAATGAAATTTGGTACACATATAGTCTGAACAAAGCTCTTTTTATACTAGAATTAGTACTGAAAGTTTTCTATACATGTAAATCAAAAACTAGTTGCTGCCTACTTTGTGTCATAAAACAACTCAATTCATCTTCATAAAAGATTGAATATATAATTTACTATCACAGTTACAGGGATGAATATTATGTATGCATGCCGCAATTTTTTTTTTCTTTTCTTGGTATGTCTGAAGTACTCAATATAATACATAACTGCAAGGAATAAACTGATTTATACATATGAATATTATGAAATCAAACTCTGTCCGTCTGTTAAGCTATCAGGGCTAAACCATAGCACTGATACTGATATCAATGAAAATTGGCATGGTGATACTTAATTCTTGAGGAAGAATATAGGCTACTATTTAATACGATAACCCACATATACACTGGCAGAACCACAGGTAGAAGCTTGTAAGGAATTTACCTGAAAATTTAACTACATATTTAAGTTTTTTATATTAAAGGGGGCAAGTGAGCAGACAGATCACTTGATGGTAGTTGATTGCCGCCTCCCATGGACACTCGAAACACCAGAAGAGTCACAGGTGTGTTACCGGCCTTTAAGATGAGAGTATGCTCTTTTTTGAAGTTCGTATCGGTCCGGAAACACCACAGGCTACAGTTTATTGACATAAGTAATCTAATATTTTAAAAGTGAATGGCCTATAGAGAATGCAGATTACATATTACATGACAAGTAAAGTCGGGTATGTAATAAATCATAAAAGATTAGGTTTCATAAGGCTTTTCAAATATATTCCTAAAGAATAGAAGCAAATATGTTTAGACTGTGAATTATGACCGTAACTTCTTGATCCCATGGAAGAGATTCTGAAGGTTACAGTATTAATATGGTTACCATTTTAGGTGTTCCAAACAGTCAGCCTTTTATTGGTATTTGCAGCAGAACCGGAGAAAACGACTACTTCTTGGTTTTTGTTTAAATTACAAATTACAAAAAAAAAACGCACTCAGTAACTGATATAATGAAATTTTAACTCTTCCCCTGTCTGGGCCAGCAATTAAATACGAAAATATAACATCAAATTATTATTTTTTTGTTTCTTAAATCATTACTTATGCCATTCCATTGGAAGTTAAATTACTTGTATAATATTAATATAAGGCTTCTAAATTTTACATTGATTAATTTTTTTGCCTGTCCGCATACATGAGACATAATTTCCAAATTTTGATCATATTCAGTAAATAAAGAGAAAGTGTGTATTAATAAATAACTTAACTTGTTTTAGAAAAGCTTATAATTAGCATTAATTTAAAAATGCAATTTGCAACTTAAATTTAATTTAAAAAAAAAAAAGTGTATAAATAGTTTACTATCATCATTGCAGCAGTCCACTGCTGGACATAGGCCTCTCGCACTGTATGTCACTCTAATTGATTTTAGTTTTACTATGAAAACACTTATATAGAACTATCTACATACACATATACAGTTGGCATTTCTTTTCTCCTTATTATAACATAAACGTAAATATATTAACCGATTATTTATATTAGTCTCAAATATATGTGAAATCACATACAAAATTACATAAACCTTAAATTATAAAGAGGACCTATACTTTTTAATTGAAATAATTCTGTGCTATTTTTTACATGTAGCTTCTATAAAGAAAAAAACTAAGGAATGTTTAGTTTCAAGCAGTTTATCTTCTACTACAACTTAATCCCTACTAATATTATAAATGCGAAAGTAACTCTGTCTGTCTGTTACGCTTTCACACCTAAACCACTGAACCGATTTTGATGAAATTTGGTATGAAGATAGAACTGAACTGACATACAGTTAGTCTGTAAGGATATTATAAGAAAGGTATATAAATATTTAAAATAAATTATTTAAATTTTTTTCACCATAGTCCAAATGAATAGAAAATTAATTATGATATACCTATAGCACCACAATTTGTTCACAAAATCTAATTAAAGTATTGCTTTGAATAAAAATAAAGTACCCAAACTGAACAAAGAATTCATTTCACACATCAAAGTACATAACTCCATACATACTACAGTTCTAACACACAACTCCACTTTACAGTGATTATCAGATAGTTTCTATGTACACAGACATATAAGCATGTACTGCAAGCCTATATATACAAACTTATAGGTTATATACCTTGTTGCCATGCGAGATTTCATAGCTCTCTGGCAACATCATTTTGATGTAATATACTAAAATTAAGACGCGGATATAATTATAATCACGTTTTCAATATAATTATCCGAATTCATTACAATTTTGTACCTAAATAAAGCGTAAACGAACGTATTGCGCGTATGTATTTGTAGGAGACCTTGTAACCCTAATAAGACTTGTCAGATGACTTTTTTAAACTTTTATGACTCTAAATTATAATGCAAATTATTATTTCTGCAACTGATAGCTTAAAACTAAAAAGTTCATAGATTTTAATGTAGAATGAACGTAATTTATAGGTTATAAATTGTATGCCCTTGACAAATACTAAAAGGATGGCCAAACCAAGCTATCGCACTCATTCTGATGAGGTTTAAAGATAGTAAATGACTCTGTTGATGTCTTATTAGAATAATGGATTGACAAGACCAAGCCCTGGACCCTTCATCAAGTACAAAGACTTACCAACACAACATCGATCTAAAATTCAGCACACAGTAACGACACTTTAGCACTAAAAAGGATACAGGCTAAGTCCAAGTTAAATCCGTCCTTGATATACCGCTTCCGGCGCTTGCTGACGATGCCCTTGATCGGGTTTGTCATTTTAATGTTGGACATAGAGTTGGCCATGGCTGTCAAGCGGTTAACTCGCCGCGGCAGCAGCTCCGCTGCCGCAGTGCCCTTAGCGGGCCCGCCCGCACCCGGCACCGACCGCTTCTCTGGTGCCTTTCGCTCGCGGCGCCGGCAGCTCACGCAAATACCCATAAAATAACCTCCGCCGCGCTGAATGTCCCCCGCTCATCGGACCGGCGGCGGAGCGCGAGCGGCCACACCGAGGCCGCCACCGGCGCTCAGCTCGTGCCCGCCATACCCAGCACTGCACGCGCCTGCCTGACCAGCCTTGCTCCAGCAGAGCCTGTGCTGCGATCGGCAGCGACCACTTCTACACCTCACCCCCAGACCGAAGGCACCTTACACTCAATACACTATAGCATAGCTCCACGCCCGGCACCGAACGCGTTCAAGACTCGCTGTACGAGCGGTGAAAAATTATCTCGCGTGAATGGCGTCCATCCTGCGTTTGCACTAGTACACGGCCGAAGAGAAACAGTTGCACAAGAAAGATAGATGGATATGATGGCCGAAAGTATATCGTACGTCTCTTTCGTACCACGCCACTACGCGTTTGTTAGAATAAGATATACAGTTAGTGTTGCCGCTAAAGTACTTCGCCACAAACCATATGAAAAAATGTTTACCATATCAGTCGGTTATTTAACTTAATATTCTACCACAAATTTAATTGAATGATTGTTTGAAATCCATAGACCTATATAATGAAATCATTTATTGCGGTAATAAAATTTTAATTATGAACTTAAACATTATTCCCAAATTTACAAATAAATTTTATGAGCTTTATTGTATAGCAACACAACTTCTGCATTGCCTTGTATCAGATTTTGACTCAAAGCTGCAAAGTATTTTATGATATACGCTTTACAGCTGCTTAGGAAAGTAACTTCGTATCCATACTATCCATCCAAGACATGTATTAGTACTTGCAAAGACATGCAATAAAATTATAAATAAACAATCATTTTTAATTTAATTGCCAGCAAAGACGCATTATTCAAAATAAAAATATAAATTATTTTAAATAAATATACCTACTTATTTATTATTTTATAGAACATACTTATTGTCGGACGTTGGTTTGTAGGTTTTGTTTTATAAATTGCTACTATCTACCAAAATGTACCTGGCAAATTTTGTTTCCTACTAAAAATCATCATGAAAACAGCTTATATGTAGCAACGCTGACAGTTCCAACCTCAATTTCTAAGCGGCTGATTTTCTTTGTTCACATAGTTATCGTATTGCGTCGCAAGGGAGCGCTGGTTTCTTATGCTCCACCAATATTTCAAATGAAACTTATCTAACATTTGTAAATAGAAATGTAAGATATCCTTCCATGTAAAAATCTACAAATGAATACCTTTATATCATTTTTTACGAATACATGTATTTAGGAAAACAAATTCTATTTCTAGCCCTGAGAATGCGAAGTAATACTTTTGTACGTAAAATAGATGGCGCTAAGGTCGTAATAAAACCATTTTAGAATTCTGGCGGCAAAGTAAGAACTTCGAATGGTGATTGAAGGTGATTCATATTTTTTGTAGAATAGTTGATTAATATATTATAATTTCATGATAAAAATTCATAAATAGGTTAAAAACAATTTACGTGACGAGATATCAAACGAAAATGATATAAAAATTGTATTAAATCACAAATTATTTTTTCTACATGTGTCTCAGCAAGCCCTCAATGTCCCACTATTGTACTCGGGTTTCCTCTCACGAAAGGGCTAAGGCCATACGTCCCCACTCTGGCTGAGTGCGGCTTGGGGACTTGGCAAGACAAGTTGTGGCTACGTAATCTTGCCGTTGGAAGTTATTAAGCCGCCCGAAGGCCTCCAAATAAGCTTCACGACTGATATCTTAAAATAACAACCGGGACCGAATGCTTAACGTGACCTTCGTTCCTGCTTTCGTGAATCACGGAAACGCTCATAACATATCTTGTCACAAACAGTCACCCATCTAGGTCTGACCGCACCGTCGTTGCTTACTCTCGGTGATTATTTCCAATTACGGGCCATTCGACTATGAACACTTCATATCTCTAAACAAATAAAAATAAATAATTCGGACATCTAGCTTCAAACTAAGCAGTTTTTACTATAACTATGACAGTTTAATTGATAGAATACATAAAATACTTTTTGTAAATTCGTACATAACTTAACTAAGGGACTTCACACACTGGCCACGCGCCTACGCGCGTGAGCACGTGCCGCTAGCAGATTCTGCCCCCGCGCGCTTGTTCGGGGCGGGCCGCAGCAGTAAACACATGTATATACGAAATTGAACAATGCCTAGCAATTTGGGATATGAAATGCAAAGAATACAGACGACGACGACCCAATGGAGAGTAACCATTAGTACGGCGCGGGCCGCGTACAAAGCCGCGTGATCTGCTGCCACGCGCCTACGCGCGTGGGCGCGTGGCCAGTGTGTGAAGTCCCTAAGTGGAGTTATATGTATATTATACATTTCATAGGAAAACCCAAACTCCGTGAAAAATATTTGTATATCTTACCACCATCGGAATCGAACCCGAGACCTAAGTAGCCGCATACGCTGCCACTGTACCACCTAGGCAATCAAAATCAGTTTGTTCCATTTGAGCAACGACACAGTGGACTGTTAAAGGCTGTTGATGATGATGATGATGATGAGCAACACGATATGGCCCTTGTGCTCTATGGATTGTTGATTTGTTCTAAATATGACAATCTTTAAACAACAAAAGATAAATTTTTGGAGCGTCTCATTGCAATTTTAAATCAACAGCTTTTCACCAAATGAATTCTTTACTACCTTTATTTATGAAAATAAATAGGGTATATAAATAAATTAAATCGAGTCTGTTTTTTTACAGTTTTTTACAAGGTAATGCATGCACATTCATACTGTACTCGTATAGTACCGTATTTATGTATAACATACTTTCCTAACCATGTATCTCCTTTACATCAAAAAAACTCTTCTTCTTCTTCTTCTTCCTAGCCTTATTCCCAATATTATTTGGGGTCGGTTACAAGGTCAACCTGTTTTACTTGACGTGCTCTCCGAGGCACGTGCGTGAATCACCACATAAGGGCCGAAACAAATAACCGCGTTGCGACGCCGCAACGCGCGTGTTCGCGACGCCAGTGTGTGAATCGCCTAAAATCGGCAGTTTGCGTTGTGGCGTCGCGAAAAAGAGCGTTATATTGTATTGTAGGGTAACCAGTCAGGGTAACCATATTGTAGAGTATCCACAATCAAAAATTCGTGATTTTCGATTGTGGATAAACGTGTCACTGCCATGGATCGGCGTAAGAAACTCATTGCTTATTTGTTTTTAAGAAGGCGCCGCAACGCGTTTATGTGTTTCGGCCCTAAGTTCCAAACTACGCGCTTCTATTAGGAATTTCCTAAGAAAAACCCAAAAAACTTTATTGGCCCGAACCGAGATTTGAACCCGAGACTTCTTGAAAAACTTATAAAGTTGAAGAGGTTGTTTGTTTGTTTGGTTGAACACGCTAATCTCAGGTAGTACGGATTCAATTGCTCAATGCGGCTGCCGTTCTATTCCCGGGTCGGACCAAATGTTTGTGTGATCTGCAAATATTTGTTTCGTAGTCTGGTTGTTTTCTATGTGTAATGTATGTATTTACAAAAAAAGTATGTTTATGTATTTATATCAGTTGTCTAGTACCCATAATAATATAATACAAGCTCTGATTAGTTTGGGACTAGATGACGATGTGTGTAAGATGTCTGAAATATTTATTTATTAATTTGGAACTAAACGTTAACAAATTATATTGCAACAATCAACAATTTACAGAAATTATTAGTCTTATAAATACAAAATGAGCAAATAGAATAACTACAGTCGGACAAAGGCACATCCAGCTCAAGTGATTCAGTACCGTTGTACAACAAAACTTATAAAAGTACAAATAGAACAATGTTTATAAAGTCCCTCACCACACAGAATATATCTCAAGTGGGGGAACAGTCTTAAAAAGACACCATAATGCTCGCTACGCAAATAACGATAAATCGTAGCAAATTATCTGTGCAGACCGATTTGCACAGATTTATCGATCACCGATCAACTACAATCTGCAATGAGTTCTCGAATTGAGTGAGAATGTTCGATAAATCTACGCAAATCGGTCTACACAGATTAACCGCTACTATTTATCGGTAGGTTTGTATCGAGGATTACAGTGTATTGTATCCAAACCCCCTTCCCCCCACAGAATTAAGGTGTAAAGCTGGGAAAGAATAGCTTATCAGTTACGAGTTTTTATCATGAATGTAGTAAGTAGGTACAGTAGAGGTGCCAAAAAAATGAATAAACTACATCTTAATTACTAGCAGTTAATTTAATTTGGAATCATAATGAAATTTATCCTTCAGACAACATTCTACGGCATTTTTATTTTTATTAAATAAAATGTAAAGAGTTTCCTTCAAAACTGTATATGTTTATCCGTGAAGAAAATTCTTTGTGAAGAAATGTATGGCGCACGGAAGCGTATTTTATTAAGAATACTTAATTTTTAAGTGTACATATAGACATACAAGAAATGCATAAAGTTAAAAGTTATACAATAGGTAAAAATAATAAACAACTAAATAAATAAAAAAATATTTCAGAAATCTTACACACAACGCTATCTAGTCCCAAACTAAGCAGAGTTTGTATTATGGGTACTAAACAACTGATATGTATTCATAAACAATTTTTTTTTTAAATACATAGGTACATATTATAGATAGAAAACACCCAAACTCCGAAACAAATATTTGAGGGTCACACAAACATTTTACCCGACCCGGGAATCGGTCTCGAGACGAGACCTCAAGCACAGCAATCGCATACGCTACCAATGCGCCACCGAGGCATTCGTAATTTATCACGGCTAACTTCGCCGCAGTCTTTTTCAAACTAGACATTATCGTGCTATGGAAGGAAACCAGACTGCCGAATAAAAAAATTAAATTTAAACCTACTAAGATTATAATGAAGAAAGTTAGAAAGAAAGTTAGTGTTATAGAAGACATACACGCAGCTGGAGTCACGGGTAACATTATATTATTAATCACCATTATCTTTATCAGTCTATCACAGTCCAGTTTTTTTTTTATGCCTACCAATGTGACTCCACTCTGCCTGATGGTAAGCATGAATGGAATCCAAGAGTGGGGGCCACCACACTGCCCGCGATGCAGGAAGTATGGCGATGCTGACCCAAACTATGGCGGCTTTGTGAAATGCTTTTTCACACCCCGCTTAAAGGACCCGGGATTATAATGGGAAGGAAACACGTGGGATGGTAGCGAGTTCCAGTTTTTAACCGCTCGGCACAGGAAAGAAAAGCCAAACCGTTTAGTTCTAGTGCGTATTTCTACCACTAGTATATAACTTCTCTAATAACATGTCTCTTGGTTTCGATCCTGGTCTGCTCGCATCCTCCTTTCAGATGCTCCTGGCAGCCAACTTGCTCACATCATTACTCCTCCTGGCCTTTCATCAACAGCCTTTAACAGTCCACTGCTGGACATAGGCCTCTCCTTTGAAAGGAGGTTTTGACCTACTGTACCACGCTGGCCAGACAGGTTTTATAAAAGGGTTTGTTTCAAGTTTTCCTTCTCTTGGCAGTGATGTTAGCTGCTTATTTTGTCCCTTTAGTCGCCTCTTACGACACCCATGGAATGAATAGGGGTGGTGACATTTTGTATTCTTAATCCGTCACCACACGGACACCACCTGGCCTTTATTATCAATCAACATTTCACTTTTTTCCTTCCACCAAGAGAGACCAATGCCCAGCTGTGGGCTGTTGATATGATGATGATCAAAGTACGTTATCATTACTACTTTGACGTACAAGTGTTATTAAATATTTAGATAATTATTTTACATACTATCATAGTGTCTATATGTTTACTTTTTAAATTACAGTGACATAGATAATTGGTGGCGAGTAGACAGCGTGTTGCCACCCGACCTGCGCGCACGCATTGCACGATCTATGACGACGTTGATAGTGCTGCCACACATACGTTAATTGTATGACCATAGACAACTCTATACAAACAAATAAAATTGAAGTGTCTGTTTGTAATAATAAATGAACAGTTTTTAGGGTCCCGAAGTTCATGAGTCGGAACTCTTATAGAATCGTCATGTACGTCGTCCGTCCTCGACCTACCGCCCAAACGGTTGGTGCTAGAAAAATGAACCTTTTGCAATAGTGCTACAATAAAATTATTTTTATAAATATTAATTACGAACAAAAATTTATTTGGGGTACCTAAAAGTTGAACGGCAGGCTAGAAATATGTAAATATTTTTTTTTTTTTTTTTTTTTTCTTTTTAAAAAGACAACTCCCGCATTAGGAACATGAATTCCTGTGTCGCGGGGGACTTTACAAACATACATGAAACGGACACAAAGAACACCCAGACTCAGAACAACAATTTGTGAATCACACAAAGTGTTATCCCACGTGGGATTCGAACCCACGACACTTGGCGCAGTAGAGAGCGGCGTGGCGACCGCTTAAACCACTAGGCCAACCGTGCAGTCAAAATTTATGATGTTTGACCATGTGATGAACTTTAAAGAAAAACTATAGCGGCTTCAATATCTTTGTTAGGTCAAGAACCCTAAAAATTTATCTCCTGTCAACAATAAACAAATACAGGTGCTAAAACTTATTATTATAACAAGACACAATCATGCGTTTCAGTAATAAGCTATATTGTGTGTTATTAGCTATTTATATAAAAAACTGTATGGCTCACGTTCGAAAACTCATTGTCATACAAATGAAGAACCCTGATAAGTCTTTGACAGCTATAATGTACAACAGGTTCTGAATAATGATTAAAGTGGCGGCTAACGTCATAGACATGTTATAGTAGGTGAGAACAGCACAGTAAGTAAGTAATAGAAAATAATAAGAAACTCCCTGCCTTGACTGACTCCGTTGGTCTAGTAGATAGCGTATACGACTGCTGATAATAAGGTCTCGGGTTCAAATCCCGGCTCAGGCCATAACTGTTGTTGGGTTTTTCTAACAGGAAATTCTTAATAAAAGCCCGGAGTATGGGAGTTTGGCGGTGATTCACGCCCGTATCTCGAAAAACACGTTACGCCGTCTATCGTCGATCCCTGTTATCATGAACATCTATGGCAAACGTTTTTGGGAAGTCAGTGCCCTCAAATATACTGAGAGCTAGTTGAGCCTTCGAATTTCAGTTCTCCCTCAGGTCCGATGGCAGTCTCTCCGTGAAAAAACTGATGATTCCGGTAAAACCGGTAGAACTAGTAGCTGAACCCAAACAATATTGTGAATAAAGGTTAGGAAGAAGAAAGTAATAGGAAACTTGAGTCGATAGAAGAATTTGTGTTTATATTTGCTTATTATTAAGTGAACTCAAGACACTGCCGTAACTATTAGAGTGTCAATTCAAAGGCTGCAAACCCTTGGTGGCGTAAATGTAATGAAACCAGCATAGAACAGATGTAACCAAAATTAAATAATTAATGAATGGGGCGTAACGACAGAAGCTTGCATTGGGCCCATAAAACATTAGTTTAGACACTGGCGCAATGTAAATGAAAAGATTCAACCAATAACTTACCAAAAATCTAATTGAATTACGCTTACTCCAACAACCATCCAAATGTTTAAAACGTACCTTATGTAATCTTAAAGTTCTTAAGTATGCAAAGCAAACAATTGCCCAGGGTCCATTTGTTGGCTGTAAACATTAAATAAATAGATAGTTTAAATAATGTAAATCCTCTACTATAAAAGTAAACGAATCTCGAATTTATCTATTAAGGTGATTTTTCACTTGGTAAACGTTCTCGACTCGCTTACTCTATTCAAGAAATATGTCTATGGCTAGTGTAGTGGTTTTCGGCATCGACGCCTGTAATTTTAATGAGCGATTATAAAAGTAGGAACAATTAGAATATCTATTGTTCAAAAGTAGGTTATATTCGTTGTGTTTGTGCAAACAGGTGGGCGAACTCTCTTTATTGTTGTTCGGTTTGTGTTTTGTTTGCACGGCAAACAAAGCCAACAAAAGAGCATCACCAAGAGCCTTTAAAGTCCACTGATTATATATAAAAGAAGATGATTCAAATTTTTATTGTAGGCTTCGTCTGAAAAAATGATTTTTTGTTTCTGGAAGTGTGATTGGGTCGTTTTTTTTCGAAGATGTGGATGGAAATACGGTAACGGTCAATAGATCACACTATCGCGAGGTGTTAACAACTCAATTTTGGCTTATTATCACTCACATGTGGTTTCAACAGGACGGTGCCACATGGCACACAGACAATGAAACGATCAATTTATTGCCAACGAAATTTCCCGGTCGCATAATTTCTTTTTCTTTCATAATTTCTTAATTTCTTCATAATTTCTTGCTTTTTCCATGGGAGAGCCTCGCTTCCGTGGGAGAGCCACGTTTCCGTGGGCGAGCCACGCTTCGAAATGCCGGCTCGACCGGAGTGATACCACGGCCTCACAGAAAATGCTTACGTTTCGCTGAGTTAGTGAGGGTCCCGGAGGCCCAAACCCCCTCCCCCCTATCATAGCACACTACACAATTTATTACTTCAGGAGGGTACCAGCTGCGCTGGACAATCCCTCGCTAGACATCCACCCTTTAGACGCTCACGTCCTGCACCCCCTGCCACGCTGTCCGTGAACTTCTGCAATGTCAGAGGCTTGCATTCTAATATCATTGCTGTACACTACCACCTTGAAACAGTTAAGCCGGCATTGCTATTTTTGACAGAGACACAGATATCGTCTCCGGCGGACACATCCTACCTTTCCTACCTTGGTTACGGACTGGATCACTTCTTAATACATCGGGCCGGAGTGTGTGTGTACGTTAGAGACGATATCAGTTCTCGCCGCCTCAGTAACCTTGAAGGCGGGGACCTCACCATCTTATGGCGTTCATTGCTATGCAGATGTTACGAGCGATGCCCTTTATACCGGCCGTGCAAACATTTCTCGGGAACACGTCAGTGAGAGCCGAAATAGAAGTGTGTCTGAAATTCTGACCTTCCTCGAAAAAGTCTCAGAATAATTTAACCCCACAAAGACACAGGTTTGCGAGTTCACAGCTAAAAAATTGTCATGACTGTACTACATCGGTCTGCGTAGTTTCCTCCCTGAATCGGCTCTTACGACACTAATGGGATGAATAGGGGTGGTTCCGTATTCTTAATCCGTCAGCAAACAGTCAGAATTATAATACATAGATATATACCATTTTTGGTGCCGAGGCATGGCTCTTATACAGTTATTGGAGTTATTGAAGTATATCACCACTAGCGCACAGAAGTTTCTATTATAATATAGCTTTAGAGATATTTTGGCCAGCCCTAGGAATAGGATACCTTGACAATATTGATGTACGAGAACAGATGCTACGATATAACCAGTGACGGATGATTCATATCTGTTCAGCAATTAGTAACGACCTTGTGACTAACGGAGTGGAATCATTTGTTCGCTGCCTGTAGTCAAATACTTTGAGTCAATCACCAGGATTATTCCGGTTTGTATTGTTTCGCAAATCCAAAGAGTAAGGCTATATATTTAAAGTAGGTTTACATCTGATGAAGTATTTTTCTCAATGGCCCTCCATTCTGGACAAAAAAACTGGTTAGTTAGTGGCGATTGCCATCTACCGAAGAAACATTGAACCAGGGAGTAACTAATCCTGAATCGCGATATGGATTTTCTCGCCCCGATTAGCATATAAACAACACCTCAACATCAACCGTCGTGCTGTGGTCTGCCAGGCATGATAACCTCGCTTGATTTGCATTGGAAGGACACGACATCCGTTCCTCCACAGTCCACAGTTACCTACTCCACTTTATGAACCTCGACAAAACTGCCGGCCCTAGTGATATCCGTTCCCTGCAAACCAAAATAACTTTAAAACTTTATAATTAAATTGTATAACAACAATAAAAAATATCGTTTAATGCATTCATAGACAATGAATAAATAAAATAGATACCTATAACGTCTGGTAGATCTTATCAAAGCGCTAAACTTGCTCCTGAAACAAATTTAATGAGCTCTGCTCAGGTGCGCCGGGCGGTGTCTTTTTATTCTGTTTTTGTTTAACGGCAACTCTGTTTAAATTACTGAAAATTATATTAAATTACATGTTTTAGTGGCTAGAATGCATGTTTGATGTGTAAATTGGCACTAAATCCGGGTAATATATTATATGACTGCCTTGTTGGTCTAGTGGTTAGCGTATGCAGCAGCAGCTGCAGAGGTCTCGGTTTCGATTCCCGGGTCGGACCAAATGTTTGTGTGATCCACAAATATTTGTTTCGGAGTCTGGTTGTTTTCTATGTATAATAAGTATGTATTTACAAAAAAACTATGTTTATGTGTTTATATCAGTTGTTTAGTACCCATAATACAAGCTCTGCTTGGTTTGGGACTAGATGATGTTGTGTGTAAAAGATGTCCGAAAATATTTATTTATTTATTTGGCACTATATCTTCCTGCTTACTCCATGTTTCAAATCTTTCAATAGCTGATATAATAGTCTGCTGAATAGTCACGATGGATCATCATATGTTTACTCGCCTACGCCGAAGGTATAGTTGTTTTCTGTCCCTCCTATGAAATCAGAGGGAAAGAGAGTTTAGCTATCTATCGGACACGAATTTAAATTCCATGCGTGGCCTGACACGCACTTGGCATTTTTACTGAATGCATATGAAAGTATAGCTTTTTTTATTGTATACATGTCTATTAGTTTGTTTCAGGTAATCTCTGGAACGGCTAGACCAATTTGTCAGGATTGAGTTGAAAACTGGCAGAAAACTGATGAAATAATGAGTAACTTAGGATATTTTTTCGACTAGCTTTTGCGCGACGTTGGTGGCGGTAGAACAATAACCGAGAGAACACTTTCCGCTTTATAAATTTATCAAAAAATTTAAAGTATTGAGTTTTTAAAAACGGTTGCCTTGCTATTCTTATAAAATATGTTATTGCAAATAACAGTAATAAAATATTAAAGAAATAGTTTGGCCTTAAACTTCACGACAAAATTATTATAAAGGGCTTCAATATTGCAATGTAAATAACTTCGTACCAGCATTTATCTGACATGGCAACGCGTTATCAATAATGCAAGCGCATATTGCGCTCTGTTAAATACTTATACACATAGATTTAGTACATTTATTATATTTATATGAAAAGATTAGTGCTTGACAGAAGTATCTACTTATTGTTATAATAACTTTTGCCCGCGGCTCTGCCCGTATATGTGGTGGTTATTGCGTCAAAAAGTACCCATGTCCTTCTCTTGAAGGAGGATAATGGTTACGGAGTCTATTATCAATATCATCAGCCTATCGAAGTTCACTGCTGGACATAGACCTCTCCAATTGCACGCCACTTAGTTCGATCCTCGGCTACTCGCATCCAGCTCCTGCCAGCCGTTGCGCAAATCATCACTCCACCTAGCCTGTGGACGTTATACACTACGTTTGCTGAGACGCGGTCTCCACTCAAGAACACGTTTAGGCACTGTGGGATCGATGGTGAGAAGACCAGACGAGGCTTCCCAAACGCTGCCCAACCTAGCTGAATTCTCTATACCGAAATTCATCTGAATCAGTTCAGTGGTTTAACTTTTACGAATAGCGCATTACGCATATATGCTACTGGGCGGATTGCAGGTCGTCTAAGTATCAGCGATTTTCTCTCACGGATACAACTGGTCTCGGCTGTATTGTACTGTCGTTAGTTTTTGAGTCTCAGTCGGTTTGAGTCCGTTCGAGTTCGACGTATCAGCTCCACCACATGCAAGATAAGGGAGATTGATAGGTAAATATTTCAAATTCTTACGACAATCAATTGAATACTCCAGACATGATAGTACATTGAACAAACTAACATTCGCATTTTTAATATAAAATAGAAAAATATGCAAAACTCGTGCTTGATATGATTATTTACTTTTATAGATAAAAAATGACCGAGTTCCTTGTTGAATCAACAATGATTGATATATTTGAAAGCTGGTGACCAGCATATGTTTACTTAGTAATAAAAACATGGAATATTTTTCAATAGGTAGGTATGTACGTTAGATCGTGAGAGATATTTCGAGGTCGTCTCAAGCTGTCAAAATGGCTTAGCAACGTTATCGCAATATCGATGGGCAGTTGGTCAAAGAAATCATAAGTGCAGTGTTAATGTAGCCCTGTATATTAAAAACTAGCTGTAACTCTGTCTGCGTACTCTTTCTGGACATAGGCCTCTCTTTAGAAAGGATGCCCAATCTTTCGGCATCATTCTCCCGCCGGCCTCCGGAGGCCAGGAGTATGATGCAAAAACATCTCACTAAGCCGCCACGGTGTAGGTCACCATATAGCACTGAATGCATTTACAATAAGGATGGTGGCTCCTACTCCTGGATTATCATTTCATTTCATTAGACAGAATCCAAAATGAGGATGAAGATACTGGCAGGCGTAGACTTGATTGGGTTGAGATGTAATAACCGCAAACCCCAGGGGTGTTACAGCCAGTGGGAGTTTTCATACGTAAATATGTAAAATAATTTTTAAGAAACTAAAAAACCTGTAAGCTTAAAAGCAATGAACAAATAGTAAAACAAGTATCACAATATCTGTACTTTATGCAGCTGTAATAAGGTCTACTTTCGTGTCTTCACAATTATTACAAGGAAACAACGTGTGTTAGCTTATAATTATGCTTAATACTATATAAAATTCGAATGACTGCATTGTTTTGTAAACATACTAAACACTTTATGGTGCCGCATGCGGTGACAAACGTAATTTTGGTAAAATTTTCTTTGCTTGAAAAACTTTACAATCTTTTTGACTCAGTCAGGTTAAATAGGATTAGACTTGATTACCCTACATTTTAGGCGGTTTCCAATCACAGTAGTGTCACCATTGAGGAGTAATGATTCCTATACAAGTGAGCTAAAGTTCTCTAAAGTGTCAAATGTGTGTACAATTTTCTGAAGTTAATAAAATGAGAGGTTTCATGTTGTCTTTGAAACCAGTTTTCTCCGGTAGGTAATTGTTTATATGACTTTCAATTAAGTATCGTCCAAAATCATACGATGTTTTATCAAGATGTTGAGCCACTTAATTTTCACTGATATCTCACTGTTTCGTCATTTAATACACTATTATAAAGTGAGTGTTTTCTTATCACAGATACATAGTAGGTACTAGACGAAATTAACTTTTCCATTCCTGTAATCTCTTTTCGCGTGCCAATACCTACTGAAGTACATTTTGTATCTTTACATACTGTATAATGAAGTCACTTCCACTGTCTGTTCGCTTAAGTCTTTTAAACTAGGTACTCTATGGATTTTAATGCAGTTTTAGCAATAGAATGATTCAAGAGGAAGGTTTATAAATATTTTTTAAATATTTTAGACTTCTGCCACATAACATCATCTAGTCCCAAATTAAAAAGAGCTTGTAGTAATGGTACTAGAGAACTGATATAAATAAATAATAAATGTAATAATAATTATGTACTTTTTTTAATACATACATAATATTATACGTAGAAAACACGGAGTTTGGCTCCGAACCAAATATTTAAGGGTCTTACAAACACTGGGTCCGACCCGAGACCTCTTGATCAGCAGCCGCATACGCTAACCACAAGACCAACAAGGAAGTCAAATGAGTTAAATTTTATATTTTAGTAGAGAATCCGAGAATTTTAAAAAGTTACATGCAAAGATCGGCGAGGGCGCCCGTCGTACAGTCATTTTGACAGCAATTTCATAAAAGAAAGATTGTGGTAGCTAGATTTTTGCCAATGAAAAGCTGAGAAGCTGAGGTACATAGATTAACTTCAAAAAATATAAAAATATAGCCTATATATTAGCCTATTCGGCTTCTGTTCAGTCCAGACTGAACAGAAGCCGAATAGGCTAACTTGTTAACCATAGGGAGAACCCAGGTTCTCTATATAAAGGGCTCTGAAATGGGTATCAAACCGAACCTAGTTCTAAGAGTTAGGTTGCACAGCACACAATAGAGCTGGCCGTCAGAATTGAAGGTATAGAGATAGGAGATCTTGGGTTTGGTCTTGCGAGTTTCTTCATTCGGACAGTCTCAACCTCCTCGACACCCGTGCAGACTGTCCTTCGCCACTCGGATCTGAGACTCGCACGCCGCTCCCAGGCATCTGTCGGCATGTTACAGACGAAGACGTTACACTTGAGGATGTCTTTATACCGGAAATATTGACCATCCTGTCTACGTTTTCCGCAAGTTAGCTGTGAGTAGAAGACTGCTTTTGGCAGCCTGTCATCGCTCATGCGTGATCTGTGGACCGTCCCTAATGTCGGTCATAATCTTAATATCAGTTCCTTATTAAATGCAATCTAGTTTTTTAATAATTCCTGATGCACAACTAATTAGATGCACAATAATCAGCTCACATTTATCGGTTGCACATAGTCGTTATCAGGAGGTTCACGTTACCAGGTGATAAGCGCAATGTAGACGGACGGACGGTCGGATAAGATAAAACACGGGTGCGGTGCAATGTGAATATGTATTACATCTAAGTTCTCGTACCTACCTATCTTGCTCTTTATAGGGATTGTGTCCTCGATGTATCTGCCTGTTTGGTGACAGATTTAGAATACGGTCTACGGAGTATCACCCATAGTCATCCATGGGTCTCGTTGGCTGAGACTAAGAGAGCGAATTACTCAAGACAAGGCAAAGAGCAGCAAATCATTAATAACCCATAACCTCCTACTGCAGTACTCGTATTTCCTCTCAGGAGAAGGCAATGGAGAGACACGTTTTGGCTACGTTAATCTATGTGGATTTTTTTAAGCCACCCGAAGGCCTCAAACTAAGCTTTACGATGTTATCGTATGATAACGACCGGGACCGACTTCTTAACGTTCCGAATCGCTTATAATATACCACTCCACAAGCGGTCCGCGCCGACGTTCCTTAACCTCGGTGATTGTTTCCTATTACGTAAGGCCACTTGGCTTCACAGGCAGGGTCGGAAAAATTGAAACCAATTCTTGACTGGCCATACTATACCACGCTGCACATAGGTAGATTTCAAAGATTTAGGCGGCCATAAGTCATTTTTTCAAAGTCAATTTAGACCTAAAACTTTGACCGCTACCGTTAGAAGACACTTCCAGGAATCTATCCCCACTATCCGAACCCTTGAGCCATGTGCCATGAATTTTTTACAAGTAGTCGAACCTTGACCTCCGTTCCCGGTGTATGTTACAGTTCTCGACGCTCTCTGTGCAACTTCTCTTACAAAGTCAATATTTTTTTTGTGAAGGTAATTACCTTAGTGAAATTGATGGATTCGCATAATTCAGGTATGAATCTTTAAAACTATATATAATTATGGTGTTTTATTACAGATTATCATATATTTTTTTCACTTGAAAGACAAGATGTTTTTTGTACAAATTTATCATTGATTTTCGATTTCTCAAGGGTTTTAACTATACTTCAGGGTCCGTCCCACCTGTTTTTTTTTCTTATACGGCATAAACAGGGTCTTAGTATTATAGTAAAAAAAAAATTAGCCGCTAGAAACCGCAAATCTCGGAAAAATCCTTATTCAAAGATTTTTTGTAAAAAAACATGAAAATAAAATATTTTTTCTAACGCTTCTAAAATAAAGTTTTCTTTGTTTTAGGGTCATCAAATACCTCTGGCGTGAAGGTAGTGACGAAAAAATATTTATTTGACCTCATGCAGGGACAAAACTTACCTTCCTTTGATGAGAAATTGGATTATTTAGAGAATTACTTGCTGGTGTGCTATGGTGATACAGAAGACAATAAAATAACTCTTAAGCATAAATTTTCATACGTTAGATCGCAAATGAAACAAGGATGGTTGAAAGCACATAAAACTAAAGAGTTTTTCGAAAAAAATATAGTCTTGGTTAGGTGGAACCTTTGAGATTCAGATTGAAACGACTCATCGCCAGGGCCGTCCAAGTATATCGTTTTCCGATTCGAGTGAGCGAAGCAAGAGAAGGAAACAGAAGAAAAACGTTATTCTGTGGACCCTGAAGTAATAGTCCATGTTGCGAAAGTACTTTTACAATCAGATTGATAAAGAAATGCGTCCAAAGTCCTGAAGGACATAACCAATTCGCTAACAAAAGTCAGTCAATAGAAAAAGGGTTATTTTAAGGTTAATGAAGCTATCCCTCCGTTGACCCCCTTCGAAGCACTTAAGATGTTTGTTGAAGCTGATCTCACACGTAGACAAAATGAAATAATAAGAGCAACAAAAAAAAGACATTTCCCTTGTTATGACCTTTTGTTGAAAGTGAAGCAAGAGTGTTACCCGCCGAAATCGGAATAAAATTATTTTGTAAATATCAAATGTCTTAAATTTTTTTTCATATAAGTATACTTATTTAGATTTTTTATATTTATTTACTTATATAAGTAAATATATATATTTATATATATATATATATATTTATACAGTTAAAAGTCTCAAAGGGCCTCTACATGTTGGACCCATGTCCCCATGCAAGCCTCTCAAAGGACCGGGCATTGTCGTCATATAAATTTTATTAAAATCATAATATTCATACATATTCTTAGTAAATAATATATTAAAAAAAAATTTTTTGTACTCAATACAGTGTTTCATTCTAGAGTAACCTCCTTTAATTACTAAAACCCCATTTAAAAGCTGTTAACACAATAAAATATTTTTGGCCGCCTAAATTCGCGAAATCTACCTATGTGCGCTGGCCAGACGAGTTAGTCTAGAATTTGTTTCAACTTGGCCTACGAAAATCTTATTTTTAAGGAGAGGCCAGCAATGGATTGCTATAGGCCATTGATGAGGGCGATGTGTACTCAAAAATTTGACGTTAGATCCTTTTGTTTAACTTGAAATCTAGCTATATTTTATTTTATTACCTAGTACTAGGTATTCCGCAACTGAATATGCATCTTTCAAAAGGAATCCATTTTCCCGATTTTATGCAATGGGAGAGGCCTATGTCCAGCAATGGACTGAGATAGGCCGATGATGATGATGATGATTTTTTTTTTTTTTTTTTTTTGTAATATCTATGTCCTGCGATCTGTCTCTACGACATTGAGCTGGATATTTATATGGTTTTGAAATAGGCGTGTATGGCACAATATCCTGTGATATGTCCATATTGGCGCTATCTCCTCATGCGGTCAGGTCTTGAGGAGCACGTCTTTTCAACCTCTTAAAAGTTGAGTTTGGTTCTATGCTCATCAGCTCTCTTGCCAGAAGATTTGGGTGGCGATTTAACCTTTCAGAGTATTTATGAAGAGAATTTGCTATTTCTTCCTTGATGGTTTCAATTTTCAAGTCCTTGTGGAGACGCGTGTTTGTGATATACCAGGGTGCTCCAGTTATCATTCTCAGAGTCTTTGACTGAAATCGTTGCAGGATCTCTATGTTCGAAGACGAAGCTGTTCCCCACAGCTGAATGCCATAGGTCCAGATAGGTTTTAAGATACACTTGTAGAGAAGCAGCTTGTTTTCTAGATGTAATTGTGATTTCCTGCCCATTAGCCATTGCAGTTTGCAGAGTTGCAGATCTAGTGCTTTTCTCTTGGTATCAATATGCTTTCTCCAAGTCAGCCTGCGGTCCAGGTATACACCCAAGTATCTTACGTCATCAGCCTGTGGTATTTTGATATGATTGAGCTCAACCTCGGGACACGTATCACGGCGTAAACTAAATGTTACGTGCACTGATTTAGTTTCGTTAGCCTTTATTCGCCAGTCCTTTAGCCAACGGGATAGCTCATCTAGGTTGTTTTGGAGCTTATCTGAAGCTCCAGTAGCTGTATTGTCGACCGCTAGCACTGCAGTATCATCAGCATAGGTCCCAGTCAGAACGTGCTCTGTGTTTGGTAGGTCTGAAGTATACATTAAGTAGAGCATTGGTCCCAACACACTACCCTGAGGTACCCCAGCCCTTATTTTATGTAGATTTGTGACGTTGTCACCATATTTGACATAGAAATATCTGTCATCAAGGTAAGATTTTATAAAAAGATAGTTGTTTAGGGGCAGGTTCCTCAGAACTTTATACAGAAGTCCATCATGCCAGACACGATCGAAGGCCTGTGAGATATCCAGAAAGGCAGCAGAGCACCACAGTTTATTCTCAAAAGTATGATTTATTTTTTCCACGATTCTGTGCACCTGCTCTATGCTGCTGTGGGCAGGTCTGAAGCCAAATTGATGTTATGGGATTAATTTCGCTGCTGTAATAACCGGGGCCAGGCGGCTAAGAAACAGGATTTCTAGCACTTTAGACGTTGTCGGGAGGAGACTAATTGGACGGTAAGATCTCACATCAGTAGCATCTTTACCAGGTTTTAGAACTAAAATAATTTCAGCTACCTTCCATTGTGGCGGAATAAAGTTTCTCAAAAGACATGCATTGAATAATTGTGTGAGATATTTATATCCAATACCCGGCAACTCTTTCAAGACTCTGGCTGTAATCAAGTCATATCCAGGAGCTTTGTGAGCATTGAGTTTCATAATGACTTGAGTTACTTCCCTTTTTGTGAATTTCCTAATGGGCGGTTCCATTTGGTGTGGTTGTGTAAGTAAATTTGAAACTTCATTCAACTTAGAGGAACCCTGATCGTCATTTGGGGTAAAAATTTCAGACAGATGAGTCGCAAATACTTCTGCTTTATCTCTGTCACTCTTTGCCCAGGTACCATTTTCCTTTTTTATAGGTGATGATGATGATGATGCAACATTTTTTATGTTTAGATAATTTGGATGTTAGGTTCCTGTTATTATTAGACGTTATCTTTAATAGCGAATAGTCTACCTAGATCTATCTAATACTGAATTAATTAGCAGATTTGGTCTCACCGCTCACTCGTAATGTTCTGACTTCTGACTAATGGAAATAGTGAAAGACTCCATAACATAACTATTTCCCTTGCTATTATAAAAGCGTTAAACTTACTAAAACCACCGTACATACTTTTAATTAAATAAAATAACATTTGAACAGACTTTTTAACAAACTGTAACAATAAAGCATTGCTTTCTAAAGATTACAGCGATAACTCAACGTTCGTCATGGTTCTATTATTCTGAATGGTTAAATATTCACTGCTGTAGGTAATACATAAAAGTTACACTATATAAAACTGTGAGGGCGTCATTAGCCATTTTTCAAAGTCAGCCGCAAACAAATAATGAATGAGATAATTATAATGCGGCAATGAATTTATACATCATTATAACGATCTCGTTTACTTGATAACTGTTGTGTATGTGGAGATAAGCGGGGTGCACGTCACAAGCGGCGCGGAGAGTCGTAAGTAATCGCTGCAGAGTCGCGGTTTGGCTAAATTAGACCGAACCGAAGTGATACACATTATTTGAAAATTTAAGCTGTAGGTACCTTTTTTCATTGAAAGGTAGTAAAAACCTTAGAGCCCGATCCTACAGGAGGGGACTTTTGACTCACATCACATCACATCACAGGTGCAAAAATGCAAAGAGATGATAAGAATTAAGTAGTATTTTTGTAGGATATATGTACAACCCTATCTATATCGGGCAACTCTCAATGCAAATCACTAATTCGAAGTTAATTGCATAACAACAGGTGTGTCAAAAATCAAATGGTAGTAATTTAATATAGCACATAAAATAAAATAATCAAATATAATATAAAAAGCCTTTAACTTCATGCATGTACAGTGTTTCCAATAAATAAATGCTTTGTTGGTCTAGTGGTTAGCGTATGCGGCTGCTGATCAAGAGGTCTCGGGTTCGATTCCCGGGTCGGACCAAATATTTGTGTGATCCACAAATATTTGTTTCGGAATCTGGGTGTTTATCTATGTATAATATGTATGTATTTACAAAAAAAAAAGTATGTTTATGTATTTATATCAGTTGTTTAGTACCCATAACACAAGCTCCGCTTACTTTGGGACTAGATGATGTTGTGTGTAAGTTGTCCAAATATTTATTTATTTATTTATTATTAAATATTTTCCCCTTACTTACTCATTAGGTATTTCAATTTTATCATACACAATATTAATTTGTAATACAATGAATTCGATTTATAATTGAACACAGCGTATACGAGTACAATAATATTATTTGATTAACTTAAGTAAATACATAAATAAATACATACGACAACGTATGGCCTTAACCTTCTCCTGAGAGAAGACTCGAGCCCTGCCGTTTGAAGTTATGGGTTGTTGATGATTGATGAAGTAAATACAAATTTAAACACGCTACAGGCTAAAACTCCTACCACACACTACAACACCAGTCATATTTCGTCTTCTGTATCAAAAGATGGAATTAATTAACAAAATACTCTTTAATAGTGACAAGCACCATATTTCCTTGCGTGTACAGTTTTAGATACAATAACTTTTAAATAAATTGCCATCATTAACTTGCTGTTGTAAAATGAATTTTATGAAGTAGCACGTTTCCTATGCGTGAGTTCAATAGCCTCAGTGGTATGGTATAGCAGGTAGAAGGGCTAAGGCCTGTCACTTCGGTCTGTAGATGGAACTAACGAAAGAACAGATTGACCTTTATGAAGACGGTAGCAGATCCACATCTTTTCAAATAAGTAGAGACTCGTCTTTTCAATTTAGTAAAGCTACGCTGATTTAAGCATAAATGCGCCAGATATGCTATGGCGGTACTTACAAAGAAGACCTTCCCAAAATTACAGCATTTGGGCTATCAATATTTGGGGTGAGTAACCGGAGGGTCGATGATGCAGAAACATCTTACAAGGCCACCATAGTTTGGGTTATCCTGCTGAATAAAAAGGCCAAGGTATACTCTGGATGAGCCAAACTATACGTGGCCAGGTATAGCGCTTCAATGCTAACATTATTTTATAATAAATACATTCTATAAATTTGTTTATAATGTGTATATTATAAGACTTAGATAATGATCCAAGTCTTATAATACACCTACATATATATATATACCTATCGATCGAGGAAGATTTGATGATCCAGGCCAATGATATTTTTTTTATAATATCATTGATCCAGGCGAAGTTGAACTGGTCAGCTGGTAAAAAATATTTTAGTTCGAGTTTAGTAAAAGTCTTCAATCAAAATAAAACAATCAATAAATCAACTCAAGTACTATGTTTGTCTGTTTTTAAACTACGGGTTGATATATTTTCGGTAAGAAATCCATAAGTGGTTGATATTTGATTATGAGTTGATAATGAAATAAAGGGTTTGAAGTACGTTATTTGATAAATGTTATCTTCAACTTAACCACTTCAAACCGAGTGTTTCTATATTAATTTGTGTTCCAAGAAAAGTTGGTAATATAGGTAACACTTCTTCTTCCTAGCCTTTATTCCCAATATTATTTGGGGTCGGCTACTAGTACAACCGGTTTTACCTGAATATCAGTTTTTACACGGAGCGACTAGCATCGGAGAGCAAGCCTGAAGGAGATCTGAAATTATGCGGTTCAACTAGTTGTCAGTATATTTGAGGGCACTGACTTCACAAAAACGATTGCCATAGATGTTCATGACAACCGGTACCGACGGTTTAACGACTCAGAGGCACCGGTGTCAATCACTCCCAAACTTCCAAACTCTGGGCTGCTAATAAGAATTTAAAATTTTTAGGTTACACTTACAGGTAGGTAATTTGAATAAAATACCTACTAATGCAACTAAAATACCGGAAACTAAGCAAAAAAATTAAAAACGTATATCGTTAGTCGTATTACTTAAAGTGTAAATAAACGTTACTATACCAATGGCAAAAAAAAACGATGACAATTTAAAATTCAACATGGCGGAATAACTTTTTGTGCAAATATTATTAAACTAGCTGACCCGACGAAACCTCGTCTGAATTTACTATTGCCCGTAGCGTGATGTCATTCGTGAAAATACAGCGTGAACAGTTTACCATCAACAGGCTTTCGTGTGCCAACCTTAAGGGCCTTTTTACACGTACCACAACCACACCACGACGCAGCGACAAAATGTGGTTGTGATGTGGTCGCGACGTGGTCGGGTGCATATTTCCTATAAAATTAATTATGCAATTTACACGTACCACATTTTGCCGCAGTTTATGGACTACGTGTATCATACTACCAAATCGCGACCACATCGCGATGGCACGCAACTACAGGCGGCACCGCGAACTAACGGCCGGCCATAACGCAACTACATCGATGTGTCGTCGGTACCGCAATGCAACTGCAAAAAGCTGCAGCAACACATGGAACCACATTTTGTCGCTGCGTCGTGGTGTGGTTGTGGTACGTGTGAAAAGGCCCTAAAAGATAAATATTTAATGTCACGGACTTTTTTAACACTAGGCCGTCATAGCACAGATTAATAAATAGTTACTACGTAGTAAGTCATAATGTCACCATGCTTCATTGTCATTCATTCACTTCATTGACTGCCTTGTTGGTCTAGTGGCTAGCGTATGCTGCTGCTGATCAAGAGGTCTCGGGTTCGATTCCGGGGTCGGACTAAATATTTGTGTGATCCACAAATATTTGTTTCGGAGTCTGGGTGTTTTCTATGTATAATATGTATGTATTTACAAAAAAAAAAGTATCAGTTGTTTAGTAACCCTTAATACAAGCTCTGCTTAGTTTGGGGACTAGATGGCGTTGTGTGTAAAATGTCCGAAATATTTATTATTATTATTATTGTGTACACTCACAATGAAGATTGTGACTAACTCTCTTGGATAGTACTCATGTTTTCTATCAGGCAGAGCAGAGTTACTTTGACAAGATTATAAAAAAAAGCAAGTTATTCCTTTATACCTAGCTGAAAAAAATATTAAAGTTTTTATTTGCTTTGGGTTAAATAATCAGTCAAGTATTATATTCTATGAAGGTACAGTTTTCCAAATTTTGACAGGTTGATACACATGACAGTATTCAGCAGCAGGTCAATGTCAAGGTCAATGATAACGCGTAACTAATGAGTGTTATCGGCACGTACATAATGCCTCGCAGAACCATTAAACGTGATTACTATCAACTATATAATGCCCTATTACTTATTGCCCGGTAATTAAAGGAATTAGCCTCTGGGTTATCTACCTAGCCAGATTGATTAACTGATGACGCACATTATGTTATAGTAGTTATCTCAATTACTTGCTTATAACTTATAAGTATTGTAAATGGAATTGAGTATGTGGCAACTTCCACATGCAGCGCAAACGCACATTCAACAGCGCCATCTACTTAAATAACACTGAACCACGAAGAAAACACGGAATGAACTATACGGAGTAACTATTAATTCTGAATCACGACAGAGAAATTCTCGCGCCGATTAGCATACATACAACATTAACCGTTGGGCACCACCTCGGAGGATCCTCCCTTTGTGTTGTAGGGACACGATACCCGTTCCTGTACAATTATGTAGAAGAAGCAACTGGTTACTCAAAATACTGCTCTCTCGTAGCTTCTGAGTGAAGTCCCATAAATCTGTGGGCGGTTATATCGATTGAATGACTAAAGTGTGGTATAAGCGGTCAATTTGACGCTTTTTGCCTGAGTTCTGTAAGTTCAAGCCCATGAGACAACACTTTGTGTGATCCACAAATTGTTGTTCTGAGTCAGGGTGAACTTTGTGTCCGTTTCAGATTTCTGGGTTCGGACTATACGGGACTATACTACGCTTTGAATAAAAAAACTCGTTACCAAAACTTGCAGATTTGTCGTTAAATGGTCAAGTTCGGAATTTTTCACCATTTTAAGCAAAATACTCGTATCTAAAAAAAAATTAAATGTTTTTTTTAAATATTTTATTTAAAAGTGTCATACATTCACCTACACCCCACTTGCCGTTGAACGTTGAATTTCGGGACACCCTGTATACAACGCGAGATACAGATAACTAAAGAAATCTAATGAAAATAATGGATTCACTTTTACTACATCTAAGTATTTATTTTCATCACCAACCCACAATAAAATAAAGGTAAAGGCCATACATTAACAAAATAAATTAAAAGAAGAGACAAATTAATCGGGTCAAAATTCAATGGGATTGTGTAGTTTTATTGCGGAGCTCCTAAAGCTATCTTCCAGATGAGACCTATGTCATCATTATATTGCATGGTCACGCAGCACTGGGTTATTCGGCCTGGCCAAGGATAAAGGAAGTCCCACTCACTTCCACTCCTTTACCCGAAATCAAAGTCTTGATGGTGGTGCACAATGTATAATTATTCTAATTACTCTTATAACAACAAAGATATAAAAAATACAAATAGAATCAGAGGAACTCAAGCCAAAAGCGTGTCTCATTCTATTCTCTATCTATTTTTTAGGGTTCCGTAGCCAAATGGCAAAAAACGGAACCCTTATAGATTCATCAAGTCTGTCTGTCTGTCTGTCCGTCCGTATGTCACAGCCAATTATTTCCGAAACTATAAAAGCTATACTATTGAAATTTGGTCAGTCGATGTATTCTGTGAACCGCATTAAGATTTTTACATAAAAATAGAAAAAAAAACAATACATTTTGGGGGTCCCCATACTTGGAACTGAAACTCAAAAATTTTTTTTTCAACAAACCTATACATGTGGGGTATCTATGGATAGGTGTTCAAAAATGATGTTGAGGTTTCTAATATCATTTTTTTCTAAAGTGAATAGTTTGAGCGAGAGACACTTCCAAAGTGGAAAAATGTGTGTCCCCCCCCCTCTAACTTCTAAAACAAGGGAGTGATAAATCTAAAAAAAATATATGTTGTACATTACCATGTAAACTACCAACGAAAATTGGTTTGAACGAGATCTAGTGAGTGGTTTTTTTTTAATACGTCATAAATCGTAACACGCAATTTACCTTTCATCCAATCAAAACACTATTATTAAAACATCGATGAAAGTTACAACGAACTACAAGAACTTTTATATGATGTTACTTGCTGATACGGAACCCTTCATGGGCGAGTCCGACTCGCACTTAGCCGCTTTTTTTTATGTTGAAGTCAACCAAAGTGATTCTACACTGCCTGATGGAAAACATGAGTAGAATCCAGGATTAGGGGACACCATCCTCATTGTGAGGGTAGGCTAAGCAGCATGGTGATCCCTACCAAGGCGACCTGGTCAGATAATTCTGCATCATTCTTCCGACCTCCGGAGGCCGTGAGAATGATGCAGAATGATTGGGCCTCCGGTCTCACACGCACCGACGAAATACGACACCAGGAATGCTGTCATAATTAGGATGGTCTTGTGTGTAAGGGTAGTACTGCCCCGGTCGAGTCGGCCCATTCGTGCTGAAGTCAGTGTGGCTCTACTACCTACCAAACGTAATGTAAATTAAACGCGGGAAAACAGAACAGTTTAAAGGTGCAGACAAACTATCGGACGCGGCTGACACAGAGCTGTGCACACTATCTGACGTAAGTCGCGGACGTGACCTTTGACTGACCTTAAGCGTTCGGACGTCCGAAAGAAATCTGGGTGCGGGCCAGTGTTGCCAGATGTACGATTTAAATCATTCATAAAAATGAAACAATAGCTAGTAATATTATCTAACATGCAGGTGTTAGATTCATGTAAATGTACTTAATTATATATACTTAATTATAACTAAATACTTTGTATAAATATTGATATATGTTTGTCAATAGTTTACTTTAAATATTTTCTGAACATATTGTTTGATGACGGAAGTTGATAAAATACATACTCGTATGTTTTGCTCAGTTGTCGTTGCCTATAAACACTGTTAAGTAATGTTAACGTGGTTATTATTACTTTTAACTATATATTTTATATAAATATTGATATATGTTTGTATTAATAGTTTACTTTGAACACATTCTGAACATAATGTACTTTGATGAAGGTACTTGATTAAAATACATGTGTCGTACTTGTTTGTCGTCGCCTATAAAAGCGAGGGTTCCGACTGGACAGAGACTTGTTGTCGAGACGTGGGCCAGTACGGAGCTCTCTACTATTCAACCAGTAACTGAGGATATTATATAGATTTAAAAGCTAAGTATATGCAATTCACTTTTGTGTATTTCTCTTTACTAAAATGTTCTCTAAGTTTTGTAATAATTTATAATGTTTGATTTATGGATATGTGTATAATGTGAAATATGTATGTAAATATGTTGGAAAAGAGTGTCCATGGAGTTTCTTGTCTGTTCTTCTCCATAGGATCTACACCTTGGAACAGACGAATAGAATCACGACTGACTAACTGACTGACTACTGGACATTGAAATAAAAAGAAAGTTTAATATGATCTGATTTGATTTGATATACTCAAATTCCTTTCGTTCTAAATATTCTAATATTTTAAAAGATAATTAATCTCATCTTTTCTCTAATCTAACACAGGCATTAGAATAATTGCAACTTTGAGACTTTTGATTTTACATTTAATTAGATTAAAACTGATAATTACAGGATTTTTCTTGTTTTTAATGCCCTCCCTACAATGTATTCTATTCGTTACTATCATTAAATTATACAAAATATAATATAAAGATAAAAATGTAGATTAACTGTTTTTAAATTTGAAATTTACAGTTTTCTACAGTTTTTTTTAAGCCTATTTACAGTTTTGCTCCATGCTGGGGTTGGCAACCCTGCGCGTCCGCAAGCAATGTCCGAAAAGACCGTGCACATTATCAGTCGCGGCTGTCAACCGCGTCCGTCAGTTTCCGATAATGTGTCTTCACCTTTAGTCACTTTTTTTGGCAACTATTTGAGACGTTCGGAAATTAACGTCACACTTGTAATATTTCAGCTCAACCTGGGATAATCTGGAAACTGGGATCTGAAATCTGGGAAATCAATAAATACCATGACTAGGACAAGTGAAACTAAATAAAAGCTTGTAATAAACTAACTGTAAGAACGATAGGGCAAATTGTAAATCAAATACTATGAAAAAAAACAGCATGTCCTGCCCTGTCCCGTATCCTAAAGACAAATCAGCGTGTCGCAAAGTTGGAACGCATCTATCTGTACAATAAAGAGTAAGCAACAAGAGTATACTGTACAATCTATAAATACATATTTATTAATAAATCAGTATAATGGGTGGTCTTATCGCAGTCTGCAATCTCTTGCGACCATCAAGGTTTAGTGCTCGTTGCAAGGGCGATTCAGTGATCCGTTTAGACTTTTTAAGACATAGTTACAGACTGTTCTAGTGGTTAGTAACTATGCTACACCGCTAAGATGGATGTCATGGTTTCAATCCACACAGACCAAATAAATTTGTATAGCAAAAATATTTATTATGTGTCTTGGTGTAATTTGTGCCTTGTGGCGACCTCCACATAAAACGCAACAAATATATATAGCACCGTCATCTATCGAACATACACCGAACTACAGATTAATGCACTATACGGACGGAGTGTCGAGTGTATATATATACAATTATCCTAAACTAAATGGGCCGTTGTTCACCAGGCAAAGTTTGTGAAATGTTTACGAAATTTTGTCATATGCAGTTTGCAGCTTGGCTTGACCTATTATTTGTAACATTTTCTTTGAGTAGAATAAGTCAGTAACCATTATTAGTCGTAAATTAAATTGACTTGACACTGAATGCATATGAAACTATAGGTTTACGGTACTTTCACTAGATGACGGCTGATGATACACACAGTGACCTACACTAGCGTCGCTCCTCGGTATTCCTCGTGTTTTTTGTTGTACCTTTACAAAAACCACCGCAAGTAACACCGCGAGGCGCAGCTAGTTGCTACACATAAAATACTGGTTACAATTTCATGAAACGAGAAGTACTCATACATATATATGTACCTATACTTATATACATGTGTGCATGTGTATATAGGAACACTATATACATTTCTCAATGGCGAGATATCTTATCTTACACGTGGAGTCCTCGTATCTGTTTCATTGTGAATATATTTCTTTCATGCAGCTATATATTATTATATCGTATATTACCTGCTTGTTGTACAGCTCAAGGGTCTTTAACCGACTTCGAAAAAGAAGGAGGTTCATAATTCGAGTGCATTTATTTTGTTGACCATATTGATCAAAATGTGCCAATACTTAAAATACTTCATTTATAAATAATACACAAATAACATATTAGAGATATTTTTCATTTTTTTTTGATCATTTAAATGAATAAATATTTGGACATCTGCTTAGTTTGGGACTAGATGACGTTGTGTACGCCATGTAGTCCCACACTAAGCAGATGACTTGTAGTATGAAGACTAACATAGACATCTGATATAAATACATTTTATACACTTTTTTTAAATACATACATGTTTTACATAGAAGACACACAAATTCCGATACAAATATTTGGAAATCATTACAACACATTTAGTCCAACCCGGAATTATCAAAAGTGTTTTTTTTTGTCTGTCTGTATATTCTGGGTAATCTCTGGAACAGTTAGACCAATTTTGAAGATACTTTCAATGGCAAATAGTTAATGTAATAAATAGTGACTTACGCTAATGTTTGGACTGGATTTGCTTCTCTGCGTTACACGCGTTTAACGGATAATACTGCGCTCCTTGGGTGCCGTCCATTAATCACAGTTAAAAAAGATCTCTGTTTAAAGTCTAAACTGATTTGTGTTAATTACTGTACCTATTTACTACATAAGATAAGAATTTATTAATATAATGATAAACTGAAATTAATTTTAATAGCTGGGAAAACTTTCTAAAGAATTGTACTTAGAAAAACTTAGCTTCAATTTAATAAGTGTTGATATATGCAATAAAGTGTTCAAAAGTACATAAAACTTAAAAGAAGTGTTATATTAAGGCCTATATTGCTCTATGTATGTAAATATATATATACGGCAGCGTTATTTGCGATTGACAATTATTATAACCGCGGGATTCAACTGATGTAACATAAAAATAATGTCTTAATAATAATTCTGTAACTCAGAGGTAGATAATAGTAACCATTAAAATCGCAAGAACCAGTTCTACATAATGTTATAAAGCATTAAGTCCTACGTCGCCTATGAAAAGAGATATACAGTGATGTATAAACATTAATTGCACAATTTTTTTTTTTTTTTTAAAGACAACTCCCGCATTAGGAATATAAATTCCTGTGTCGCGGGGGGCTTTACAAACATACATGAAACGGACACAAACAACACCCAGGCTCAGAACAACAAATTGTGAATCACACAAAGTGTTATCCTACGTGGGATTTGAACCCACGACACTTGGCGCAGTAGGAAGCGGTGTGGCGACCGCTTAAGCCACTAGGCCAACCATGCAGTCTTTAGATAAAAGATAGATTGATCGTAATTATGTGTAATTCATCATACTTCCCTCTATTAATTATAAAAAATACATCTAAGTTAATTATTCTGCCTTTATTATAACATTCTCAAAAATAAAAATGCCTCTTAATGTTGTATACCTCTAAGGTACAGAATTATGTAGGCTCATCTTAATAAATATCAGAAATAAATTGCTGTGTAAATTTTAACTTTTTAAAAAATCTACCATTACTTTCATTTTTTTAACCAGCAACACTTTCCTTACATATAAAAAAAACAACCACCAATAACAAAAAGTAATTTATTAAAAGACCAACTTAGATTCGTGTGCCGCCAATATTTTCTCCACAGCCACAGCTCTCTCCTTCAACGTGGCCATATCTTCTTCACTCAGCACACTACTCTGTTTCCCCACATTTTTTAACAAAAAGTGTTGTATAAACAACCTGATGCTCTCTCTAAAGAGGCGTAGTTTAGGAGGTTTGGCTATTCGATGGAACACCTCGAGGGAAGCCTCTAGGTCCACATTCATTATTATCGCTAGGAGAATCTGGCGCATGAAGCGAACAGATTGTTTGTTTAACTCGGAGAATTGGATTACCTGAAATAATATTAAAAATAATGTGATTTAGAAATTTTGGAATCATTTTAAACCGTCTGAATATTCGACAAGAATGCTGAGCTTGGGGTCTCCTCTCAGGAGAGGTTTAAAGCCTGGCCGAGTGCAGGTTATGGACTGGCAAGACACGTGGCTACGTAGTCTTGCCGTTGGATGTTTTTAAACCGCCCGAAGGCCTCCAACTAAACTTTACGACTGCTATCTTATGATAACAACCGGGAACGACTGCTTAACGTGACCTCCGAATCACGGAAACGCTCTTAACATATTATTATCATGTCACAAACGGTCACCCATCTAGGTACTGACCGCGCACACATGTGACCAGCTGTGACCTTAGGATGACAACTTAAATCTCCGAATCGTGACCATTTTATGAAATTTATGGACAACCATCAACATCAGCCTATCGCAGTTCACTGCTGGACATAGGCTTCTCCCATTGCACACCACTTTAAACGATTTTGGGCTTCACGCATGCTTCTCCTTCTGTCCTCCTCCCTTGGTATATAAAAAGTCTCTAAAACTCACCTTGAGAACAGAAAGCGGTAATCCCTTCTCCATAATGAGGTGAATGAGGAACTGCGCCAAGTTCGTCATGCCCTGCTTTGATATCGTATCTAACTCCTTTATTTTATCCCACACTGCGAACTGGATTGAAAGCTAGAACAAAAGTTACATATTAAAAATTATATACACAGAAAGATCCCAAGGAAGGCTACACAGATTTCACTCAAGTTGTTGTGGCCATTAGATGATCTGTTTGCACGTTATTTTATATAGTTTTTACAGACATATAACACATAACGCCCTCTAGTCCCAAACTAAGCAGAGCTTGTATTATTTTTTTGTAAATACATACATGTTATATTATACATAACCTAAACTACGAAACAAATATTTGCAGATCATACAAACATTTGGTCCCCGGGAACCGAACCCGAGACCTCTTGCTTAGAAACCGCATACACTAAACACTATGTCTTAATAAAAGAAAAACGATATTTATGTATTTATATTAGTCGTATAATAGCCATGATACAAGCTCTGCTTAGTTTGGGACTAGATGGCGTTGTGTGTAAGATGTCCGAAAAAAAATGTGCTACTACGCTTGCTAGACATGTTAGTATCAATTCGTTTAAATTTTTTTTCTCTTTGCAATGCTTTTGTCTTACGAGCTTTGACACACGGAATAAAATTTATATTCATAATTAATTATTGCCTTACCTGATACTTTCGATCAAACTCGCATAGCTTCTGTCCCAACACTGCGTAGTAAGGGTTGTAGGTTCGTTCCTGCAGACAGCAGGCGAGCAGCACGTGGATGATCTCGCGATCCTGCTGACCTTTGAGACCCAAGTGTTGAAGCTTCTCGAAGGCGTCCATGTAGTCCTAAAAATAAAAAATATTCAATAAATATTTCGGACATCTTACACACAACGTCATCTAGTCCCAAACTAAGCAGAGCTTGTATTATGGGTGCTAAACAACTGATATAAATACAGAAACAACTTTTTTTTGCAAGTACATAGAAAACATCCAGATTCCGAAACAAATATTTGTAGATTACACAACTATATGGTACGACCTGGGAATTGTACCCGCGACCTCTTAATCAGCAGCCGCATAACGAAATAACTTAGTTGAAGTTTTAATTATTGACTTGTTCATATTGTTAGTAATATGTGTGATAATTACCTCAGCAGACATTATAACACAGAATATGCTTCTTCTAACATCGGTGTTCATCCTCTGCTTCCTGGCCAGTTCCAGCAGCTTCTGGTCGGCGGTGTTGAGCTGGGTAACGCTGGGCTTCTCCTCAGGTCGCGACATGTTCCCCTCCCAAGCTGAACCCACTACCCACCATTTGCCCCTCTCGTCCGCTGAAGTCAACAACCATTTTGAATCTTCATTAGACATTGAAGTTTAAGAATAAAAAGAACAACGTGTTGCACTCGGGGACTGCCGCGGTAAAGCTATTGCATAGCATTTTTTATCAACTTATGCAATTATACTTATTTATTTATTTTTTTAAATCGATCAAAGTGGTGTGCAATGGGAGAGGCCTATGTCCAGCAGTGGACTGAGATAGGCTGATGATGATGATGATGATTTATTTTTTATTAATTCAGCATTTTTTTTCTTTGTTAATTAATTCAAGTTCACAAAACAATATACACTGTCTTTTTATCAACATATATTCTAACAGTATTGTTGCCAAACAATATAATCATCCTATTAACCGACAACTAAACAGGGAACATAATATTAATATGAGCATATCTATGGAATAAAAAAACACTAAGATTCAATTAGACGGTACTGGAGGACGCGGACGCTATGCTTTGTGCCTACGATATCCCTTATATTTGAATAATCTATGACGCTTGCCAGGCGCCCGTTATTTGTCCTTGTCGCACTGCAGTGACAATCAAATTCTCTATCCTTTTTTAACACGGGGTGTTATGTTTTTTCGTTACGGAATTTCTTGATTCGGTCGCCGCGCTCAAAGCCCGCGATAGAAGCTATGCAATAGCTTAAAATTACATAATATTTTGGAAATCTTACACACACCGCCATCAAGTCCTAAACTTAGCAAAGCCTTTTTTATGAACGACAACTGGGTTAACTACCACTGAAAGAATTTTTCAAATCGTAACTACCCCCCTTGCTAAGATGCGAACACTTTTCGTTTTCAATTTATTCTCTTGTTTCATTGGCTAATATTTTGTTGTTTTGATCACGTGACTGAGCGACATTACACAATGAAATAAGAAGATAGAATAGAAAACCAAAAACATTTGCAACTGGACTAGGGGGGCAGTACTTACTAAGATTAGAGTCTTCAATCAAACAAAACTGTTCAGCTGTATATAATAGGAGCCATCCATTTACCAAAGAAAATGGCTGAACGCAGAAGTTTGAAAGCAATAAAAGTGTTTTTAAAACATTTAATTACTTACCTTTTAACAAATCTTCTAGTCTTATATTAAGTGGGGTGATATAGTTTCCTTTCCTAATAATGCCTTTGGTCATTTTCTTGAGATGTTCCGTGTACGAAGGGTCGTAGTTTGGTATTTTCATTAAATTATTGTTTTTCACAGCCATTAACACCTCCAGTAGGAACTTTATGCGTGATCTGAGGAGTAACATTTTAAATTAACAGATATTCTTCATTAATTATGAAATTTTTATGTTGATTTGTGTGTGCCACAAACACTAAAAAAAACCAAACATGATACACAAACTGCTTCAGAGATTAATAGGTAGTACGTTTAACCAGGCCTCCAGGGTAAATTGCCTACTCTCACAATGAGGATGGTGACCCCTACTCCTGAATACTAATCAGGCTTTCCATCAGGCAGAGTAGAGTCACTTTGGTAAGCTTAAATATAAAAAAAAGATTACTTTTATCATCACTGTAACAGCAAAGCTTGGCTTATATTTTAATACTAGCCACACATTGCTACCCGCGGTGTTTGTTGTAATTCCCAAGTAAGACCACGGAACGAAGCTAGTCTAATAAAAATTAGTCGAAGTTACTCAGTGAAAGTGCCGGGAAAATCGGTATAACCGTTCCAGTGATTACCCGGAATAAACAGATAGACAGACAAAAATAATAATAAAAAAAGTATTTTCGATATCAGTACATACTAGTATAAACTTTTATACAGACACTCCAATTTTATTTATTTATATAGATAATACTAGTAACAGCAGCCGTACATACCCATCAGCAGAAGCCTCGTTTAACTTGGCGACCCTGGCCTGCGTGTCATGTATGAAGTTCTTGAGCGCGAGAGGTTCCTCCTTCCTCAGCACTCCGCCAACACTCCTCAGGGCAACCAGCACACATTCAATGTTCTTCTCTGACAGAACATCCAGCAACCTTGTAAGGATGTCGTACAGAAGAGATGCGTGATAGATCTAGAATAGGGATTATTAATTAAATGTATTAACTTTTAACGTCTTGTAGCATTCTTATTCTTTAAGCTATTGCATAGCTTTTATCGCGGGCTTCGAGCGTTGCGACCGAATCAAGAAATTCCGTAACGAGAAAACCTAACACCCTAGAAAAGGATAGAGAATATGATTGTAACTGCAGTGCGACAAGGATGTGGCGGCTCCGTGCTCTATAGGCAGATTAACGCATGCACGCTGTCGCCACCAGCCGTTATCCGTTGCCTTGACAACACAGTCATTCTAGATTCTTCTTCTTGCTTTTCTTGCATAAGTTGATAAAAAATGCTATGCAATAGCTTTATCGCGGCAGGACCCGATTGCCACATGACTTTTTTTTGTTTCACAATCTCTTGAAAATATATGTTGCAGACAGCTGGATAGTGGCTTTGGGGGTTCGATTCAGCTCTATTCAAACATTCCGGTTCATGAAAATTCAATGTTTCATGGTGGTTGTTGTTGTAAAACGCGTGTAATGCCTCGGAGCGAAGCTAGTTTTAAAAAAGTCACCTAAATTAATCATTTTAACGTCAGCTATCTGCCAATAAAAGTCCCCTCAAATAGGTTCAGCCGTTCCACAGATTAGCCGAAACAGAACACACATACCTTAAAACTGTACAAGTGAGCGAGACAAGAAACCAAGTTGTCCAGCAACTTGTCCTCAACTGGCTGTGGTTTCTGCATCATCACATCGAACTTCTTTGATAAATCTTGCAGAAAATGAGCGCCTGGAAACAGATTGATAGTTATTAATCTTGTTAGTATATCCTGAGAGGTGACCATGAAGGAATGATGTTAGTAACTATTGCTAATGAAGTTAAATAACATACAACAACGCTATCTACCGAAGAAACATTGAACTACGAAGAAAACACGTAACGATTTATACGGAGTAACTACTAATCCTGAATCTCCAGGCTGCTATTAAAAAATTCGTGTCAGAAAATTCCGACAACAGCCCGACCCCGGATTTGAATCCTTATGACAACATACAGAACAAGACATGGATAAGGACTCCTGTTTGAAAAACTGCTTACCAATTTCCAGCAGCGGAATATTTCGATTTTGCGTGGATGGTATAGTGGTTTAAAATGTTCATCTCACCGCTTTGTACTGCGCTGAAAGTTGTTAGTTACAATCCTAAACGGGAAAACATTTTCTGCAAGCCACAAATAATTTGTAAACAATTTCGGAGTCTGGGTGTGCTTTGTGTCTGTTTTATGTATGTTTGTAAAGTACCCCTTAACACAGGAACATATCTAGTGCGGAAGATGTCTTTTTAAAGGAACAACAATTGGTTGTCTATAAAGTCGATTTACGGACGATAATTTTATGTGATAACGTCATAAGAAAACATGAACTTTTCACTTCATAAACAGTTAACAAAAGAGTTTACTTGTAGGTTGTGCGCTACCGCTATCTCTCTTCTACTCGGATGGAGTGGAACAGAGATAGATGCCTCACAAGCTGATCATCAGGCCGTTTCTCTATCGCTTGTTGCGCGCTCTCGCTTACACGCTCAGTGACAGTGACTAATGCTTTTTCGTGCGCGCAACAACTTATAAGAGGTTATCACGCTTAAGGCTGTTGACGATGATGACTCTCTTACCTATCTCGGAGCCCACGTTGGCGTGTAGCACAGAGACGAGTGCGGCGTGTTCAGCGACCATGCGGTCGGGCGTGTTGCTGCTCGTCACACAAGCGTCTAACCACAACTGCGTCAGAGTGCTGTTCACCGAATGGCGACTGTTGTTGGAATATAAGGTCTCTATGGATGTGCAGGCCCAGTGAAGGTTTGTACCCGCCAGCTTGTTTAGAACACCTGAAAAAAATAAAAAAATAGTTTTAAAGCGAATTTTTAATTCATTGTTTTTTAATATGTGTATCTATAATAATAGTGTAAATGTTTTAAGGGGTTATTTCTGGATTTAGATACTGAACTGATTTTGAAAAATTATTTTACTAACATAAAGTCACATTATTCATGACAGTCATAGGCTATTTATAAAGTAATAAACTAAATATATAATATTGCAATTTAACTCTATTTCTTACATTTTCTGAAAATTATCAAACCCAATGTTAAATTTTTTCTTTGAGAAACCAATAAAATGGCCACATTTTATATTTTTTAGCCTGCCAAAATGACTTCTCTGCCTGATGGAAAGCACAAGTAGATTTCAAGAGTGGTGGTCACCATATTCATTACAAGTTCAGACAATCCAACATTTCATTCATGAATATGTACTCACTTTTTACTTGTCGTTTCAGCTGTGTTAACTGTTTGTCTGCAGTAGAGTCCTGTTTATTTCTAAGATGTGGTGGAATGTAGGCGCCTTTTTCTTCCTGAAACACCAATTTAAGCTTGAGTATTACATAAAGTTTTATGTACATACGAAAATGTAACACCGTCTGTAATGCCTTGATCACACGTACCGAGTAAACGGGCGAGACAGTGCTCTCGGCCGAGTACTCGGTACGTATAAACATAGCGCCGAGCGCTCGGCCGAGTGCTCGGCCGAACGAAGTCGAGTGGCGAGACAGCAGCTCGACGTCCGTTCTACTTACTAGGCCGAGTGTCAACCAAACCATCATCGTGTGTAGCAACAAAACCAGATCTCAACATCCATGATCTTGTCCAAATCCAGCGTTGCTCTTTTTCCAAGAATTCCTTTAATTTTATAATTATATACATTAGTAGCTGATGCCCGCGGCTCCGCTCGCGTCCTAGGGGTATGAAAAATAGATGGTGGCTGATCCACAGACCTACCCGATATGCTCACAAAATTTCATAAGAATCGGTCAAGCCGTTTTGGAGGAGTATGGGAACGAACATTGTGACACGAGAATTTTATATCTAAGATTATTTTAAATTTACCTAATATTGGAATGAGTATTTTTGTATATTTTCTTATTATCTTTTTACGATCCATCGTGTCCGAAATATATTCTCAGCTGAACGGACTGTGCTAACTTCAAAACACGTGTGAACAGCTTCTCGCTTACATCACTGTCTCGGCCGAGCAACATTTTACTGTCTCGCCCGTTTGCTCGCTACGTGCGATCAAGGCAATAAAGTCTCTATAGAACTGAACAGTGGTGCTAATTTCAGAACACGTGTGAACAGCTACTCGCTTACATCACTGTCTCGGCCGAGCAACATTTTACTGTCTCGCCCGTTTGCTCGCTACGTGCGATCAAGGCAATAAAGTCTCTATAGAACTGAACAGTGGTGCTAATTTCAGAACACGTGTGAACAGCTTCTCGCTTACATCACTGTCTCGGCCGAGCAACATTTTACTGTCTCGCCCGTTTGCTCGCTACGTGCGATCAAGGCAATAAAGTCTCTATAGAACTGAACAGTGGTGCTAATTTCAGAACACGTGTGAACAGCTTCTCGCTTACATCACTGTGTCGGCCGAGCAACATTTTACTGTCTCGCCCGTTTGCTCGCTACGTGCGATCAAGGCAATAAAGTCTCTATAGAACTGAACAGTGGTGCTAATTTCAGAACACGTGTGAACAGCTTCTCGCTTACATCACTGTCTCGGCCGAGCAACATTTTACTGTCTCGCCCGTTTGCTCGCTACGTGCGATCAAGGCAATAAAGTCTCTATAGAACTGAACAGTGGTGCTAATTTCAGAACACGTGTGAACAGCTTCTCGCTTACATCACTGTCTCGGCCGAGCAACATTTTACTGTCTCGCCCGTTTGCTCGCTACGTGTGATCAAAGCAATAAAGTCTCTATAGAACTGAACAGTGGTGCTAATTTCAGAACACGTGTGAACAGCTACTCGCTTATATCACTGTCTCGGCCGAGCAACATTTTACTGTCTCGCCCGTTTGCTCGCTACGTGCGATCAAGGCAATAAAGTCTCTATAGAACTGAACAGTGGTGCTAATTTCAGAACACGTGTGAACAGCTTCTCGCTTACATCACTGTCTCGGCCGAGCAACATTTTACTGTCTCGCCCGTTTGCTCGCTACGTGTGATCAAGGCAATAAAGTCTCTATAGAACTGAACAGTGGTGCTAATTTCAGAACACGTGTGAACAGCTTCTCGCTTACATCACTGTCTCGGCCGAGCAACATTTTACTGTCTCGCCCGTTTGCTCGCTACGTGCGATCAAGGCAATAAAGTCTCTATAGAACTGAACAGTGGTGCTAATTTCAGAACACGTGTGAACAGCTTCTCGCTTACATCACTGTCTCGGCCGAGCAACATTTTACTGTCTCGCCCGTGCTCGCTACGTGCGATCAAGGCAATAAAGTCTCTATAGAACTGAACAGTGGTGCTAATTTCAGAACACGTGTGAACAGCTTCTCGCTTACATCACTGTCTCGGCCGAGCAACATTTTACTGTCTCGCCCGTTTGCTCGCTACGTGCGATCAAGGCAATAAAGTCTCTATAGAACTGAACAGTGGTGCTAATTTCAGAACACGTGTGAACAGCTTCTCGCTTACATCACTGTCTCGGCCGAGCAACATTTTACTGTCTCGCCCGTTTGCTCGCTACGTGCGATCAAGGCAATAAAGTCTCTATAGAACTGAACAGTGGTGCTAATTTCAGAACACGTGTGAACAGCTTCTCGCTTACATCACTGTCTCGGCCGAGCAACATTTTACTGTCTCGCCCGTTTGCTCGCTACGTGCGATCAAGGCAATAAAGTCTCTATAGAACTGAACAGTGGTGCTAATTTCAGAACACGTGTGAACAGCTTCTCGCTTACATCACTGTCTCGGCCGAGCAACATTTTACTGTCTCGCCCGTTTGCTCGCTACGTGCGATCAAGGCAATAAAGTCTCTATAGAACTGAACAGTGGTGCTAATTTCAGAACACGTGTGAACAGCTACTCGCTTACATCACTGTCTCGGCCGAGCAACATTTTACTGTCTCGCCCGTTTGCTCGCTACGTGCGATCAAGGCAATAAAGTCTCTATAGAACTGAACAGTGGTGCTAATTTCAGAACACGTGTGAACAGCTACTCGCTTACATCACTGTCTCGGCCGAGCAACATTTTACTGTCTCGCCCGTTTGCTCGCTACGTGTGATCAAGGCAATAAAGTCTCTATAGAACTGAACAGTGGTGCTAATTTCAGAACACGTGTGAACAGCTACTCGCTTACATCACTGTCTCGGCCGAGCAACATTTTACTGTCTCGCCCGTTTGCTCGCTACGTGTGATCAAGGCAATAAAGTCTCTATAGAACTGAACAGTGGTGCTAATTTCAGAACACGTGTGAACAGCTTCTCCCTTACATCACTGTCTCAAAGCATGTTATATCTGTCTGTATGTCACCGGACTGAATCTCATTTTCACAGATGATGTATTTCTGTTCCTAATATGATCTATTTCTGTTGCCGCAAAAATACTAAAAAATTAAAATAAAATAAAAAGGCTCCAAAACAGGCAGACGCTTGATATGTCAATAATGGTACGGATCCCGCGTGCGCGATTCCAACTCAAAGTTACCCGCATTTATACTCATAATTATCTAAATAAGCAATTATTATTAAAAAAAAATACCTTAATAATATTTCCCTCTTTATCTCTCTTTCTTCCATAAATATCTTCCCACACATCTGGCTTCTCTTTCTTTTCTTCAACAATGTTTTCCTCACCTTCATCACTGATAATTTCATCATCATCATCATCATCTCCCGATAGATGTGATACTTCATCATCACTGAACACTTTGGCCAGATCTTCTTCAGCAACTATTTTCTCTTTCTTAGACTTGGTGTCGTTCAGTTTTACTTTCTTTTCCTGTTTTGCTTTTGTGGAATTAGCTTTTTGTGATTTTGTTGGTCTTTCTAGAAAATTTATAATGGAATATATAATGTAATAAACATTTTGGCCATCTAAATACACAACATCAACTAGTCCCAAAATAAACAGAGCTTGTATTATGGGTACCAGAGAACTGATATAATTACATAAACATTTTTTTTTTTGTAAATACATACATATTACACATAGAAAACACCAAAACTCCAAAACAAATATATGCATATCATACAAACGTTTGGTAGAACCCGGGAATCGAACCCGAGACCTCTTGATCAGCAGCCGCATATGATAATCACTAGTCAAATGAATACTTAAAAATATTATGTAAATAAATAGAATATTTAAACGGTAACTTGGTTAGGCACATCGTCTAGGGTTTAAGTAACCAGGGAACTAGATGTAACCAGGTAAAGAAATCCCTGGTATCTCTAGTCATGTAAAGTTTAAGATAACCCTTCATGACTCTGACTACTTAATACTTTGTGATTCACTTTTTACCCCTAATTTTTAGGGTTCCGAAGTATATGACTTAAAACCCTTATAGATTCATCATGTCCGTCCGTCCGTCCTCGACTTACCGTTCAAACGGTAAGTGCTAGAAAGATGAAACTTTGCATGAAAATGTGTTGTAAATACGTCGACAAAGTGCTACAATAAAATTTTGAAAAAAAAAAAAATTTGGAGTACCCCATTGTGTGGGGTATAATTACATAGGTCTTTAAAAAACATTGAAGGATTCCTAAGACGATTTTTTGATTTAGGTATCCGTTTGCGATTAATTCTACTTTAAAGCGCACTTTATTGTAAAAACAGGGTGTCCTCCCTCTCTAAAAGCTAAACGGCTGGCTCAAAAAATCTACAAAAATTCGTGATGGTGCTCCATATAATGAACTTTAAAGGAAAACTATAACGGATTAGATGACTTTGTCAGTTCAGGAGTTATAGAGGTTTAACTTGTAGAATGTGCTTCCTTGGAAAACATCATACAAAATTAACGCATTATTATGTAAACATAACAATTATCTATTGGATATGATTTCCTTCGCGTGGCCTGACACGCACTTGGCCGCTTTTTATATAGGTTTGACATGTCTATGTGAGTATCTGCTGTGTGTATCATAGTTCTGGAACAGATGAGCTAATTTTGATACTTTTATTATTATTTATTTTTTTATTATTATTATTCTAAAGGAGAATTTAGCGATGCTTAACGAAAAACGGTTCATCCGTTCACAAAATATGGAGAGTAGCAATAAAAATAATGCTTAAAAATATCCTTGAGTGGGATTTTGAAACTTTTGATTTATACTTGTTAGCTGTCTTAAATTCTTATTCTACTTTTGAAATTAATTAAATAAAATTATGTTTTGAACTAACTACTAACTAAAATAAAATATATACATAACTACGTACCTACTGGTGCTTCATCAGAAGAGTCACTACCTTCTTCACTATCACCTTCATCATATTCATCACTCATATCTTCATCATCATCATCATTTAAATCACCTCCTTCTTCGTCTTCTAACATTTCATCATCAGAGAGATCATTTTCTTCATCTTCTTCCATTGAAACATCAGAATCTGGATCTTCATTACTAGTGTTATTCTTTTTGCCTTTTTTATTGTCCTTTTTATTTTTAGCCTCCTTGCCAGTAACAACTGCCAAGTCTTCTTCAAAGTCAGATTCGCCTTCAACTTGAGCTAAATGTTTTTCTGCGGCTACAATTTGTTCTGTTTTCGAGCTGTCACATATTTCTAATAAATCTATAGTGTTGAGTTAAGAATATTTATGTTTAGGATTGAAACAAAATATTGTATTATTTTTAAATAAGCTCACATTATCAATCACCAATGGTCCACTACTGGACATAGGCCTCTCCTTAGAAAACAAGATTTGGCTTCATTTTATGCCGACTATAATAATATTTCAGAGATCACACAACGCGAACTAGCCGAGGCTAATAGAATACTTGTATATTTTTTATTACTACTTATAAACTAAGATCACAGGAACGCGCACCGCTCGCAATACGACAAACGCCACGCTTCGGCACAGACGGCACTGCAGCAGGCCGACACGAAACGTCTAAACTGAAACTTTCAATATAAATACTAAGTAAATAAAAAACAGAATGTACATTCTCTTATTGGTGTGTATACAATTTACATAGGTATTTATTTTATTACCTAAATTGTAACACTATATTTTTCTAATGGCTTGCAGTATGTGTTGGGCAAACTATAAATGCTTGCCCTCGTTAACTGGCCGGCGCGGTCAGTCGCGCGAAAACTTACACCGCACGTGCGTTTCGTACGTGAACACTCAAGGTGCACGTCCATTGGCCCGCGACGGACGCACCGCAAGCAACGGATTTTATTTTGCTTTGTATGATCTAACATAGTGCTGCGTCCACTATCCGCGCCGCCCGCACTGAACGCCGGCATTTATGAGCAAGGCAAATTCGTTCTATCCGTAGCGTGCGGAGCGGCCGGCGCGGGCCAATGGACGCGTACCTTTAGATACAACGGCAATGTTTAATATTTCGAGACCACGCTCGCCACGGCGTCCGCGCATTCAACGTGAACAAGCACTAAGTGCAGTGAGCAGTTGATTGATTAAATAAATAAATCAAATACTGGTGTGTGATTTTTTTATATATTTAGTTTTAAAAAGGATACAATCGAGACCGTCGCTGGCAAAATTCTTGATTTTATTTTTTGACTTGTTCAAACCAAGTTGTTTTTCAAGTTTCTTAATGATTTTATCTTCATCATCATTTGCTTCAAGCAACATCTTTTTTCTCTGTTCTTCCATCTCATTTTTTAGTTTTTTGGCTGCTTTTGTTTCTTTCATGCGTTCTTTACTAAGTATGTCCAGAGGGGTTTCTATTTTAGTCTTCTTCTAAAAGGTAGAAAAAGTACTATTTAGAATGAAAATTAGGATTAAGCCTACTTTTAATTCAGATCATATAATTTCTACAGTCGTTACACAGAATAAAGGGGTTTCTTTTTTGTGAGTTTTGTTTTAAGACTGTTTACATTTATAATACATTTACATATTATACTGTAAACATGTTTGATACGATCACCCTATGTCATTATTTTACCTAAGGCCCATTCGCCACAAGCGCTTCATAACTTCGTCATTTTAAATATATAACATCTCAAGAACATTTATACATTTCATACTAACTCTGCCTGTCTGTCTGTTAAGCTTTCACATGTAAATCGCAGCACTGATTTCAATTAAATTAGATATGGAGATACTTTGATTCTTGAGAAATCTTTCAATCATATTTATTAGTCAAAGGTTTCATCTAAGAAATTTGGATACTAGGAAATTGAAAAAATATTCAGACTGTCATAATCATCCTATCTCAGTCCATTGTTATACATAAGCCTTAACGCATTTTATTTGATCCTCAGCTTCTCACATCCAGTTCTTGCCAGACAACATTCTCAGGTTTAGTGATACTAAGCCTCTCCTGGGGATTGACACTTCTGCTTGCTATCCAGCACAGTACCATTGCTTGGCTCTCTGCTGGACCACATCATTCCTTATTAATTGGAAAACGCTGAAAATAGCCCTTTACATAGTACCCTGAGCAAGTTTGAACTTGTGGACCAGTGATACAATAAATGTCCACATATCGCCCAGTTTGTCATGTTGGGTAGGAAGCACTGTTTGAAGACTCGAGTCTTTAAGCACAGTAGAATAGATTTCGGTGTAATTACCAAGAATTATGAAGGTTAATGGACGAGTGGACGACCGAAAGTTTATGCCCGATAACTACAGAACAGTAGTAGAAATCTAAATATGTGGCTAAAGACTAATTCTTACTTACCTTTATCTCAACACTAGGCACTGGAGATTCAGCAGGCCGCTTAACAAACTGGCCTGGAGTGTACTTAACTTGAGGAACCTGATTTTTAATATTTTTTGCATAATGTTCTTTTCGATGGACTTTCTTTTGCTGCCTTTTCTGTTTACGCATGGCCTTCCGCGTGTTTTCCAATTTAGGACGCATATTATGCTTTGGTTTCTTCATTTTAATGTATAATTCTGTGATAACGAAATCAAAACAAAACAGTATGGTTCAACTTCACCTTTTTTAGGTTATGTTTAGTTTGACATATGACAACTTTTTGCACGACATCGCGACAGTCAAACTTTTATAGACTGATTTGTTACAAAATCTATTCTACCACAAAACTATAAACAAATTACTATTTTATTAAATTTAATAATAAATTTTAGAAATGTAAATTCAAAGTACACTTGAATAAACTGCCGATAATGCATTATTTATTAAAAATAACAAAAATTGATGTAATATTGTAACATTTAAAATAAATCTTATATGGCAAGAGTTTGATTTCTGATCGGGAGAATACCGAATAACATTACTGAATTTACTGATACTCACCGACGCTACACACGTGTCTCGACATTACCGAATACCGGGACATGATTCATTTGCATTCGCATATTTCAATCATTTCATTCTGCGTGGGCACTGGACATTAAACTTCTTGCATCATTTGATTTTCTTCGCTTCATCTTACGCAATTCTCTGGTGTTAAAAGATTAAATTGGAATTGTGATTTATACAAGTATTTATTTGGTTTCTTTGTTTTTTTTTAGAATTTTCGCATGTTGTTTAATTGATTGTGTGATATTATAGTAATCAAGACAAGACCTTCGTTTATAATACAGTAATAAAAGATTTTGTTTTATTTTCCATATCAAGAAAAAACACTATTTCAGACCACGAAACGTCTTGCAGTCATAAAAAATTGTCTATGGTAGAAAATTCACAAAAGCATGACGGCAGTGACGGGTGAATATTATTTGCGAAAAAAATCATATTCATGGTGATAAGTTCGACGGCAAGCTAATAATAACATCTGCTTCGTAGTTTTATTGTGAAGACGTGTTTATTTCACGTTCGGCATGATGGTGGAAGGGTCTGCGTTTACTAGGAACGATGTGTTCCAAATGGCTATACGCGTTGCGTTTGTGTCTGCTGTGACTTATTTCTCTATAAAATGGCTCGTGAACCAAATAGATCCTACTTCTAAAAGTCGGAAAAAGGCAGAGGAACGAGCTCGTGAACAGTTACGCAAGTAAGTATTGATCGTAAATTTTACGTCATATAGTGAAAAAAAACATCTTTTTGTTCACTCATATAAGACTCCACTGAAGTCTAGTGTATTAGTTTTGAGTCTTTTATGTCTATTAAATGATTCATTAAAGTATTGTGGGAGATTTAGAGCGAAACTTCATGCAGAACATCTAGCGGTTTTTATATATGCTTCACTACTTTTTGTTTTTATATCATTCTACTAATGTTGTCACCTAGGTTACATGCATAATATTACATGGATCAGATGATACACAAATGCTCCTTCAAAAATTCATGAACATTTTCTAAATATATGCTAATATGCATATATTTATAAAAGCTATTACATATCAAAATTATGTGAATAATTAGTATTAGAAAAGCTAACAGTATTTTATATTAAATTATCATAAAATATGATACAGACTTGGATACACACACATCATGTAATTGTGTGCAAACAGTAAGATCACAGTTATCCTAAGATCATCTCAGAATCTTAGTTACTTTGGCAAAGTTAATACAAATGAAATGTTCCAGCACTAAAAATTACTGAACCAGTTTCGACGAAGGAGATGTTAATAGATTTGTAATAATGGCCCGGGTGACGTAGGCTAGATAAATTTTATTAAAAGTTTTCAAGTAGTCCAGTTAAAGTTTTTGACCTTCTTTTATTATTAGTTTCAATTCAAATCAGAATTTTAGTTTTTTATATATGTTATAGAGATTACTGTACCATATTCATCATTTTATCCTATTTGTGTTATAAATATGTTCTATATATGTGGCTGTTCATGTTTCAAATTTAGAATAGTATTCCATAGTGTAAAAAGTATTTTTCAATTACATAAAAATAATAATACTATTCTAAATCTTATAGTTTAACTGTAAAAAATATTTCAAAAGTATTTTTTTTAATTACAATCTTTCAAATTCATATGCTTCTATCCTTTGTGCAGATTCACTAATGGCTTTGGGCATAGAGTCACTGTCTACCATTCCTTAAAGTCTTCTAACCTCCTTTTGCTTACTTGGCTTAACTCTTGGCATGTAGTCCTCATCAAATGCCAATTCAATGACTACACCCATTGTCTGTCATTAATAAAAACTAATCACTAATTTTGGATGAAACATGATGGTGATTAATAAATAATATTTGTACATAATGTCTTTGTAAATATTTAAATAAAACAGTTAAACTGTAATAGCTTATTAGTTATAATAAAGCTGAACATGTTAAAACAGTCACTGTACAGACTTTGCATGTGTTAAGGATGTCTTGCAGAGCCGGCCTTAGCAGCAAGCACACCATCGCACTGGACAAGCTGACGGACCATGAGATGATCATCGCATCACAGCTCGTTGTGCCTGATGAGATTAGCGTAAGACTCCACTATTATTTTAACTTCCTTCTGCATGAAATTTTACTCAGCATATAAAAGTAGTTTTCACCGGCATCCCCTTAACTTAAGGGTAACTCTTGATGGTATTTTAGTTCCCATTAACCTTAGATTACTCTTAAAACCACCATAAGTCTTTTGAATATGAAATTCTGTATGTCACTAATGAACTTCTCTTATTATCTTGGTCTTCTCAAAAGAAACCAAGTGATGATACCAAAACTAAATACAGTATTTTTGTTTTCCATCTATACTAATATTATAGAAACGGTAAAGTTTGTGACATTGTAGGAGTAATCTCAAATTCAAGTCACATTATTTGTCTCATACTCTTCTTTCTAGCCTTATTCCCAATATTATTTGGGGTTGGCTACTAGTTCAACCCGTTTTACCTGAATATCAGTTTTTCCAAGGAGCCACTGGCATCGGGCCTCCGCAACCCGAAGGGAGAACTGAAATTCGAAGGTTGAACTAGTTTGTCACTGACTCATACACTAAATATTATTATTACTGCGATATCTGACATCCACATGTGTGGAGCCGTGGTCAAAAGCAAGTAATATATACAGGGTGAATTTGTGAGACGGGACAGTAAGGGCAGGTACCTTAACCGTTATAGTTACAGGAAAACGCGTTTAGGAGACTATCCATAATTTTTAAAGATATTCTGAACTGCATTTACAGATTTTGGAAAAAATTTACAGCCAGCAAGAAAATGGTCGTTTTAAACAAAAACTTTTTTTGATACCAATCGATCCTGTTTCTTATAAGGATCAAGTCTCTACTGGACCGACTGAGGTTTGAGTACTAGAAATGTCAGAAAACGCAAAAAACTTTTCCCATACATTTGTACAGAAATAAATCATTTTAATATGTATTTTAGATTTCATAGATCATCTAAATGTAAGTTATGTTTGTCTGTGTCTAAAATACATTTTAAAATGATTTACTTTCCGTACAAATGTATGGGAAACGTTTAAGGTTTATTACGGATAAGGTACCTACCCTTACTGTCCCGTCTCAAAAAATTCACCCTGTATATTATGTTGACTGTATAGATGTAGTTTGTAATGAATTTTAATTTCTGTTGTAAATTCTCTGTGATTTATTTAAAGTATTATTTACATACTTATCTGTATAGATATTAAGTACAATTATTAAAACAACATTAAGACTGAACTGCACAGTTAGCCACCAAAGTCACATGAACTTCACTACATCCGTAAATGTCTTATTTATTATACTCATCATTTTATCCTCCTATTTACAGGTAAACTGGAAAGACATAGCAGGGTTAGACCATCTAATCCAAGAGCTACGTGAAACTGTTATCCTGCCGATACAGAAACGAGAGTTGTTCACCGACAGCCGGTTGACGCAGCCGCCTAAGGGTGTGCTGCTACATGGACCTCCTGGTGAGATATTTAATGTTCAATTCCGAATTTGACTGAAGGAAAGCATGAGAAGCCAAAGTAGTGATGTTGACCCACACTATGGCGGTCTATTGAAATGCTTCTGCATCATCAGGCCTCAGGTCTCAGGTCTCACACTCACCAACGAAACACGTCAGAATGAATGCTATATTCATGATGACGTTCTTGAGTGGATTTGTTGGTGAGTGTGAGACTTTCTTATTACTAAGATAAGAGATAAACTAAGTTGCTATAACAATACTACTACAAGATCTTTACACACCCAAAAGAGAATAGTAGGTAATGGCATTAGATCTGTCAATTAAATCAATGGAAAGGAATTTAAATGTGCTGATTCTGTTGTTGATATCACTAAACTAAAATTGACTAAAGTTGTAAAGTAAACAATCGAAAAACAAATTTTGGTGAATTTTAGTTAAGTGGCTAGAGTCAGTATCAATGTTTGGTAAAATCTTGCTTTATATGTAATAAATAAATAAATATTTTGGACATCTTACACACAAAACATTGTCTAGTATCAAACTTAGCAGAGCTTGTATTATGGGTACTAAACAACTGATATAAGTACAAAAACATATTTTTGTTTTGTAAGTACATAGTATACATAGAAAACACCAGACTCCGAAACAAATATTGGGGATCACACAAATATTTGGTCCGACCGGGGAAGCGAACCCGAGACTACTTCATCAGCAACTGCATACACTAACCACTAGACCAACAAGGCAGTCACTTTATATTCATTGGAATTGGTCTGCTTTCTGTATTTTCGCAATATTTTACAACAATGCATCATTTTCTAATCTTTCCAGGATGCGGCAAAACCCTGATTGCCAAGGCGACAGCTAAAGAAGCTAACATGAGTTTCATAAACCTGGATGTGTCGTTGCTCACTGACAAATGGTACGGTGAGACTCAGAAGTTGGCTGCTGCTGTGTTCAGTCTTGCTGTTAAACTGCAACCTTGTATCGTCTTTATTGGTATGTATATTCATTCAAATTATGGTAGAAGAATGGAGTTTTAGAGATTTTTTTGTCTATGAACAGTCATCATCATGAACTGCCTTAAACAGTCCACGGCTGTACATAGGCCTCTCCTTTGAAAGGTTTTGGCCTACTATGAACAGTAACTCATGTAAACATTACAGCTATACTATTTGAACATGTAATCTGAAGATGTTGATTATTTAGCAGAGCTGTGGTGTGCAATAACCAGACAAGTCTAGATTGTTTTCCAGGTAGACCCTCGAATTTATCATTACCAACTTTTTCAGCATCTTCTTATTGCTATCTTATTTACTTCCACAGACGAGATCGAGTCGTTCCTGCGCACGCGTACCCAACATGACCATGAGGCCACCGCCATGATGAAGACACAGTTCATGTCGCTGTGGGACGGACTCATCACGGACCCTACGTGTACTGTCATTATTATGGGTAAATATTATGTTAAGGACTATAAATATATCAAAACCAAATACTATAAACATAGAAGGTTGTAGTGCCAAGCTGATTTAAGATGCAATTGACTGGCTCGACCAGGACAGTACTACCCTCACACAGAAGACCATCCTAGTAATCAAATCATTCATGCTGTCGTATTTAGTTTCGGAGGCCCAATCATTCTGCATCATAATCTCGGATTTCCCAAGCCGGGAGAATGATGCGAAAGCATCTGACCAGGCCGCCATGTTATGGGTCACCATGCTGCATTACCTACCCTTACAATAAGGATGGTGACTCCTACTCTTGAATTCTACTCATGCTTTCCATCAGGTAGAGTAGAGTCACTTTGGTTGGCTTAAATGTGAAAAAGAAAAATATATTAATTTTTACTTAGTTTGCACTTAGATGACTTCGTCTGTCTGATGTTCGTAGATTTATTATTGTTATATATCCAGGAGCAACAAATCGTCCACAAGACCTGGACAAGGCCATCCAGCGCCGCATGCCGGCCACCTTCCACGTGCCCATGCCCAGCGAGCAACAGCGCGAGAGGATCCTGCAGCTCATCCTCAAGTCGGAACCCATCACTCCTGACGTGAGTATCTACTATATGAGTATATTATAATCGCTATCCGATAAACTAACATTGGACCATATTTTTTTAACTTTTAAATAATTTTATTGCTATTAAGACTGCACTGATGACCAAGTGTTCATGATTCACATGTTATTGTTCTGAGTCTAGGTTCTTTTTGTGTCTGTCCGTGTATTCTAAATGCGGGAGTTGTCCTTTAAAAGTTCCAGTATAGGACCTAAATACATATGTATAAAAGTCGTGAAAATGTAAAAACAGTTACTCTATAATTTTTTAAGGTGCACAGGTGTCTCTCGAACCTAATGATTATAGTACAAGACGTTTTTTTCTTATTATTAAATTATTCTACGTAGCCTTCTAGATCACTTCTCCCAGCAATGCCAAGATGCATTCACGACTTTTTGTTAACAAGTGTTGATCTAGACGCTTAGATCGGATCTTAACAGACCAGCTTGTATATATGTTAAACAAGCTTACACCCGCGGCTCCGCCTGCGTATATGTCGGTTCAAACGCCAAATTTCATTCAAATCATTTTTATCGAAGCTCAGTTCTTCTTAGTTGTTGGCACTGAGCGATTTGTCTTAGCAGTAATGTTGACTAGACAAACGTATTAAGTAGTAATGTTTGTGTATCAGATCGACTACAAGCGGTTGGCGAGTGCTACAGAAGGCTTCTCCGGGTCGGACCTGCACGAGCTGTGCCGCCAGGCCGCCGTCTACCGCGTCAGGGACCTCGCCAGGAGCGAGATCGCCAGGGAACAAAATGAGGTACATTTTTTTATTATTTCACCAACTTAACTATGTACTAGTAAATGTCTGTGTTATCTTGGTGAAGTTCTAAACAACATATTTTTTTTATAATTAAGGCCTACTAGTGTTAGGGTCTAGTCCGAGAATTCACTGTCTACTGCGAAGGCGTTCGTCGTTGCGATTTGTGGAGATTACAGTTCGGGCCAATGTCAGCGTTAAACGCAGTCACAGTACGATCGAGTAAAGTCTATTCGTTTAAATACGGTCGCCTTGTATCGCATTGCCGTGACACGTGTCGCTTTTTGTTAAAGGAAAGCCACGCAAGTATAGTGCAAGATCCGGTTCGATATAAGAAATATAATTATACACTCATCTGTTACTTATTAGTGATAAGAAATAAATACTCACATTGATAGGTACATTATACTCACATTGTCACATTGCAAATAAATTTCCTTGCGGATAATATTAGATTCTTAAATTATTAATTATTTATATTACACAACACAACAATAACCACAATTTCGTGCCGGTGTACCGGCACTATTTAAAGTATGGACTTTAGATATAAACTACAGTCACAAGAAATTATGAATATGATGACTAATTTTTGCATCTCAAATTTCCAGACTGAAGATACAACAAAAACGAAGTCTTCGAACTCGGACTCTGATGACGAGTACGTAGACGCGGTGAGACCCATCACCATGGACGACCTTCGCCTGTCCCTTGCCAAGCTCAAGGAGTCCAAGATCCAGTGCGGGACCCTCGCACCAACCTTGAGGATAGAACTCGACTAGCTCATGAGTAACGGCCTCGAGGATATTGGGTTCGAAAAGGTTGGTCACAAATATCGGTTCAGAAATAAAGATGATATTAAAAAATAGTATTTGTTAACAGAACTAAGCTTGGATTTGGATAGATGCTGGATTGGATTAGGGTAATTCGTTATCTTACGTAAGAACTATTAAGACTCCCTCCCATCTCCTTAAAAGAAAAAATATGACACGGTCAACCCCCCTCCCTTAATCCTCTTACGGAATAAATGAATGAAAAATAATAGGATGACATAACAAAGTGAAGTTAAAATCCAGTGTCTTATCTGTTAAGTATTAATTTTAATTACATTAGTATCGAAAAATAATAGTTTTGCGGAACGAAATAGCTAAAAAAAGAAATTTATTTTTCAGTTTATGCTGGTTACAACCGCGATTTTACACTCTATAAATAAATTTCAAATGTAATACTCTCTGTTACTCATATTGAACCTTATACTAAATGAATTTGGGATTATTTTTGCTTGACAGAAACTTATTAAAACTTAATACTACTAAACCAATAAAATTTTAGTTATGCTATATCCTTAGGATTGCTATATCCGCCTTAAAACGTTCACGGGAACATTAAGTACCTGATACAACTTAGATATTGATGCCCGATATTAACAGAACCCATTGTCTGGAAGACCGTTACATTATCATGTAGACATTACATTGTATTGATAAGATCTGCCTGAGTCTATGTCTGTGCTTGGGTTGATTCTAGTCTTATTATGAGAGATGCCGTATTGAAGTGTTCTGGAGTGGACAGATGCTTAAAGGAGAATTCAGGGCTGGATATAGGCCTCTCTTTAGAAATAAGGTTTTTAACCTGAGTGTAGTTAGCTTCCTTGCCTTTTACGACACCCACGGAATGATTAGGGATGGTCTACAGCTTGATGTTGCCAGCATTTCTCGTGACTAGCATTGAGCTCACCTAACGCTGTGAATACCAAACACTAATAATTGTAGTTATTCTGTATATTTGGTAGCTTTTATATTTTTGGCTTAAACAACTGTATGATTTACTATCAGAACAAAACCTCGAAAATCCACAAGCAATAAAAAAAAAACAAAGTAGTTTCTAATTTATATACTTATGTGATACTATAAAGAAAATCTAAGATTACGCACTATATTGATAGGTTTGAATAAATTCTGTCCGTATGTGGGTAGGCTAATTTTTGCACAAAATACTTCAAGTCACCATGTTCACTCCAAAAGCACATTTATTTACTGTGTATTGTTACCACACGTTGTATAAATTGATATGTAGTATTTATTCAAATGTCATCATGTGCAATCAATAATCAACTGTATTTGTTCCTGTTTAAGTTGATTTTTGTGTATCGTATTAAATATATTGCAAGTCAGTGCAGCAACCAGTGCATAGATGCGTAATACTTTGTTTACAGGCAAGCAATGTATTTTAAAATAAATAATCTAATAATATGTGTAACATCGTTCGCCTTTCTTCAAGATTGTAGGACGGAAGTGCGTCACCGATAATGTGCGCGCTGTTTGTCTTAAAATATAGCGTGATCTCTTTGACAGTTGTTTTAAGTGTCATTTTAGAACTTTGGGAGGTACATTATGGTGTGAAATTTTATATTTATGATGTACAAGCTTTCGCCCGCGGCTCCGCCCGCGTGTATGCGATAAAGTATATAATAGCCTATCCTTTCTCAGGTTTCATATTAAATGTAAATATTTCGTTGAAATTGCGACGGACAGACGTACTTTTTCATTTATAAACTGACATGTAAAGAATGAAAAGAGGTGATACAAAAAAAATGGTTTCTCCAAGGTACTTCGTCAGTTTCGTAGTCATTGTGGCGGCGTGGCTTGATACGTTAACCGCGACTGTGGTAGAGGAGTTTAAATGAAACCTCCACCGTGGTGTCTCGAACAGAAAAAAAAGGGACGACGCAAAGTTTATTCTTGCTACATCATCATCATCTTCCTAACCTCTTCCCAAATTTATTTTGGGTCGGTGCAATGAATTTTTTTCTTCCATTCTTCTCTACTACTCGTCAGTTCCTTTTCTGGCCATATCCTCTTTCACGCAGTCCATCCATTTCTTCTTGGGTCGCCCTCTACTCCTATACAGGGTGTAACCAGACGACTTCCGAAAACGAAAGATGCAGCTTCAGCACCTCAAAACTAATTAAAAAAAACAAACAGTTGTCTTTAAAAAAAATTGTAGCCGGAAAAAACAATGTATCAAGATTTTTATTAATTTCCGAAGCCAGCAATGTATGCGCGCACTGAGTAGCTAGGTCAATGCCTTTAATAACTATTTAATTTAACTACCTACGCGTCGCGGCGTCGGTAAAGTTCCCTATTAACGAAAATACCTACCTAGTGACTTCACGCTACTTACCTAATTCTGCGAGAGCCTCGGTCGACCCAGAAATGGCACAAACTGAGCTTATTTTTTCTTAAAATCTTATGCACTGTTTGATGCGATATTGGGGTTCCATGACCTCTAATTAACTTTGCCGTAGTTCGTGTTCCAACCCGAGGATTTCTCTCAACAAGAGCCAAGACCTGTTCGTCCACTCGAAGATCTACTTCTAGGCCTTCTCCATGCCCTTGGGATGTAATCCTCTCATTATTCAAACCTCTCTGATAGGCAGCCGTGATGACTAACCTATCACGGTAAATACGCAAAGCCCGTGATGCATTTACGCGGGCTACACCATAGCACATAATCATTTGGCCGTATTCCCTCGCACTAAACATTATAAATAATCACTATCACTGTTAAAATATAAGTACCTATTCTAAAAATAACACAAATTCGGTGATAAGAGTATAAAAAACGAAAGAATAAACAATTAACTTACTATACCTACTTAAAAAAGGAAAATTACAACACAAAACGTTCGTGAAAGTCCCTTAAAAATTCCCATAAAAATCCCTTAAAAAAATTATAATGCACCACGCAACTGTCCAGACTGTGCGAACATTGAAGATAGACTGGTCTAGTTCGTACCTATTTATAATATTAGGGAATTAAAGTTCTTTGAAACACTCCGCCGATCTGACGTATTGATAGGTAAATACCTACGACATGACATCGGAAACCCTTTGTCGCATAAACTCAAAGATCACGCTTCTTTGATATTCGCCGACAAAGGCACACCAAACTTGCCGCTACAGTGCTTCGTCTTCTGTGTTTAGGTAAATTAATAAAAATTTCGAAGTAATTCAAAGTTTTACGGCTAGATGCATCCGTAGGTTTCCTGGAAAAATTTCGCGTTTTGTATTGGAAATTTTGTATTTTTTTTCTATGGAATAGGGTTTAAACGAGCTGAGGTATGACCTGATGGTAAGCGATTACCGTCGCCAATGGATAACCGCAATACTATAGGCGGCACAAACAGCGCCAGCGCTGTTTCACACCGGTTTTCTGTGAGGCCGTGGTATCACTCTGGTCGAACTGACTCATTCATGCCGAAGCGTGGCTCTCCCACGGTATGTAAGAAGAGCGAATGTGAATAGATTGCCGAATCGGCATTGCTAATCAGAAAACCGTAGGCGTAGGCTCACGTCTAGGCTTAAGACTTCAGACGCACGGTGCTATGGGTTCGATTCCCGGCGCAAAATAAACTTGAATTTCATTGAAGACGATGAATGATTTCATTATACGAACGCAAAAAAATAACAAGTGCACAGGATACCATTATTATTTAAGCGTTGGTTGATAACCCATCAGAAAGTCAGATTAGAGAGTGATTTCGTTTAAAGTTTTAGTTAGTGTTAGGTACCTACTGCGGGCGGGACGCGGCCGGGCGCCCTAGCCGCGGTCATCGAACCGCGTGCGGTACTGTGTAATGACCTCCGGTCAACTGATTTTATTTAAAAGTACATTGCAGTTTTATTGTTTTTATTTATTTTTTGGTTTTCTAAATGAGATAATTAGGTTGTTAGTGTCCTATTATGTTGTACTATGTGTGTGTAACCAGAAAAATACAAAAAAGAACTTAGGTAAATTAACATATATTTTGCGTTTTTTTTTCGCTAAACCTATTCAGTATCATGGTCTGAATGCAACCATCAAGTTTTCGATTTCAGTCTTTTTACACCCTGTATATCCGTCAACTTTTATACTTAAAACTTTATCTACGCATCACATGTCCATACCAGGATAATCTCTTGCTACATTAAGACAAAATTAACTACTAAATAGTGTTGCCATCTTACAAAAATAGATGCTGATGCCAGCTTGAACAGTCATCTATCACAGAGATCCAACTGTATTTTATTTCGACCAATGACAAATTCGCACACGGTTCTAGATTTAGTCGTGAGATGGTAGATTGTTCGTTTTTCTCTTTACAGTAGTGTCGTTAACTTTTGGGCGTGTTGGAAAGTATATATTATAAATTGTCTGGGTCATGAATGTAAACGATTCAGAACTTTATTTCTCAGTGTTAAAGTTTATAATGTCAAGCAGGTCTTGACAGAATTTAAGACCTTGTTTTACGTTTTAGTAAAAAGTAATTTTTGTGTGCTTGTCTTAATTTGTTTAATGATTCCTGAGAAGTAATGTTCTAGTACTATACCTGTGACTCTGCGTGAATCAGTAAGTGTTAGTGTGTTCCTCTCTGTGGGATATTTAAAGCTGTACGAGCAAAAGAGAGGCAAAATTTATAAAGTTAAGGGGCTAAGCCCTTGAGTAGATGATCAAGGACTTTACAAAAATGTAATTGTTGCAACATTATGATATAAAAATCTATAAAATATTAAATTTTCGTCCTGAGCTATGTAATTAGTAAATAAAAATGTATTTACAAAATAAAATATTTACATTGAAATCGGAAAATTTACTTTTCATAGATATTATGGGTGAATTATGTAATGTAAAGAAAATGGTCTGTAGATCTAATTATATGAAGTGAAAGCGTTTCTCAAACTTTAACACAATAATGAATAGGGGTCACTCCTGCCTCCACGGGGTCATACATATCGAACTAAAACACGAGTTCGGAATGAACTCTGTTGTCAGAAAACCATTAGAAACGCTTTTAGATATTATATCATATTTGACATGTTATAACGTTTCAAATATGATGTGTATCGTTGAAGTAAAAACATCAAAAAAAACCTTACTAAAAGGTCTGTCGCAAGACACATGCAATATTCAGGAGTGGGATTAGCGCCATGTTGAGATAATAAATACGTTATATGATGGTAAGGACGGTCAAAGCTCGTTATATAATAAAATCTTTAAGATATCAAAATTTGAATGGTTTAACCGTTTTCTAGTATCGATGTCTATAGACAACTTCTAAGTAGATCCGCTTTTAGAATTAATGATGTCGATGGATATAAGATAAAATGTATTATATTAAAAAAAAAACACTGACTTAACAAACTATAAATGTCATGCTCCTTCGAGCCTTTATCCAAATTAAGTAGTTTTTTTAAAATAAATATAATGCATAATATTGTGACCCCTTTTAACAGAATTATGTTTCTAAATATAGTTTTTGTTACGGGAATTAACGCGCTCACGATAGATATTACGTTTATAGTCTTGAAATACCTGACGTTTCGAGCAGGTTGCACTGATCTTGGTCATAACTTATCCTGTGATAGAGACCAGTGCATGTCAAACTTTAGCTTGTTCGACTGAAGTTTGAGGTCCTCATATCTATCGACATCCGATCGAATATCATAGTTTAATCACTATATTAATAATAATGTGTGCATTTTATTCGGCTTTTTATATTAGTTTGTAGTTTTGTATTGCGTATAGCAGGGGCTTCGGCTGTGTCAATAGATTGTTAATTAGTTGTCAATATTACTGTGGCGTTTTAAATAGTTGTTAAATTTATATATTTCATTGTTATAAAGATGTGATTTTTTTTTCAAAAAATTGAATTGAAAAGGGCTTGAAAGTCTCTGATGTGCATATTATTATGAAGTAATTGGCAATAATTTAAAGAATAACACTGTTTGATCTCAAAATTCTGACGTTCTTAGTTTTACAACAACCAAAGTTCTATATGTCAAACAATAATTATGTTAACTACTTTACAGTTTTTATGATGTAAAAGTTAGATCATTGAAATATCTAGATAGACTATCAAAGCTTTTAAAGCCGAAAATATCAGTGTAACTGTATACCAGTAAATAATATCACTGTGTTGTTGTTGTATCTTAAAACGCTTGATTTGCGTGCAAATCAACATAGCAGTTTGTTATAGTTGTTAAAAAATATGCCTATAATTGTATACATGTATTACATACCTTTGAAATGCCCGACTTTTAGACCAGGTTTCATCGCGATCACAGTGCACGTTCATATAGTTCTTTTCACAAATGTTTTTCAAAGATATTTTGTTTAATGTTACTTCTGTGTTTAGCTGTCTTGTCTCAGTTCCCGACTTGAACATTCATTTAATTTATTTTGTAAGATTCTGCTCAAAAATGAAGCTGTAAAAATATAGTAATTTTGATTTCACAAAAATTGGACAGATATATCGATATCTTTACAAGTCCGCCTTGTTATGTATAAAGGTTTCAAAATGTTGTTACGTTGTGCTATTATTACATTATTTATTGTTCAAAAAATAAATATATGTCTAGGAAGTAATAAATGACGATAGAGTGTCTGACAATATAATTGTCAATTAATATCAACGTACTAACTTGACGGAACGTAATTTATAACGTCTATGACCTATGGCGCGTGTTTGACAGCTGCCGCCATTTTCTGAGGCATATAACAAAATGGCTGACGTTTTGACAGTGCATTTTGATTTTGTATCTTTTTTTATATTTTTATGCTAAACAGCTTGTTATTCTTGATTGCGAAAGAGGAATAGTTTAAATATATTTATTGTGTAAATAAAAACAATAAATAAAATATCAAATATTGTTTTATTTCAATAATTTATAAACCTATAGTATATAATATTTACGTACTAATGTTTGAGTATTTATTGTACTAAGTCATTTACCTTTTTGGTTCATTTGTTCAGTAACAATTAACTTAAAACTTAAGCTAAAGGTGGTTATAATATATTGGTTACTTGGCTCGTTAATAGGTATAAATAAATAAATATTTCGGACACCTTACACACAACGCCATCTAGCCCCAAACTAAGCAGAGCTTGTATTATGGGTACTAAACAACTGATATAAATACATAAATATACTTTTTTTTTGTAAATACATACATATTATACATAGAGAACACCTAAACTCCTTAACAAACATTTGCGGTTTACACGAATATTTGGTTCGACCTGGGAAAAGATCCAGAGAACTCGAGCACAGCAATCAAAGGACGTAACGCCACAATCTTTTCCTGTCATGAATCAATCCTGTTAATCCAAATCCTGTTATGACAACAGGACTAAGTAGGCGGGTTATTTGAAGGTTTAAATATTTATAAATAATTCTTACGTATAATTGCTAAATTTAAACAGAATAATGTTATCTCTATGTACTAAATTCCATGTTATAAAACATGAGCGTATGTATTTGGTATCGCACAGTCGCAGTTTTTCTCTTTATTCACCGCCAGAAGGACAACTGGAAAACGAAATATATTTTTTTAAAATGAGCAAATCTTTGTAGCTTATTTAATTACAATAATAAATCACTATTTGAACATATACGCAGCACCATCCAGTCCCAAACTACTTGTATGCAGAGCTTTTAATGTAGGACGTCATGGGTTGGGTTGTTGATGATACCTACACCCAAATTCCGATACAAATATTTTCAGATCATCACAAATATTTGGTCCCGTCCGGGAATCGAATCCTAGACCTCAGGAACAGCAGATGCATAAGCTACCACTGCGCCATCGAGGCAGTCATGTCCACTATGACTGCCGTGAGACTGATAAAAATGTATCTAGTTAACAAAAATACTTGTATGGACTACTCCACGTGAAGTGCTGTTCCCAGTGCAAGTAAACCACAACAGGTGCCAGTAAAAAGTGGCGTGGTGACCTACACCACATCATCATCACCTTATCGCTGTCCACTGTTGGACACAGACCTCTCTAACTGCACGCCGACACTACTTGCTTCGATCCTCGGTTTACACCATCTATGTTACTAATACATTATGAATATTTTGTAATACATAGTATTCATAATCCTAACATGCACTAATACAGGCCGAGTATCAGAGAGGAGCTCTGTATATGTAGTGTGTAGTCATAACGTCTTTTTCGATACTCAAGTCTTTCATTTTTTTGCGGGGGGAAATCTTCACACACACACACACACACACATTTTAGACTTGCACAAATTGTGAATGACACAGTGTTGTCCCATGTGCGATTTGAACCCACAACACTTGGCGCAGTAGAAAGCGGTGTGACGACCATTAGGCATACCTTGCAATCTGTGTCATTACAGTGTAATGCGTAGGCCCATTTGGGCTTATGCTTGTCACGTCACGTTGTCCTATACTCGTGACAGGAGATATTCAAGTTAAGGATGTTTGTATTTACCTTTTTGTGCTTATTTGACTTCTTTTTACTTTTCTTTCGTCTATGATTCTTTTTTCGTTTCCTGCCCGACTTAGGGCTGATTACTGGTTCATCGCCTGTGAAGACTCGGTATCCTGCCAGCTGGATTTTTCGAATAAGCAGTTCAAGTTCTGCAAAAAAAATTCAGAACGTTACCTATCTTATCAAAAATTTTATAATCCGTAACAATGTTATCGAAAGAAGGTAAGTATTTCTTTCTGTTATGCAGTCACGGCTTAAGGCATGCACTAATTTCTTGAGGAAGGGTATGGGCTACTCTTCAAAGCGATAATCAACAAACGCGGGATGGAGTCGCATGCAAAACGTAGTATCTGATAAAGCTCTTAGGTCTGATTCTGCAGGTGTCTTGAGATGTCAATATTGTTTATCTACGAGGATTTCTTGTAAGAACTTGAATTGTGCAACAGTTGAGGAGAGTATGGAAGATGTCGGAGTTTCACGCCCGTGCCCGGTTGTCATGAACATCTATGGCAATGAACAACTATACTGACAACCGTTTCAGAAATTGATTTCATTTCGCTCTTAGGGTTGCGGTGAAAACTGATATTCAGATAAAACCGGTTGAACTAGCAAGCGACCCCAAAAAATCTTGAGAATAATAAAAGCTATGAAGATGATTTACAGAAGAAGTACTTTTTGTAAGAAAACAACACTTTTGGGTCCATCCCGTTGGATCCAGAGACGTTTTAGACCAATAAGACAGTCTTATTAGAGATTACTCTTTAAATGAAAATTCTTAATTACTGAAAATAATTTGTCTATCCTGGAATATCTTATCAGAACCAGGACAATTGTACTACTACTACAGGCCCCGTAGCCAAATTTCAAACGTTTTTCGTTTTGTATATTTTGTTTTGATCACGTGACTCAGCGACATTAGCCAACAAGAGAATAGAGAAATAGAATAGAAAACGAAAAACGATTGCACCTTAGCTAGGGGCAGAACAGGAAAATATACATATTCTGTGGTACCACGCAATCATCGTGGTTCGTGGTCTTTGTTTGATTACTTAGAATGACTGAAAAACTTTCCTCGTATCGTAGCTGGTCACCTGTTTCTTTGTTTTTCTTTTATTTTAATGCAATCTTTAGATACGAGTAATACTGCTCTAACTAATATCAATGTACTTTAAGTATAATAGGTTATACAAGGTGTTCAGAAAAGCTGACAAAGACAGGACATCATCTGAAAGTTGACTGGGGGAGAATACATCACGGAATTAAGTCCGCCTCTGTGCAAAAAACTGTTCCGTTACTCACTGACTGACAGACAACACACAGTCGAAACTACTAGGCACAGGAATCAGAAATTTAGCATGTGTGTGTTTCTTGAGGAGCGTAGGCAAGCACTAAGTGAAGAAGGCAATCATACTTATTCATCAGAATAACATGCAGGGGGAAACCGCTGGCAAAAGCTAGTAAATAAATAAATAATATGTAACATAGGGGAAGTAGGTGCATTAGAAATTAGTAAAATATTGTTTATTTTTTGTTTCCTTTTAGTATTTGGTTATTTTATGTAATCGTTAGGTACTATCTAATATATTTCGGATAAGTTTAGTGACACATTCAATATTTACAATATTCATTCGTGCTTAAATTATATAAATTAATTAAAAAGTTAAGTTTCTGATCACATGCATACCTTAGTTTTCGTTTATTGTTTTTATCTTAGTCTAATACTTTACTATTTTGAAAGGAATCCTCACCAATAGGACTTAGCGCCGAAAACTTGGAAGGAACTGTGTCCACGTCCTTATCTTTACCATCATCGTCATTACTATCTATATCGTTAGAACTCAAGCTATTTGCAATAGATATATCTGCACACGAGTAGAACTGTTCCTGGTTACCGCACCCAAGACCCTGGGTGCCGTTAGCGCAGAATCCCCAGTTATTCCCAGCAGTATACTGCCATTGAAGCACACAATGCTCGCAAGTCAGTCTTTCAGGAAGGCGGAAGGTGACATCATAAGACCCATCACCTCTTTTTGGATAATACTTCGTACCACCATTTTCTAGTTCCAAGAGATAGCCGTTGTCGAAGCACTCTTGTGATTGGTAGGAGGGGTCGGGACATATTCGGAGTTCCCAGAAGCCTAAATGCGAAGTGCTTAGGTACACCTTTGTATTTATGGTTTGGCCAGCTTCGTAGTTGGCGACGATGTAGCCGATGCCGTAGGTACCACCAAGTTCGTGTGCGCGTGGCTGCTTTTGGTCATAAGCGTCACCGCAGATGCCGCATCTAAGAATCGTTATAACAAGATACAGGTGAATAGATAAAAATACAATACCTATACCTAAATTCACTTCATCAATACAGTATTCCTGATCCGCCATCATTATTATCTCTTGTGGTACTGGTAAAGGCTCTAGTCGGAAGACTAAGTCAAAAAGAAATTAACAATGGCCTAAATTCCTGCCACCACAGTGTACACAGTTACAGTCGACAGTTTAGCAAAATTAATTAAAATTGAATAGATTAATCAATATGCAGCAAGCACTAAGCAATATGAGTTGCTGGAATATAAGAAATAATCGTTGATTCCCTGCTTCCCCCAACCTGAGAAAAGTTGCAACCGAAATTCCATTTTCTTCCATTTGTGGCAAAAATTATCCATAAAATTCTCAGTGTGGAGCAGAAACTGTTGAGCATTTAACATCTGCACGCCTTTTAGTATGCAGATTCTTTTAACAGGGTAAATAGGTTTTCATCACCTAACACTATGTTATATCTTTGATGAAGAGGAGAAGATAATTATGCTACAGTCAAGTAAGTATAGGCTTTGGCAGGTTTCATTTTAAGACATTTCTGAAATAATGAGAATTAGATTGCTTTCTTATCTTAATCTTATAATACTCTTGGGTACTTACTTGCCATGATTAACAGAATATTGTCGATAGAATCCTCCACAGTTCATCCCATCATCGTCATAGTTAGGGGGTGAGTTGTACCCGAAGCGCCATAAGGAAGCCCTATTAGGGGGATGCACCAAGCGCCCGTGAGCATGTACATATACTAATATGCTGGCGAATATTAATAGCCTGCTCCAAGCCATCTGCGGAAGAAGTACAGTGTTATTCATCATCTCATACTCTATTCTAAATAAAAAATAAATTTCGCAATAAAATTCGCATAGGATTTGGCGAGAGAAGTCTTGGCTAAAAAGGCACTAGTCTCATTAAAAAATAATTAAAGTGAGTTCTATTTGAGTTCTTCCATTTCAAGTTTAGAATTATTCAAGTTTAGTTTAGAGCACAACTTTAGTGAGCAGTAGTTATTAACGACGTAATTTTCTTCTACTATGATCTAGGGTCCTTTAAGCGTAAGACCACCTCTTGGGTTCAAGTAGCACCATCAGGCAGAACAGCCAGCTTATACGTAAAAAAGACTACTTCAGAAGTTTTCGTTGTCCGTTGCGTTTAATGCCAGAAGGATAGCGTAAATGTTTCAGCGAAAGGCTTGAGTTGAAGCCAGCGGGGATGGTAGTGTTGGCGGGGAGCATGAGATTTTTTTAATAGTTGAAAGGATGAATGTATATTTATAGATTTTAATATATAAACTCTTGTTTAATAATCTGGAAGTTGTATTAGACAATTATGAAAGTTTTTAAGTAACTTTTATTTCCTTATTTCTTGTTATTGATTTGAATAATTAATATAATAAATTTGAAAAGGAATTCACTTTATTTACTCGTTGTTACGCGGATTTTGATTTTTATTATTCAAGTTATTATTTATATGATTTACTAGCTGAGTCCCGCAGTGTTACCCGCGGTTATTGTTGCGTTCCAGTGATTACCCGGAACAAACAGACAGACAGGCGGATAGACAGACAGACAAAAAATTAAAAAATTCAGTTATGGATGTTAGTACCGTAAATACTTTGATACGATTTTAGTAAAAAACTGGTTATTTGTTATTACAAACAGACACACCAATTTTATTTATTTGTATACATTAAGCAGAGAATTATCATTGCCTTTCAACGTGGCAAAGCTGCCAGTCTTTTGGAAACACTACCGTTGAGCGATGATGAGCACTTTTTTGACGCTTGTTTGTAAATATATTGTTAAAAATATTCTATGAATTTGTTAAAATTTATTAATTATTTTTTGTAAATGTAAATAAAGAACATACTAACGAAATTTTACAAAGCAAATTAGTGGCAATAAGACATATACATAAAAAATATTGCTTGTGTTACCTTGAGATTTTGAACTGAAATACTAAAATAAATTTGAGCAACTGATGTATCGAATCTCGAACTGTGATATTATATACCATAGGCTCGGTCATTCCTTATCAGATCCCTTATCAAGCACTGACACAGCATTTCAACATAAATATGAAACATATAAAAAGCCTTATTTACACTGATTAATGTAACTAGAAATATACATCGGTTTGTTTATTCTGTTTATTATATTTTACTCGAGTGGCTCAGCGGTATATTGTGACATTGACAGGAACCGCGGGTTTGATGTACGCATGAGCATGTTAATGTAAATTAATTAAGATGCTCATGCGTACATCAAAGAAGAGCTGGCAGCTACCTCGGACAAAGAATTTATTCAAAGGGGGAACGTTGCCAGTGTCTTCGGAATCATGCCTAAAAGGACTCCTTTTAATGATAAATTTTAGTTATAATATTATATTTTATTAAGGTTTTTAGTTTATAACCAATATTGTATATACATTAAAAATAAAACCAATTGTAAAGGTATTTAATTAATTAAGATTGTATACAAACATTTAATATCTAATAACTGAGTTACCAGCGGTTGTTTTTGCACCTTTGTAACAACAGATGCGGGTAATGACGCGGGGCGAAGCTAGTCTAAGCAAAAGCAGCTTAAGTTAATCCTTATATCTTCAGCTATTTGTCAGTGAAAATCCGATCAAAAACGGACAGACAGACCTCAATTAAAAATTGAATTATTGATGTAAGTGCAGTATTATACTCGTATCAAATTTAGTGACAAGTCTCTGTGGCCGATATCGGCTAGGACCATCATTATTAGGCCAAAACCTCCTCTCTAGGGAGAGCCCTATCTCCAGCAGTGGATTAGAAAATGCTGTTGATGATGACTCCTTCGTCATGCGGTTGGAGGTGATTAGCCTTTTCGATCAGAGATAATAGGACACTGACATTAACTGATCATTACTCTGTAAATCTATACAAATAAATAATATTGAAGTCTGTTTGTAATGTCAAATTAACAGTTTTTTAATAAATTACATAGGTATAAAACTTACATTAAAATAGGCATTTATCAATTTGTCTGTCTGTTTTGCGGCAAATCTTAAGCTATTTTTAGGGTTCCGTTGCCAAAAGGCAAGAAACGGAACCCTTATAGATTCGTCATGTCTGTCTGTCTGTCCGTTCGTATGTCACAGCCACTTTTTTCCGAAACTACAAGAGCTATACTGTTGAAACTTGGTCAGTAGATGTATTCTATGAACCGCATTAATATTTTTCCACAAAAATAGAAAAAAAAACAATAAATTTTCGGGGTCCCCATATTTAGAACTGACACTCAAAAAAATTTTTTTCACCAAACCATACGTGTCTATCTATGGATAGGTCTTCAAAATGATAATGAGGTTTCTAATATCATTTTTTTCTAAACTGAATTGTTTACGCGAGAGAAACTTCCACTTCCGTCAAAAATCATAAACCGCAATTTAATTTTCTTTCAATCAAAACACTATTAATAATACATTGATGAAAGTTACAAGGAACTACAAAAACTTTTATATGATGTTACTTGCTGCTACGAAACCCTTCATGAGCGAGTCCGACTCGCACTTGGCCGCTTTTTTTAGAGTAGGGTAAATTCAGCGCCGTTACTCATGATCTAAAACCATAACTGCGGGAAACACCGAGGCGCCGAGCCAGTATTTATAGTTTAGTATAAAAAAGTAAACAAAAAATATTATTACACTACACAAACTGAAAAACGATGTCAAATTACTATTGTAAATAATCTGAGATGTGTTTTATAGTTTTTTAAGACAAGCCTGCTTCATTTTATCAGAATTGTCCACACTGTAAAATTTACAGCTTAAACAAACAATTTGTTTGTTGAATGATTGCCTAATAGTAATAAATATCGAACTGCTTTATTTATTCATGAATTATGAGTAACTGTATTTTATGTATAAACGTAATACCGTTTACGTTTACTCTTCTACTGCTCTCATTAAATATATCTTGGATCCGAACAATGAATCTATTGAGACTGAACTCAGTAAACCCTATAAAAAACGAGTAAGGACCAATTTAGGCCTAAATTCAGCAAGATCTGTGCCAAACTCGCACTCCTTTTAAAGAAGAAAAGAATTAATACCAATTTTCACCAAATTTACTTAAACCGTCTCGTTATTCACTAGGAGCCCCTCACCGTGGATAGCCCCTGAACTTAAGAAACACCTAAACCCTTAGGTGTCCCTTAAATGTTAGTTAAATAGAAAATATCACTGAGGGTTACCTCTCTCTAAATGGCCCGTATTTTAGTGAAAACGACCACAAGTGTCTTAATGGTTACGGGAAGAGCATCAGTGGATGCGGTAAGATCTTGTCTGGAGAAGTCCTTGACAGTGCATGGGTGAAAAGAAATTCTCGAGAAAGAGAGACCTCGAGACGAAAGAACTCGAGGTGTGTTTACTCACATTCCTCGCTTTGTGAGTGCACTTATCCTGCTAGTTATATTGGTTTTCCTATTTTTTTATTTAAGACTTCTGCCTGTTGAAAATCGTGAGATAGAATCCACGAGTAGTAGTCAATATCCTCATTGTGAACGTAGAAAAGCAAGGTGACCAACATTATGGCGGCCTGGTGTCGTCATTGCCTCCGGTGTCGTACTCACCAACGAAATACGTCAGCACTAATGCTGCCATTTTAGTCTTCTATGCGAGGGTAATATCGCCCTGTCGAGCCTGCCCGTTCGTGATGAAATAAGGTTATCCCTATTACCTTGAAAATTCTTGATTTTACTGACTACTCCGTTTCGTGAAGGGTCGAAAGATTTTAATGCAAAAGGAAGTCTTTATTAATGATTAATGGTTTGTGATGTAATTCTCCAACAAATGAATTGTTATCGGCCAAAGAACAAACAGTAATAAATAAACAGTAATCTTGTTGTAATCAATTGTGTTACTCTATATTCTCCTGGATCTTCGGTTGCTAACTCTTTTAATAGAAGAGCAGAAATGGCCCCGTTCATCTCTGCGCAGTAACCACTGTCTTGTCCACAAACGTTTTCTTTTTAATGTTTGTCTTTCAAGCTCTTCGATCATGCTTGAAATAATAATGTTTGAATATTGTTTAAACACACTGCGCAAAATCAGGCGGCGTCGTTCCATTTCGAATGTCTGGTCACTAAGACTTCTACTGGCTCCAACGTGTAAACGGTTACTTTTCACTTGTCATATTGAGGCTTAGTATAGTGACAAGTACTAAGCGCTTAGCTACTAAGCCCGTGTAAACCAGCCATTAGGAATATACAAAGATTCATGAAAGGGACACAAAGAACACAAGATACAAAGAACAAAGGTGTAATATTTCTGTACTACTGGCAATGTTTTTAGAACCGTTTTTGATAGGACTTTCACTGGCATATAGCTGATGTTATAAGAAGTAACTTAAGCTATTTTAGAGACTAGACAAGACGCGTTTTCAGCTTCATCATCATCAACAGTTTTTAACAGTCCACTGCTGGACATAGGCCTCTCCTTAGAAAGGAGGTATTGGCCTACTATACCACGCTGGCCAGACGGGTTGGTATAGGGTTAGTTTTAAGTTTTCCTTCTCTTTGCATTGATGTTGTCTTGCGTAGTTTATCCCTTAGTCGCCTTTTACGACACTCGCGGGATGAATAGGGGTGGTGACACTCTGTATTCTTAATCCGTCACCACACGGACAGCTTATTAACTTATAAAATAGCAAGAGTCACACTAATTATGACATTTCCGTATATTTGTAGGGTGATTGTCCTTCCTATACACATTTAACACTGCGTGTAGTTATATAACAGATATACACAACAATCTCTAGTTTTTACGAGACCGGTAGTTCCTGAGATTAGCGTATTAAAATTAACAGCCTCTTACTATGCCTATTGATATTATACAAGTAACTTTCTAGTTAATTTAAAATTCAATTTGCGATATCACATAATTACATAGGTATTAGGTAATGCTACTGTTAAAAGTACTTCTATGGTGTTAAAATATTTACAACTTATTTGTCTTTATAATTAAGTTGCTTGGGCAAAATCTGTTCAGCCGTTCCGGAGATTAGCCGGTATAAAAAGACACACAGACGAACATTTTAAAGTGCGTATCAGGCACGGCACAGAATAGGGTTCCTCCGTCATCCATAATGGTACGTGGATTTAAAATCGTATCCAATAGATAATTGTTATGGATGAAGTATGCCAAGTAGGCGTATTTTACAAGTTAGGCCTAAAACTCCTGAACTAACAAAGCTTTTTAAACCGTTATAGTTTTCCTTTAAAGTTCATTATATGGACTATTATCATGAATTTTTTCAGATTTTTCTAGCTTTCAGAGGGGGGGGGGGGGAGGGAATGTTAGGCTTATGCCATCAGTTACCTACCAGTGTAAGTTCCACCGGAACAAACAAACTGATAGACAGCCAAAAGAATGGTTTTTAGTTGTAAGTACATCATCCTCCTAGCCTTTATTCCCAAGTTTATTTGGGGTCGGCTACTAGTTCAACCGGTTTTACCTGAATTACAGTTTTTTAACGGAGCGACTGGCATCTGACCTCCGCAACCCTAAGGGAGAACTGAAATTCGAAGATTGAACTAGTTGTCAATATATTTGAGGGCACTGACTTCCCAATAACGATTGCCATAGATGTTCATGACAACCGGGACCGATGGCTTTACGTGCTCTCCGAGGCACGGACGTGAATCACCGCCAAACTTCCAAACTCTGGGCTGCTATTAGGAATTTCCTAAGAAAATCCCAAAAACACTTTTTGGGATTTGAACCCGAGACCTCTTGATTAGCATAGGTATTTTAGTTGTAAGTACATAATGTAAAATACTTTCACAAGCATTTATTAAAAGGCTTTTACTTTGATACTACAGACACTTCAATATTATTTTTTTGTAGAGATATATTTGAAATACAGAAAGCTGTTTTGTGCTCGAAATCCTGTTAGTTAATGTGAAAGTAGGTATAACTGTATTAGTCATTAGCTTATTATTTGTGTATATTGTTACATTTGATGAACCACAAATTACTAGTCTGTTCATAAGGGGCCGTCCATTAATCACGTGATCTTTTTTTGGCATTTTTTAACCTCCCTTCCCTTTGGTGGTACATGGTGAGGTTTAAGACCACCCCTCCCCTCGCTCCTCCTATATCACGTGTATTTTTGGTACCAAAAAAGAATCTTTTTTTTTTACTATTAATAAAATACAGGTCTAAGTATCAACTAATTTTATTAAAGAAAATGAAAGACAATAATTACGTGCAGATAGAGTGACATAAAAATGATGAAATAAATCCGAAAATTTGCACCCCCCTCCCTCTTGTGATATTTCGTGATTTTTTGTCAACCCCCCCTTCCCCTTCGAACCTCACGTGATTAATGAACAAGTCCTATAATAAAATTTTACGAGGTCGATGTCTGTACATTAAAGATATTGAAGAAAAACTAATGAACGAATCTTTATTAAAGTGTTAGAACTCAATATTTTTTTTATTTTTTTTCTATTTGTCCGTGTGTTTGTGAGTGCTAATCTAAGAAGTGGCTTAACCAATTAACCGGTTTTCTCTTATGTATAGTGGTAAACTTTGCTTTTGCTGCTGAGTCCCACAAGGTTATCGCGCGGTTATTGCTATAAACCCGAGTAATGACTGATAGCTACTCCTTACTGTCAATATCAGTCAGCTGTTCCCGAGATTATACGGACCGAACCGACAGACGGACAGACAGACAAAAATGTTAACTTAAGTAATGTATTTATGTTCTGCTATTGAGATATTTATTACATACAGATAGATCTAGTCGCCGAGGCTAAGTACAATTCAGGTGAGGTGACTTGCAAAGCTATAAAGAATTGAATTGTACCCCACTGATTGAACTATTGAAAATATTTTCTATTAAACTGTTAGTTAGTTACCTAATAACAGCCTGTGATTAGTAGACCTCCCCTTAGAAAGAAGATTTTGGTCTTCTCTACCATGCTGGCTAGACGGCTTTTTAAAATAAATATTTCGGACATCTTAGCAATCCAGTCCCCAAAATAAGCAGAGCTTGTATTATGGGTACTAAACAACTGATATAAATACATAAACATACTTTTTTTTTTTGTAAATACATAAATTTTATACATAGAAAACACCGAAAGTATATAAATATGTTTATGGTTCGACCCGGGAATCGTACCCAAGACCTCAAACACTACAGTCGCATGCGTTAGTACTACAGCATGGAATTTTAGAAATACTTTAGGTACCTAAGCATTTTAGTTCTGCAGCTAAGAACGTATACCTACTGAACGTAGTTTACATGAAAATGTATAATATAGAAGTGCTTTTTTTTATTATAATAAAACTCCCGCACTAGGAATATTCATCCTGTGTCGCGGGTGACTTTACAAACATATATGAAACGTACACAAAAACACACAGATTACACAAGAACGATAATACGTAGATCACACAGTGTTGTCCCATGTTGGATTTGAACCCACAGCACTTGGCGCAGTAGAGAGCGGCGTGGCGACAGCTTAAACCACTAGGCTAACCGCGCAGTCAATTGTGAAAATATATTGTTATACACTTCATAGATTTTCTTTAAAACATTCTTCATTTTCTTTAGAGAACAACACTAATTCGTTGTTTTCAATAGTGCTAGTTGTAAACATAGAGAGCAAAAAATCTAGAATTTTAAATTAGTGTGAAAACTGTATTTATGTTCGTATTCGTATTTCTCGGTAGAATTTTGCAAAAATATGCCATTTATTTGCAACTCTGATGTCCTTAAGTCTACTTATTTCTGACCTACTTATTATCGTGGTATAAATTATAATAAAACACGATTAGAATGACTAATGTGAATTCTTGTATACAAAATACGTTTTAGATGTTATAATGTTTGTCATATCTATTCTTATAAAATAAAAATACATTTATAAACAACAAATCCTTAGTTATAAAATCTGTAAAGAATTTTATATTAAGAAAATGAAATAAATATAAGTGAATTAAACTTACGTTGCATTAAAAATTACATAATCACGCACAAATCACAATTATCTCACAAAGAAATAAAAAGTTTTTAGCATACATGCCCAAAAATTATCACTTTATTTTAACTTTCCAAAATCTTTTTAAAAAAAAGTTATCGGCCAATAGACTTTGAGATCAAATTAAAAAAATATGTATATTGTTTATTATTCCACAATAAAATTCCTATTTTAAATTATTATTAGAGCGGTTTGTAGCCGACCGCGTTAAACCGAAGGAAAATACCGACAATTTTTAACGCTCTTTCGAATCAAATAGATTTGCTTTTACTTTCTCCTAAAATGGTGCACACTGTTTATGTTTCGAATAAAGACTGGAACCGAAAGTCAACACGTAATTTTAACTTGTCTTTTTAACTGCCTGCAACTCGTCTAGCAAGTTTTTGACGAATATATTTTATAAGATGTGTTATTTATTACAACACTTGGTATTTTACACAAGCTCTGTTTCGTTTGGGACTAGATGGCGCTGTGTGTCAGATGGTCGAAAAATTGTCGGTATTTTCCTTCGGTTTTATCATTATTTTTCTAAGGACCAACCGTTTTGTATAAGTTTTGCATAACGAACGTCTGTGAACGAAATAAAATAGTTTGAAATAAAATAGATCTTTTTTTATTTTTGCAAGTATATAACGAGTTTGTGTTACTTATACAACTATATATATTGAATAAATTATGATGTTTGGTTTTTTAATTGCCTTACTTACTTAATAACATTTAAAGCGGAAATTTCCTGCTATAATTCACAAAATGTAACGATAATTCCAATGAATTATAGTTACATTTTACATTTACAGTTTACGTTTACAGTCAGGAATTGGAAATACATATAGGAATAAGAAATAAAGAAAATCTGAATATTGATTCAGATTTTTGTTATTTCACATAAAAAGTAATATGAAGTAGCTACTAATTTAAAACTTACATTTACAAGTTCCGTTTTGGTGCATAAGAGTAATGAATAACTATATATATATAACTTAAACCCTATAGATATGTCATAGAATAAAAGTAGTAAATATTTTTTATCGACATTCCAAAAATTAAACGCACCTGTATTTTTAAAATTTATATGAAATAAATAAATGTAAGTATGTATTACACTATATAAGTTTATAGAGGAATAAAAGCACAAGTGAGTTTCATTCCTAGAATGTATTTAATTTTAACAAGTTCCACCAAGTGACGAACAATCGAGGGTATAATTTATTTTGATCTATTTGCAAATTAATTGTTTATTTTTTACTTTCGGTCTCATATCCACCTACTAAACTAAACACTGTGCTTAGCCGTAGGACGAGTTGGCGCGAAATTAATATAATCTGTGGACAATGGCTGAGTAACGAGTATTGTATATTTAGTTATTGAAATTTGATGTGGGCCGTGATTGTTGTGGTTTTAGAACGATAAAAAGTCATTGTACTGTCGAGTTGTCTGGTGATTCCATGGGTGAATCATGATTTTTAATTTTCTGTGGGCACCTACTATACATATATATAGTACTACTTGTTTCCGTGTCAGTATTACTCATATATTATGTATATAGCAACTTTTATATGTCATGTAAGGATGTTTGATAGTAAACGGATAATTAAAATTTTGCTTGCCGTTCTTCTTCTTCTGCCTCTAGTGCCTCTTCAATCCTGAAGGTTGGCCGTCAGTTTCCTGTACACCTCTCTGTTATTGGCTAGGTGGTACAGTTGCTCAACGGAGGTGATACCGGATCATTCCTGGATTTTTCGCAGATTTATTGTTTTTTTTTGCCGTAAGTACTTAGCATTGTTAATTTTGCATTTCATTTTTGTTGTAGTTAGGTACTAGTTATAACCTAAGGTACTAGTTATCAATTCTGTAATTTTTATTGATTTTTAAACCCTAACGAATATTGCAATGCTAAACTTGCGAAGTATTTTTGTACGCTATTAATGTTACGAAGCGGTGAATTTATAATAATATGGGAGATACGATACGACTTCTCTAAAATACCAATACCAATACCTAATACATGATAATAGCAAACAATACGAGATTAATATTCAGCGTAGGCGCGACTAGAAAACAGTATGATGTCGCAATTTCCATCATAGTAAGGTAGAAAAATCGTTTATCAGTCATCTCATTTTATACATTTTTTACCGTGATATTGATTTATAAGGAATATATCATGAAACCTTTTCGAAATTAGACTCAAAACTTCAATAAATGACGCGTAAAATTCTTTACATAAATTTATGAACATAATTTTATAACTTTAAATATTTTATGAGTCAATTTTTCAAGTTTTGAGTCGTAACTGCTTAATCAAGGGCCAATAAGCAGAAGCAAAAATAATAAGAACTGTAAAATAATTTCGAAGAAAATTGTGTTGGAAACTTAAAGTTGCGAAAACGACGACGACTTCATCATCATCATCAGCCTATCGCAGTCCACTGCTGGACATAGGTCTCTCCAATTGCACGCTACTTAGTTCAATCTTCGGCTACTCGCATCCAGCTCTTGCCAGCCGTCTTGCGCAAATCATTACTCCACCTCCACGACGACTTATTAAATTATTATTGTTGTGCAGTATTCAATAAAATATTTAGACCTCAAAATTACTGTTTTTCGAGGTCAATACGATGTTCCTAGAATAACAATTGTAATTTAAAAATATATAAGAATACGATGTTGACTAGTAATCGTATCACCTACCTCATTTAAATAGTTGAAAGATTGAAAGTGATCTATAACGGCACGCGAAAACGTGATGCTTACGATGTTTTATGTTAATAGCCGAGTGTGTGAATACTTAATAGTGCTAAACTTCCCATTACCGTGAACGAGAGATCATGTGTCTATCTATAGTGACTATAGTGTGTCTCTGGTGCTAATGGTGTTGTTCCGTGCTTTAACTAAACTAAAATTTCTGAAATTTTCTTATATTTAGGTAAAACGTTTTTCAAAATGCTATTTAGATTCTCTTTTTAGTCTATTTTTAGTGTGACATCAATTTTAGTCAATGTTTACTACGTCGTTTGACAGGACAAAACTTACTTTTTGATGTTTTTAGTTTAGAGTTTGTTTAGGAGCAACAGAGATGGCACATACTATCACATGTGTCTCTCTAATCTATAATGTTTTTAATTCAGTGTTACGTTTGTCGAGCAAAATTAGCAACACAAGGGCTATTCCCAGGACTTTTAAACCATCAATAATCCCCTGCTGGACATCGACTTCTCTTTAGAAAGATCATGCTATACTTTGCCTCAAATGGCCTGGTGCGGCCTGGAGCAACGCGGTCTCACAGAAAATCGAGGCTAGTAATTCTTTCGTTGCTTTTCATCGATAATGTAGGGGTATTTGCTCCAGTTAACTCACTACCTCCTGTTAACTGGAGCAACTACCCCTAATTATGTTGCGAGAAGGTGGGGGGAAGTGTGTTTAAGTTCAAAGGACAGTAATGTACATCTGACTTTTGAACTGATCTAAAGTTGGCACAAAAAAATGAAAACACAAATTTTTATTCTCAAGCCCATACATAACAATAAAAGTTTCTCATCACAAATGAATAAATGAAATGAAATAAACTATATTCAACCTTATTGCAGAAGCATCTCAATAGGCCGCCATAGTGTGGGTCACCATGCTCAATGTCTTGTCTGCATTCACAATGAGCATGGTGACCACCACTCTTGGATTTCATTTATGCTTTCCATCAGGCAGAGTAAAGTCACTTGAGCAGGCTCCCGAATCAAGAAAAAATAAGATAGTTAAGTTTTAATTTCTGTTTTGAAAAATGTAAAATATGTTAGTCCTCATACAACAATTTAGAACTTACCTCTGTTACTGCGTAGAAATAAAATCCACGGATACACTTTATTCTTACTAATATTATAAATGGGAAAGTAAAGTAACTCGTCTATCTGTCTGCCAAAACTACTGATCCGATTTAAATGAAATTTGTTATATAGATAGTCTAGAGCCTGAGAAACCGCGATAACCGACATACACGCAGGCGAAAGCTAGTAATTTATATATATTTACAGTTCGTAACTTCACTGCTCTAATTTGGAGAAAACAAAAAACAACTAACAACTTAACCGAAGTTAAGATTTGTTTTTTTTTATCACGAGCAAGCACTAACACACTTAGTTGATGGTAGACATGTGTGACAAAGCGTGGATAGCGAACATTTTTAGAGGGAAATTATGTGACGCATCCTCACGAATCCCTCCTCATTTTTATTCAGTTTTGTGTGACGCAACCTTAGAACCCATCGTGTGTCGTACCCTCTATATTTGAACTTGAAGATGTCGATCTTTATGTACGGACGAGGTATATACTAAAAAAAAGGGCAAATCAAAGGGCAGTTAGCAATAGTAAAGTACTAATAGAAATCTCAGTACATATTAGGTTAATCTAGTATAGAATATTGGGAGGTGGGGGCAGACATTCAATTTGTAAGTTATTATTTTTCCCAATCGGACTCCACAGCCGGACTTGACATCGGGGAGATTAGCGCGTTAATCGCCGCCCCTGTCACAGGTCGCTCGGAGCTGGGCCTTTCCAGGTGTCACCTTGGGTTTCAGGCAGGCGGCGTGAAGAACGCAGCAGTCTCCACCACGATCACAAATAACATCTAAAGAGGAAATCTCAACAACACGACCTGTCCCTTTTTAAGGGCAGCGGTACAGACACCGCTGGCAGGGGGCTACTGCCCCGAACCAGCCTCCACGCGTCCCCTACGGGATGAGCTGACGGTCACAGTTCACTCCACATAGGATCGAAATCGGGGTCCGTTGGATAATTACTAAGTATCCATGAATATGAAATTACAGGTGGTACCGTGAATTAATATTGGTGAAGTTAGCTTGCAGGGGGATCTACCAAACTGATTTTGAAATTTTACTAACAAACATCTTTAACGCAGTAGCTAAGGGGTGCCCTAAGGGCCCTGAAGGGTGGTTCAAAATTACTACTTATGTATGTGAACACAGCAAAGGAAAATGAAATGAAATACATGGTCAGTCAGTAGTACGGTGTACCCGAAGTTATTTTAGAAACTTAGAATTTTGATCATAAAGGCGCGGTGCTGTCAAAATTCCAGGCCTTTTTCGTAATACTCTGTGAACAATCAAACAACCAAATACGAAAATAACTCTTTTATTATCATAGGAGTTCCGTGCCATAATTTTAGATAAATAAGTTAAATAATAAAATCACAACTTAACGAATACTTAAAATTAACTCTAACCGTCAAATTTGAAATTTTGAATTTAGCCAATCAACCATCGGGTGTGCCTTTGTCGAAACTACATCGAAAGTTGACATCATCGCAAGCAATTCACTTATTTCTATGGCAGGTAAAATGGACTCAAAAATCATTTAAAAAAATATTTAAATACCAATGTGGAACACCAACCGAACAAATAGGATAAAAAAATTACTTTGCACGTACATATACATAATATACAAAGATAGCAGAAGTTTTATTATGCGTGGCGTAAGAAACACGAACTTCATCTCAGTAAAGAATCAAACACGTCCTTACTCCATGAGCCCCATTTCTTACGGCACGCTTCTATTCCTTTAAATTTTATAGGTATGGTTGTAGAATATAATGTACAATTATTAAGTAATAACAAGAATACTATTATTAATAATTAAGATTGTCTCGGTTTCAAAGCTAACATAAGACTTTTCTGTTCAATTTTTACACATCAACCCGTTTATATTTACACCGTGTTTCAATAGAATCGTACAACTAGTTATTAAGAGTGAAAAACGATTCTTCGAAATTATCATCTATTACCTAAACATACATCACAGATAGAGATATAAAAAAGAACTAATATCTATTCGACGAGTGTGCAGCTAAATGTGGTTTTATGTTGTGAGAATTGGGCTAACAAAACTAAATTACACCTGGCGGTTGCATCAAAACATAAATTTGTTTTACTGCACATAAAATCAATACGGATTATTACTATATAATGAACAATTGCAAGAAATAAAATCAAGTATACAAGATAAAATTACAAACTAATAGTGCAAGGAGAGAAACAAGAGAACGAAATGTGTGCTCCGTGTCGCTCGGAGGCTAATAAAGTCCATTCGAAAAACTGGCAAGCACTTACATATTAAATTGATAATCTTATTCATTATAAGTTCTGATAACGTCACTGACATTTATTTAAAAAATAATTTTTCTATTTGACTAGAGGTTGCTTATTTTAAACCTATTTATAGAATCTACCAGTTTCAGAATCGCTCTAGACAGATGCTCGCAGATTTTGCGCGAGTACTACCTTCAGACGACTGTATTAATGAAACAAATAAATATATAAATAAAAAACGTTTAAACAAAAAAAAATACTCGAAAAATTTTAATGGCGGAACGTCTCCTCAACAAGAAGATTTCATGAGAACCTCACCGAAATGCATAAGTATCCAACGTGTTGTTTCATTTTTTCTCATCTCCACTAGTTTTGGGATTATTATTCTTGTTTTCCTCAGTTTTGATTTCAGATTTATTTATTTCAGCGTCCTTTTCGTCTTTTTTCATTTTATCTTGACAATCGGCAACATCGTGGGACTTCGTCTTATTCTCCCACTTGTTCTGAAATTCTTCGTTTAACATCTTTTCGAAGTCATTTGAAATTTTATTGACATTTTTTTTCATCGAAGGATCTGGATAGCTCTAAAATTCAATGGATCTATTTTCAGAGAGACTTTAAATAATTTGTAGTAAATTGTACATATTTTACTATGTTGTATTCATTACCTTAAGATAAAGTCTGACGTTGTTGAAAATTCGTCTAAAATCTTGTACGACTTGATCATACTCAGTATAAGAAGCATTCTTCAGCTTTGTAGATATATCATGGAGACACATGGGATATTTTACCACCTCGTAAAATCTTGGTGCCTAAAAATTAAAAAGTTAATTTGTTTTTTTTTTAAATTTTGGAGACTTAAAACAGTTAAACATACGTAGGAAAGCACTTACCACTTTTATATCCATGTCATGTTGAATAAAAGCGGCTTCGTTGATTTGCGAAAGATTAGAAATGATTATTTCAAATTTTTTAACGGTGTTAGCTGCTAAAGGTTTTTTCTTTTTTGGGTGATACCACATACCTGACACTGCCACTTTGGCTTTTCCTCCGGACCTTTTTTGATTATCATCGCGCACGTAATTCCCAGTTTGATCAAAATTAGGACAGCGCATGTTCTCTTTTTTCTCCTCATCATTTCTGTTTTCAGGAATTTCTAAAGGTTCATCTGTTTCAAGAGATTTTGTTTCAGATTCAAGCAATTTTGCAGTATCTTCAATAAACGCTGTCTGATCTTGGTTTTTACTAATTAAATAGTCATTTTTACCTGTAGATTGTTCATTCCATACACTAGTAAGGTCCTTTGATATGAAATGATTAGACATTCCAGCTGACCAAGCATCGTTTTGATCTATACAAAGTTTTACTTGCTTTAAATCATCCGGGAATTCGTCAGTTATGCTCAAACCTAAAGCATCGTACAATCGTGCAGTATCTGATTTTGATCCCTCGTGGATAAAATCCATTAACTTTGGAGCTGATTGTTTGGCAGCTTCCCATGCGCGGTCTGATGTCATAGAACTAAGAAGGTCCAAAGACTCCGCCGCCCTGATATCTAAGCAAGGTATACCATGCCTGGGCATCATTTTTTGTTCTTCGCCGAAGATATCCTCAGTGCGTCTAGACATCAAGCACGGCCATGATTCAATATTATATTTAGGTTGCGGCGCTAATGTCACTGATGGAAATGCAACCTTCATTTTAAGTGGAATATCGTCTCCTACAGAACTCTCGTATACAACATCTTGTGAAGTGCTCTGAATAAACGGAGATATGGGATCCGCAGGTTTTATAGGTACCTTGTAACTTCCAGGCTTCATATAAACTTTGGACATTTCATGAAACTCATCATTTTCAGGATCAATGAATTGCACGGGGCCAGAAATATTATTTGAAATCGTCACAACATTTGATGGGATTGGAATGTTGTGAGTGTGATGAGTTATAAAATCGCTAGGTTCTTTTTGGACCATCTGACCCCACGCTGCAAAAAAATCAGCTTCTTCTTTAGTATCGCCACAGCTGTTATTTTTCTGTACATAACATCCTCGTACATCGTTATTATTGGCCATGCTGGGGATTAAAGTCTTCTCCACATGACTCAAAGGTATCATTTTAGCTTTTAGTTCCATATCTCTTCGTTGCAATAAATCACAAGGCAAGTTGCCTAGCAACGGTTGTCCGGGTGCTTTCCCAAGTTCTGCATCCATTTTATGTTTCAATTGAGTATACAACTCTCGTTGGTCTGCATGACACATTCCTTCCAAAGCTCGAAAGTCGGGAATATTTGTAATAGTCCAGGATTGTCGTGGTTTTGCTTCGCGAACACTGCAGGGATCACATTTGTAAGGCGCTTTTTGGTAGCTGTCCATTTCATTTTGATCGTTCAATGGATAGAAATTGTGGGAGTTTGGCGGAGGAACCACGGGATGTTTTTTGTAAGCAACTCCAGATCGTGCAGGCCATGGACCTTCATTAAAACTTTGAGCAGCCGTTTGAGACTGATTCTGTATCCAAGGAGGTTGAACAGCGTTAAATGGCTGTGGAGAAGCATTAACAGGACGTGGAGTACTAGCGTGCGGCTTTACTGGTTGAAATTTATTCTGGTTTTGATTTCGCGACACTGCCGAGTTTGTCGCATAATAATTGTGCGTAAAACTTTTCTGTTCCATAGTAAACCCGTGGTCAAGGCATTTAAACGTTTTATAAATATGTGTCAACATCTCTTTGGTAACAGCCTGCCACTGTACAAAACATTCCCTTATATTAGGACTGTAGTATTTATTTTCGATTCTAGAAAACGTGTCGTGTTTTTCGCTGAGTAATTCTTTAACTCCCTTCCAACCATCTAAAATTCTAACGAAAGAGAAAATAAAGTTTTTAATTACCCATGGAATACCCTGCGAATGTAAATTAGCAACAGCACTGTCTGGCTTTTGAACATTGGATCTAGTCTTAGCGCAGATTGAGTGTATATTTTTAAAGCATGGTCTATTGTGGTGAGCAATGGCTATGTTTTCTGCATCAGTACATGCTTCAACCGCCAACTGAACGATTTGCATTGGTATCTGATCATGTATAATGATCTTATCTAGTACAGACAACAGTACTTCTGATGATACGGAAGGCTTATTTTTGTCTTCTTCCTGATTGGATGATTTCGCATTTTGGTTCTGTTTTTGATTATTAGAATCAGAACGCGAATCGGGTATATTGCAAAGTTCTGATACCATTCTTTCTCCTTCAACAAAAAAATCTAGGCTGGAAGTAGATTCAGAAGTCAAATTTCTGTCTTTCCTCTGACGGTCAGATTCAGTTTCCTTGTACCTTTCATGATATCGATGTTCGGCACTGTAAGCATTGCGTTTGTCGTGACTTTTGACTATTTTCTTCTTTGCTCCTGTACCGATCGGTTCTTGATTGGGGATGGACCAGGAACTTTGAGGTCGCCTGTCTGCGTTAACGTTCCGCTCTCCTATCATCGCAGTGCCACTGTAGTTGGGTGAAGATGGATCAAAAACTAGGCCAACAAGAGGTGAATGTGGCGGTGAACTAAAAGTTGGGGCCGATTGATTGGTATATCTGAAAATGATAGCAATACTCAATATTTATTATAAGAGAACGACAAATCTTGGACTGGAAATTAATACCTTGGGTTTTGGTACGACTGGTTTGATGCGGTCGCTTCATAGATGCCTGTTGCAACACGACAATAAGTTGCCATGTTTTGGTCTGCTAAATCTTTGCTGGAACATCCTGATGAAGACAAGAAATTTAAAATTAATACAGTTGTGGTTATTTTGTAAGTGTTATTTAAGTTATAAGTGAATTTTGTGTGCCGGATCTGTCATTTTGTATTTTTAAATAGTAAGATATTATTGTTTCAAGTTTTAAATTTATTTTTAATCATTTTAAAAATGATATTAGTTTAGAAAATACATGGCATACAATACCATTTAATTATAGTAACCCTAGAACCCTACATGGGGTACCGTTGTACCTAAATATCTCAACATGAAATTAAAGTTTGCACAAGGCTTTCAAACTAACACTAATTTTATATAATAAGGTTTATTTGTGGTCTCAAGTTTCTAATTATTATTTATAGTAAAACATTTTTTCTTTAATGGTTTGCTGATTTTAGGAGTCACAGACATTTTATTATGGGGTACCGGACCCCAGAGTAGGAATAACGTATGTTGTAATAACGAATAACGTGTGAGATTGTAGTCTCTAATACCACGTAAAGATGATATTTATAACTCCATAGTAAGCATTAATCCCACAAATTTCCGGTAAGACAAAGATAAAAAAAACTTACCATAATTTTTTTGATGCATCATGGCGTACTGATGCTGAGTCTGGTAACCATCAACCTGGTGCGATATGCCCCGTTCTCGCATTCCTTCAGGACCCCCATCGCGATACTCCCCCGACTTGCTCGACACTCCACCATACTCTTGCATTGGGCTTGTAAATGTCTACAATAAGATTATAATAAATGAATGCGATAGAAATATAGATCATTCATTTTGAGGTTAAACATCTATGAGATGGAAATTGGCCCAAACTGTTAAATTAAACGCTAAAGTAAAAACTATCTTGATGAACAATGAATTGTCGCTAAAATCCGAGATTTCGTCTTTCTCGTTTTACCTCTAGTTCGATACCTACTTCACAATCTTCGATAATAGTAGTTAGCTCAATACTTTGAAGTCCTAACTTTCTTAGATTTCAGATTTTTCTATATTTTTCTTAAAATAATAGACAGACGTAAGACGGAAAATCTCTTTTAAATATGACATATTATCACAATCTCGACTGGATCTAGTTGGTATCCGATGTCAGGCTCTTTGAATTGTAAACTCTGTTACTTATTTTTTTATATTATCCAAGTTTCTTGAGAATATTACTTTGCTCTTAATATTACATAATCTAAGATGACGCTAGGTATTTTAATAAATTTTAATTTGTAGATCTAAGTCAACTGAAAAAAATGTAATATTTGTCAACTCACCGATTGAATGACACCACAATCCTTCCTCAGAAGGGTATTGTACTCTCAATACATATTATAATAAATATTACCTATATAATGATTGTCAAAGCATTCGTGTCTAAGTTTTAAAACAATTTTTTATTCTTACGTATTAACCAATTTGATTTAACACGGTTTGAATGATTCCAGGTTTCACAACTGTTGCTTATTGTCTAGATTTTATAAAGAACGTTTATAATCATGATATTATATGCACTACCTTCAATGTAAGTTGGATAATGTATGACTTGCCAAATATTTGAAATGAAACCAACCATATGATTTGGTTCATTTGTTTCATGACGTTTTCTACATTTGCTTTTCAGAATTATGGCCAAAGCCATAGCGTGCAAACTCTGTGCAGTTTCGATTACTCAACGACTTACCGTAACGGGTTAGTTTATCTGATAGTTGAGTTGTTTCGTTATTATAATTATGTTATTATTGTATAACACTCGGACAGATGTACTGTCAACATATTAATAATATTAAAACTTCTCAACATTTTTATCATTAATTCGATGTAGATTGTGTAGATAATTCATCTACTGTTTTCAAATGTTGCTATTGTATCAATCAAGATTATTATTTTCAGTTTCGCCCAAAAATGTACTTATTTGTCCTTGGTGGAAATTAGACACAGCTTCAATGTACCAGCAGTCATGATCTCTAACCAATAAACCAGAAGAATACTACATTCAGAAAAGGACCGATTTTCTTGTTCTGCTAACAGTTCTTTCATAGGAACTTTAATGAGTGTAGATACCATCAGCGGGTTATTTAAGTAATTGTTATCTGTTCATAATGTCTTCACTTCAAATGTTTAATTGTTCTGTTGCATCGTATAAAACATGCAATAGTCCTGAATTTTTTTCTACGGCTTTTTACAATTACCGCTAACCCATGCATTCGTCGTCGTATTGAAATTTTCGGTCCAGTATCCGGAGGTATCCGATAATGATACAGATGTTTTTTATAGAAATGAACCTGCCATAGTGACTCTACCATGCCTAATGGAAATCTTGAATAGAATTAGAGAGAAGTGGACACCATACTGAAGACGAATACTAACAATACGAATACTAGCATGGTGACAAACACTATGGCGGAATATTGAGAAACTATTGCATTTTTGGGCCTCAGGTCTCGGACTCACCAACGAAACACGAATGGTGTTATCTTAGGTGGGTTTTCTGTAATGCTCCGATCGACTCTGCCACTTCGTGCTGAAATGAGCGTGTCTCTACTACCTAACAGTTTTATTTTTCTTATTTTTAAATATTTTATTTTAAGCATTTGTGCTATCGTCTTTATTTGGTCATCATACCCTTTTGAATTAAAAACAAAACTGTAGGCACTGACAATGAGGATGGTGGCCCCAACTCCTGGATTCTACTCATGCTTTCTATCCGGCAGAGTAGAGTCATTTTGGTAGGCTTAAATAAAAAGTAATCAGTTCGTCACAAAAACATTAAACAATTTTATTTTTTTAGTTATACCAATCATTCGCAAACAATTTTAATAGCATAGATCGCAGTGGTGACGGCTAGAATGTTGGCGGTGAACGTAGTTGTCTCTGCCCCGTTGCACAGATCTTTGGTACAAGAACAAACTTCTTGTCTACCGCCAAAACCAGCTCGATGGTAGCACTCCCCCTGAAAATGATAATAATGAAAAATAAATATATTTTAATTCGTGAAGCAAAAACTTTGTACCTCTTTTAAGAAAAATTGCGTGGACGGAGGAGTATGAAATTTCGCACACTTATAGTTTATATTGAGGAGGAGAGCAGGAACCAGGAAAAGATTTTTTTAAACATGCGTAAAAGTACATGTTTTGTAAATGTATAAATAAAACGTCACACATAGAACCTTGTATATAACACACACACGTATATATTATATCGTATAGAAACTAACTGATTGGTAAAATGATAAGTTATAGTCTTTGTCAATAGAAACCTTTACAATGTTGCCATACTCCTCCGAAACGGCTGTACCGATTTGTATGAAATTTTGCATTTGTGCATATCGGGTAGGTCTGAGAATCGGCCAACATCTATTTTCATACCTCTAAGACGAGAGCGGAGCTGAGGGCATCAGCTAGTGATTGTATGTTTTTAGCAGTCCGATCACTAATAAACAGGTTTTGATAGCCGGTGTTCAGATAGCCGTTTGTGTTAGTTTTGTGGATCACACGTTGTGTTGTCCCATGAAGAGATATGAACACAAAAAGAAATCAAGATTAGAGCAACAATATTTGTATCACTCAGCGTCGCCCCATGTGGGGATCAAACTCACAAGACTCAGCGTAGTTAAAAAGTAATGTGCATCTGTGTTTCTATGATCTGGGCGATCCACACTGCACATATTAACTACCTACATTTTTTTATTTACCTTATATCTGCTCTCATCCCAGCCGCAACCTCTGATTACCCTGCTCTCAGGAAGTCTTCCGTTGACTCCATAGTCCACATGCTGGACAATTTTCCTGCAGAGAGTATGCGTCACTCCTCGATCATGATCAGAGCAGTTCCGCTTCAAGTTGTCGGGTATGTGACTGTCAAGGCACAAGGTATTTGTTGCGCTGTTGCATTCGTAACACATTATTGTTGACCCTGAAACCATGTTAACTGAATCCTTACTAATTCTCGTATTATAAATGGGAAAGTATCTCTGTCTGTCTGTCCGGCTTTCAAGAGTAAACTACTCAAAGGGTAATCGACATAGATGCAGGCGGAACCGCGGGCTGAAGCTGGTCCAAAATAAAGATAATGTTTAACCGTTTCCAAATTATAATTTTTACTGCCTTAGAATGAATAAATATTTTGTTTAGTTTTCTGATTCACTGATTTTCACAAACTTTCTGCAGCGCCGCCTATCAGGCCCCGGCCGGTGCCGTTACAACAGCTATGTCCCTGCATTTTAAATCTGTAATATTTTCGAAAATATTCATCGGGCAGCAAACTAAAATGACGGCCGGCAGTAGGATGATGGCGGCCGTAAAATGTGATCAGGCCGCAAAAATATATAATGATTGGCCAATAGACAGGAGGAAGCCTATGTGGCTTCCCTTAAGATAGAGCCTATTTAGGCGCAGCGTCGATCCTGAGGGTGACCTGAAATAAGATGGTCCGGGTCCTCCTCAGAGCAGGTTGCCTGATATCGGCCGTCGGGGTGTTTTTATTGGAATCACCACATACTCCACATACTCCAGATCTCCGGCTCCTCAGTCCCCGAGGAGCCGGAGATCTGTTTAAGCAATGTTTTTCTTGAAAATCACTAACGGACCACGAAAATTGGATCATGATATTAAAAACATAGCCTTGATAGTGAACTGTTTCTTAGGACGCCAGATAATCGTAATGAACAAAGGGCACATTATCCTCATTTTGTATTATTAGAAGTTAGTATCTGAACAGATTTAGAGGAATTTAAGATGTGTGAGCTTGACGAGCTTACATAGACTCTTTGTTCAGAGATATCTGTTATGTGAAAGGCATCACATGTTGTGTTTAAATTACTTCATTATATTGTATTTTGAACGTAGATCATGAAAAGTTTAGGAAAAATCAAGGACTACATCGAATATGTAACACAAGGGAAGGCCGTAAGGCGGATCTTTTACGAAAGCAATAGAATTTTACGAAACAAAGCATATGCGTAATAATTGTACGTGATTCATTCGCATTTAAAGTTGTGCAGTTACTAATCCATAGGCAGAATTTATTCAAACCCGAAAGAAACGGCGCATACCAATGCCGTCGTGTACTTTTTCTTTGTCATATTAAGCTAAGGTGAATCTAAGTCGTGACTAAACACATTTCTTAGCAAAACGTAAGTTTCTATTTATTAGAACTATCACATAGAGATGGACATTTGATAGAGATAGACATTTGATAGATATTTGTACAGAAACTAGGTTCGTATCCCTCCAACACAAAGGAAGGATCACAACACTCCGCGTGTATGCCAGTTATTGCTGTCAAAGGTTGGTAGATAAAAAGCCCTTTTTTATGTGTGGAAAATCATCATGTGTCGGACTTGAACCGACTAAAAACCACACAGTGTGCCCTCTCCGCGCTTCTCCGTTTAGGAGGAGGAGTAATCCAGGGTCAGATCTCCTTCTGGACTTCCCCAGCGTCTGCCCGCTCCTGAAGCGGGCACCGTCTCGTAGATAAAAAACCCTAGGCGTACCCACGGAACAAATACTGTATGTACTCCGTGGTCGTACCTCAACATTCAAATAAGTGACGCCATCTCTTACAATATATCTGTACCTGTTAAAGGTATTAACCTCTTTTACGGGTATACGGACATATTTATATGGTGTTTGAATTCAGAGGGCGCTTTTGTGATGCTATTTGTTCTTATGATATTAGTTTGCAAGAACTGACGATTTGAGCTGATTTGCAACACATACAAATCTTGCTTTCCTGTATTTTCTAAAACATTAGCGGATAAGATAAGTTCTCTCTCTTATTCCAACATTCTAAAATCATTTTTTTACGTCTGTTTGAAAATAATAAAACGAACCAGTCCCTGAGAAAAACTTTTATCTGAAATCTATCGGATTCGTATATAAGGATATAAAATCAGCTAAGTGTGTGTCATGCCACGTATAGAATAAATAGGGTTCCGTAGTCAGGAAATAATGTCACGAGGCTCACTCAATATTTCGTTAGTTTTTGTACGAAGTTTTCCAAGTAAACGTATTTTACTAGTTATTCTATAGTTTTCCTTCAAAGTTCATCACATTGACAAATATAAACCACATGATAGGGTAGACGCGAGAAATAATAATATCCCCACTTTACGTGTAGGGGTGGTACCCCAAATTATAAATATCACTTTACAGACGTAATAAAAACATATCCATGCAAAGTTTAACCTTTCTATCACTAACCGGTTGGCCGGTAAGTCGATGTCGGACGGACGGAATGATGAACGGATGAACATGACAAAACTAATAGGATTCCGAGTCATGTACTAAGGAACCCTAAAACAGCAACTGTATGAGTGCGTACGACATAGAAACAGGGTTATCCCACGGCAAATTTAACTCTAATCCCATCGAAGCAGGATGTACTTATATTAAACTAGGTGCCCTAGATATTTATTTTCTGGAACGTAATAAAATTATTACTTCACTTATAATGTACCAGTTGAAATGTAATTTGCGGTTTTCAATAAGTCTGTTTCAAAGAAAACTCTTACCAATGATTAATTATTTTGTAAACTAGTTCACAATGAGATAACAATAAAAAAATGATTGTGGATAAGAATATAGTGAGGGAAAAAATATAGAACTAATTTAAATAAACGGTTCCGTTCGTAAAAGTTGCAGTTCCTCTTGTGAACAAAAATATCAAAAGCAATTTCCAAAAATCTCGTATTTTGAACATTAAAAAAAAGAAACCCTTGTAATGTAGGTATGTATTGTCTTCCATTGATCAAAAGAGTTAGTGATAGAACAGTTCTTTAGCTAGCTTTTCTATTTTTATACAAAAGATTTTTTTTTATATGGTATTTTATATCAGTTTTAAAATTAGATATTTCGATGTATAATTATGTATTCTGTTGTCGCGTCTCGTCGATATGTAGTAAATATGAACATAAATACTTGTATGATATTCAATACTCGTAAGCAATTTAAAGCGGACTGAATATATTTCGTAGTGCACCTGACAATTATGATGAATTTCATTAAAAAAAACGAAGTTTTATAATTTTCCGAACTTGATTACAAGAAAATTTTCATATTTGTATTCGAACTTTACGATGAATCCGTGGATAAACCTGGGTAGATTGACAGTAATGACAATAATTTTTTTGTGACTGACTTTGGATCGAACATACTAAAAATATTAAAAGTATGAAAAATAGTCCTCAAATACATATTCATATTATAGCTTATCAATTATGCAATAAACATTAATAGAAATTAACTGCATGATGTAATAAATAAGAAAAACTAACCGTATTGGAATAGTCCACAGAGTAAAAAAAAATTGCAATAAGACCACGGCATGATACTCCTGGGACGACAACCACAGCTTCCAACAATGCAGCCACTACATCTGAGTATGAGAACCAGTAGTTATAACACAAGGTTTTATCCAGAACGACCCAGCTTCAAATCCGAATCAGGATGTGCTTCATTGAACTCAGTAGCGGAATTCAACAATTGAATTGGTTAGGTGATTTTATTAGGTCATACTAGATCGTGACAACAGATTCATGACTACAATACTGATTGTGTTTGCTCAAGCATTACAGAGGTTTAGATAGTCAATTCTGAGTGAGCTATACGGGAACAAATTAAAGGCAAGATCATGAAAAACTTTTATTTATACATTCGCAAATAACAAACATAACAACGAAGCGATCGCTAAATAAAATGTACAGTCATTGTGGCTTTGGTAACTTCGTCATTTCTACATTTGCTCCTATTATTAACCATATGTCATTAAAAATAAGTTTCAAAGTTGAATACGTTAACTTGTAAGTGTGAATCGTTCGATTATCACCTCTTTACATGGATTTGCTAATTCATTAACACGTGGTAACACGCATTCATCTTTAGCTACAGATTTGCATACTAATAAATTAAAATGTATACATGTGTATTCTACATCTATTTTAACATCTAATTCTTTTAATTCATTGCGTTTGCTAACTGCATTAACATTTTCAAAATATACATTATTACTATTAACAATTTCTTTGGTACATTTGCAGCTACTTGACTACTTTCCAGTATTATTTCTCATAGTCTACCTACCACTCTAAATCCTTACATGGCAGTGGATTTAAGCTTTACAGAATATGTTAACGGTGTTTGTTTCATATTTTCTTCATTATTCATTTCTGCCCTCTTGAATGTTTCTGCTACTGTAATGTTGATTGAAGTTGGAACACCTAAAACCTCAACAGTGCGAATGTCAGGAGCATTATTGCGGTGGCTCCCACTGGTATCGTTGCGGAGTTACAGTTGTCTTCTAAACAGGAACATACTTCTTGCCTGCCTCCGAACCCTGAGCGCTGATAGCAGCGGTTCTGAAGACAAAAAAAAATATTTTTCAATAGGTGTTATGCTCCTTAAAGATTTGTAAGGAGCAGGATTCTTTATTCTAAGGGTGGAAAGTTAGCTATTTTATTTCTCTAATGATACCGGTAACTGCTTATATCTAGACTAGGCATATACTCAGCAAGGAGAATAGAAGTAGAATGAATAAGTATACCAACCTTATAACTGCTATCATCCCATCCACATCCTCTGATAACCCGGCTATCTGGAGGCATGCCGTTCATCTCGAACTCGACAACCTGTGAAATTTTCCTGCACATGGTGTCTTTGGGTCCACAGGGGGCGCGCAGAGTATCGGGAAGCTTCTGTAGAAGGCAGCGGGAATCGTTGTGACTGTTGCATTGATAGCATGTGATTGCTAAACCTGTAAATTAAATTGGCATTATAAATATATTAATTTCTTATTCAATTTGACATTCTACAAACGTAGTTATTAGAAAACTTATCGAATGTATGGGATTGACTAATTATTACGATCGGCGGGAGGAAGCCGGCTCGGTAGCAAGTTTACGAGCAAGTTAACAAATTGTGAATCACACAAAGTGTTGTCCTACGTGGGATTTGAATCCACGACACTTGGCGTAGTAGGAAGCGGCGTGGCGACCGCTTAAGCCACTAGGCCAACCGTGCAGCAACCTTAAACTTACTTTCAATGACTTTGAGTCATTGAAAGTAAGTTTAAGGTCATGGTTTAAAATTAGACAACTCTGAAAATATAACCCTATTGTCGACTTTGAAAAGACCTTGATTGAAATTGTTTTAAAAGATCGTATGAAAAAAAATATGTACATCTTACACACAACGCCATCTAGTCCCAAACTAAGCAGAGCTTGTATTATGGGTACTAGACTACTGATATAAATACATAAACATAAAATTTTGGAAACACATACATTTTATACATAGAAACAAACATTTGCAGATCACACAAACATTTGGTCCGCCCCGGGAATGGAACCCGAGACGTCAAGCACAGCAGCCGCATATGTACCCACTGCGCCACCGAGGCAGTCAATATAATGTTAACTATCTGACCCACTCAACTTCATCTGCATCTCCTATTCCCCGTAGCGTAATTCTATACAGCTAGCACTAGTTTCTTTACCATAAAAACAAAAAAAAAACAAAGTTCCCCTCGACACAGGAATATATTCCTAATGCGGGAGTTTTCTTTTTAAAAGGAAAAGTAATTATCCAAATCGGCCCATTACTTCCTGAAATCAGCGCTTTCTACAATTGGCCTAGGAAGCCAATTTTTAACCAGCCTTTCGACCAAGAGAAATTAGTTTTTGCTCAGACCAGAATAGTGAGAAAACGCTCCGGTATTCTCATCTCTATAAACTCTATGACGTTTTCTCGAACACATCCTTCAGGAAGATAAGAGTCATTTTGGCATGCTTAAATTTTTTTTTTTTTTTTTTTTTTTTTTTTTATATTTAAGCCTACCAAAGTGACTCTACTCTGCCTGATGGAAAGCATGAGTAGAATCCAGGAGTAGGGGCCACCATGCTTATTGTGAGGGTTGGCAATGTAGCATGGTGACCCTTACCATGGCAGCCTGGTTAGATTATTCTGCATCATTCTCCCGGCCTTCGAAGGGCGGGAGAATGATGCAGAAGGATTGGGCCTCCGGTCTCACACTCACCAACGAAATACGACAGCAAGAATGCTGTCATTATTAGGATGGTCTATGGCTTAAATATATAAAAATCGGCCAAGTGCGTGTCAGGCCACGCACAGGAAAGGGTTCCTCAGTCACCCATAATGGTATGTGGATTAGAAATCGTATCCAATGGATAATTGTTATGTTTACGTATGCGTTGATTTTGTATGACGTTTTCAAAGCAAAAATGCGCTCAGTATTGTAAAAGTTAAGCCTCTATAACTTCTGAACTAACAAAGTCATCGAATCCGTTATAGTTTTCCTTCAAAGTTCATTATATGGACCACTATCAGGATTTTTTCCAGATTTTTTGAGCCAGCCGTTTAGCTTTTAGAGGGGGGGGGACGCCCTGTTTTTATAAAAAAGTGGCCTTTAAAGTAGAATTTCTCGCAAACGGATACCTAAATCAAAAAATCGTCTTAGAAACCCTTTATTGTTTTTAAAAGACCTATCTAATGATACCCCACATGATGGGGTAGCCGCAAGAAAAAAAAAACATCCCGACGTTACGTGTAGGGGAGGTACCCCAAATAAAAATATTTTTCATAATTTTATTATAGCACTTTGTCGACGTAATTACAATACACATTCATGCAAAGTTTCATCTTTCTAGCACTTACCGTTTGGACGGTAAGTCGAGGACGAACGGACGGACGGACGGACGGACGGACGGACAGACGGACATGACGAATCTATAAGGGTTCGAAGTCATAAACTTCGGAACCCTAAAAAAGCAGAAGACAACCCCTCACAGCTTTAGAAGAGAGAGTGTTGGTCTTCAAGGGTTTGACTGCTATCATTGGTTTAGCTGGAGTTCAAGAGAGCTAGTCCTCTTTGTAGAATAATACAAACTAGAAATTACGATTTGTAATGAATTCCATTATTTTAATATCACCTTTAACTTGAACACACTGTCATTGTATGAACTTTCGAACCTTTAAATGTTAAATTGCATGTGTGCACCCGGTCATAGTTAGGATGGCATTTTAAAAACCTTACCTAGATAATAATTATCTAAGAAAATAGATACCCTTTGTCTATGCGACATTGGAAAGTATGTTAAAAATATAAGAAACCATCGAAATGATTTCAATCTTGAAAACGAAAGGACATTTTACTATTTGATAAAAACAATGATAACTATATTATAAATTTAGTTTTTTTTCAATCATTTTCTATAAATAATATGTATCACCATAGACAACTTTGTAAAAAATCATAGACAAATAACGAATTCAAAGGAAAACCAACCGTAAAACATCCACTACGACAAAAAACTAGTGAATTTCACTTAACTCAATAAGCACAAACCTTGTTGAAGCAAACTGCATATTACCGCCAAAAAGCAAATATGAACCATCGCCATTTTATTAAGTTGAATAGGTACGCGCCAGTTTTCGTTGCACTGTACCACTCCCCGTTGTGCCCGACAATCCACTGACTAGCCACAGAACGATAGATGCTATATCTACTTCTAAAACTACAACCGCTTATTCAATTGCTATAATACCATTACAAATTGACGGTTATATTGCCTTGTATTGGTGATTCCACGTTTAGCACACATTACTTTGTTAATTCATGGGATTTGTTGTATAATTTTCCTTGAAGGAAGACTGATAATTTAGCTAAACAATGTATGCCTCGTATAAAATTAAGGTCTAGAAATACAAAATTCAAGGCATATAGGCATATTCCTAAATCATCATCTTCCTAGCCTTTATTATTCAAAAGATTATTTCGAGTTGGCTACTAGTTCAACCGGTTTTACCTAAATATCAATTTTTCTTCGGAGCGACTGGCATCGGACCTCCGCAACCCTGAGGGTGAACTGAAGTCGTAGTGCGAACTAGTTGCCAGTATATTTGAGGGCACTGACAACCGGGACCGACGACTTAACGTGCCCGAGGCACGGGTGAGAAACACCACCATTTTCCACAGTCCGGGCTACTATTAAGAATTTATTTTAAGAAAAACCCAACCTTGATTCAGACCGGAGACCGCTACACCAACATACATAATGAAATTGATAGTGAACTAAGTATTCCTGATGTTGCAGTCTCAATGCCACGGCAGATAAGTAGATAACTCTATCATACTCAAATCTTTATAATCTAGTGAACCTACTGCATAAATAAGTAATTTTTCGCTATAACTGTACCCATAAGGCATAATGTGATGACAGGTACATTGGCAGTAGATCTCTTACAAGGAACAGCTCGTCACCTGTGTCGTAGCGATAGTGCATTATATTGTCGTACCTGGCGCCGCCGTTCTAATGAAGGGAATATGGGTTTGAATTCCACTTAATCCAAGTATTTGGACGCATGAATATACTTGCATCGGTCTATGTAATGTCAATACAAAAATACTTAAACTCCTTCTTTTGAGCCTTTACTATTGGCCAAGATTATTTGTGTATTTTTTTGTTCTGTTCCCTACCTGTATACAAATTCTTTGACTTAGTTTTTAGCTGTTTTCTTAAGAACTACATGCTAGTTATTTACCAAATAAGAGCACTGCACTATGAAATTTCGGTCAGCAATTATAAATAACGACAGAAAAGAAGCTCCAGGTAGTTTACACTACTTAGAGATTTGTTGTTTCAAACCAACAGGTTTCCACAGGCAGACTATAAGCCTATGAGGAATATAAAACAGAACGAGCTGTCCATGGGTAGATGGACGGATGACGATCTCTGTGGATATAATATATCATGCAGGTTCTTCTTGTATCATTTACGAATCGTTTTGGAAAAATATTTTTTATTTGAGAGAGTACATTGACTTTGAGTTCCCGAAAAAACACTTCATAGAAAGGGTAGAAAATTAAGAAATTAAACAATTAAGTCATGCACTGAATTTCTAGTTACTTTTTAAAAGATAATTAGTCACTTTAGCAGAAGGTTACATAACTCTTTAAACCGTTCGGTACTAGTTTGTATCAGTGATTTTTCATATACATAGTTTCGTTATAAAACAAAGGATCGCGTGGTTTGAGGCAATCTGACTTATACCCCATAAACTCGTACGGGCATACAAATTGATCGACCCTGTCAGTATTATATAGGGTAAAAAAATATTTCAACTGAAAAATTACTGGCGGCATGATTTTTTTTTCTTTAGTAAAGAGAACTCTCACATTAGAAACATTATTCAGTGTCGTATCAGATTTCACAGACATTTAGGAAACGTACAAAGAAAAACATAATATAAACTCAGAACAATGATTTGTTGGTGACACAATTTTGAGGATTGTGAGACGTCAAACATTGCAAAGGATATCAACTTGTTTCTTTTATCGCTGACTTCCGTCCTCACCCTAACTTTTTGTAGATGTAATAATCCTTTTTGGCTTAAAATGATTACCTACTTTTCTGTAGGGCAAAGAAAAATAAATGGATATTTTGAACATGTAGTACCAAACCAAGCAGAGCTTGTACTATGGATACTAGACAACTGATTCATACATATTATACATAGAAAACACCCAAAACTCCGAAACAAATATTTACAGATCACGCAAAAATTTGCTTCGACCCGGGAATCGAACACGAGACCTCAAGCACAGCTCTCGGTACCACTACGCCACGAGGCCTGAGACAGTCAAATGTAAGCAAGTTAGACGGAGAAAGCACATGAGTAAGATAACTTTCTGGATACCCTAAGTCTTAATATACAGAAATGAGAATAGTACTGCCGCATCTCAGAAGAACCAGAGTTACATAACAAAATGCCAGTTAAGTCATTTGATGATCATAATCATTGTGATCTGTCCATTTTATAACTGGCTGATCAATGAGTAAGTATTCGTTCTTATTAGTCGAACCTTTTTATAGAAGGAATCGGAAAAATAAATCTTATTGCTACTATTTTAAATCTTAAAATTGTTTGCAAACATTTCGTGGAATGTATTGAAGCTATAGAAATATATATAATAGAGCTACGTTGTGGGGCATCATTAGTATCCACCTCCGCGGAGGATCCCGCGCCGTCCTTACCATTGATAATATCCTGCGCACACGTACAGGCAAACGTGGTTTGTGGGTTCTTAATTTTTGATATTCTAGTATAGTGCACTCAAAAAGTAACTTAAAGTATAAAGCATACGGTTTAATATACTTTAAGTTGAAGCTGGTTTTCTTAAAAGAAAGTATTTTAAAGTACCTTCTGCGACTCTAATAGAAACTGCATCGTTTGGTGAACGAGCGTTTTTTTTTTTGGTGGAGTGGGAAAACGAGTAGTTGATTTTATATTGGCTGAATAACCCTATTACGGTAACGACCGACGAGATCTCACGTCACACAGTAGAGAGCTAAAAAATGAGATTTAATAAAGTTATCTAAAAATCTCAGACACGAATAAAATTTGGGTCTAATACCTACTTGCTACAAAGTAAGACGCAAATAATTTTTCTATTGATGCATTTCGTTTGACCTTCACTATCGGTTGTTGTATAAAAGTTCGCATGACAACTGTAAGTCATAGTCATAAACCTTCATGGAATTTCTTACATAACCGATTCTAAATAAAAGAGCACGCAAAGCCTAATAAAAACTACCCCCCAAAGTTATTGTGTAACAGATTCTTTGTAAGCTCAAGAATTTGTTCGTTTAACTACGATAATCATAAAAACATAGATACATATTGCTCTCAGAAACGATTGGCAAAAATGCAATAAGGTTATGACCTGCAACCGCGTACCAGGTTGATGAAGGTCACGGGAAACCGTTGAATGTAAGTAGCACAGCACTAGTTGTGGCTTAGGGGATATCTATATTAAGCGGTGCAAAGCAATTCTTAGGTGCTTTTCAACGAGTGGTTAAGGTTACCGAAGTCTCCTCTCCTTCCCTTGATTCTGAAGATTTTTTTCAGAACAGCACATGCTGTCGTGTTTCATTGGTGAGTTCAAGACCGATGGCTCAATGATGCAGAAGCATCTAAATGGGTATCCAGAGCGGGTCACCATACTGCATTGTCAACATACACATTGAGTATGATGATTACTACTCTTTAATTCTACTGACGCTTTCCATTGGGTGAAGTGTCTCTTTGGTAGACTCATATATTAATAAAACTTTAAAAAACTTTAAAAGTCGTCCAATCGCTGACACTCGCTTTTTTGGGCTTCACCGTGGACGGATCGTCCCCACATTTCACTTGTGCCTTCGATAACTCATACCTCAACAAGTAAAAGACGTTTTATTACGTTCGTATGAACCCTAAACAGTCGTGATTAAAAAGCTGCAGAAGTCCAAAAATGGCAGATAAATACCCATACCGCCAAGATAACAAAAAAATATCAATGTGAAGCCTTAGTTAGAATGCAGAGTTTCTCCATTATTATTCATTCCGTGGGTGTTGTAGGCGGAGACTAATGGAACACAGGCAGAAAGGACGGGCTAGGCAAAATAAACAGGACCGTACTGCAAAGAGAAAACTTGACACAATCTCTGTACCAACCCGTCAGACTAGCGTGGTATAGAAGGCCAAAACCTCCTTTCTAAGGAGATTCCTATATCTCAGAAATGGACTGTTGAAAATATATCTATTGAACAAAAAATAAACTAGCGTCAATCCAAAACATCATGCAGTTGTACTTAAATAATAGGAGTAGATAGTTACCTCACCGGAACGCCGACGTGATACATCCAATTGCGGTACATACAGCATCCGCTCTCATCTGCCCCAACCGAGTCTGTTGGCACCGATCTGATACGTACACCTTCTTACACAATGCTATGATCCTGCTATTTTTAGTACGAGGTAGGCAGTTACTGGAGAATTTTGTGTCAATGTCAATAAGGATGATGATGATTGATATTGTAAAGGATTTCATTAATAAAAAAGTACCTATATTAGCATTTGGAAGCGGAAAATAATATTCGATTTAGAACTTTGAAAAAATATGTAAATGAAATAAAATAAATGAATATTTCGGACATCTTACACACAACGCCATCTAGTCCCAAACTAAGCAGAGCTTGTATTATGGGTACTAGACAACTGATATAAATACATAAACATACTTTTTTTTTGTAAATACATACATATTATACATAGAAAAACACACAGACTCCGAAACAAATATTTGTGGATCACACAAATATTTGTTCTGACCCGGGGATCGAACCCGAGACCTCTTGATCAGCAGCCGCATACGCTAACCACTAGACCAACAAGGCAGTCAAAAAATTGTAACTGTTGTAAAAAGGACTATTGTAATAACTTTAAAAGTCCCCTCACTCAATTTCGATCAATCGATAACAATAGCAATATTCTAACATATGATCAACAACCCATAACGTCACACTATTGGATTTTTTCAAGCCGTCCGAAGGTCTTCAATTAAGCTTCACGACCGTACCCTGGGATAACAACCGGGACCGACTACTTAACGTGACCACCGAAACACGGAGACTCTCATGGTGTCATGCCACTAAGGGTCAACCATCCATGTACTGAACCCGCCGTCGGGCGACTGACGGACAACTGGGTTATGAGCAACTCTAAATTCTAAAATTGCATAATAACCTAAACTAAGTACAGCCCATACCTATTAGACTTATTACCTCAAGATCTTTTTGGAAAAACTGAAATTGCAAGTGCATAATTATTCACAACTGAAATTAACCATTTTATTGGCTTACTAGCTGACCCCGCAGACTTCGTACTGCCTCAATCTATAAATAGAAGGCCTAAAATTTTGTATCAAATAAACTTAAAACAAACAAAAAGAAATGCAATTCATTTTTATATATTCACCTTTTAAACCTTCTCTGGACTTCCACAAATAATTCAAGTACAAAATTAGCCAAATCCGTCCAGCCGTTCTCGAGTTTTAGCGAGACTAACGAACAGCAATTCATTTATATATAAATAATATATATATAGAAGAAGAAGATAGATAGATAGATAGATTTTATTCGCATTTATTAATCTTCGAATTGTCAAAGTATATTTGTGGGCGAAATATATACCCACTGTTTTCTTTAGGTGACTCTACTATGCCTGATGGAAAGCACGAGTCCAGGAGTATGGGTCACCGTTCTTATTGTGTCAGATGTGTCTGTATCATTCTCCAAGCCTTCGCAGACCGGGAGAATGATGCAGAATGATTGTGCCTCCAGCCTCACACTCACCAACGAAATATGACAGCGAGAATGCTGCCATTATTAAGATGATCTTCAGTATGAGGGTAGTACTACCCCGATCGAGCCGGCCCATTCGTGCTGAAATCAGCGTGGCACTACTACCTCCAATTAGGCCTTTATTATTGACCCTGAGTTGAAAATTGATTGACTGCCTTGTTGGTCTAGTGGTTAGCGTATACGGCTGTTGATCAAGAGGTCTCGGGTTCGATTCCCGTGTCAGACTAAATATTTGTGTGATCCACAGATATTTGTTTCAGAGTCTGGATGTTTTCTATGTAAAATATGTATGTATTTACAAAGTATGTTGATGTATTTATATCAGTTGTTTAGTATCCATATTACAAACTGTGCTTAGTTTGGGACTAAATGACGTTGTGTGTAAGACGTCCGAAATTATTATTATTAACAATAACTAGTATTCCACCACATACACTGTAAGAGACTTGATGTGATAATATCAAATGATGGTATTATCTCATTACTCCTGGCATTTCCTACTTCTGAATCACGCAAGCGGTATGTAATTTGTTGGATGTCTTCCTAGATAACAGTTAATTGCTTCCTTTTCTCTTCTTGGGTAGACACAGCCCACAAGGCGGTGTAAACGAGAACTAAGACCCTATTTCTAAAACAATCAACTGCGGTTTTACAAAATATTTACATGACTCTTGCCTACTTTTTTAAAATAGTGAGCAGAGGAGGAGATCTGTTACCTATTAAAAACCTGCGATTCAGCGCCATACTTCTCAGTTATTTTTTTAAAAGAAAAATTTAAAATACCGTTAGATTACAATTTATTTTGCGAGATTTTGAACTGTCGAAAGATTGTAAACCGCCACATACTGCTTACAATTTAACGCAATTTTTTAACGTATAAATAAATGAAATTGGAGTGTTTGTTTGCAATATCAAATTAACAGTTATTTACTAAATGCATAAAAAAGTATATAGGACTAGGATAGGACTGCCTCGTTGGTCTAGTGGTTAGCGTATGCGACTGCTAATCAAGAGGTCTCGGGTTCAAATCCCGGGTCGGGCCAAAAAAGTGTTATTGGGATTTTTCTAGGAAATTCCTAATAACTGCCCGGACTTTGGAAGTTTGGCGGTGATTCACGCCCGTGCCTCGGAGAGCACGTAAAGCCGTCGGTCCCGGTTGTCATGAACATCTATGGCAATCGTTATTGGGAAGTCAGTGCCCTCAAATATACTAACAACTAGTTCAATCTTCGAATTTCAGTTCTCCCTTAGGGTCGCGGAGGTCCGATGCCAGTCGCTCCGTGGAAAAACTGAAATTCAGGTAAATCTGGTTGAACTAGTAGCCGACCCCAAATAAAATTGGGAATAATGGCTAGGAGGATATAAATATAAATAGGGTACTTACTTTTAAAAAATTTAAAATATTTTAGAATTTTTTGTGTCTGTCCGTCTGTCTGATCGGTTGTCTGTCTCACCGTCTGTCTGCCTGTTTGTTCCGGGTAATCTATAAAACGGCATTACCGATTTTGATGGAACTTTCACTGTCTAATAATATAATCCGCAACTTGGTCTATTTCATTACATTAGCTTCGCTTCGCGCGTAACACCGCGAGGGTCAACTAGTTTTATGTAAACTCACTATTAGCAGAAGTAAAACCGCAATAGTAACCAAGTACTCGATGATATTTCAGCTCATATAAACATTCTCCGTGAACTCGTGAACGCTTTCAATCATAAATTCTAAAAATACAAGCCGATTCTCGTCGAAATGACCTAGCGTTGTAGCTTCGGTGCAATGTTATAGCTTTGGCCGTAACGATGTTTAAACTGTGAAATTTAGTTCACGAGAATACTAAGAATTTGCAGGTACCAAACCTTAAATGTATGTAATTTTATATCAACAACCCATCATGTCTCACTGCTGAGCTTGGTTCTTCTATCACGATCCAGATATTTCTGTTCGAGAGTACACCTCGGTTGCTCGGCTTCGAGTACCCGAGACGGCGAGCGGTTTTTGGTCGGTTCTAGTCCGATATTAAAACTAGTTGATGGCTGGTGGTATCTTGGAGGATTTCCAGACGGATAAAAAAAAGGAGGGAGGGAACGTTTAGGTTATGCACTGATTTTCTGCGAGGCGGTTCTGACTCATATGGTCCGAAGCATAACTCTCTCACGCTTGCTGCACACGTCACGATAAATCAATAATTGTACAGACCGTTTTGTGCAGATTTATCGAACGTGTTTAAAAAATCGTTACTGACTTTCAATAATCGTTGATCGATAAATCTGAGCAAATCGACCTCCACAGATTAATCGCTTCGATGTATCTTTACGTATGTAGCAAGCATTAAAGAAAATTAATGTAAAAAAATAGAAGCGCTTATAGCGAGTGGCCTTAGGTGATTAGAACTAATTACTGATGGTAAGCAACGACAGCACGGTCAGACCTAGATGGGTGACCGTTTGTGGCATGATATATTAAAAGCGTTTTCATGATCACGATAAGCAGTCAATCCCGATTGTTATCATAAGATAACAAGGCGGCTTAAAAACATCCAACGTCGAGATTACGTAGCCACAACGTGTCTTGCCAGTCCCCAACCCGCACTCGGCCAGTGTGGGGACGTATGGCCTTAACCCTCTCTTGAGAGGAGAGCCGATCCCAGCAGTGGGACGTTATGGGTTGTTGTTGATTGTTGAATGTAAAAATCGATATTAACGAGAACTAAGCCGCGGTTAAAAGCTAGGTAATGTAATACTAGTTCTGTACTGAGTTGACTGGATTATATATCGTTTTGTTCATTTGAGTTGGATCTCAGTGGGGTTTCACTTCATTATTTGCATTCTGCGACATCGATCTAGGCATCCGAGTTGATAAATCTATACAAATATACAAATAAACGAGTCATGGAACCCTAAAAATGGATTTTCAGCGGGACTCAGTTAGTTTATAGTATATTTTAATAAGAATTTAAAATGTTTAAGATCTAATCCAGCAATAAAAATACTCAAAAATTGTATGTAACTTTGGTTTGAAACCACAACACATTATAAAACGGCGTGGCGACTGCTAAAACCACCAGGAGAACCGTGCAGTCGAATCGATGAAAGAAAGGAGCTTATATTATCACTTAAAGACGTATTTTCCTGTGAAAAAATGTACATATGAAGTTTTGATTTAACCAAAAATCTTTCTAAAAAACAAGGAGTGCAAAAGTCTATACATCCAATCATTCGAATTTTATTAATTTGAAATGAAGTCTGACTGTTACGATTTTACGGCTAAGACACTGCATCGGTTTTAATCCTGAAGTTTTAACCCTTTGGTTCCTAAAGAAGGATAGGCAACTCTTTACCATGATAACCGACATAAGCGTAGGTGAAGCCGTGGGAAATGCTAATCACACATGGCAGTCTAATCCCAAACGAGACAGACAATTTAAAATGTAACAAGACTGCTGATAAAGGAACCGTCCATTAATCAAGCGATCTTTTTTTTTTGGCATTGTTTAATCCCCTTAGTGATACATGCTGAAGTTTAAAACTAAACACCACAATACACAGAGGTCGAACGTCGTACAAATTCTATAACCATTGAAACCTCTTCAAAGACAGGAAACGATTGATTTAGATGCATCAATAACATGCTTCGTTCAACTGACGTTTTATAGAGATGTGGGTATGATATTCTAAATCCGTTACCACCTATGATCCCTTAGTTACCTTGTCGTGGTATTGTCCTTGCCATGTATTATCACTAAGGGGGAGAGTGGGTTAAAAAAAAAACGTGTTTATTAAACGGTCCCCATGACACGAGACATCATGTTTTTTCTGTTTTTATATAACTAATTTGTACGTACAGTTGTCCATAATGACGTGGAAACAAAAGACTTTCTTAACGACATGCCCCGCCCCTCCTACAGGATAGCGGAAGTCATTATTTTCGCAGACGGTTTCCTTGCTAACAGGATCATTAATTTAAGGTATCTTCCGTTTTGACGTCATATTTCAACTGCCTCGGCGGCTCAGTGGTAGTGGGGGCGACTGCTGTACTGAGGTCTCGGGTTTGATTAACAAGTTGAACCAATTGTTTATATGATCTGCAATTATTTATGTATATAATATGTACCTACGTATTTGAAGAAGTATTCTAAGTTAATCTAACGTTCACAGTACGAGCTCTGATTAGTTTAAAACTAGATGAAATAAAGATGTCCGAAAATATTCGAAATATATATTTTTTTGTTTCCAAAAAAGCTACATTACATAATAAAACACAGAACAAAGAACTCCTAACTTGTTTTCACTCCTGGTAAAGTAAAGAATTGATTTAACATGTAGGGCAGACTCCATCAAAGACGCCATCAAAGTTGCCTAGGGGTCGGCACAATAGAGGCACAATAACGAAGGAAAAGCTTAGTTTGTTTATTCATTTATTGTCGCGAGTTAAACTAGATCTTGTGGAATTTCGAATAACATTCCTAACAATTCGGTACTTCTATATAGTCCAGTCAACGAAAGCTTAACTTTGCCATTTTGGTTGAACACTTGCAACCAACGCCAAAATTTCCGTAAGTCTTCATAGATTAATATACTAAAATTGCAGGGTGCTGCATTACCGGCAAAGGGTGCAAATACATTGCAAAAGGGTGCAAAAACAACTTTTTTATCTATATCTCGCGATTGGCTGCAAAAAAAAAAAAAAAAACCTACTACAAAATTGTAGAAAATTAAATTCCCTACAAAAAAGTGAAAACAGATTTTCACGTATCTCTCATAGTTTTTGCACAAAATGCATTTAAAGGTGCAAAATCGTAAAAATATTATTATTAATCTATTTTTATCATATTAAAGTGATACTACATGTTTCATTGGGATTTAATTGATATGTTTCGGGCATTTTCTTATTTATTTATACCTTTTTTCAAATACCTAATAATCTTAGCAAAAAAAATAATAATATTATATATCTAGCTGACCCGGAAAACTTCGTACCGCCTTAGAATAATCATTAAAATATTGTGCTTAGTCTGTTATTAACTGATACTGATAAATTTACAGCCGTGCCGACTAACGGGCCCCGGCGGTACCGCCACAATAGCTTTGTTCCTGCATTTTCAATTTGTAATATCTTCAAAAATATTAATTTAAATTATATACTGTACAGGGTCATATTAATCTATATTAGATGCACAAAGTATTTAAGGTACTTAATTCGATAAGGATTAATACTGTATTGCTTAAAATCGTTTCGTAAATAAGCCAATATTTCTCGTCAAAAGAAAGAAAGTATTGTAGACCTTTTTAAGGTGTACTACTACTACCATCCAGACCGTATTCGGCCACGGCGACTTGGAACTGATCAGCGTGAGCTTCATTGATGTGCTCTCAGGTGGCTGATATATCCAATTTTCGCAGTGAATGTACGTCTGTCTACATTCACTGCAAGTCAGCACCCCCCAGATATAATTGTAATAAATGGCCGCCGCTGGTCGGGCTTTGAGCTCATACCGTTTGGCATCGAGCTCATTTCTCCGCTGTCTCTCGACCTCAAACATCTTAGTGTGAACAGTACGCCTCCAAAGTGGTCTATCCGCCGCAGTAACCTCCCACTGCGACGGGTCAAGGTGTCGGCGTATCATGTGTTGCTTTAGCACATCCTTATCCCGCAAAAATTGACCACCTTGCTTTCGTTTGCCATCTTGCAGCTCCAAGTAAAAGATGCGCTTAGTCATTCTTTCATTCATCAGGCATCCATGCGACATGTCCACACCACCGTAACTGCCGTTGGATTAGATATGCCTATATTCCGCCGACATTTGCTCGTCGTAGAACTTCCGTGTTTCGTACACGGTCTGACCAGTGCATATTCATAATGTCGCGTAGGCATTTAAGATGGTATATATCTAGAGTGTGGACCTGTTTGCGGCAAAGACACCACATCTTGGAGCTGTACAACAGATTAGGTAGGACGATTGCTATGTACACAGCTATTTTTGTGCAGAGTTTGATGTCATGTGAACGGAATACCCTGAAACGAAGTTTTCCAAAAGCTGCGGCGGCAGCTCCAATTCTACTGTTCACTTTGCTATCAAGTTGGCCGTTTGATGTCAAGGTTCTGCCCAGATATTTAAACTTACCTACCTGCTTAAGTGGAATGTCGCGAAGTTTGATATATATTGGCGCACCAATCAGCGTATCTTGGACCATCACTTCGTTTTTTTTGACACTGATTTTAAGACCAAATCTACAGAGTGACCCATCAAGACTCGTCATAAGCCTCTGTAGACCCTTCGAGGAATTTGCCATTATACACAAGTCGTCTGCGTACATCATTTCGGTAGTAACAGCGTAAGATACTTTGGTGTGAGCTTTAAGCCTAGATAAGTTAAACACACCACCGCCGTCGGTCCGGAAACGAATACAAATGCCATCAGACATATCCTGTAAGGCCTCCCTTACTACTGCAAAGTACAAGGCGAAGAGAGTTGGAACAAGTAAGCAACCCTGTTTTACACCGCAACTTACTGAAAAGAACTCGGAATCTTCGCCCTGCACACCAACACAGCATCGCATGTCATCATGCAAGAGCCGGATCATTCTTAGAAATTTTTCCGTGCATCCCAGTTTCTTCAGGACCAGCAGGAGAGCATTGCGAGGCACGCTGTCGAAATCTTTTTCTAGGTTTTAAAGTGTACAATAATGTACTACATTATTTTGATCTATCTCGTAGGGTACAGCCAACGTTTGCAATGTAAGCGTTAAAAATGGGTTTATTTACGACTATTATCTTGCTCCTACTGCTTGCATGGACGTGAAGAGAGCATGCGTGCGATTGAGACCACAATTATTTCAATGCAAGCGTAAGGGATAGAAATATAAGAGTGAATAGGGAGAATAAGACAAAAATGAGACCCTTGTGCTCAAAGTAAATAGTCCCATTGAATATCTATAGGATACAATCGAAAAAAAGGACCCATGTGCTCGAATAAGACCATACGTTTCATAATAAGAGCGAAAAAGATAGAGATTTAGACAAAAATGAGACTCTTGCGCTCGCCGAAAATAGTACCATTGAGAACACACACATGCGCTTGTTTTTCTATCTCGCTGAGTGCAATGAGTAAGACTGCAGCAGAAAATACTCAACTAACTGTTTGTCACTTACTGTCACTATACTCCAAACTGTCTTTTCAGGGATATTTCATTTTTGTGCGTCTATCCAAAAAGTGATTTTTTACAAAATAAATTTGATTCACTTTAAACATCTAACAATCAATCCTTCATTTTTATGTTCTATTTGTATGAAGAAAACGCAAGATGCAACAATTGTTGTGAAAAGTATGCAATCCTCTCAGGATTGCATACTAATTGTAGTGATTGGTATGGTAAGTGTAAGGACCTCAGTGAAATGGCTAAAAAAACAATCATCAACACTGCATGTGCAGAAATTTTACAGGACGAAATAAAGGAAACTCGTTACGAAACAAAAAGTTTCCTGATTCGGTCGCCGCGCTCAAAGGTCGCGATAAAAGCTATGCAATAGCTTAAAAACATCACCTATGCAGATCCTAGTAAACTAAGTTTAGGTATTTCACCTCTTATATCACCATCGTATATAACATTTCTATCAGGCCTATTAAATGCCTACTGTTCATTAGATGACCATCCTCTCAAATGTGCAAAGGAGATGGTCCAAAAAAAACCAGAATCGATTGGAACTAAATAGGTATCAGTAGTTTCATTACACTGTACAATGTACCCCACCGAAAGCGCAATGCCCAAATCAATGGGGTAAATGAGCTATGGGCTGACAAAATATGTATGAAAAAATCATGAGTTACTTGTTGATTGATGATGAGTTTCCAGTTTTTACAAAAACAATCATTATTACTGATTAACAACAATAATAAGATTACTGTAAAAGTTACAACAATCAACTGAGTAATCACTATGTCGAGCAGTAACATGTCCAAGTAGTTTAGAGTCCAATACAAGCATTAGTATACTATTTCGGTAAAACGCGTCATAAAATAACAACTCTTGCACGCTATTGTCATTTCTTTCTGTTAGCAGTTCAAGTAGCAAGCTCGAATTGCTTTTTCTTTTTTTCAAAAAAAAAAATTATTTTTAACAATAGTATAGTAAATCTGTCGTTATAGTCGTTAGAATTTTGCCTATTTTCTATAAACTGATAAAAATCTTAAGTAAAACTCATGATTTTTTATAGACTTTGTCAGTCTATAGCTCTTATACCCTATTGATTTGGGCATTGCGCTTTCGGTGGGGTACATTGTACAGTGTAATGAAACTACTGATACCCATTTAGTCCCAATCGATTCTGGGTTTTTGGTCCATACATTTTGGACCTTCTCCTTTGCGCTGAATCCGATGGAATAAAAAAGTATAAAATTAAAAATCAATTGTCCGAATTGTGACGGATTAAGAATACAAAGTGTCACCACCCCTATTCATTTCATGGATGTCGTAAGAGGCATCTAAAGGAACAAAATAAGCAGCTAACATCACTGCCAAGAGAAGGAAAACTTGAAACAACCCCGTCTGGCCAGCGTGGAATAGTAGGCCAAAAGCTTCTTTCAAGGGAGAGGCCTACATCCAGCAGTAGACTGTTAAAGGCTGTTGATGGTGATGATGAAAATATCATATAATAAAATTGAAATGATTTTTTTTTGTCAAGATTATAAGGTATATGAAAAAAAATTATAAATAAATAAATAATATGTCCGAAAAATATTATTTAAATCCCAAAGAAACACGTAGGATCGCTTCAAAATGATAAAAATAAATTATTAATAATATTTTTACGATTTTGCACCTTTAAATGCATTTTGTGCAAAAACTATGAGAGATACGCGAAAATACGTTCACAATTGTTTGTAGGGTATTTAATTTCCTACAATTTTGTAGTAGGACCTTTTTTTATTTTGCCAGCCAATCGCGAGATATAGACGAAAAAGTTGTTTTTGCACCCTTTTGCAATGTATTTGCACCCTTTGCCGGTAATGCGACACCCTGCAATTTTAGTATATTAATCTACGAAGAATTATGGAAATTTTGGCGTTGGTTGCAGGTGTTCAACCGAAATGGCAAAGTTAAGCTTTAATTGACTGGACTAATAACAAAAATTATAAATAAATCCTTACTAATATTATAAACGCGAAAGTTTGTGAGTATGTGTGTATCATATATGTATGTTTGTTGCTCTTTCACGCAAAATCTACTGAACGAATTTCGATGAAACTTTACAGTAATATAGCTTATATATCAAAATCACACATAGGCTACTTTTAACTGCAATAATCGAGATACCGGGCGGAGCCGCCGGCGAAAGCTAGTAAATAGTAAATACAAAGTTTTTATAGAATAAGGAGTCTTATTCAATAAAATTAAGTAAGAAAACCGTGAGGGACAAATCAGTTATTACGAGAATGCACCACCACATCACAATGCGATCTTTATTGAAGTATCCTTTGTACCCTGCACGGCTTTCTATTCATAAATAAAAGAACTGAATTTAACCAGATTGTACCCTTTGCGTTGTAACGAGGCTCAGCAATCGCTGCCCCACTTATAAACTCAAGTTTAACGACACACTAAAGCAGTTTGCAAGAGATCCCTGTACAAGCTCAACGATTTAAAAAAAATAGAATTTTTGTAAATTTTTATATTAACCTACCAAAAAAAAACTTCATTTCAAATTAAACAAAAGCGCCGTGCTGTTTATTAATTACGAAGTGGTAATCAATAATTGATTGCTATAAAAAAAATTGCAGGCGTTTATCACAAAAATGGTGCGTGAAAGTGTAAATAATATTGTATTATTTGTTATTCTGCCCATAATGTTGTCCAATACATGTGAGTATTATTGTTCATTTCTTCACAGCGTGGGATCAATGACTTCTCTCACTTGAGTGGGTGGTTGATAGTCATTCATTCCATTCATATACCACGATCTCTGATAAGTTTTATCATGTCGTACATATTGTTTTGGTGCATAGGCGTACGCAGGGGGGGGCAGGGAGGGGCAGCTGCCCCCCCCTGGAAATCTCGCAGAACATGTATGAACTCGCCTAATTACTAATCAAAGTGTAAATGGGGCCTTATGCTCTAACTTTTATATAAACCGCGCGGTTCCATCATCCAAACTAAACCACCGGGGATGATTCTAGGCGTAATATGGCTCCGCCACCACCGCTAAGACAACCGACTGCTCAGCGATCGTCTGCATAAGCAGGTCTTGTGCTGCGCGGCAATGGTTCATGTTGCCCTGTAAGAATTTATGGATGGACGCGAATTTTTAAGCTTAAATTGCCTCCTGTACCGGACTGATTTCCGGCTGTGTCCCTCCTGTAGCCGATCAGTTTTGTCTAGTGTCAGAACGGGCTAGGGCGGTTGCCGTATTTTTTTTATTTTGTCTTTTTTTTTTTTTTTTTTTATATTTAAGTCTGCCAAAGTGACTCTACTCTGTCTGATGGAAAGCATGAGTAGAATCCAGGAGTAGGGGTCACCATCCTTATTGTGAGGGTAGGCAATGTAGCATGGTGACCCCTACCATGGCAGCCTAGTTAAATTATTCTGCATCATTCTCCCGGCCTTCGAAGGGCGGGAGAATGATGCAGAATGATTGGGCCTCCGGTCTCACACTCACCAACGAAATACGACAGCAAGAATGCTGTCATTATTAGGATGGTCTTCTGTGTGAGGGTAGTACTGGCCGGGTCGAGCCGGCCCATTCGTGCTGATATCAGCGTGGCTCTACTACCTCTCCAAAATATTTTAACTTATGAACTATTCTTCAAGTTAAACGCAAATTTGCTCTCAATGTCATTGAAATGGTAAAAATCAGCTTCGGTTTAAAATCTGGGTAATTATGACCCACCATGCAGTTGTTGTACCTATTTTCTACCATGCTGACGCCTGGTTAAATATTAAATATTTCGGACAACTTACACACAACATCATCTAGTTCCAAACTAAGCAGAGCTTGTATTATAGGTACTAAACAACTGATATAAATACATAAACATACTTTTTTTTGTAAATACATACATATTATACATAAAAAAACACCTAGGCTCCGAAACAAATTTTTGTGAATCCCACAAATATTTGGTCTGACCCGGGAATATAACCCGAGACCTCTTGATCAGCAGCCGCATACGCTAACCACTAGACCAACAAGGCAGTCAACGTCTGCGGCCTCCTTTTCTTTTATCTCGGCGGGGAGCACTTCCTGCTCCCTAGCCGATGATTCGCGGGACGGCCAAGGTCCGATTAGACCGAGCATTTTGGTGTTTTTGCAGTGCATGCTCGTGTCACGTGACCTGTGTCACCGCCCACGAAACATCTCGCACGCCGGTCTGTCTTGTTGGTACACTTAGCTCTCACGTGTCCCATTTCAAGGCAACGGTAGCACTGTAAAGGGCGTGCTAGCAGTGCCTCTGTTCTGGCAAAAACCCAGCCCACCTGTAACCGTTTAGCGTTCACTATTTTGCGAACAGAGGCAAGTGGACAGCTAACTCAGGCCGTATCCAGTCGTGACGGGGAGGCACGTATGTCTCCGGCTTTGACATCGGAGATTGCACATTCCCCCGCCGCTGCTACAGCCCTGGTGACTTCAGCTTGGGTGATTGACTACTCCAGGTCCATCACCCGTATGACTCCTGCCATACACGGACACGCAATAATAGCATCCCTCTCAGACAGAACATCTTGCAGGCGTGCTGCCAGTTTGTCTACTGAAGCGGCGCTTTCTTTCTCGGGGAACAGGGAGCCGGTCATAGCTCGGTTATAGTTTTGAAGATACCGTCACTCTCTCGCTTGGTGCGTAGACCACCTGTGATGTCAAGATCACCCAATCTGATGTTGGCCCTCGCGTTCTCCATCAGCTTGGCTATTGTCGTCTCCGAGCCAGGAGATACGGAGGCTGTGACAGCCGCTGTTGTTGGAAATCGCGATCTAACCCTTTTAATAGTCGGTGGCGGGGAGCAGCAGCCCGTCGCCCTGACTGGGCCGTCTCTACTATTTTCCTGGCTTTGGCCTTTCGACAGTTTCGACCAAGGGACCCACATCTCGCTCGATAATTGGGCCGCTGTCGGCTGTTGCCTTCCTGCACAGGGGATAGCGATACTGGCACAAGCGACATCTGTGTAGCCCACTGAACCTTCTTCCTCCTACTCTTCTTTTTGGCTTTGGGCGACTCCACGCCAGTGGCCACTTCCGTCCCCGGACTTAAGGCCGGACTGGAAGCAACAAGTTCTTCGTACCTGGGCACTGACCTCCTATCATCTTTTGTCGGACCTCAGCAAGAACACGGTCCAGCATGGCCGCGAATTGGTCTCGGTCCGGTAAGCTGCTCTTTTTCAAGAACGATGATTTGCTGGTCTTAGTTCGTGCCTGGGTGCTTTGATGGGTTTTGGGTGCCCGCGGCGTAGCTTTTTCACCTTCGGAGGGAGGTCATTTCAGAGCGTGGCACCTTGTTCTTTTTCCGTAGCCCCCCCACTGCGTCTGTTAATGCCGACTCATCGGCTTTTATAGAGTTCCGACACTCCGGCCCTGATTGTCGTTTTCCGCCTTTGTCTCCCTTCGTCCCTTGGAAGGCCTTCTCGATCGCCGAAAGGGACTCCTGGATAGTAGAGACGCTATCGGCAACGGGCTGGCTTCCCAGCTCCGCCGCAACCAAGATGGACAAGGTGCGTCATCACGCTTCGTCTCGGTCCCTGTTTCACTTTCACCGCTCTTTCCAGCCCTTGTTATGCCCTTTTGCAGTGCAAGTTTCTTGGGTCGGTTTTTTTTTATCTGACTTGCCCTTCGGTTTTGGCTTACGGGTTTGTGGTGTCCGCGAGGAAACAGAGCAGAGAGCCAAGCATCGCTCTCTTCTCAATCTCCTTCCTGCAACCCTGGACCTTGATTAAGGGATACAGCCGTTAACCTCTTGGCCGGGCTCCCTCAGCTTGGGTTAGGGGTAGTTTTTTAAAGAGCTTTTCTTCCACGCGGTGTTCCCCACTCTCTTCCCCGTTCGAGAAGACTCCCGCTCCCGATTACTCAGCGTATACGGGTTGGTCCGATCGGTTGCCGAAGTTCGGCAGTGATCACCGTCAGTGGCTCCATATGGAATCTTCGACAGCAACCCCATCGCCCCCATAAAGTGTCGTCTTCCGACGTAACTCTCGCACCTGCCCTCTGCGTAACAGAAGGCCACGTGGAGAGATAGCTCTTTGCATGTGGCCTAGGCATGATTTTTATGGAGGTTTCTTCTCTTGGCCACTTTCCAAACTAGGAGAAGGCCCCCGCTCCCGAAAATCGGTGTCTGCGGGTCGGGCCGACCCGTTGCCGGTGTTCGGCGTTGACCGCTACCAAGTAGTTTAGGAACAGCCGACAGCAGTCCCGTCGCCCCTCTTGTAGCCCTTAGGCTGCACTCCTTTTGCCAGGGACCACATTGACCGCGCCAGTAAAATAATGTCGCGTGTACCACCTTCCGCGTGCAACTATTGGTCGTCGCATTGGACGCCGAGGTACGGTCTTTTGGAAGGCACACTACATATACCTAAAGGTTCACGTAGGTGTGTTTGAGTAGTGTGTATGACAAAACAGCCGCGGATGATCCGACCTAAAAAAATTGACTTGCCCCCCCCTAGGCCAGATGCTGGGTACGCCCATGTTTTGGTGTTCATTTTTCAAGTGAAAGTAATTTTGAAACATGATTGCATGTAAATATAAGTGCGAAATTGAGCAAAGGCGGATTAACAATTAAATGACATTTTAAATGAGATACTTATGATAATTTTGACCAACAAATGATATTTTAGAAGCTACTAGTTTACCTGCTAGTCTTATTTTTCTATTGTCTATAAGAAAACCCGTTTATTAAAGCTGATTAGTAGTTGCGTATACTTTGTATAGCATTGGTACTTTATAAAGAGCCATCTCTAATCCAGCACAAAACGCTGAAGCACAGCGTTTGGATTTCAATGGTATGCGTTATAAAAGTAAGTACGTCTCAAGGCTCCCCTTTATCTCTTCTGAGGCATTAATGTCTATAGTTACACATGTATTGTATATGTATTACATAAATAGGAATTAACTAAGACAGTCTATGTTTAATTACAACCTAATTAATTTGCTCTTGAATTAGCAATGTGACGAAGGTCGAAACAGTTACGAACAGTTATAACATATTAGAACAACATCATATTATTTTTTTGTTTATCATCGCATCAACTCCTTAATATCTATTGTTTGAAAATTTCATTACCAAAATACATTTGCACAAACAATCAGTCTCTCTTTCGTTTGTGCCCTATAGTAACAAACCTCTTCGATTTTGTACTTCTTTTGCTAACAAGTAGAGGGGACATCGGGTAGTGATTACCGATGAATGAAAGTCAAGATGTATTTCCACTCTTTATGTACCGCCTAACCTAACTTGCTAATGAATAAGTAAAGAATTTCAAAATCAAAATCAATTAACTTTAGTGCCTTTAGTTTCGAGTACTTTAGAAACATTACATTACTGAATCTAGTTCTGGGGTGCAAAATGTCATTAATATGGAGAAGAACCGGCAAGAAACTCTAGTGTGCTTTTTTCATAATGGAAGTCACTAAAATAGCATGAATACAAAACTGATTCAACGGAGGCAATATGTTATTTAATAGTTGCCTCAACTTAAAAAAAAAGTAACCCGATCCTACTCTTCTTCCATGTGAAGCAATGAAATGTTTCGAATACAACACCCGTCTGCTCAGAGAAGCACGTGCTAAGAATGAATGCCATCATCACCAAAGTGACTTTACTCTGCCTGATGGCCGAAGCATTAGTAGAAGCCAGAAGTAGGGGTCACCATCCTCATTGTGAGTGCAGACAATGCAGCATGTAGACTGGCCGACGTAGTCAGATGCTTCTGCATCATTGGCCTCCGTTGAATCAGTTTTGTATTCATGCTATTTTAGTCACTTCCATATTTCATGAGAAAACCACTTCAAAATCTTCGCCACATCCAGAGCACTCACTAGTGGACTTTAGTCCTGACTAACTGATAATATTCCAGAAATTCTGGCTCCTTGGAATGACTGAGTAATGGCACTGCCCATATCAAAGCACGTAATCTAAGACCCATAGTCTAAAAAATGAGTGCTGCACCGACTTTACTTTTAGTTGGCCTTACTATAAAAAAAATAACCACGATCCTACTCTTCTTTCAGGTGAAGCAATAAAATGTTTCGAATGCAACAGCGCCAACAACTCCGCTTGCTTAGAGATGCACGTGCCCAGAATGAATGCCATCATCCCCGTGGTGGATTGCTCACACACTTTGCCCAGTGACAAAACCAAAGATGCTTTCTGTAGGAAAATCACTCAGACTAGTAAGTATATTATGGCCGTGTCACTCCTGAAATTTCAGGCAAAAATCCCTGTAATGGTGCAAATAATGTAAAGTACCGTATATTTTTTTTACTAGTACATAACTTTATTCACAATATTAACTTGATGAATATTTACAATATTTATAAACAAGCGTCTAAAATATCCTCCGCATCATCGCTTACTGGTAATGTTCCCAAAAGACTGGCCACGTTAAAGGGCAATGTTATTTAGCATTGCCCTTTTTCTAGCACAGATGATTATCTGAGCAGAAAAAGGCCAGGCTTTTGGTCATCGATCAGTTGCTAATCTAAAGATATTAATCTCCATCATATAAAAGCTTTAAGCAGTCCGTGTGGTGACAGATTAAGAATACTGAGTGTCACCACCCCTATTCATCCCGCGGGTGTCGTAAAAGGCGAATAAGGGATAAACTATGCAAGACAACATCGATGCTAAGAGAAGGAAAACTTGAAACGAACCCTATACCAACCCGTGTGGCCAGCGTGGTATAGTAGGCCAAAACCTCCTTTCTAAGGAGAGGTCTATGTCCAGCAGTGGACTGTTAAAGGTTGTTAATGATAAAAGCTTTAACAGTCAACATCTGGACAGAGATATCGCCTTAAAAAGATTTCGGCCACCCTAACAACCTGACAACAAGGAAAACTTGGAACAAATCGTAGTTTGTGGCAAGTTTTTCTTCTTTTTGCAATGCTGTCGTTCTGCGGAGTGTGCTCCTTTAGTCAGCTCATACAACACCCGTGGGATAAATAGGGTTGGTGACACTCCGTATTCCTAATCTGTCACTATGTCACCAGAAGGATTTGATATATGTGTTTATAACTTACTGTATTCTCATGGCATTATATTGTCAGCACATAGGAAGTTATTCCGTTGTTCCTATTCATATGCTCACAGCCCCATTGTAATGGTACACCTGCATAATTGGCTAATTCCTGCAGCACAATACGACTCCTATTATATGATTAAATAATGTAGCCGTGTTTATTAGTGCGTGGTTACGTCCTTATTCTGGTTAATAACTTACATTTATATTACTATTATTTTTGTTCGTGTTTCTGTCGATACTAATACGAAGATTGTAATGTTGAGATAGATCTGATTAAAACATTATGCTGTGATAAACTGTGTAAACTAAAAAGATTCAGTTGTTAACCTGATCGTATTTGTTTGAAGTTACAAACACTACTTCTTAGAAGGTAGAACAAGTTTCAAAAAGATACACCTTTTGCCAAAGTTTATTATTATTATAAGATATTATTACATTCATACTTCATATCCTTTGTTGCAATAACCTCAACCATGTTTTTTTTTATTGTTACAGTCTTACACTTCGACAAAACTCCTGAAGTGCGCATCACACGCACGTGTGGTTGGATTAAACACAAAAAGAACTGCTACAAGGCGGATAACAGTGACCATTTAGAGACTGTATGTCAGTGCTTCGGTGATTTATGCAATGCGGCAACATCGTTTCAAAACGTCAAGATGACAGCTCTAGCCGCTGTTGCCACTGTCATTACAGCTATCAAGACATGGAGAGGGAACGTTTGAATTGAATAACGAATACTAAATTCGAAACAAAAATGACTGATTTAAAAAAGTGTCTATGGGTGTTTTGTTTTTGGTAGTTAAGATGTTATCGATGTATTAATCGAATGTAATAATTATAAGACAATCCTATTGACTGAATGCAAAGGTTATCACGGTGTTACTACAGATACTCTAAATATACGATTATAAACAAACATTGCTATAATAATATCTTATTTAGCTCTACCATCTGTATTCTTTATCAAGTAAAGACGACTCGAACAAAGGTATGAAACACTCATGTCCTGAGCAAGAAGTATGAAACCTTGTGCTATATGTTCTTAAAACATTTTATTGAAAAACTAGCGGGCAAGTGAAACTAAGACAATCCCTCCCTTTCCCCACATAAACTATTAAAATTATTTGCATAAAATTATGAAGATTATTAAAAGAAAATTAGTAAGTTTATTGATTGTTTATTTATATAGGCAATGGTGTTTGGTTGACTTATTAAAATTTCTATTTTATTGGTATGATATTTTATCAGTTTAAAGAAAAATCTTTTTTGAAATTTAAAAAATAAATAAAAGAAAATGTCTCTGTACTAAATTTAAATTGATGTGTTCCAACTCAGAAATAAAAACCTAGATAATTAACTACGTTTATTTTCTTTTCAGCGTCGAATATCATGTTTTTATTTTAGTTAAAAGTTTGTGATATAATTTTAACAAAAAGGAACCGACTTCAATGAAAAACCCGATCTATTCCGAGTACTGAAATCGCGACAATTGTGCCTATTTGAGGAGTTCCCTCGATGTCCTTGGGATCCCATAATCAGATCCCGATATGGTGACAATGAGACCATGCCTACGCTACGCCATTTGCAATGCGAAAATAATTTTTGAAATCGGTTCATAAACGACGGTATTATCGCTGTACATACATAAAAATAATAAAAAAAAAACCGACGAATTGAGAACCGCCTCCTTTTTTTATCCTGGAGATGCGGTTTAACTAAATCCCAGACAGGACATGCGGGGTGTTGAGATGGAGGCCGTTGTTGTATCAAATACAAATACAACTCATTCAAGGGAAGAGCACTCACCTTGAACTTGCCAACTCGCTCGCCTAGCAGCAGCAGCAACGTGATGAAAGGCACTCCACACAGCGAATGTTAAAACGTAAAATATTATCACAGCGGAACAGAGAAATTGTAAAAAGCGAGATGCGAGCCGTCAACGATACACTTTTCTTGACGGAGAAAAAAAGTTCAACTGTCTTATTGCTAGTTTGACCGTTGTCATGGTAACGCGCCTCAAGAGGGCGCTGCGGTGCGGTGGCTTGATGCGCATGCGAACTGCCATCAGGGTCGCTTATTGGACAAGCTGGGATTGTACTCCACCCAAGATGGCCGCACTTATATTTAAGATAACAAACGGCGCAACCATTCTCCCCGGCTTGAAAAACCGTAGGGTTTTCAAAAGATATAAATGCGAGCGGTGCTATAATGCGGAGTCAAGTTATAGTAAACTTGAATAAGATGTATGCAAATAAATGAAATTGAATTTAATGCGAAGTATGAAATGCAGAATTATAGGGTAAAAAATAATATGAAATTATGAATAGGTGAATATTTGCGAATATAATTGTATACTTAACTAAAGCTAGTGGCAACAAATATAAATTTTATAATCTATTGTGATGGAAGAGGACACAGCTTTACAACTGGGCGTTTAAAGGTGCCAGTTGTAGAGCGCACAAGAGCCATTCGCGTGACTCCGTCCTTTCCCGGGTATATTTGTTCAATAATGCCTGTGGGCCAGCGGAGCGGAGGCGTGTCATCCTGATGGATAAGCACGAGCGTACCGGGTTCAATTGAAACACCTGGAGTATTCCATTTTTGTCTCAATTGAAGCGTGTGCAGGTAGTCAACGTGCCACCTTTTCCAGTAACTCTGAACTAGCCTATCTAATAGTTTTTTGCGGTTGCACAGGCTCGTTGTGTGATCAACCTCATACGCGGGCAATGATTGCAGCGGGGTAGTATTTAAAAAATGAGCAGGCGTTAAAATGGTATGAGGCTGCTCAGAAAGGACGCAGAGTGGCCGCGAGTTCAGTAGGCATTCTATTTGCGTTAGTACAGTCAGCAGTTCCTCATAGCAGAGTAGCTGCTGTCCTATCGTGCGGTATAACAATGTCTTGACTGACTTTATATTCGCTTCCCAAATTCCACCCCAGTGGGGGGCGCGAGCGGGAATTGTACGCCACGTGATTCTATGGCCGTTCAAGGCTGCTTGGAACGCGTTAGATGTGTCCTTCGCAGCAAGGAACGTGTGCAGTTCGTCGAGCTGACGTTTAGCACCAATGAAATTAGTAGCGTTGTCGCTGTAAAGGCACGAAACCGGGCCACGCCTAGCGAGAAAGCGTTTAAGAGCGGCGATAAACGTGTCTGAGCTGAGATCAGATGCAATTTCTATGTGTATTGCTTTAGTGGTCAAGCAGACGAAGAGGCATATGTACGCCTTTTGACTCTTAACGCCACGTTTGCGAGTGAGAGTTATGTTTAACGGCCCAGCATAGTCGACGCCCGTGTGAGTGAAAGCTTTCGCTTCTTGCACTCGCGCGGGTGGAAGACTAGCCATCATAGGCGTTGGATGTGTGGGTGCAATTTTAAAACAAAAGTTGCACTTGCGGATGCGTTGTCGGATCAAGTTTCGAGCGGAAATGATCCAGTAGCGTTGCCGCAGCAGCGACATGAGCAAATGCGAACCTGTGTGGCAATTAGATCGATGGCAGTCGTCGATGATAAGCTCGACCACGTGATCGCGACGCGGCAACAGTATTGGGTGCCGGTTTTCGTACGGTATATTCGCATTAGTGAGCCGGCCACCAACGCGGAGTAACCCGTGGCTGTCTACGAAAGGATCAAGCTTCCTCAACGCAGGCGAAGGTAAGTTGCCCTTTGCTAAAGCTTTGATTTCTTCCGCGGAATATTTGATCTGGAGCTCATGCAAAATTAGGTTTTCAGCAGCTTGCAAATCTGACGCCTGAATGGAAGCCGAGCGTGGCAGCTTACGTGCGAAGCGTAGGACGTAAACGATAATTCGTAGCAGTTTCTTCCAGGTCGAGACCCGGACGGCGAGTTCTAGCAGCGGTGAAGCCTCCACATCGGTTATAGCGGTAAGTGTCACTGATGTTTTCATTTCAGGTATGGCCTCCACACGGGACGGTTCGAACGGCACTATGGGCCATTCATCAATTGGACTATGGATCCAGTGAGGGCCACACCACCAGAGCTGGTGGCTTACCAACTGCGAAGGCAACAGACCTCTCGATACGCAGTCGCTGGGGTTCTCGTTTCCGTTGATGTGGAAGAAGCGGTCAGGAGAGAGAAGCTCCTGAATTTTACTGACACGGTTGGCAACAAATGTTTGCCAACGGTGCGGCGATGCGTGGATCCAGGACAAAGCGACCGTGGAGTCCAAAAATGCGAAAATGTTTTGAATAGGATAGCGTCCATGAAATGCAGTATAAACTCGCTTGGTAAGTTTAGCCAAGAGTAACGCAGCGCATAGCTCAAGCCTTGCCAAAGTCACAGTTTTTAGCGGAGCTACCTTTGACTTTGAACACACTAAACGAACCGAAATGTCGCGGTTTGGATATGTCACGTGTAAGTAAATGACGCAGCCGTAGGCTTTCATACTGCTATCTCCGAATGCGAGCAAGTTTAGCGTGCAGCCCGTAGCAGTACCTAGGTGCCGAGGTATTTGCAGTTTCGACAATAAGGAAAGTTCGGTTTTGAATTTGACGAAGCGTTCCTTCAAATCTGCAGGGGGCTCTTCGTCCCACCCTACCTTTGCGAGCCAGAGCTCCTGAAGCAAGAGCTTGGCATATAGAATCACAGGCGCTGCAAACCCCAACACGTCAAATAAGCGAGCAATGGTCGAAAGTATGGCACGTTTGGTACAAGCTACAGACGCGGCGGATGTAGTAAAGGAGAAAGCGTACGTAGTAGGTGTCCACTTTATGCCTAACACCTTCAGCGTGTCACTATCGTCGGTGAATACAATCGGCGCGCGATGAGATTCGGGCAAATGTGCAAGAAGCTCTGGCGAGTTGCTTGCCCATTTAACCAGATTAAATCCACCGGCTTCGAACAGAGCGAGCAACTGGTCAGCGAGCTGTATACCATCAGCAGTAGACGGCACTGAAGTGGTTAAGTCGTCCATATATAACTCGCTGGTTGCAACCGCTGCAGCGAGAGGGAGACGAGCGTGCTCGTCTTCAGCTAGCTGCCGGACGGTTCGCATGGCGAGAAAGGGACTTGAGCGAAGACCAAAAGCCACAGAGTTGAATTGAAAGATGCGAAGTGGCTCGGTCTCGTTGAAGCGATATACTATTTTTTGATATTTACGATCACCTTCCGATACTAAAATTCTTAGGTACATTTGTTGTATGTCTGCGGTTATTGCTATTTTAAAGTAACGAAAATTCAACATGAGAGAGAATAGATCCGCTTGCAGATTAGGGCCTGTATGCAATAGATCGTTAAGGGACGGACCTGTCTCCGTCTTAGCACTTGCGTCCAACACGACGCGTGTTTTTGTCGTCGACTTGTCTGGTCGAACGACGGCGTGATGCGGTATAAAGTAACCTTCGGTTACGGTAGCGGCGGAGTAAGGCAACTCCGAAAGATAGCCCTTCTGTATGTAATCGTTGATTACGTCGTTATAAGCTTGGCGTAATGTGGGTAGCGATTTAAATTTACGCTCAAGTGCGTTAAACCTACGTTGTGCGGTAATAAAAGAATTGCCTAAAGTTTTGGGGTCCCCCTTGAAAGGCAGGGACACGATATAACGTCCGCAAGAACTTTTCGTGACTGTGGACGCATACAGCTGTTCGCATTCGTTGTCTTCTGGGCTCTCAACAGCATGCGACTCTATCTCTTCCAGCTCCCAAAACTTAACGATTTTATCGTTTAGTTCGTTTACTAAAGGACCGAAGGACCAGGCCTCACCATCAGAGCAAGACGTCGATGTCTCACCCATGATGATGTAACCAAGCGTAGTCTCGAGAGCGTAAGGTGCAGAGTGAGAAGCCTGAGAAGACTGAGCGATTGATGGAATTATTTTTCCCCCAAGTAAAATAAATGGAAACAGCTGAGCGCCGAGAATTGCATCAATGTTACCGGGCGAGCCCCACTGATCGTCTGCTAGCGGTAGTTTGATAAAATGTTCCATGACGGAAGCTTGGATTGAACGCGTAGGTAAATGATCGGTAATGTGATCAACCACTAGCAGCGTCACTTTGTAACTCGCATCCGAAACGCGCGATTTAATTAAAAGCGATACGTAGCCTCTAATCGGAGCGGATATTAACCCTACTGTCTTTAAGCAAGAGTTAATAAGCGGACAAATTTTTAATTTTAATTTTTCGCAGCATGAAAGAGTGATTAAATTATTCTGAGAAGCGCTGTCAACTAAACATCTAATTGTATATTGCATTCCGTTGTTCGAGACGTCTACCTGAGCAGTAGGTAAGATAACAGTCTTATCATATTGAACCTTATTGTAAGCGTGGAACGCAACAGGTTGAGAATTCGTTAGCGTAGTGCACGGAACGTCATCGTAGCAGGCAACCGGTATGTTGTTGTCTATATTATGTGTATGCATACATAAAGACTGTGGAGACGCAGATTGCTGCGAGTCTGACTTATGCGCTACGGTCGTAGCCGCTGCTGAGCCAGCAGAGCTACAAGCGGGTGCGGGGTGCACGGGCGCAGGCGGCGGCAATCTTGCCGCGTGCGGCGAGGTGCATGGGGCGCTGCTCAATGACGAATCGAAATGCAACAGAGTATGGTGTTGCTTATTGCACTGCTTACAAGTACTTCGAGAAGCACACTTGCTGAGCGAGGAATGCCTTGAACTTAAACAATTAATGCAGCATTTATTTGACTTAATAAAATGAAAGCGTTCGTTTACGGGCAACTGTTTGAATGCAGTGCATTCATATAGTTGAAAATGATGTAAAGTCTTACAAAAAACACAAGCGGGTTTAGTTACATTATTCTCAGTAACAGCGAAGGTGTGCGAGACCTTTGGCGCGCTATTATTACGCGACCGGTTTGCGAAGGAGCCCTGAGCGTGCGGCAGTGGAGTACTTTTATGAGCAGCAGAGGTTCGCTCGAGCACTTTCACATGATGCCGCATAAAATTAACTAAGTCCGTACTCGTAGGTATCTCCTTATCGCGGACAGATAGTTCGAACCTTTGTATCAGCTGTGTGACTATCTTACGTGAAGCGATATGCGTAACTATAAAGTCAGCCAAGTCGTCAATACCCAGCTGTTTTAATGCAGACCAAGACGAATGAACACGCTCGATAAAATTATTTAATTGAGCAGCTGAGTCCGAAGTAGATTTTATGTCAAGTATATTATTTAAGTACATTGACCCTAGCAACTTCTTATCTTGATACTTCGATACTAAAGAATTCCATATCGTAGCGTAGTTCGATTCGTTAGGTATAATACCTGCGAATACGTTAAGCGCAGTACCACTTAATTTACCTACTAAGTATTGGACGCGCTGACCATCAGTTAATTTTTTATTTTCGTGTACGTTTGTTTTGAAACATTGGTAAAAAAGCGGCCAAGATTCTGAATCACCAGAAAAACTTATTAGCTCTAGCGGAGCTAAACAGAAGTAACTGGGATGAGCGGTGGATGCCTTATTAATATCAGCTGACGAAGTATCGCCGGCTGCACGGCGAAATTCCAAGCATTCAGTGCGTGTTTGTTTGATAAAAGAAAATAATGATTCGAAAGACGTCCAATTATCAAAGTTAAATTTATAATCAGGATTTTTTTCTAATTCTAATTCATTATGCTGATCACATAAAATATTGAAATCCGAATATAATTTGTCAATGTTTGAAGAAACAGCTAAAAATTCAAGTTTATTTCTAGTTTCTTTAACAGACGGAACAATTTTCTTAGCGGTGTTGTATAAAGAAATTATATGCGAAAAAATAGCTTCTTTTTTAGCAATGACCAAACGTAACTTAGCTTCTAACGACATTTTTGAGCGTTACCGTTAGTAAATGTAGGTTATGAATAGTAAGAAAAACCGTAAAAACTGTAACTGCGTAAGTTAAATGTGCAAAACAAGTATTGTTGAACAAATATAAGCGTTGTACGCGATAAATAAAAGAAAAATATGAAAGTATATTGCGGAAAAATGCGAGAAATATAGCGAAAAATGAGAAATTATGCGAATATATGCGATGCGTGTACTTTCGGGTACCGGTTTATAAATGAAGAACAAATTATAAACGCAAATACACGAAATAAAATGCGGAATAATTCCTACGATAGCACCAGGCTGGAGAAATCCGGCTCTTTAAGGCCAAAAAATTATGGAGATGCGGTTTAACTAAATCCCAGACAGGACATGCGGGGTGTTGAGGTGGAGGCCGTTGTTGTATCAAATACAAATACAACTCATTCAAGGGAAGAGCACTCACCTTGAACTTGCCAACTCGCTCGCCTAGCAGCAGCAGCAACGTGATGAAAGGCACTCCACACAGCGAATGTTAAAACGTAAAATATTATCACAGCGGAACAGAGAAATTGTAAAAAGCGAGATGCGAGCCGTCAACGATACACTTTTCTTGACGGAGAAAAAAAGTTCAACTGTCTTATTGCTAGTTTGACCGTTGTCATGGTAACGCGCCTCAAGAGGGCGCTGCGGTGCGGTGGCTTGATGCGCATGCGAACTGCCATCAGGGTCGCTTATTGGACAAGCTGGGATTGTACTCCACCCAAGATGGCCGCACTTATATTTAAGATAACAAACGGCGCAACCATATCCCTTTATCCCACTCACATTTTAATCAAACATTTTTTATTTGAACCTACTAAACTTACTATACTCTAACTGTTTTTATACTTTCGCGACTTTTACACATACTCATGTTTTTACACATCAGGTTTTCATACGAAATGGAAAGAGACAGATCGTTGGCCTTCCTCGACGTAAAATTAATCGCGAAACATAATGGAACGCTGGGACACACGGTTTACCGAAAGCCCACGCATACGGACAGGTACCTGCACGCCAATTCCCACCATCATCCACTCCACCTGCGGTCCGTAGTTACATCTTTATATAACCGAGCTCACGACCTCTGTGACCCTGAACATCTAGACGCCGAGCTCGCTCATGTTCAGGAGGTACTAAGACGTAACGGGTATGGTTTCACTACAAGCCGCCCCAAGGTGACGATGGCGCAGCCTAGGGTAGACCGAGTACCAGCCTTTCTACCGTTTATAAAAGGAGTGACGGACAAAGTTGGCACGCTACTGAAAAAGTACGCCATAAAAACTGTGTACAGTCCGCACTCCAAGGTAGTAAAGTGCTTAAGGACACCCAAAGATGTCATACCGCTGCAGACACCCGGAGTATACAAGGTGAGTTGCAGTTGTGGTAGTTCCTACATCGGTCAGACGAAGCGCACAATAGCGGAACGAACGAAGGAACATATCGCAGCTGTAAAAAACCGCCAAACAATCAAGTCTGCCATCGCAGAGCACCTGCTGGAATCAGGACCGAACCACTGGATTGAACTACACGACCCGCAGGTCCTCTCCACAGATCGGAACTATTTTCGCCGAATAGTACGTGAAGCGGTTGAAATCAAAAAACACAAAAATTTCAACCGGGAAGACGGATACCTACTATCAACATCGTGGAATCCAGTCATCAGCGGGTGTAGTCACCATCGGAAAGATGAAATAAGGCGTGCAGATGTTATAAGTGTGGTGTGTAGGGGTATCGACACTACAAGAAATCAATGTGATCAAGTGCGGGTAGACACAACCTGCACATCACGAAGGCGACGCTAAGCTCACATCAGTCTACCCGTGACCACGAGCGGTATAACCCGTTCGAAACGTCGGAAAATAGAAGGTATCGTAACCTTTATAATATTATCGCGAATAAGTCCCGTTTACAGTAAAAACATTACTATACTCTGTCTGATGGAAAGCATAAGTAGAATCCAGGAGTAGGTTTCACCATCCTTATTGTGAGGGCATACAATACAGCATGATGACTTGGTGACCTAGTGAGATGTTTATGCATCATTCTCCCGGATGCCGTAAGATTGATGCAACCATCAATTATACATTTTCTTTAAAAAAATGGGGTGCAGGGCACAGAGTTAAATACTAAAAAAAAATGAGAAACATAGATCAAGCAGGCACAAATACATTGATAGTTGAGATAGATTAATCGTAAGAGCACAAGGTTTTCTGCAATTAAATATTTTGTTCTGTGTTTATTCTATTGACCTCATAATCGTTTGTGTCGATCGAGTTCCGATAGCTAGAATACGTCCGCACGTCACAGCTAAATGTCACAATTTTATTGCAAACACTTCGATATCCACTGTCCGGGATAGAACGCGTTTGACTTTAATTTATATTTTCGTTTTATTTTTAAAATGTTTAGGGAATACGTTGAAGTGTTGTTCCTGTTTGTGTTTGTTATTTGTTTTAAAAATGGTATGTGTTTTATTTTTTAAATTAGTTATTAAGCAACGTTTATGTTAGTTTTGATAATGCACGCTTTTCGATGATTATGTGCATAGATGGTCTTCGTACTGAAGCAAAACAACTTTGCTATTGAGTAGGAAATAAACCTATGGGATGTAAACAGGATTATTACCGGTTGTTGATAAAGAAATATAGATATTTTAATCTTTATATCCTACCAATGTTATAATTACGAAAGTATCTGTTTGTTTGTTACGCTTTCACGATTAAACTGCACATATATCAATATATATGGCAGGAGCTGGATGCGAGTAGCCGAGGATCGAACTAAGTGGCGTGCAATTGGAGAGGTCTAGCAGTGGACTGCGATAGGCTGATGATGATGATGATGATGTTATTAATAGAATTTGGCATAGAGATATTTAGACTCTTGAGGAAGGACATGTACTCTATACCCCATAATCTTCTTATTTTTTTTAAATACAAATGTATATCAACTTCGAAAATGACTCTGCTCATCCTGATAGAAAACATGAACAGAGTCCAGGAGTGGTAGTCACTGTCCTTATTACCAGTATTCTCTTTTAAAAATGGTTATAGAAAGCCGGTATTGGGATGGGGGTACGTATATATTTTGAGCTATCGTGTTACAAATCTTTTGCTTCTTTAAACTTAGATTGAAAATTTAACCACTACGCCCGTAGCGTAATTGTTATACCGCGGAAAGTTCACCATATAAAAGGTAATTGTGAGCCAAAGTTAAAAGAAAGCTTACGCCAGCTTTTCATTAGAACCTTTAAAGACGAACAATCGTTTCATATATCGCTTTTTCGAAACCTATTTTTTTTTTTTTTTTTTTTTACGTGTGGAAATCCCCGCGGACCGTCACCCCGTCGGGGGTTACGGCGGGGTGGTGTGTCGGACTCGAACCGACTAAAACCACACGGTGTGACCCTCTCTGCGCCTTTGTATTGGAAGGAGTCCAGGGAGGGGATTTCCTTCTGGACTCCAACCGGCGCCTGCCCGCACTGTTGCGGGCACCATCTCAAAATTTTTACTCTCTAATTAGGCAACGTCCGGTCACACGCGGACGTCGCCCCCTCGCGGTTGGCCTCCACTGCGGACGGACGGGAAACCCGTCCCGCCCATCCGCGGCCACTCTCAGGGCGGCATGAGACGCAGGTATGCGCGCCTACGCCGCCCCGGGCGCTGGCGGCGGATCGGGTCCGATTGGATTGCATCCTCCCGGGCCTTCTCCGCCACCTCCTTCTGCAAGATTACGTCCTCGCAGAAGGTTGCGACCGCGGTAAAACAACTGTCACTGCCGGCCATCGATCTTATGACGGCCGGCAGCGAGAGATCCCCTCCGATGACTGCAGTGAGGACCCGGCGCTGCGCCGCCCAAGCGGGGCAGACCGCCAGCGTGTGCTGGGCCGTGTCCTCACTGCAGTCGCAGTGGTGGCAGGCGGGACTCGGTTCCCTCCTAGCGACCGAGTGCAGGTACTTTCCGAAGCAACCGTGCCCGGAAAGTACCTGCGTCAGCCGGAAGGAAAGGGTCCCGTGCTGCCGCCCTGTCCACTCCGCGATGACCGGCTGAAGAGCCTCCACGGCGGCGAAGCCAGCGCGTGGGGTCTCCAGCCGGAGCGACCATCTCTGGCTTTTTCGAAACCTAAACCCAACCCAATGTCAGCTCTCAAAAAAGAATATTTTATCCTCGTTTTGGTAACATTATTCATTGATTCTCCGCACCCTTTCGATTTAGCTTGAGGCTATATAGTTTACTATATAGCCTCACGTGTATGTAGTTTATCGCGATAAAAGAAGAACTTTCTCAGGTTCTAGACGATCTGTGTACCGAATTTCATTCAAGTCGATTCAGTGGTTTTGGCGTGTAATCGCGACGGACAGCCATAGTTACTTTCGCATTTATAATATTAAGTAGGGATAGCGTTGCTCAATAAATAAGCTGTGTTTTGTCCTTCAGCCATTCTTAATCATTAAAAAAAAGTTTTCTGTTTTTTTCTTATTTTAACAACAATTTCTATCTCAACTTAAATCGGTTATATTCTATGTTCAATATTTCTTAAACCCTTAAACATAAGAAGATACATTGCATCTTTTTGAGTGTTCTATTGCTTTTAAAACCTCCTTTCGAGAAACTGTTTGACAGTGAAATAAGTTTTATTATGGGGTATTTCTGTTAAATTAATTAATGGCATTATTATTAAGATAGCACCACATTTAGCAACAATATTTAATCGATGTGTTGATACCGGTGTGTTTCCTGATTTGATGAAACACAGTAAAGTAATTCCTTTGTTTAAAGCCGGTTCAAAAAGCGACCCTAGTAATTTTAGACCTATTTCTATTTTACCAGCTATTAGTAAAATCTTTGAAAAAGCCATACTAATGCAATTAGAAACACATTTTAATTCTAATAATCTACTGCATAGTGAACAATATGGATTCACAAAGGGTCGCTCAACAGTAGACGCAGGCTCTAAACTACTTAAACATATATATAGTGCCTGGGAAAACTCGCAGGACGCCATTGGTGTTTTCTGCGATCTCTCAAAAGCATTTGATTGTGTGATGCATAGTACACTTCTGCTGAAACTTAGGCATTATGGCATAACAGGTACAGCGCTTAATCTTGTTGCTTCTTATCTTAGTGAGCGAATACAGTATGTTGATATTAATGGAATAAGGTCCTCCGGATCACCAGTGATTATGGGCGTGCCACAAGGCTCAATTCTGGGTCCTTTTTTATTTTTGGTGTATATAAACGATTTGCCATTTTTTACTAGTAAGTTATGCGATATTGTTCTATTTGCTGATGACACTTCTCTTATATTCAAAACCAATCGCAAAAACGATTACTCTGACGAAGTAAATAGGTCCCTCGCATTGGTCCTTGACTGGTTTACATCAAATAACTTGCTTTTGAATTCTAAAAAAACCAAATGTATTAAGTTTAGTTTGCCAAATGTAAGGAATATCAGTACAAATCTAGTTTTAAACAATGAAGTTATTAATTTTGTAGATTCAACGGTTTTTTTGGGAATTACTTTAGATAGTAAGTTACAGTGGGGCGCCCAAATATCGTGTCTCGCAGGGAAACTCAGTTCTGCAGCGTATGCTGTCAGCAAAGTCAGACAGCTTACGGATGTGGAAACAGCAAGGCTAGTATATTTCGGTTATTTCCACAGCGTCATGTCGTATGGCATTCTGCTATGGGGCAAGGCAGCTGATATTCAAACAATTTTTATTCTCCAAAAACGTGCAGTGCGTGCGATTTACAAACTAGGTGCACGAGTTTCCCTTAGAGAAAAGTTTAAAGAGATAGGCATTATGACAGTTGCATCACAATATATATTTGCAAACATTATGTTTATAAAACAAAATATGCATTTATATCACAGGAATAGTGACGTTCACTCGGTGAACACGAGACATAAGCATAAATTAGTAGGTCAATATCATAGGCTACATAAAACGCATAATTCATTTATGGGTCTTTCCGTGCGATTTTTTAATAGGTTACCAGCTAGTGTTATGAGTCTATCAGTGGAAAAGTTTAAAAATGTAGTCAAAACTTATCTTATACGTAGAGGTTATTATACAGTTGACGAATTTTTAAATGATAAAGAAAAATGGATTTGACTACTTGCTCCTTATCATTTTATTCTACTCATGTGAATGTTGTTATCACATTGTTTAAGAGCATGATCTTACTTTTGTAAGTAAAGATTCTACGTGACTAATAAAGGCCATTCTTCTCTTTCTTTTGATCTTATAATTAATATTTTATATTTAATCTTTCGTTACCAGTAATTTGGCCAATATTTGAGCACATATAGTTTTTACCTTTGTTGTAAGTAGATGCTCCTACTATGTTGTACCCACTGAGGCTGTTCTTTTTTTTTTAAATTAGCATAAGTTCTAATTTTTAATCACTATAATTTGCATCAGTCCTCTAACATGGTGTATAGTATATTAGTGGCAGCACCTTACCCCCATATCAGGTTTATAAACATTAAAACTATGTAAACATTGGCGATTTGAAAGGAGTGGCCGCGAGTTTTTATTGCCATGTTCTTTTCTCCGGCTCTACCTATTGTTTGCTAACATGGCATAAATGTACATGTAGAATCTTGACCTGTCACAAGAGATGTATTGCATCCTAAGTGAATAAAGAATTTTGAATTGAATTGAAATTGAATTAAATCGAATCAGTAGCTCCCATCGATCGTAGGTAGCTGCTGAGATTGGCGCGTTCAACTAAACAAAGTCTTCAGCTTTACAATCTTCGTCTTCCAAGCCTTTATTCACAATATCATTTGGGGTCGGCTTACTAGTTCAACCGGTTTTTACCAGAATTTCAGTTTTAACACGGAACGACTGGGATCGGACCTCCGCAACCCTAAGAAAAAACTGAAATTCGAAGGTAGAACTAGTCAGTAAATTTGAGGGCACTGCCATAAATGTTCATGACAACCGGGACCGACGGCTTAACGTGCTCAATGAGACACGGGCGTGAATCGATGCCAAATTTTCGTACTTGATTAGATCATATGGTATCCTTTTAATTCTAGCGGATTCCATCCAATGTTACGAATGCTCGAGCAAGAATAATTCGATGTGCTTGGACCCGTCGATCTACGACAAGGAGACCCTTCGCAACTTCCTGCCGTACACAACGTGCGGTCGCGGAGTCTTTTCCAACAACAACCAAGAGTTCTTCTGCAGGAAGATCATTCAGACCAGTGAGTATCCAATGAACCACCCATAACGTCCCACTGCTGGGCTCGGGTGTCCTCGGGGTTGGGAACTAGCAACACACTTCACGACTGTTATCTTATGATAACAACCGAGACCGACTGCTTAACGTGAGCTCCGAATCACGGAAACACTCATAACATATTATGCCACTAACGGTCACCCATCTAGGTACTGACCGCGCTGTCGTTGCTTACCCTCGGTGATTGCTTCCAATCACCTTAGGCCACTCGGCTATGAGGGTATACCAAATGAGGCATTTTACACAGTAAAACTTCTATCAACATAACTCACTCAACTCCTCTCTTGGGTTTGATCCCCGGGAAGGGTTAGCAACAGAATTAACATCCGAAACGATATCACCACCAACCCCCTAGCCAAGTTAGCAAACGTTTTCTATTCTGTTCTCTATTCTATTTCCATATTTTTCATTGGCTAATGTCACGCAATCACGTGATCAAAACAAAATATTATGCAATGAAACGAGATAAACATTACAGAGAATAGAATAGAATAGAAAATGAAAAACCGTTCCAACTTGGTTAAGAGCAGGGCAGGGCGGGATTGGCAGTATAAATCCACTTTTAAAAATGCATTTGTCTCGTTCTGGTTGGTAACGCTCATAAAACTCGTTGCTCTATGGTAACGCTTCCATAGTTTCAAGTAAAAAAAAATACTCTATGGGCAGATAATTAAGTATGACCTTTTTCCAGTTCTCCACAAACATTATGAGCCAGAAGTACGTGTGACGCGCACGTGTGGCTGGGTACGTCATCACCGGGACTGCTACAAGGCGGATAACGAAGATCACCTGGAGACGGTCTGTCAGTGCTACTCTGACCACTGCAATGCTGGTACTAAAATTACCGGTGCCATGAGTCTGGTAGCGATGGTTACTCTAAAAACATACTTTTGATTAAATACAGTATTACTTTATTTGCTTTTTATTTACTTTTGAAGATTTTTCGAGTTTCTGTGCGCGCTTTTTTCATAGCGCTACTTTATTTTCATGGGAACTTTAATGTGTTTAGGTAGATACATCAGCGAATTTGTGTTGTGTTCTTTGTTGATAATTTCAATGTAAATTGTTCTGTTACATCGTATTAAACATGCAATATGCAATTCATGTCCTGAATGTAACGTCATAGTCACTTTATAGCTTAGCTATGCTATCTGACGTCATATTAAAATTTTCGGGTAAATATGCGGAGATATCCGGATAAACTGAGTTTTTCATTATTTTATATATACTACCTTATTGATACTACCTTATTGGTCTAGTGGTTAACGTATACGGCTGCTGATCAAGATGGCTTTCAAACTTAATACAAAACAATCAGGAATTAACAAAACCGTGGTTATATTTAGAGGAGGAGAGGAAGTGAACTGAGTTTGACAGCAGACAAGGAATTTGACTGGTATTACATAAAAATTTGATATAGGAGAGTCAAATTAATGAAATTAAAGATGCCGTTTGTAATATCGAATTAATAGTTTTTACTAAATGTGTATGTAAGTAGGTATATACTGTTTGCGATGGTTGTTTACTTGTTTGTAAAACCAATATTCTTTTGAAGATTTTCGACTTAGTCACATTATAATTGGTAGTTCTATCCACGGATTCTATCTCATAAATAGATTTCGCCACCAGCGAAATTATGATATCAAATCTTCAAGCAGCCGAACTCGTTTTATGTCTATAGTTCCACAAATATTTTGTTTTTCTATTCATTGTCCTAAAGATATCATAAATCAGCCTCTCAAATCATTTAAGTAATGTATTTGTATACCCTAATTCGAAAATATGGGCGGTTACTCGTGGTAAAGAACAACAAACCCTCACGTTAAATATGCTGTTGGCTTTGTCAAATGAAAGTATGCAGATAAAAAGTCATCAACAACCCATAATGTCCCACTGCAGGGCCTTGGGTATGGCCTTCTGAGAGGAGCTCAGAAGAGGGTTAATGCCATACGTTCCCACACTGAGATAAGAAGAGTATCTGTTCAATAACTTTAACAATATACAACATTACAATTACAAGTTTTAGTCACAGTAACTTTCGTGAGCCTCTCTGGTAAAGTAGTAATAACTCTTCTTAGTGTTGCCAGCTGGCGAATTATTGTCACCTAACAACATTGTGATTCGTTCAGAAACTGAACGCCGCCATAATAGCTTGCCAGTAATACCACTCTTACTATTATGTATTCTGTTTGCTGGGTATACCTAATCTGGTAATACCTAAGAGATAAAACTTTATACTCAGTGCAGTACCGGCGCGGCACCGATGGTACGCTCAGGACCATATCGAACGACCTGCCCCCTAGCCAATAGCCAAGTTGTAAATGTTTTTCGTTTCTCATTCTATTCACAGACATTGACTGATTGACATTGACTAAATGACAATGGCCTAGCATGTTCTATTGTTTAAATGACAAACAGTGACGGTCAGAGCCTTTTAGAGATCGTTTTTAGGGTTCCGTAGCCAAATGGCAAAAAACGGAACCCTTATAGATTCGTCAAGTCTGTCTGTCTGTCTGTCTGTCTGTCCGTCCGTATGTCACAGCCAATTATTTCCGAAACTATAAGAGCTATACTGTTGAAATTTGGTCAGTCGATGTATTCTGTGAACCGCATTATGATTTTTACATAAAAATAGAAAAAAAACAATACATTTTGGGGGTCCCCTTACTTGGAACTGAAACTCAAAAAATTTTTTTTCATCAAACCTATACGTGTGGGGTATCTATGGGTAGGTATTCAAAAATGATATTGAGGTTTCTAACATCATTTTTTTCTAAACGGAACGGACACTTCCAAAGTGGAAAAATGTGTCCCCCCCCCCCCCTTCTAAAATAAGAGAGTGATAAAACTAAAAAAAAAATATATTGTACATTACCATGCAAACTACCAACGAAAATTGGTTTGAACGAGATCTAGTGAGTAGTTTTTTTTTAATACGTCATAAATCGTAACACGCAATTTACCTTACATCCAATCAATACACTAGTTTATAAACATCGATGAAAGTTACAACGAACTACAAGAACTTTTATATGATGTTACTTGCTGATACGGAACCCTTCATGGGCGAGTCCGACTCGCACTTGGCCGCTTTTTTGTTTTTTCGGAAGACGGTCCCCATTTCATCTCATCCACATTTTTCAACGAAGACTTGAAGTTGAAGACTAGAAGACTTTATAATTGAAGAATTTAATTACTTGACATTGGCAGAAATAGCTGATATTCGGCTGGTTGCCATTTCACCAAAAGAAGAAGAAGAGAAGACATCAGTGACTTTGAATTAGACCATCATCAACAGACTTTCTTCCTGAACTTGAAACTTACGGTAACGCTAATTCTGTTGTTTAAAAACTCTGTGAACTAATCACTAAAATGAGTTTAGAAAAGTCTACCGATACGAATTTCTAAACGCTTGAAATCGGTTAAAATTAGTTATGTCAGAGTAATGAAACATTTTTATGAAAATAATAAACTGAACAAATCATATTCAACGGTACTGAAAAACATCAATGAAAATAAATATTAGCGCCATCTATGATAGTTATAATAACATTAATTTCAAGTTACTGTAAAATGTACAGAACGCAACTAGTGATGTGTGACTTGTTTCATAATGAACCGTATAGATGGCGCTTACATACATAAAGTTATTTTTTTCTTTAAAAATACGTTTGACTTTGTACCTGTGTCTAAATTAATAAATCGTTACCTTGTGAAAGTTGCTTGAATATAAATTAATATTTAAAAAAATACGGAAAGTTACGAATATCTCATAACTACTACAGTATTCATTTTAGATGGCATTGATTCATTCATCATTATCATTCATTGAATCATGTTTGGATGCTCATTGTTCAAATTATGTTAGTTCATTATTGATTATTTTAATAAATACGTAATAATATGGGAGTTACAAGTTTTTCAAATAGCTATCCATTATTTTAACAATGAACAGTATGTCAGGTTGGCCGAGTGGTCTAAGGCGCCAGATTTAAGCTCTGGTTCCCGAGAGGGAGCGTGGGTTCGAACCCCACACCTGACAAACTTTTTTGATGAATTTATTTTCAGTTAGAAAACTATGTTCTCGTTTAATTCGTTTTTATTTATCATTTTAAACATTTATTTCATTTTGAACGATACTTTTTTTGTACTTAAATACTGAAACACCAAATACACGACGTAGATGATTAACATTGAATTTTAATTATTTTTACTTTTAATAGCTTTAGACCGAAGTTTTTTAAATCTTTACATATAAATACGGCATCATACATCAAAAAACAATTAAATAAAATCATATCTAAACATTCAAATAAATACATTTTAAGTAGGTATCTATTTATAATTTCAAATTACGACCTAGGGGGGTAATCTGTTAGAACGGCTGGACCGATTTTAACGAGACTTCCACTGACAGATTACTGATGATATAAGGAGTAACTTATGGTATTTTTGTGACTTACTTCGCTAAGCGGCGTTACTCGCGATTTATAACAATAACTGCGGGTGACACCGCGGGACTCAACAACTGCACGGTTGGCCTAGTGGTTAAAGCGGTGCTCATTTACCGCGGTCGCAACCTTCTGCGAGGACGTAATCACGCAGAAGGAGGTGGCGGAGAAGGCCCGGGAGGACGACATCCAATCTGACCTGATTCGACTCGGGCGGCGGAGGCGCGAACATCTGCGCCTCATGCCGCCTTGAGTGTGGCCGCGGGTGGACGGGACGGGTTTTCCCTCCACCCGCACTATGTGGCCAGCCGCGAGGGGGCGGCGTCGGTGTGTGCCGGACGCCGCCTAAGAGAGGGTCGTCGTACCGAGACGGTGCCCGCATCAGGAGCGGGCAGGCGCTGGAAAAGTTCAGAAGGAGATCCCACTCTGGACTTCTCCTACTAGTAAACAGAGAAGCGCGGAGAGGGCACACTGTGTGGTTTTTAGTCGGTTCAAGTCCGACACACCACCCCGCCGTAGCCCCCGGTGGGGTGACGGTCCATGATGATTTTCCACACATAAAAAAAAAAAAAAGGTGGTTAAAGCGGTCGCCACGCCGCATTCTGCTTCGCCAAGTGCTGTGGGTTCAAACACAAATTGTTGTTCTGAGTCTGGATGTTTGTAAAATCCCCCGCGACACAGGATATATTCCTAATGCGGGACACCTTTTTTTTGTTTGTTGACGGGGTTTAGAAATCCCTTCGGATCTCCAGCTCCTCGGGGACTGAGGATCTAGAAGTATGTGGTGATTCCATTAAAACTTTAAACTTTAGAGTTGAATAACTCGCAAACAGATACCTAAATCTAAAAATGGTTGAGGCAATCTCGTAATGTTTTTAAATGGTCTATCTAATGATAAGTTGATAACACATACGATGGGGTAGACGTGAGAAAAAAAAACATCCCCACTTTACGTGTCCCCTACACGTAAAGGTACCGCAAATAAAAATATTTTTCTTAATTTTATTGTAGCACTTCATCAACGTAATTACAACCATTGAGTTACATTTACGGTAGTACATATAACTCAATGATTACATCACATATTCATGCAAATTTTCATCTTTCTAGCACGAACCGTTTGGGCGGTAGGTCGAGGACGAACGGACGGATGGACATGACGAATCTATAAGGGTTACGAGTCTTGAACTACGTAACCCTTAAAACGATTCTGCTAGACGTCGATTGAGGTCTTGACATTGTCTATCAATTTCACGTTTCCGTTTAAATCCGCAATCTCATAAAGTCATAAAAGCATTACAACTGCGCAGTTGATGTTGTTATATAAACTCTGGAAAATTACTTGAATATTCTGGAACGCACTTCATCACCACCACTCTTTTTGGAAAAAGAACCATATCTTTAACAACATAAAGTACTATTTATATCAAGAGTTTTACCGATAATTCAATCACTCACACATCAATAGATTGGGCTCAATATTTGCACACATATTTAGATAAACGTATGAACACTGAAGTTCACGTAACACATGCATAGATCTCTGGCTGTGTTGACTTCATGGAACTGTTTTGTTTATTTGGATACATTAGTATCGTTGTGTGTGTAGAAGTATGGAATGTCATTGACAAATGACGACTGAGAGTCTGAAAAATTCGTTTACGTGGTATTTTGGGCACGAGCAATATTCATACTAAAAAGAATTTGTATTAAATAATAACTTTTTAAATTAAATACTTTATATCACTTATGTTTTTTGGGTTCCGTACCTCAAAAGGCAAAACGGAACCCTTATAAGTTGACTTTGTTGTCTGTCGGTCTGTCTGCCAACAGTCAATACCCTTTATTTCGTTACCACGTGAACGTATCCTACAATATCATAAATATCAATATCATAAACGCGAAAGTTTGCAAGTACGTATGTGTGTATGTGTGTTTGTTCCTCTTTCCCGCAAAAACTACTGAATGGATTTGGATGAAACTTTACAATAATATAGCTTATAAGTCAGAATAACACATAGGTCTGTGATTATAAAAATACATAAATCGTAGATGTCAAAATGTATCATTGTTTATCTCCTGTCAAAACTTCACAGGTTGCTATGCATAACACCTGTCAAAACTTCACAGGTTGCTATGCTTATCACACTTGCATAAAAACAATAATGATAATTTGTAAATGGATAATTTAAAAATGTGTTCTGAATAATCACTGTAGGCTACATTTTATCCCGAAAATACGCAGGTAACACCGCGGGGCGCAGCTAGTTTTATTTTATGTATTTAATGATGCTTCTTCATAATATTTTGTTTTGATCACGTGACCAAGTGACACGAGCCAATCAAACATGGGTATAGAAGCATCTATTTAATAGTAGAACGAAATGTTTGCAGCTTGGCTGGGGGGGGGGGGGGGGGCTGGCTGGGAATCAAACTAGAGACCTTAGGTACAGCAGTCGCTTACGCTACCACTGTGCCACAGACGCATTTAACGGATATATTCCTGGTAGATATCATCAACAGCCTTTAACAGTCCACTGCTGGACATAGGCCTCTCCTTAGAAAGGAGGTATTGTTGGTTTCAAGTTTTCCTTCTCTTTACATTGATGTTGTCTTGCGTAGTTTATCCCATAGTGGCCTTTTCCGACACCCGCGGGATGAATAGGGGTGGTGACACTCTGTATTCTTAATCCGTCACCACGCGGAAAAAAAAACTTAGATAATGCCCGTGTAATATAAACAGAGATTATAAAACAACACAAATTACTTATTGAACGAAGCAGCTACATGTCGGCTGATAAGTGACACCTGCTTGTATGCTATTTATCTGGTTCTGTTACTAATGAGAATAATATTACTGGCTCATCGGTAACCATATGTTATTACTAGCTGCGCCCCGCGGTGGTACCCGCTGTTGTAAAGGTAACCTTTACTACAAGAACCGTTGTACTCAGTATAAAAAAATCTTTAGCTTAGGCTGCTTAGCCTGAGCTTCTTCTTATTTCATCAGCTATAGGCCAGTGGAAGTCCTGTCAAAGTCCGTCAAGGAGTTCCAGAGATTAGCCGGAACAAACAGAGACAGACAATTTTTTTAAAAAATGTTCGTTTTGATGTGTTGACGGATTAAGAATACAGAGTGTCACCACCCCTATTCATCCTGCGGGTGTCGTAAAAGGCGACTAAGGGATAAACTACGCAAGACAACATCAATGCAAAGAGAAGGAAAACTTGAAACCAACCCTTTTTTTTTTTTTTTTTTTTTATTGTGTGAAAAATCATCATGGACCGTCACCCCACCGGGGGTTACGACGGGGTGGTGTGTCGGACTTGAACCGACTAAAAAACACACAGTGTGCCCTCTCCGCGCTTCTCCGTTTAGGAGTAGGAGAAGTCCAGGGTGGGATCTCCTTCTGAACTTCTCCAGCGCCTGCCCGCTCCTGATGCGGGCACCGTCTCTGTACGACGACCCTCTCTTAGGCGGCGTCCGGCACACACCGACGCCGCCCCCTCGCGGCTGGCCACATAGTGCGGGTGGAGGGAAAACCCGTCCCGTCCACCCGCGGCCACACTCAAGGCGGCATGTGGCGCAGATGTTCGCGCCTCCGCCGCCCGAGTCGCCGGCGGCGAATCTGGTCCGATTGGATGTCGTCCTCACGGGCCTTCTCCGCCGCCTCCTTCTGCGTGATTACGTCCTCGCAGAAGGTTGCGACCGCGGTGAATGCGCTCTCGCTGCCGACCATGGAACGAACGACGGCCGGCAGTGAGAGATCCCCTCCGATGACTGCAGTGAGGACCCGGCGCTGCGTCTCCCATGCGGGGCAGACCGCCAGCGTGTGATGAGCCGAATCCTCACTGCAGTCGCAGTGGTGGCAGGCGGGACTCAATTCCCTCCTGGCGACCGAGTGCAGGTACTTTCCGAAGCAACCATGCCCGGAAAGAACCTGCGTCAGTCGGAAGGTAAGGGTCCCGTGCTGCCGCACTGCCCATTCGCCGATGACCGGCTGAAGCGCCTCTACGGTGGCGAGGCCAGCACGTGGAGTCTCCAGCCGGACCGACCAGCGATCCAACGTGGCTCGGTGAGCGGCTTCGCGCCACTCGCGCACGTCCTCGGGCGGAGGTCCAACTCCACCACTCTCCGCCCGGTAGTTAGCCACTCGCCGATAAACGTCGGCGAGCACTTCCGCCTCCAAATCCCACGGGGGTGTTCCGGCCAGGGCGCACGCCGCCTCCGTCGATACGGTGCGGTAGCCCCGTATGGCTCTGACCGCCAGAGTTCTCTGAGGCCGCCTTAGGCGCGCCCTATTCTGCTCGGTCAGAGCCGCCGCCCACACCGGTGCACCATAGAGTGCCATAGACCGGACAACCCCCGTGTACAGCTGCCTCGTGGCGACACTGGCTCCTCCCAGATTGGGCAAAAGACGCCCAAGGAAGGAGGCAGTGCCGATCAGCTTCGGAGCAAGCTGTTGGAAGTGCTCGTCGAAGAGCCACCTACCGTCTAGGACCAGACCCAGATACTTTAAGTGGGCCCGGACCGGTACGAGGACCGAGTTGACCTCGATGGAGGCGCCGGCGGGTGGACCACGACGGGGCCCATGGAAAAGTAGGGCTTCCGTCTTTTCTAGGGCCACCCGCAAACCCAGCGCCTCAATGCGCCCGACCACCAGGGAGACTCCTGTGGTGGCCAGGCGTGCCGCCTCTTCGAAGGTCGACCCCCGGGCTGTCACTAAAGTGTCGTCGGCGTAGCAAATTACACCGACCCCGGGGGGGAGACGCCCTCGCAGGACCCAGTCATATCCCATGTTCCACAGGAGTGGTCCGAGGACAGACCCCTGTGGAACACCGCACGACATGGCCCGACGTCTCAAGACTCCTTCTCGGTCCTCGTACATGACAGTACGCTCCGTCAGATAGTCTGCCACTAGCCGCCCCAGGTATTGCGGCACTCCGTGGTACTGGAGTGCGGCTCTGATGCAGCTGAATGGCAGACTATTACTTGAAACCAACCCTATACCAACCTGTCTGGCCAGCGTGGTATTCTTCTTCTTCTAGTGCCTCTTCAATCCTGAAGGTTGGCCGTCAGCTTCTTGTACTCCTCTCTGTCATTGGCCAGGCGGAACAGTTGTTCAACGGAGGTGATACCGGTCCACTCCCGGATATTACGCAGCCACGATTTCTTTCTTCGCCCAGCGCGTCTCTTCCCCTCCACCTTGCCCATCAATATCAACTGAAGCAGCGAATATCTTTCGTGTCTGAGCACATGACCGAGATATTCGATTTTGCGCTTTTTGATGGTTTGCATCAATTTTCTTGGCATTTGGACACGCTGGAGCACAATATCGTTCCTGACCTTTTGCGTCCAACTAATGCGAAGCATGCGACGGTAACACCACATCTCAAAAGCCTCTAGGCGTCTTGTCGTGTCGTCCTTTAAGGTCCACGCCTCGCAACCGTACATGACAATGGGCCAGATATAGCACAGAAGCATCCTAACTCTGAGTTTTATGTTCAGTTGACGACAACATAGAACTTTTCTCATTTTGTTGAAAGAGGCTCGGGCAAGTTCTATCCGGGTTTTAATTTCTTGGTCGGAATCCCATGCTTCATTTACCCAAGCACCGAGATATTTAAATTGTTGTACTCGTTCTAGTTGCTTACCCTCTATAGTTATGTTAGGATTTAAATCTGCACTTCTGGAGACCACCAACAGTTTCGTCTTGCTGATGTTTATCGACAGACCAGCTTTTTGACTGCTCTCGTTGACCTTATTTACAATTTCTTGTAAGTCGCGTTCTGAAGATGCGATGAGGACGGTATCGTCTGCGTAACGCAAGTTGTTAACAATGGTTCCGTTGATTTTTACTCCAGCTTCAAGGTCTTCAAGAGCTTCAGACAACACAGCCTCTGAGTAAATGTTAAAAAGCAACGGAGACAAAACGCATCCCTGGCGTACTCCGCGACAGATTTGTACTTCATCGGTGTCTTCATTATCCACCCTTATCGTAGCCACTTGTTTTTCGTAAAGATTACGGATAACTCTTACGTCTTTACCATCGAGACCAATATCCATTAAAAGGCCCACGAGCTGCTGGTGTTTTACTCGATCAAATGCTTTTTCGTAGTCAATAAAGCATAGCAGTACATCGGTTTGCATATCTCTGCATTTTTGCACGAGAACGTTGAGGGCGAATAAAGCTTCTCGAGTACCAACCCCGGATCGGAATCCGAACTGGCTGTCTCCTAGTTGCTCGTCACATTTCAGTCTAATTCTGTTCTGTATGATGTTTAAGAACAGTTTTAAGACATGGCTCATGAGACTTATCATACGGTACTCTCCACATTTTCTAGCATTTTGTTTTTTGGGTATTGTGACAAACGTAGACCTAAGCCAGTCATCTGGAAGGACGCCGGTTTCGTAGATGTTGTTGAAGAATTGAGTCAGCAAATCCAGTTGGTCATCTTCCAATAATTTAAGGATCTCGATGGGCATGTTATCTGGTCCCGGTGTTTTCCCTAATTTAGCTGTTTTCAAGGCGCGTAATACTTCAGATTTTAATATAGAAGGGCCAGTATCGTCTTTGACAATTTCGATTTTTCTTGTCAGATCAGCAAACATTTCCGAGACATAGTCACGCCACTGTTTCTTCTTACCACTGGGATCCAGAATCAAATTCCCACTTTCGTCGGTAAGAATATTGACTGTTTTTCGTCTTTGTGCTACCATTTCTTTTATATGTTTATGCACATTAAAGCTGTCATGTTTACGAAGAAGTTCTTCCATGTATGCGCATTTATCGTTGTAGTAGATGTTCTTAGCCCTAGCGATTTCCCTTCGAATGGTGTCATTGACCTGTTTATAATGCTCTGGATTTGTACTCTTGTATAGTCTCCGTTCTTCCATTAGCTGCAAAATTGAATCTGTCATCCAAATCTGTTTTTTTATTTAGTGGTGGTGATAACAGATATTTGTTACAGATCTCATTCACACTGTGTTTAAGGCTTGTCCATGTATCCATATCAGAGTTATCAGTTCTAGTGCGATGATTTATGGCCCATTGGTTGATGGCGTTATACACTTTTACTCGTGTATCAGGTTCGCATAGTTTCCGTACGTTTGGCCTACTGTGTCTTGCTTTCGGTGCCAATTTCTTTAGCTTGCACCTTATGTTCACCACCACTGGGTTGTGATCTGATCCAATGTCCGCTCCAGGGTACGTTCGTGCTTTCATAATGCAGTTTCTGTATCGCTTATTAATCATCACGTAATCTATTTGGTTCCTCACAATGTGGTTTTCCGTGTGCATTGGTGATGTCCACGTGTACAGACGACGAGGTGGTAATTTGAAGAGGGTGTTTGTAATTATCAGATCTTTTTCTTGACAAAACTCCACCAGAGTATCACCCCTGTCATTACGGGTTCCAAGACCATAAGCACCCGTAACTCCAGGTACGATGGTCGATCCCACCTTCGCATTCATGTCGCCCATGACAATGACCACTTCATGGTTCTTTGTGGATTTTAATAAGGTGTCTATGTCTTTGTACAAGTTGTCTATCTCTGTCACAGGTCTATCTCCAGTGGGTGCATATATTTGAATAATGTTGATACTGTATGGTTTGGCCTCCAACTTGACCAACATGGCTCGATTGGACAAAGGAACAAAATTTGTGACTGATTTGGAGATTTCTTTTGTGAGAAGGATTCCCACACCATATCGTTCAGTTGGTTGATCACCTCCGGAATAATATAAGGCATAATCGTCGGGTATTATAGATTTGCCTTGACCTGACCATTTAGTATCACTAATACCAAGGATGTCAACTTGTAAACGTTTGACTTCCTTTACAACATTAGGGAGTTTTCCATCTTGCTTTAAACTTCTCACATTCCAAGTTCCGATTTTGATTGTTTTCCGCCCAGGGATTCTTAGCACCCCTGTCCCATTAAAGGGACGCTGGGCACTCGGGGCCGTGGCTATAACTGACTTTTCCATTGAAGCTAACTACTAGGGAATATAGTGCAGTGGTTTCCCGTTGCCTTCTGCACCAGTCCTTTTAGAGGTTATTTAGACCTCCAGGTTGCTGAGACCTCTTCCAACCATTTCCCTGATTGGGCGTATGGTTATACCGCCATTGCTCGGTCGCCAGAGCCTCGTCCGTTATCTAGCAGGGAGCACCACGCCAGCCGGGTGGCTAGCGTCGTCAGCTATTCTAAAAGAACAACTAACGCGGGCAGGTGAGGTTGACAATAGGGCCGGATAGATGTTATGTTCCGTTCTCCCCTTACCCCCCATACCCTCCTTTCTAAGGAGAGGCCTATGTCCAGCAGTAGACTGTTGATGATGATTGATGATATGTGTAGTATTGCATTATTAATAATCTGTTCATAATGATGGTAAGCGGTCACATCCAAGAGGCCTTAGGTGATTGGAAGTTATCACCGAATGTAAGCAACGATAGCGCGGTACCTATATAGATGCTTGACCGTAAGTGGCATGAATTATGTTATAAGCATTTCCTTGATTCGAAGGTCACGTTAAGCAGTCAGTCTCGGTTGTTATCATAAGATAAAACTCGTGAAGCTTAGTTTAAAGGCCTTCGGGTGGCTTAAAAACATCCAACGGCAAGATTACGTACCCACAACATGTCTTGAAAGTCCTCAACCCGCACTCGGCCAGCGTGGGGACGTATGGCCTTAACTCTCTAATAAGTGGAAACCCGAGCCCATCAATTGGTTGTAATGGGTTTTTGATGAATGATGGTAGTTTTCTCTGTAATTTAGACTGAAATAAAAGGAAGAACAGGTGTTTATTATACCCGCTAATAACAGAAACCTTGACGAAGTCTAGACAGTAGTAAGGTTCGTAGAAACACGTACATATGTACATTTATTATTATTTATTTTTTATTTATATTTAGCCACCAAAGTGACTCTACCCTGCCTGATGGAAAGCATAAGCAGAATCCAAGAGAGGGGGAAACCACACATTATTGCCGCAAATGCAGACAGTAAAGTATGGCGGCCCACAATATGGCGGCTTAGTAAGATGCTTTTTCAAGCCCCGCTTAAAGGACCCGGGATCATAGTGGGAAGGAAACAGTGAGTTCCAGCTTTTGATTGCTCGGTATAAGAAGGAAGAGCCGAACCGTTTCGTTCTGGTGCGTATTTCATCTACCGATTATTAGTATTAGGATAGGTCACCTCTAAATATAGTCAGTTCTAGTCGGTCGATAGTTTTCCCGTTATTGACCCGACGGCGACGCCATTGCGTCTATACGACTTCTACTTACGTCATTTGGTATATTGCGACTTTGTGACGTCGTTGGGGTTCCCGTTAGTGTGGGTTTCTTAATACATTAACATCGCCTGATAGAATACCATTAGTGGTGCTATAGGTACATGTATTTATGGGTTTATTTACTGGGTTGGTCATGTTTTTGTGGAAGCATTACAGGTGTATGCTATGCTATATTCCACGTACAGCTATCGGTCGATAACTATGTTTCGTGTTTAGAGAAACGTGGGATTTTATCACACTTGAACAAACGTCAATCTAGAGTTTTGCATAAATAATAGATCGCTAAACGTAGCGTTCTATCAATTTCTATTCTATTGGTAAAATAATTTTCAAAATCGGTCGACACACGTTCAAATTCCTAGTACGGAGGCATTTTACAAATATTTTTAAATAATCCACCTTAATTTTAAGTTCCCCTTTCTAGAATTTATATGTATATGTTTGTCTGTCTGTCTATTCTATTGTGTCTGTCTATGAACACCTCGGTGGCACAGTGGTAGCGGCTTGCGACTGCTGTGTTTGAGGTCTCGGGTTCTATTCCCGGGTCGGACCAAATGTTTGTGTGATCCGCAAATATTTGTTTCGGAGTTTAGGTGTTTTCATGTATAATATTTATGTACTTACAAAAAAAAAAAAAATATGTTTATGTATTTATATCAGGTGTCTAAGTACCCATAATACAAGCTCTGCTTAGTTTGGGACTAGATGATGTTGTGTGTAAGATGTCCAAAATATTTATTCTATTCTATTGGTAAAATAATTTTCAAAATCGGTCGACAAACGTTCAAATTCCTGGAGGCATTTTACAATTACTTTATATAATCCACCTTAATTTTAAGCTTCCCCTTTCTAGAATTTATATATATTTATGTTTGTCTGTCTGTCTATTTGTTCTGGGTAATATCTGGAACTGCTAGGCCGATTTTGACGGGACTTTCACTGGCATCAAACTTATGACCTAAGGAGTAACTTAGCAAGTATTTTCTAGACTAGTTACTCGCGATTTACAACAATGACTTAGTTTAGGACGAGTTAGTCGTAAATAAGTGTATTTAATTTACAAAGCACGTGTATTACATGTGATATCAGCGTGACAACTTATTGGATGAACCTTGCAAGTATGTGTGTGTGTACATATCGGCTTTGGGAATCTTCCCGAGACAACGAGATAAGCTTGTATTTACATATTTTACTTTTGTTTGACACTAGCCGCCCGCCCCGGCTCCGCATGGGGACATATAGTATTGACTTTTCGGGTTAATACATGTCACTATGTCACTCACAAATACCGTAGCCTTCCATTGGTAAAATAATTTTAAAAATCGGTTCAGTGGATCCAGAGATTAACACTTACAACGTCACTAACTTACAAACGTTATAGAAAACAAGTTCCGTATATTTTGTAGAGTTAATATTGGTCGTTCGTTCGTTCGTTCGTTTCGGCCGTATTGTCTTAGCAAACACTGGCCAATGGAGACTTTCGTACGAAGGCCCGGCATTATATAACTCATTATAAACCTTTCTCTCGAATTACTCTATCAATTGCTGAAAATTCCATTAAAATCTGTTGGGTGATTTGAAATATCTAAGCGAACAGACTGTGGAAGCGACTTCATATAATATTATGTAAATATTAAATTATAATTCACTCAAGCCCCAAAAGAAAATCATGAATTTCACATTAGAAGTAAGATGCTAAAAGAATCTTATAAATCAAATTCTAAGTATAATTATACAAAATAATGAATTTAAAATTAAACGAAATTGGTGTTCCATTGATAACCGACTTCAAAAAAAGGAGGAGGGTCTCAATTCGACTGTATTTTTTTTGTTTGTCACGTCAGAACTTTCGTTTGGGTGAACCGATTTTGATAATTCTTTTTTTATTTAAAAGCTGGTGCCTCCCATGTGATCCCATGATAAGGGAACCAGGATTATGACGATAGCATTCTGGAGAAATCGAGGGAACTCCTCAAATATCATAGGCATACCTGTCGCTATTTGGTTACACAGTTCTTCTTTGAAGTCGGTTTATTTTGTTATTTTTTTGCTTTTCGGTTAATATTATTGAAAATTCAAATCTTCCCGCCCTCTAATTCTTATAGACCTAGCCAGTCAACGCTATATATCCACAAATATCATAGGTACTAGCTTTTGTCCGCGGGTTAGCCCGCGTGTAGGTCTGTCATGGCGGTAAATGGTAGCCTATAATTGGCTAATATTTTGTTTTGGTCACGTGACTGAGTGACATTAGCCAATGAAACAAGAGAATAGAAAAAAGAATAGAAAACTTGCAACTTGGCTAAGGGAGCAGCTCTGCAGATCTCCAATCGATCCAGCTAGGGAGTGTTATTGATTTAATCGAAATGCCTGTTGCTTATCGGTATTTAAAACTATTTTGATAAGGCTCCCAAGGTCTGTTTATGTTTTTAAATAAAATATCGTATGACAGTGATGTCCCCAGTCTGTCTTTGTGTGAGTATTGATAACACTTTGTATGTGTGTATCTATTGATTTATTTTATAAAATTGCGTAGTTATTTTATAATCACTAATCACGATCGTTAATTTCTACTACGATCTATGAATTTCTATCTGATTTATTTTAGCTTTTGATTAGATAGTACTTTTTATATTTTTTTATATTTAAGCCTACCAAATGAGTTCTATAAATTTCAGTATGACGAGACGACTTTACAAGGACACACATTATAAAAAATAAAAATAAATAACCGACGCGAATACACGCACACAGGTACACAGTACGGTGACAAAAACCGTACGGTGAAAGAATTGATTTTCGATCCTGCGCCGGTCGCCTGTGCAGTTTAAAAAAACTGCACAGGTCTATGCCCACACACGTCCCGGCCTACCTGCGCAGGCATACCTGTGCAGGTAGACCTCTCCGGTACACCGTAGCGTGTATGGCCGTCATAAAATACGGTACGTCGTATATCGTTGGTGAGTGCGAGGCCGGAAGCCGAATGATTTAGAATAATCTCGCTAGGCTGTCGTAGTGTTGTCACCATGCTGCATTGTGGTGAGCACTACTCTTGGATTCTACTCATTCGTTCCATCATTCATCATCATTTTGTAAGACTTCAATATAATAAAAAGGTAAATTAGTACAAAAAAGTATGCAATAAGTAATGTAATTACTAAATAATTATACTTAATTTACATGATAATTATGTAATCATGTAATTATAAAAACACGAACGAAACAATAGCACATATCTACATAAGTAAAAGATCTTTTTTCTCTGAGCTGCTAAATAGGCTGCCTACGTCAGTCGTGTCGACATTGTTTACAAAGAACAGCCTGAAAAGTAAGTAGGTATTTCAGCCCGAACGTGATCAGCAATGTGGTCACGTGTCGCCTACAGACTGTCAACGTGAAGCTTTGACGTCCGTCCGTAGTCCATAATTTCTCAGTAGAACTGAACGGAGGTTTGCAGTTTAATCCGATTTAACTAGAAATATACCTGTATTATCTGTATTCTTGTTACTCAAGGGAGTATCGAGAATTTATTTACACACAACAGAAATAGAGAATTGAATAAGAAAATGTATTTTAATTGAGGTGTTTATTTTAGAAAAAAAAACCTGACTTGAAGAACTTTACTTTCAAAGGTCATTACTACTTACACACAAATATACAGTTATCTCAATATCTAGTTTATAAATAACTAGTTTTTGTTCGCGTATATCAAATCATCAACAACCCATAACGTCCCACTGCTGGGCACAGGTCTCCTCTCAAGAGAGGGTTAAGGCCATACGTCCCCCCACGCTGGCCGAGTGCGGGTTGGGGACAAATAGCGGGTATATCAAATAACGCGATAATATTTTTTATTATTTTATAACCTGTGTATAGATTATACATATAGCCTGTGACACTCATAAATAATGTGGCTTTCTATTGGTAAAAGAATTTCCAAAATCATATAAGTAGTCCTAGAAATCACCCTCTATGTCGTCACAAACTTAAATGTAGTTTCTTTTTTAAACGGCAGAAATGCTTTTATTCGGCCTCCATTCTGCTCGACTCATACAGGTATTATTAATACTGTGCTAATGAATAGAAAACTAACGATTTAAATCACCAATAGGCACTTACACAAACAGGAAAACACACAGTTTCTATCATAGACGCTTAACATTACATACATAATATTACAATTTACACACACAACATTACAATTTAATTTAACCAGTGTTAAAGTAATTTTAGAAATTATTTTAATTTTTTTATAAAAGAACTCTCGCGAATATAAATTCCTGTGTCGCGGGGGACTTTACAAACATACATGAAACGGACACAAAGAACACCCAGACTTAGAACAACAAATTGTGAATCACACAAAGAGTTATCCCACGTGGGATTTGAACCCACGACACTTGCCGGAGTAAGAAGCGGCGTGGCGACCGCCTATACCACTAGGCCAACCGTGCAGTCAAATTCATGGGCATGTTTTAAAGAAGAGGCCTTTGCGTAGCAGTAGATCATGAAAGGCTCTGGATTCCATGAATTTTACGATACATCGTTTACCATGAAAGCATTCCGTTTATGGAATGCATTGATAACTTGTATCACTAAGTTCAAAACGATGTTACATTAAAATTATTATGAGTTATTATAAATATTTTTTCGGACATTTTACACACAACACCATCTAGTCCCAAACTAAGCAGAGCTTGTATTATGGGTACTAGACAACTGATATAAATACATAAACATACTTTTTTTTTGTAAATACATACATATTATACATAGAAAAACACCCAAACTCCGAAACAAATATTTGCGGATCACACAAACATTTGGTCCGACCCGGGAATCGAACCCGAGACCTCTTGATCAGCAGCCGCATACGGTGACCACTAGACCAACAAGGCAGTTATAAAGTTAAACATGATATTATCTAGATAACTTATTGTATTTACCTAAAGTGTTTTTAGTTCAGTAGTTCTAGAAACCAAAAGGCCCCAAACCCTCGAGATATTACCTATGTACTATTATACTTATTAGGTGTATTACCATTAAATTTAATTAAAATAACGATAGAACTAGGTGCTTGTTGTTGGCACAGACAACCCTGACTCGTTTGAAAAATAGGTACTTAACAATGTAAAGTCAACAATTATTCTAGATACGAATAACAAACTGTGTAGTTACCACGTAAATGTTCTAAAGAACATAATCTCTTACTATTTACATAAAAGCATCATAAAATGTATAACTGGATCAAAACTAATCTGTCTGCTGGGGAAAACACCACACCAACACACTACGCAAATACGTATAGACTTTACATTTGTGTGTGTATTTTGTTTTGATGCCAACACATAGACAATCACGCACACATATTTACTAATGGATTAGTAAATACAGTGTAAGCACAGAATACTTTCATACGAAGCGAAGATATGACGCACGTTGAGGGGTGTGGGAGGGTCGCGCGGGGCGAGACAAAACGCAATGGACGGTTTATATAGAACGCGTGGACGCAGTGTAAACCAGTTTGAATCAAGAAGTAAACAAACAAACACCTCCTAACTTTCAATTCGTAATTGAGCGGCTTTTGCCAATGGGTATGTTCATTATTTTATTTATCATTTAGTGACCTTCACCTCATTTTTACATCGTCAGTTCATTGACATTTAATTGTTTTAGATTCCAATTTTACTACATTTTAGTCAACCGGTGTTCTTTTTTTAAGGTTATTTATTTATTGATTGTGTTGCCATGCCGAATGCTATCGGTTGGCGTGTCGGCAAGGTGTACTATCAGTGTTTCTCTCAATTCATATACGTGTATATATACATTATCTTTATAATATAGTGTATGTATGTTTTGTTTTTTTAAAATGCCATTCAGATTTAAAATCGCTCTTTGACAACTTCGAAACATAGGGCAAGCTTGCTGATAGAAATTGTCATTCCTTAAAGCATTTACATGGAGTTAAAAAAAACGGGTTAGTTTGTTACTGGTTTAGTACATTGTCCACAGAAATGCATTTGAATCAATTTTTATTTACATCAATCAATTTAATGTTCACATGGACATTCAATATTCTTTATAATATGTCGTTCCTGTCAATAATGTCATTTTTTCTTCTCTTCTCCTGATGAGATGGCAATCAGTCGATTAATAGCAGCTATTTCAGCCAATGTCAAGTATTTAAAGTCTTAGTCGTTATCGTAATGAAATTAGTGAAAAAAAATGTGAATGAGATGAAAATTAAATCGGGATCATCTTTCGAAAAAAAAACCATTGTGTCATGCATGACCAAAAATTTTATCGTCGTAACTCAGATTACATAGATTATGCAATGATAAAACATTATGTTAAATGTATTTTTAACTATTTATTATTGTTTTATCAAGTAACGTTTTATCAGACGTGAATCATAGATTGTCTGGTTTTTTTAACGTTTCACACATTTATGTCACGTGCCCACATCACTGTTACCGCCTGACGTTGTCGTGACATGATCGCATATCCCCTAATTGAATTAACAATTTGCCAACAGCCACGTTCCTAGAACTAACCAGTATTATCAGGAATTTATTCAAGGTTAATAAATAATCTAGGTACAACTAGGGCTCCTACAGCTATAGAAAGCGCTTACACTAAATAGGAACTCTTTGTAAATGTTCTAAATTTAAATCATGACTTTTTAAATTCCATCGACAACCAACATTTATATATTTTGTAAGTTACCCATAGGTTTAAAGATTAATCTTTTTTTAGGACTCACGTAAACAACTTCATATCTTTTGATCTTGCTTTTTTTATAACACTGGAGGCCAAATTGACTGACAGGAGACAGACGATAGTGGTCTGGCTTACTGCCATATACGAAATTCCATAAATACGTAAACTGAAGCATACGCAGATAAAGTTAAGTTTGGAAATGTGCAGAAACCAGCTGTTTACACAACCTGGTAGTTGAATCATCACATTTCCTCTTATATGGAAGTATGCGTCATCAGTGGCGGCGCTATTAGCATTCTTTATTACCTGTTCTAGGACGTTTGACGTCATAAAAGCCAGCTGTTATTGCGTAATTGTTGTGTCACTTAAATTTGTACTGTTTAGGCGAGACGTTTCGTAGAATAATCAACACATATCTACGTAACTACTTACTGCTATTTAGACTAGGTAGTAATTTTTTACCGAGATTTATTTTTGTAACACATAAATCGTTTTTTTTAACCAGGTAGTAAAAATTAATGTAGTGTTTTGGTAAACATAACTAAACAAATTTGGACTTTATATCGTCTGCATAAATAAGGTTTTGCAATAAAATTCTAAACATTTGATTTAAAATAAGAGTAGAAAAATTATTATAACCAATCTTCCAGGTTGTATAATTGGGTATCCGTATAAAGTCTATAATAATGTATAGATAACCGATAGGCGATAACCTAAGTGTTAGATATATTTTCGTTCCATTTTTGTACAAAATTTATAAAATTTCTGGCATCCTACAATGGCATTAAATAAGGGACACCCTTGATAGTATCTTCGAATCTCTCATCCTTTTCCGAAAATAAGAATAGTTCATCCATACACCATAAATCATACTAACCTAAAGGTCAATTAACAGGAGACCCGTGTAATCAATAAAGTATTTACTTTGTTTCAGATACGTTAAATATAAAACCGTTAAGTAAGGATCTAGAGTGGTCTCAGGATGCGCCCTCGGGCGTCGAGGCCACCGTAGGCGCAGCAGGGGGGTCTGCCGCGCCTCTCGTATGCACATCCAACGAAGAGAACGCCCTACGCCGCGTCGTAGGCCGCTGGGGCGCCGAGTGGTTGAGCTGACTCGGCTCGAACACAAAGTCTCCCGGCTCTTGGCCGGCGCACCACCCCCTGCCTGCCCCTAGGTGGGGGGCCCCCCGCCCCGCCCTACAGCTAACCCTCCAAAAGTACGAGGAACTAGTTGCTAAGGCGGAGGCGTTGTTGAGCCGTCTCGTCGTCTCAGAAAACTACGATTCCATCAACAACTTTCTGTCTCTCTACGATGGGTACATGGCGTCGCCAGACCAGACTCTCGACGGGTACTTCAAGAAGTACAACCCTCCGATCCGTGCCCATAAGCACACGTGTGTCGGTCTGGGAATGGAAGTCATGAAGCGTCTGAAAGTTTTGGAGAAGGACTTCCCTGGAATTACCAAGTCCATGATGTTGGTGTCCTGTGATGAGAACATCGAGGATTTGCAAGATTACACAACATCTTTCCCAGGTCCTCAAGGATTCTTAATTGAAACGGAGAAGGACCACGTAATGATGGCTATTCCAGTGAAGGTTGATGGCAGACCTGGCATGTTTTTGTCTGACTTGGGTTACCATATTGCCCGGGTGGCTACAGTGATGGTAGACCGCTGTTATCCCCATACCGGTAAGTTGGATTTTATTATGCGAAAACACTTATTTTAGAAGGTCTAAATATAGTATTTACTAAAAAATATTCCTTTCCGCAGGCTGGTTCACTCAATCAGACGAGCCCCATTGCCGCAAGGAGTACAATTATCAGTTCAACCTCCAGAATACCAACTACATTGAATGGCATGAGCGTGAGACCAGGGGTGCCAACGTTAAGGAACGTTTGTCTCTAATATACGTTGCGAGGGCATACCTGTCGGCTGTTGAGGTCACTGAGAAGAGGAACCTGGTATGGGACTTAAGGTTGGTATTTCTAACTTTTTTCAACACTACAGATGCAAATAAACTGCCCTTCACACCTTGTACTCAGCTTATGAAACTCATGAAATCGATTGAAAAACAAAAAGAAACATTCAACTGAATATCCAAAACATTAATGTTGATATTTATAGAACTCATAAACCGACACAATTTAATAAAAACATACACATATTTTTCGCCCATGAACTCAAAAAATTGGCTAACATTCAATTTATTTAAATAGAACGTATGGAAGTCGTCAACTTACGGTACAAAGATGGCGACTCCAGACCTGGAATTTATCCGTTCACATTGACGTCAGTGGATATTATTAGATATACAGACATCTGACACTGAGCTTTTACTATAATAGTTAGGTTAACTGATAAACTACTTATTAAATCACTCATACTCCACCACACATTAGAATAGAAATCTGTACCTTTATGTCCATACGTTCCGATAAAACCTTGGCCAGACATTCACTGTTCGCGAGTATTCTACGAAATTTACTCCGTGATCATGGCGCTTGCAACAGTGTCGAAATATCGGATACTCATTAACAAAAAGGTACATGGTAGCATTTCTATTCATATGTTACTGACCATGAAAGTTAAGAACACAAAGTGTCACCACCCCTATTCATTCCATGGGTGTCGTAAGAGGCGACTAAAGGAACAAAATAAGCAGCTTACATACTGCCAAGAGAAGGAAAACTTGAAAGAAACCCTTTACCAACCCGTCTGGCCAGCGTGGTATAAGTAGGCCAAAACCTCATTTCAAAGGAGAGACTTATGTCCAGCAGTGGACTGTTAAAGGCTGTTGATGAAAGGTATCGAACTCGACACCCCAAAACAGCAGACGCATACACCACCGAGACAGTTTAATTAAAATTTTCATTAAACTTCCAATAAAATTTACATGATCCATTTTTGTCTTTCAGGAGTTTACTGGCTAGAGACCCTAAGGGCCGTCTTACAGCCGGTGTCTACTTCCCCGTGAAACCGAAAGACCAACTATTCACCATGTTCTTCGATTCCAACACCGGCAAGATTAGGAAGAAGTTCAAGTTCGAAACCTTCTTGGAGTTGCAAAAGGTAATTGAGATTTAAAAAATCTGCTATTTAGAAAAAAAATATACCTACCTGTTTCATTAAATTCGGTTCAATTAAGTTTATTAGCTACAATGGAATAGACAAGCATAGACTGCCATAACTTTTACACTTCCTTATGGTCTCGTTATAAATGGGGTGAAAAGAAAACGATTCAATAAAACGCATCATCTACCTGCACATATCCCAATTTTATTTGGGGTCGGCGCAGTATGTTTTATCTATCCATTCTACTCTATCACTCGTTATTTCACTGTTAACTCCCTTCCTATTCATATCTTCTTTCACACAATCCATCCACCTTTTCTTTGGTCTTCCTCTTGCCATGTAATCTTAAATTTCCATACCCAATACTTTCTTTGCCACATTTTCCTCATCCCTCCGCATAACATGTCCATGCCAAGATAACCTATTACTTCTTAACTTTTCATCCAGTGGCACTACTTTTACTATTCAATACGTCATCAAATTATCCAATGTAGCAGTTTTGAAGGGAGTGAGGTATACATATTTTATAGAACACGCTAATCAATATATATAAAACTGTTCCGTAACTGACTGACTGACAGACAACGTATAGCCAAAGATATTGGATGCAGGAAGGTGAAATTTTTTTAGGCTTCTGTATTCCTTGAGGAGCGTAGGCGAGCACTAAAAGAGGATTTCGGAAAAGTCCAGGAAATCAAAGTTATACATCAGAATAACATGTGGGCGAAGCCGCGGGCTTAAGCTAGTCTCTTAAATATTCATTTGAATAGTAACCATATTTTAATGTGTATATAACTTACTACTTGTATGCAACTGTTAATGACCAAAATAAAAGAGACGAATAATGAATGATATTATTTACGAGAAAGGAAAAGTTGTGATATAAGAAATTGAATATACATATGTATAAAATTATTGCGTTAGTATATAATATTATGTGAACCAAAGTTAATTGTATTCCATACATATGAAAGTAGAACAGTTTGTGATTATGGCTTCTGTAAGTGTTTTCGTTATCATGCGGTTATATTTACTAGTAACGCCATCTAGCAAGACTAAAGTGAACTCGGAATGTATTTAATATCATTTTCGGTGTATATTGAGGTGGCGTGTGAAATAATCTTTTTTAATATCCACGCCCTTTACATAGATCTCTGCTGAGTAGATGGCTTTACTAGGCATGCCTTTTAAGTTCTGTCCTTTCCATATTTCCCGACAATTTTAAATTTGGTACTGTTCTATTTTCGAATTTGTTTAAATTTTGAATCTCAAAACAGTTGAAAGTATTAGGATTGATGCTATTGTTTAGTCACAGCGTCGATTGGAATCTGTCAGGTTACGTACGAAAATAAACATTTCTAAGGAAAATGTTCGTGCAACAATTTTCTACAACTTTAGAAGAGGCCTGACACGGCTTCAGTGTTTTGGATAGCTAAAATCTATGTTCAGTGATGAAGCCTCATGTCTGCAGACTATCGAACGCTGGTATTTAGAATTCCAGCGTGGACATACTAGTGTTAGTGACAAATCTCGCGAAGGACGCCCAAAATCCGCTTTCACCGAAGATAACATAATTGCTGTGAGACAACTAATTCTCGAAGATCGTCATATGACGAATCGAGAGATAGAGGATTTATCAGGCATCTCAGGGACAACCATTCAGAAGATCTTGCATGAAGCGTTTGGTGTGAGAAAGCTAGTTTGGCGTTGGATACCGCATCTACTTTACGACGATCACAAGGCGGCCCGCGTCAGATGGTGTAAGAAAACTCTGCAAAGGGTTAACCGAGGAGAGTCAAATCACGTCTACGACATCATCAGTGGTGACGAATCTTGGATCTATGCCTACAATCCTGATTCCAAACAACAATATACAATGTGGGTCTTTCAAGACGAGCAAAAGCCGACTAAATTTGTTCGTTCTCAAAGCACTTCAAAGAAGATGGTGGCCACGTTCGTTGAAAAAACCGGCCATGTTGCGACTATTGCACTTGAAGATCGTAGAACAGTTAATGCAGAGTGTATAACACAGTTTGTTTACCACAAGTCATCGCCGAACTTCGAAAATCTGACTCAAAGCGACGCATCATCCTGTACCACGACAACGCAAGCTCACACAGCGCTCGTCAAACGATTGAGTATTTGAAGCAGGAAAAAGTAGAAATTCTTTACCATCCTCCATACAGTCCTGACTTAAACCCTTACGATTTCTTTACATTTCCTAAAATTAAGAAAAGCCTTCGTGGTCGAAGGTTCCACTCCGGTGAAGAAGCAGTCGACACTTTTAAATCAGCCATTTTGAGCACCCCTACTTTAGAGTGGAATAAATGTTATAATAACTTGTTTGAGCGAATTGAAAAGTGTATTAAGCTTCGTGGTGAACACTTTGAAAAACATTAAAAAGTACTATAAGGCTCTAGTTGTGTTTTTTTCTTCAAACGGCAAAACTTAAAAGGCATGCCTCGTAACCTTACAAACTGTTTCTGTGACAGGTTTTGTTTCTCATTGCAGTGAAGAGTGATGAAGATTTAAAATAAATAAATAATAATAAATATTTCGAACATCTTACACATAACGCCATCTAGTCCCAAATTAAGCAGAGATTACTTGTATTATGGGTACTATACAACTGATATAAATACATAAACATACTTTCTTTTTAGATCATCCGCATCCATAAATATTTCCGAAACAAATATTTGCGGATCACACAAACATTTACCCCGACCCGGGAATAACCCGAGACCTCTTAATCAGCAGCCGCATACGCTAACCACTAGACCAACAAGGCAGTATATAAATTTTCTTTTTTTTATTTACAGATTCCTGATGAGGTAGTCGATGAAGTGGAACAGTGCAACGACCAACTCCGTCTTCGTGACGGTGAGCTTCTTTCTATCCTGAACAGGTTGGCTCACATCATGGCCGATGAAGAATACATGACAGAACTTCTGGATATCAACAATCAGATCGTCCAACTCTCTGCTGGAAATTAAACAATCATTTCTAGTTATGAGTCTGCAACGGACGCCATTTTAGTTTAACAATTCGAAAATCAAATTTCAAAACAAATTGTCTATGGATGGATTTCTTTAAACGAGTTCTTATTTGGACGTTGTTGAATGGAATTCTTTTAAAAAAGTTTCTTACATATTGTCATTTTAATATGTGTATGTAGTCATCAATAACGTTGAGCTGTATTTTTTTTTTGACACGGGCTTTGAATCATAGCACTAATTCAAGGTATAGCTAAAGTTATCCTTATTTAGAATAGAATAACGTGAAGTTTATCTTTGAAAGTTAGAACTAGAAAAGGATATTAGCAATAGAAGGAAACTTTGCTTTTGTAGTTTTTTTAGTCACACTATCGGTTGAGTTGTTTGATTCATTAGTTTTCATGCACATTTGTTTGTCGGTAGTTTTGCACAGATTATAAAATCTTATATAGTGTTAGTTAGTTGTGAAGTAGGTAATAAAACTGAGACTATGACGAGACACGGTTCAACATTGGAAATAAAAATATAAAAAATGTATTTGGGTTGTTTTATTTTGATCTCATCAATATCTATCATGTAGGCGAATATATTTATTATATCTATACATACGTTTAACAGTAAAATGTTTTAATGTTTGAAAGATCTAAATCATCTTTCTAAACGTATAAAAATGATTTTTAATTTTGTTTTCATAATTTTTTTGAAAGCCAATTTCCGCTAGGAATTTGTTTACTAACGTATATGAATTCAGAAAAACACCTAGACTCACGACAATTTGTAGATTAAATAAAGGTGTATTGTTACTCTTCGGATCTCGGGTTCCTTCTTTGCGCCATGCTCTGGGAGGACCTGGACCATATTATTTAAGGTCCTTCCCAGAATTGGCGTCATGTCCTATCGGGCCCTGCCCCGGGCTATTGTATTCCTCTTTTCGACGTGTATTGCACCCCCTATCGCCGTAATTAGTCGACCACCAGAAGTCCTCATCCTCTTGCGGCCTACGGTTCCGTCTACGATTCTTACTGCCGCCGACGTTTTCTTCGTTCGGGATCGGCCCTCTCCCGATCCCGTTCAGCGGTCTCTTTCTTTTCGGTCTGGATGCGCTAGGAAAGTAGAGAGCGGCGAGGTGACTAAACACCAACCGTGCGTTGAAATAAAATTCCCCAGTAATGCCATCTATTAACCATATCAAATAAACTTAACGTATCATACATTAAACTCTTACTCATAGATGGCATCATGGCCAAGTTTAAATAAAATTCCCCAGTAATGCCATCTATTAATCATATCAAATAAACCTAACGTATCATACATTAAACTCTTGCTCATAGATGGCATCATGGCCAAGCTGTCCTAGGTGATTAGCAACAATTACTGAGGAGCAACGACGGCGCGGTCTGTACCTGTATGGGTGACCATTAGTGGCATCAAACCATGAGTTACCGTGTATCATAGGCAGTAATTAAGTTGGAGGATATTTGGCAGCTTAAAAACATCCAACAGCAAGATTACGTAGCCACAACGTGTCTTGCCAGTCCCCAACACGCACTCGGCCAGCGTGGGGACGTATGACCTTAACCCTCTCCTCAGAGGAGACGAGAGCCCAGCAGTGGAACGTTATGGGTTGTTGATGATAATGTTCCACCATCTTACCTACTACATTAGTGAAAGTAATATGTCAGTGCAGCACAATTACCGATAATTTACCGTCTCATTATTTAATTTAATTGCTGTGATTACTAAGATGTCAGTTTAATACAGAGCCGTCCCAACGTATAATGTTTTATTTACAAAAAATCAATTATGTCATATGCCGTCAGGAATTATCTACCCTAATAACATAAAAATCAATTTAAGTATGTCGTCATTGTTATAAAAATGGACTTAAAGCACATCAAGAAAGAAATACAACTTCTAATATGAGCAAACCCTTAGGTAAATGCTAGTATCCTTCAACGTCAAAGACAGTGCCTTTAGAACATGAATTATGTTACTTACGATTTAGATAGGAAACATAAAAGATAGATAAGCAACACAGTAGGTAGGTAGGTACTTCCCAGTAAGCGCATTTGCTTATCAAGCTTATCATTCATCCAATCTGATAACGTTATCTGTTTATAAATAGTAAATTCACTATCACAGTCACAATGATCACTTGACCTTGAACACTTCTAACTAGGATCATTTTTTTTTTCTTTCTTCTTTATTCACTTAGGATGCAATACATCTCTTGTGACAGGTCAAGATTCTACATGTACATTTATGCCATGTTCGCAAACAATAGGTAGAGCCGGAGAAAAGAACATGGCAATAAAAACTCGCGGCCACACCTTATAAATCACCAATGTTTACATAGTTTTAATGTTTATAAACCTGATATGGGGGTAAGGTGCTGCCACTAATATACTATACACCATGTTAGAGGACTGATGCAAATTATAGTGATTAAAAATAAGAACATAAGCTAATTTAAAAAAAAAAAAAAAAAAACAACAGCCTCAGTGGGTACAACATAGTAGGAGCATCTACTTACAACAAAGGTAAAAACTATATGTGCTCAAATATTGGCCAATTTACTGGTAACGAAAGATTAAATATAAAATATTAATTTTAAGATCAAAAGAAAGAGAAGAATGGCCTTTATTCGTCACGTAGAATCTTTACTTACAAAAGTTAAATCATGCTCTTAAACAATGTGATAACAACATTCACATGAGTAGATTAAAATGACAAGGAGCAAGTAGTCAAATCCATTTTTCTTTATCATTTAAAAATTCGTCAACTGTATAATAACCTCTACGTATAAGATAAGTTCAGACTACATTTTTAAACTTTTCCACTGATAGACTCATAACACTAGCTGGTAACCTATTAAAAAATCGCACGGAAAGACCCATAAATGAATTATGCGTTTTATGTAGCCTATGATATTGACCTACTAATTTATGCTTTGTTGATAGCTATCTCTGTACAAGGAGCAATCGCTCACTATTTATCACTCATCTAAAGACAAATACAATTAACACATCTCTACTAACTTATAATATTAAAATAATACCTCAACTACATTTCAATAAAACACACACACTATACTACAATACTACTAAACTACACGTAAACAAATTATTACAGCCTGTCATTATAATTATTTTCCATAAAAATGGTTCACTGGATGGCCATATTTACTTAAAAAAATACATTTTTCTAGAACATTTGGTGACATAATTAATTTAACTAATGACCTAGATGAACTATCAGTGTCCCACTCTCAAGCAGTAGATTTAGAAAAATGCCAAGAGATTATTACTAGTTTTTCATCTAAGCGCCTACTTATATTAACACAGAATATACGAAGTATAAACCGCAATATTTTTGGTTTAGAGGTTATGCTACATAGAATGAAGCTGGAGTGTGACATATTAATATTGACAGAATGTTGGCTATCTTGTGCACCTGTCATACCCCACTTAGTCGGTTATCGTCACGCTGCAACAAAGAGGAATTCTAAGCAGAATGATGGAGTGGTGATATACTACAAAGAAAATCTCAATATAAATGTGATAGAACCCCTTTTCCACGACTGTAACTGTTTGGTGGCAACCATAGACAATTGCGCTGCCATAATTGCATTGTATAGATCGCCATCCTACAAAACAATAGACCCATTCCTTTCTTCTTTAGATAATATTCTGCGGACGGTCTCAACATTTGAACACACCATCGTCATGGGTGATATAAACATAGCAATAAATGCAAATAAAATTGACATTAACGGAGAAAACTATTTGACACTAGCTGCCACACATGGTCTTTTACCAGCACATCAATTAATAACTCGAAGCGACAGCGAGACCTGCCTTGACCATGCACTAATAAAAACAAAAAGCACATCCATAACAATAGTTCCACGTGTAACGATAACAGACCACCATCCAGTTTTATCTTGCATTAATCTAACAAGACCACGTGAATATACTATAACCACGATGACTAAGATTAATAACCAAACTTTAGGTGAAGATATGCTGAAGATTAACTTTGATCCAGTTTATCAGTCGGGAAACCCAAACACAAACATAAAATATTTAACAGAATGTATTCAAACTGCCATAGAGCAAAATACACTAACAATACCTCTCTCTAGACGTAAAAAAATTATAAAACCTTGGATAACTCCAGGATTGTTAAGATGTATGCAAAATAGGGACAAATTACACAAAAAATCTAGTTTAGCTCCGGAAGACGAGATCCTAAAAATTAGTTATAAGCGCTATAGAAACTTTTGTAACGACCTGTTACGAAAAATAAAGAGGGCATATGAACAAGACCAAATACAAACCGCAAAAAACGACCAGAAAAGACTATGGAAAGTAATTAAAACTATAACCAACACCACCAAAACAACACAACACCCTAAAGAACTTCTAGCACTTTCAAGTACTGTTGATAAATCTCTTAACGCAGTAAACAATTATTTCATAAACGTAGGTAGCACACTCGCGGATATAATAAATAAAAAAAACACTCATACACTAAACACCACTTTACAAAACCACACAAACAAATATAAGAAATTGCATTCGTTCGTATTACTTCCCACTGATGAAAAAGAGGTGGAAAAAATAATAACGGGCCTTAAAACTGATTGTGCCGTGGGACATGATAAAATTAACAATAGTTTCATTAAAGAATACAGGAGGATTCTTGTTTCACCGCTAACAAAAATATTTAATGACAGTTTAATGTCAGGCATATTTCCCGACTCTCTGAAGGCATCGGAAGTATGTCCAATCTTTAAGAGCGGAGACAGAAATCGTATCGACAACTACAGACCAATATCTATCCTACCAGCACTATCAAAAATTTTAGAAAAGATAATAAATACACGTTTAATACATTATCTTGAAAAAAACAATCTTTTGTCTCCCAATCAGTACGGTTTTAGGCATGGAAGGTCAACCGAACAAGCTGTAAATAAGTTAACAAACTTTATCAGTGCAAACTTGGATAAAGGAAAAAAATGCCTTTGTGTCTATCTGGATCTGGCCAGGGCATTTGATACGGTTTCTGTCTCTATCTTATTGGATAAGCTTGAGGTACTGGGAATTCGAGGCACTCAACTAGAACTTTTTAAAAGCTATTTATCTGGCCGAGTTCAATGTGTCAGAGTAGATAAATATAAAAGCACATTTCTACCTATTAAGCACGGCGTCCCACAGGGAAGTATCCTTGGTCCTACTCTGTTTCTTGTATACATTAACGAGCTAATGAATGTTGAACTTACCCACGGTGAGATTATTTCATTCGCGGATGATACTGCCTTGATGTTTGCCGCTGATACATGGGATGGGGTATTCGAAGCTGCTCAGCGGGGTTTTGATGTTGCTAGCAAATGGTTACAGCGAAATATACTTACGCTGAATGTCGAAAAGACCAAGTACATGTGTTTCAGTATTAGGCGGGTAACTGGACTTAGCGACAGCCACAAAATTATATCACATGAGTGTTTACCTAATGCTCCCTGTAAATGCTCACCATTGGAACGCGTACATTCTATTAAATACTTAGGTGTCACTATTGATAGTGCCCTCAACTTCAGGGAACATATTAAACTACTATGTGCTAGAGTACGCAAACTAATTTATGTTTTCAAAACCTTACGGGCTGTTGCTGAGCCCGGGCTTCTGAAATTCGTGTACTATGCTCTGTGCCAGTCACTACTTACTTATTGTATATCATCTTGGGGAGGCACATGTAAAACCATTATGAAGCCCATTGAGGTCGCACAGCGAGCTATTCTAAAGGTAAGTAATTTCAAACCTATTTATTTTCCCACCACGACTCTTTACCACATGTGCGAAGTTTTGACAGTTAGGCAATTGTTCATACGGAGCATCATCCTCATACAACATACTTCTCTATTCTACGATCCTAAATTAACTGAGAAACGTCGGAAAAATACAGTATGTGAAAAACGGATCAGTTGGAAAACTAAATTTAGCGGCCGGTTTATTGGATTTCTTGGGCCATATTTATATAATAAAATAAATATAAAAATAAACATTTACCCTCTCACGAAAAAACAGTGTAAGGTGAAAGTGAGTCAGTACTTACAAAAACTTGAATACGAAGAAACAGAAAGGCTATTAGTTGTACCACAGTAATGAAAGTGTTAGTCATAAATAACAGCAATTTATACACAGTCACACAGATCACATACAAATACATCATATCACAGACACCTACACATTCGCACTATTAAACTTACCAGATCTCTCACCCTCTTAATGCACCACGACATCAGCCTCATAACACTTACATCATTTCATCACTTACATTACTCAAAAAAAGAGGACTTTTCACACTTTCACAGAAAAATAAATAATTACAAAATTAAAATTACTTGTATTCAATTTCAGGTAGGTATTGGATTACGAAAATTTCATAGTTTATTTATAACTATCTAAAATAAAAACGCTGACAATCGAAATACAGGCTTTGCCTAGTTTGATTGCAGATGATAATGTTAATTGATATGTAAAATATTGCTAAGTTTTATTGTAATTGTAATCTAGTACTAAGTTCTTGCTTGAAAATAAATTATTATTATTATTTGTGCATTACTTTAACTCGAAATTAAAATTTCGGTATAATGAAAACCACGGGCCTAGACCAAGTGGAGTTCATTTTGTTGGCTTTGGACTGAGGCTGTAATCTGTGATATTGTGTCTTCCTGTATGAACTTTCGAACAATGCGGCATGTATTTAATATGGCGGCTTTTTGCATAGTAATGTATGTGTTAGTGGGAAGTTCGATCTGTCGTAGGAAGTGAAGGAGATGTTTTGGTATAATTCCGGTGCTGGAGAGTACCAGAGGCACAATGTACACTTTGGTCATTTTCCAAATTCTACTTATTTCTTCTTTTAGTTCTGTATACTTATGTATCTTTTCAGTTATTGTTTTTTGCAAATTGTGTGTGTTAGGGACTGCAATATCTATTAAATATGTGTGTTTCTTATATTTATCTATAAGAGTTATGTCAGGTCTGTTATTGTGGATGGTTTTATCGGTTAATATAGCTCTATCGAAGTATATCTTGTGACTTTGGTTTTCCAACACCGGTTTTGGAGAATATTGGTAGTATGGTACTATTTTAGATGGAATCAAATTATGTTTTATGGCTAATTTCTGGTGGACGATATGAGCGACTTGATTGTGTCTATGGGTATAGTCATTTTGGGCTAGAGTTGGACATGCACTTGTGATGTGTTGTATAGTTTCTGCGGATCGGTGACATTTTCTACATTTATCATTTTGGATATTAGGGTCTTTCAAAATAAATTTACTGTAATTTCTAGTGTTAATAACCTGATCTTGTATTGCAATCATAAATCCTTCAGTTTCAGGGAAAAGGGAACCTAACTGCAGCCACTTATTCGAAGCATCTAAATCTATGTGTGGTTGTTCAAGGTCATGTAAATGTCTGCCATGCAGTTCTTTCGACCGCCATCTATTTATTTTTTCTTGTCTTAGGGTTTCTGAATTTTTGTAAATTATGTCACTATTGCATAAGTTTAGAGGAGTTAAGTTAGAATCTATTTTAATAATGGCTGAATGTATATTGCTTGTTGTGGCTTTACTATAGAAGAAATCTTTTAGATTTTTTAATTGTCCTTCCCATAACGCTGTCAGATCTATAAGTCCTCTTCCCCCTTTTTCTCTTTTAAGTGCGATTCGTTCTATTGCCGATTTTGGATGTAAATAGTTGTGTTTCGTTAGTATTGTTCTAGTTTTAATTTCTAACTTGTTTATGTCAGTACGTGTCCATTTAATTATTCCAAATGAATATGTCAATATGGGTATGGCGAATGTATTAATGGCTTTAAATAGATTTTTAGAGTGAAGTTGTTTTTTAGATATTAAATTTAATCTCCTACTATATTCAGATGAGAGCTGCTTCTTAATTACGATATGATCAATGTTTTGAGATTGTTCGATTCCTAGATATTTGTAAGTGTCTGTTGGTTCCATATGTAAAAATAGATTAGGTTCAAGTGTTTTGTTGGTGTGATTTGCAACTTTTCCGTTATGTATGTGTAAAGTTCGACATTTATCAAGTCCAAATGACATATTTATATCTTGGCTAAATTGAGTTGTTATTTTCAATAACTGGTCAAGGCACTTGCTAGTCCTAGCAAACAGCTTTATATCGTCCATATACATTAGATGTGTAATAGATGTGTTATCTTGTAGTTTGTATCCGTTAGTGGTAGTGCTGTTGAGGAGAGTGGATAGAGGATTTAAAGCAAGACAGAACCATAAAGGACTGAGTGAGTCTCCCTGGAAAATGCCATTTTCGATAGGGATCTCATCCGTGACAATTGATTCTTTTCCATTAAATACGTGTAATGTTGTACGCCAGTCAGACATGGCATTCTTCAGGAAGTTAATAAGAGTATGATTAATTTTATAAATTTGAAGGACACGGACTAACCAGGAATGAGGAACACTGTCAAAGGCTTTTTTATAGTCAATATAAGCTATATGTAGGTTCCTTTTGTGTTTATTTGAGTGCTTTAAAACTGTAGAGTCTATAACCAGTTGTTCTTTACATCCTTTATGGTTCTGTCTACACCCTTTTTGCTCTTCGGATAGTATGTTGTAGTTTTCTAAATGCTTACTAATTTTCTGTGTGATTATGGATGTCATGAGTTTGTAGATTGTGGGTAGACATGTGATGGGTCGGTATTGTGAGGGATCGCTTGTGTTGCTATTTTTGGGTAGCATGTAAGTTATACCTGTTGTTATAAATTTAGGTAATTCTTGTTCACCTTTTATAATTTCATTTATATTATTTGCTAACTGGTGATGGAGACTAAAGAACTTTTTGTACCAGAAATTATGTATACTATCTATACCGGCTGCTTTCCAATTTTTCATTTTCCTTGTGGCTATTTCTATGTCTTCCAGATTAATATCATTTAATTCCATCATATCTATATTTGCCATTTTATGTTCTTCTTCGGCTATCCATTTTGAGCTATCATTGTGATCCCTTTGTTTTCTCCATAAGTCGGTCCAGTAGCTTTTAAGTTCGTTAGATTGAGGCATATCGTAACCTGTATTTTGATTTGTATTATGGCTGTTAAGTGATCTGTAGAAACTTTTTTCAGTAGTGGTAAATAACTTATTGTCTTCTTTTCTTTGTTTTGCTTTTAAGTATCTTGATAAACGTTGTGATTTTAGAGTTAATTTTTGTTTTAGTGTGTCCAAATACTCTTCTGGTCTAGCATTGTTTCGTTCGTGAATTGTATGTACCTTTGTTTTTCTGAAAATCGCCTCAACTGCTGCTACTACTTTTTTAGTCCTATTATTATTCATATATTGTGTTAATCTACCTATATCAGCTCTTAAATTTCTTATGTCATTTTCAATTCTTATTTGCCATGGGGGTTTTTGTAGTTTATGTGTCTTAGATTGAATGCTAGTATGAGCTAAGATTTTATAACCTAGGTTCTGACAAATAACAAGTGCGCTACAGTATATGAGAGTGTGTAATGTATTTAAGTCAGTTATGGAAGTGAAAAAATTGCTAAGTATTTGCTTGTTGAAAATCTCTACATATCCGTAAAGATTTTTATTTTCTCTTAATTTCGGTAGCTTAGGGCGTGTTGTTGGATCTGTACCTGTATAAAGTATTAGAGCGGTTTCTAACTGCTTTATTAATTCCTGTGTTGGCACATCCACCTGTGGCAATTGGGATACTTCTACTTCTTCTAATATTTGCGGAATAGAGTCGATATTAGGTAGGATGGTAGTCTGAGTAGAAGCGTGTGATTGTGTCAATGAAGTTTGTTGTGTATTTGATGTGATATCAGGTGATATTTGAATATGAGGAATGATTGATGATGAAATATTTGCCGTCGGTTGTGTGATTGGTGTTGATATACTCGATGTTTGTGGTAATGTATTTCCTAGTTCTTCTCTGCTAAGTTGATCTGCTATTTCTTGCTTCATAATGTTTATAACTTCAGCTGGTAACAGTTTATTTCTAACAATGACTCTTCTTTGGTCTGCTACTCTTTGTGCCGATACTTTTAAATGTGGGAATTTTAGAGTAAATTGTTCGTGTAGTTTTTTACAGTACATAGTCCTATCAGTGTCAAGTTTGGTAATATATAAATATGTGCGCATGATAAAGGTATTTATCTCTTCACTCCATTGCATACGCACTCTTGGTTTGCCAGCTTTGGTGGTCGCAGATTGAGTGGCCAGTGCCTCTTGCGAAACATCCTCAGCTAGGGTTATTACTCTAATATTATCTTGTTCATCTTTATTACTATGGACAGAAGGAGATGTTGCAGTTGATGGTGTATAAGAAATTGTACTTGGGCTAAATGGTTCTACGGGGCTTATTGTCCTGTCTGTAAGTCTGTCAATTTCGTCATATAGGTCGGCTGTAGTATATTCGGAAGATCCGGTGGGAGTCCGCCTGCTCAACTCCTCACCACTGACGGTTCGCATGCTGAAACACCCAGCGTCAGCTCCAGGTGTGCCCCGGCGGTCACCCCCGGGAAGCGGTCCTCTCAGTTTCTTTTTAGAACGGGTCTCCATATTGAATGGGTTACCAGTGCCATGTTTGCCGCGCCAGTAATTTAGATATCGCGTGTCCGCCCCCCACGTGAATCAGATGTTCGACTCGGACGTATGGTTGGGATTTAGGGGGCTTATTATTATTATTATTATTATTATTATTATGCTTATGTCTCGTGTTCACCGAGTGAACGTCACTATTCCTGTGATTTAAATGCATATTTTGTTTTATAAACATAATGTTTGCAAATATATTATAAGATCGACTGGACCCGTCAAGATCTGGAATAAACTGTTAGCGCCCATTCTTCAAATTCGTATTACGATCAAGAGTACCTTTATTTTTGTCTGTACGGCCATCCCCCCCGGATAATTCCAGTTGGTGGTTATGTTTGAGTCGAAACGTCTAAAACCGCATACCGTCTCGCATACTAGCCGGAAAACCAGGTACACCCTCGAAATGAAATCCCTGGGATCCCGACGTACCTGGGGCCACCCACAGTTGGTTTGTTTCACTGTAGGTGTACACGCTACCCATACTGTTCGATTCCTGCCCAAAAGAAAGGGCGCGTGCTTCTTGCCTCAATACTGATACACTGATAAAGTGCCGCAAAGGCTCACGCCTCTACGTCCCAGGGTGGAGTTACAGCCAGGCGACTCTCCGCCTCAAATGAGATCATGCGGTACCTTCTTATAATTCTGATGGTCAACACACGCTGTGGTGGTCGCACTAGCGCAACATTTCCGGCCTTCAGGGCTACGGCCCATACGAACATGATTACTGTGATTTTTCTTGTCACAGGTTACTGGGACCTAGACTTATATAGTACTTAAAGTTAAATCCAGAAATCCTAACAACCATTCGACTGGATGGAATAAAGACAAGACTTCAAAACTCTGACTTTATTTACATCGTGCTGATTGCTATTCCATGTCATTAAAAATCAAAGTATTCATTAGATAGACAAGTCATGTTCTGATTTTTAATGCTTTGTAATATAGCCGGTTCCAAAAATAACGGGTCAGTCACATAAACCAATAACGGGTCAGTCACATAAACCCGAATATCTCCCGAACTACGTATGCCATCCTAATGAAACGAAGACTGTTCAATTGAGAATTTAATTATACAGATAAAAAATAAAATAAAACTTAGTTACACCCACAATATTAATCTTAAATTAAAAAAAAACTAAAGTAGTCATATTTTTCTTAAGATTACATTTTTTTTATGATTGTTTTTTTGCTGTTTTTCATCACTTTCTTCATTTAATACTTTGTATTGCCTCCACGTGATGAAGCCTCCAGTGATGAAAAACAGCAAAAAAACAATCATAAAAAAAATGTAATCTTAAGAAAAATATGACTACTTTAGTTTTTTTTTAATTTAAGATTAATATTGTGGGTGTAACTAAGTTTTATTTTATTTTTTATCTGTATAATTAAATTCTCAATTGAACAGTCTTCGTTTCATTAGGATGGCATACGTAGTTCGGGAGATATTCGGGTTTATGTGACTGACCCGTTATTTTTGGAACCGAGTGTAGTATTGCAGTTTTATATCGCTTGTCAAGAATAAGAATTAATTGCTTTATCGACTGTCAGAGGTTTACACGTGGATTTACACGAGTTACCCATACATTTATTGTAATTCAATGCATACGCGAGAAATTGAAATAATGGTTTTAGAATTGATGTTTTCAAATAATATTTAGATATCGCACGCCCAGAACGATACTGTATTAAGTCAAAAAATCACAAAATCGACTTTTTACTATACTTGAATAGCCGAAAATTTGCCGCGTATACCAAGAAGACAGACGTATTTATATTTTTTCAAATGTGAAATAGAGAGCGTGCTAACTCTCTATTGCTGCAGACGCGCTGTCATAATCATGCCAAGAACACTAAACTATTTCTTATTGCAACTTGTCCGTCTTGGGAGCAACACGCAGACAGCTTTACGAAATAGTGTATTATTTGGATATAATGCAGTGTCGTTGAATGTAGTGTAAAAATCACGTCGTATCGTTTAGTTTTGATTCAGTGTTGGTGACTGTCTTCATATATCAAATTTGATACTAATTCGAAATAGTACTCTGTTGTTAACGAAGGTAAGTTAGATTTTTTGTATTATTACAAAATAAATCTCTGTTGTTCGAAAAAGGTGAAAATCTGTGAAATGATGCACTATTGATGGTAGATATAAATTGTGTCCTAAATTGTTATAAAATCACTTATATTAATTAATTATGCTTCGAAATATTGTTAAACTAAGAAACTATAAGAAATAGTATATTTAATATTTACATTCTTCTTTACTAACAACGATATTATAGTTTATTTTAAGATAATGCAGTATTGTTGAATTAATTAAAGTTGCAATTATTATTTGGCAGATTATGAAGGGTTGTGGTCTCCTATTGCTTAAAAGGGCAACAAAAGTAGCTACAGATGAAGGCAGACCTTCTGTTCAACAAAACAGACTGGAACAGGGAGTCGCAAGTACAACCGTTGCGGTAAAAACAACAGATGGCAGCGATAACAACATCAAATCCTATTTTATCCGATCATAGCGATGAAGCTGATTTTATTTATGATTCCGATGCAGATCCAACATTTCTGTTTCTGTTAAAAAAATATCTCAGTGATTGACTTTTTATTCCTCAAGCTCCTGGTTAGACAGCTGATCATCCACATCATCCAGATCATCTGATTAAGAATTCAGTAGACTGGGACCCTCTACAGCAAATACTTAAGTTTATTCCACTCTGACAAATGTGACCACATCTAATACTGTAGACACTGCTCCATTAGAGAATGAACCCAAATTAAGTAAAAAAAGAAAATGATACAGGAAAGGCGTTTGTTTCTTTAAAAAAATCTACAAAACTTATTTCTAAACGTCAAATACGTCCTCCTTGTGGCGACAAATGAAGGTTGAAACGCAAAACTAAAATAGACGAAATGGTGAGACAAGAAAATCTTTAAATAAGTTTTGGCAGTTATGAGATTTGGAGAATACATAATACATACACAAGAAATTATATAAATTAAATTAAACTTTAATATAGGTGCATCAGTTCTCAGGAATTACGAGCTTTAAATTCAGCTTACTATTACGAAAAAGACAATAACAATACAATAATAAGATAACTATAACTTAAAAAGTAAAGACAACTAGTACTTGTCAATGTTGAACACTGTCCAATTTTATTTTATAGAGATATTAACATGCTTTTATTATTAATATTTTTTAACAGCTTTAAAAACTACCCGGTTTAGTATTTTAAAAGAGAAAAGAAGAATATAATTTTGAAAACAAATTTTCAAAATTATAATTTTCTTTTAGATTTTAAGAATTTGTAATGTGCCCTTTTTATTATTGATACTGTTACTTTGTTGAAATTTTCTATTTTGATATGCAGCTTCAGTTTGAAATGTTTTGTTTCGCACTAGTTTGCAATTTTTATTTCTTACGTTTTAATTGACTTGAATAGTTTTAATGTTGTTTTTTGTTAATTGTATGTTTAATTAAAACATTTTTTTTATAAAATTTGGTTTTTATTTTATTTTTAACAAGGCTATTTCTTAGAACAAAAATAAAAGTTCTATATTGTATATTGTATCAAAACTAAAAATCAATAAAACAACAGTGAATTATTTCAGAATCATTCATTAAAAAGCACATAAGTCGAAATAATATTTTTTTATTTCTTTTAGTTATTCCACAATAGTGAATCAAATCAAAAAATGCATTTTTTTGCATTCACAGTATGTTTTAATCTGTCATATATTATATTGACAAGAATTAGTTTGCAAACATGCAGAATTTAAAACATATGTAATAACCTTTGTACAGAATAAAATAACGGTTTTTCGTCGATACTGAAAAATGCGCTATTTTGAGTTAGTGCAGTGTCGTTCTGGGCGTGCGATATGTAGGTATATTATTGCAGGGATTTCTTTCCTAAGATCATTCATTCGAAAGTAAATCTGTCATCTAGACTTTTAAGGCGTAGCAAGTAGCAACAGAAGAGAACTTTCATTGACACTGACTTTTAATGCTTGACAAAAACTAATCTGAGTAGATAGATCTATCTATACAAATTTTTGTTTGCCGGTGTGTGTCGGTTGTCATGATGAAAACTAATGAAAAGTATGAAATCACATTCCTCAGTAGATAGAAATCTTCTACAAAGTTGACGTCCTCAAAAACTTGATAAAGTACCTGATGGGTTTACCTCTACAGTTGAACTTTACAGGTAAACCGGAGCGTCTATGGTGCTCAACTGCGCAGGTATATCCCCTACTCAGCTCAAGCTTAACTGACGGGTGTAACAATGTAGGCAAACCTGTCAAGTACACCCTTTTTCAAATTCTTCTGAATAACACCAGCTCTAATTATGTCAGATTCGAACCGACCAAAAACCACACGCCGTCACGGGTACTAAAAGCCGAGGAACCAGGTGACGTACTTCGGGGTACCTACGGCTTGTAGATAAACCCCTCCTGTTGTCAAGTACACCTTACCGTGTAAGGTTAGATTTAAAGTGTTTGTGAAAAATTATATACGGGAGTAAATTATTTTGACTTTGACATGCCTGGCGGATCTCGGCCCCACGGTTGATCTTGGAAAGTTCGATAGGGTAATAATTTTTCATATCGCAGTAGGATTAGTAGTTAGTTAGTGGTTCAGGGTATCTTCAGTAGATGGCGGGCGTTGTAGTGCCTTTCTCTTGCAATATATATCCTTTCAACTACTTTTCCTTTCAATATTTCCATATAATTTATGTTTGGTTCACGGCTAATCTGTTTACTGTACCTGAAATAACAAGTTATTGTGGACATAGCTGGAATGCGCTCCTCATGAAATTGATAGTCACAAACAAGAGTGTAACAAATTAGCACCATCATCCAACACACAGTTTTCTTTCTATTACAAGTGTAGTTTATATAGGAGTGATTGCGTCAATCTATTGTTAGAAATATGTTTTATTTCGACATGCTTGATAGCAGACGCTCTAACACGCTTCCACGTGCAACCACGCTTCAATTATTGTATTGGGGCAATAGTAGCTGTTACTATCCATAGTTTTAGTATAATCGATACATACAAACAAGTGAGGTGACAGAGTGTCACCACCATTCGTCCTTTCAGAGATTGTCGTAAGAGGCAACTAAGGAACCAAACTCATGGACAACATCATTACACATAAATTGTCTTTGTGGTAACGGATTAAGAATACAAAGTGTCACCACCTCTATTCATTCCATGGGTGTCGTAAGAGGCGACTAAAGGAACAAAATAAGCAGCTAAAATCACTGCCAAGTGAAGGAACACTTGAAACAAACCATTTACCAACCCGTCTGGCCAGCGTAGTATAGTAGGCCAAAACCTCCTTTTAAAAGAGAGGCCTATGTCCAGCAGTGGACTGTTAAAGGCTGTTGATGATGATGATGTAAACATGAAAACAAAATATCAACTCGTTTGGTCAGAGTGGTACATAAATCAAATTACTAACCAGGACAGATTTATCAATGCAGTCTAATCCGCTGGAACTACAGACTTCTGCTAATGCTTTTATATTGTTAACACTAACAATAGAAGAAGAAAGAAGAATATTTGTAAATTTCATGGCGATAATTAGTCATAGTTACCTGTCAGGGTAACTAGAGAAAAGTAGGTTAATACTAGTACATAACATGTATGTACGACATGTACCTATTGTTTAGAAATATGTTAGGTATATGTATTCTAATATCACTATTGCGTGTTTACCCAGGGAGCCAATTAGACGACACGTTGATTGTAATATTTATTAATGACTACATTATGACTGTAAGACTCCGTATTGACTCCATCTAATTTAACTTAAACTAAAGCTTATATACAATGTAATATGTAGACAGTTTTAGGTGGGGCGCTACTCTGAAATATTATTTACTTAATTGCTTAATTGACAATATGTTGTTTGTTCTTCCTTATTTATAATATTATAATATTACTATTGTTTGGCGGCACGTACGTTAACTTCAGTAAAACAATTATTTAATCACGTAGCCGTGTAAAGATCTATACTACTATTTTGCTGTGGCTTCGCCATAATCACCTTTCATATGAACATACATAGGGCCGGTGTTGCAAAATTTGAAACTTTGTAACTTTATTCTGCTTTTGGAATCCATCTGTGTCTAAACTGGATAGTTGATACTTAAATCATTATCATCATCAACAACAATAACAACAGCCTTTAAAAAAATTTGCCACCGCAAGGACAATACTTAAATAATTAAAAAATAATTTACTATTCGCTTCCCTTACTGAGACTCGGAGACGACTGGATCTACTGACAGCAGCGTTTGTCCTTGAAATATTTTAGAAATCTAGGGAGGGTTTAAATGGTGTCTGATAATTTAACAAAAAGTTGTTTTTTTTTATATTATCCTGACAAAGTGACTATACTCTGTCTGATGGAAAGCATGAGCACAATCCAAGAGTGCTGGTCACCATCCTTATGGTGAGTACACACAATGCAGCATGGTGACCTACACCATGGCGGCCTGGTGAAATTTTGCATCAATGAGCCTCTGGTTTCGTTCTCACCAACGAAATGAAACAGCACAAATTCTATTATTTTTAGGTTGTTCTTCGATGCAGGGGTAGTACCGTCCATTCGTACTGAAATAAGCGTGGCTCTACAACCCTGATAATCGTGATAATCCTATGATTTTCGTGATTATACTTTAGTAAGCCTTTATAATATCAACAAAAAAGTGTTTTTGGGATTTTCTTAGGAAATTCCTAATAACTGCCCGGAGTTTGGAAGTTTGGCGGTGATTCACGCCCGTGCCTCGGAGAGCACGTAAAGCCGTCGGTCCCGGTTGTCATGAACATCTATGGCAATCGTTATTGGGAAGTCAGTGCCCTCAGATATACTGACAACTAGTTTCAATCTTCGAATTTCAGTTCTCCCTTAGGGTTGCGGAGGTCCGATGCCAGTCGCTCCGTGGAAAAACTGAAATTCAGGTAAAGCTGGTTGAACTAGTAGCCGACCCCAAATAAAATTGGGAATAATGGCTAGGAGGATGAAGCCTTTTTAGTATCAAAAGCTAAATTTCACACGTACCTACCAAGTAGCTGACATATATAAATTATATTAAAATAGTCAATCGTGTTCTCGTCTCACATCACTACAATGCCTCATAAATAGAACTAATCAGGCATTGTTCATTCATCAGCGTAGCGCAGAAAGTTAATTGTCTTTTGTTTAAGAGTTAACCCGCCAATGTGTTTTCTACTTTTAAGTTAGGTACATTTTTAAATTAGTAGACGTTGACAATGAAACCATTGGATGTAAAAGATTAAATAATATCCTACTCCCAAAATTCCTCATTGATTCTTACTGTAAACATAAGTGCTTGTGATTCCATCTGCCTCGAAGGATGGACTCAGCCTCATAGTACGAAGCACTCGAATCGGCATTGAGACCTCTATAAAGGTATCTTAGGCTCGGCGGCTCGCAGTCGACGGCCGAATGGTCTTCGACACCTTTGACACTTTCGAAGTCTGGTCCCCAAGTTGATTGGCGCAGCGAGTCGATTGGCATGGTTGCTGCCAAACATGAGGGGTCTCAACGACTCTTGCAAAAGACTCTACGCAAAGGTTGTGCGGTCCATGGCTCTTAATGAAGCCCCAGTATGGGTGGATACATTGACTAAAATCGCGCTACTGGGGTGACCCTAGCGAGTGCCAGCTATCAGGATCATGGATGCTTCGGAGATTTCCTGTGTCTGATCCGCAAGGAAGCAAGGCCTAAGTGCCACCAATGCGGTAACCTGACCGTGAATATAGATTTCCACACGCTGGCAGAATGTCCGACGTGAGCCTAATGGCAGCCTAGCCTAGATGGGGATTCTCTCGCTCCGCAACATGATTACTGCCTTGATACGCAGTGAGAACGCTTGGAATTCCGCTGTCTCTTTGTGTGGAGTGAGACCGGGAGGGGCTAAGAATTCTCCCGGTCCACCAGGCCCAGAAACTGGTCAGGTAGGTACCGCAGATGACTCGGGCGTGGGAGATCGCCGTCTTGCATATGCGCAAGCCAGAGGTGACCGGTGAGGCCAAAATCCCCGCGGACCGTCACCCTGTCGGGGGTTACGGCGGGGTGGTGTGTCGGTCTCGAACCGACTAAAACCACACGGTGTGACCCTCTCTGCGCCTGTGTATTGGAAGGAGTCCAGGGAGAGGATTTCCTTCTGGACTCCTCCCAGCGCCTGCCCGCACTGTTGCGGGCACCACCAAATCACCATCATCAAATTTGACTCTCTAATTGGGCAACGTCCGGTCACACGCGGACGCCGCCCCCTCGCGGTTGGCCACTACTGCGGACGGACGGGAAACCCGTCCCGCCCATCCGCGGCCACTCTCAGGGCGGCATGAGACGCAGGTATGCGCGCCTCCGCCGCCCGGGACGCCGGCGGCGGATCGGCTCCGAGTGGATGTCGTCCTCCCGGGCCTTCTCCGCCACCTCCTTCTGCAAGATTACGTCCTCGCAGAAGGTTGCGACCGCGGTAAAACAACTGTCGCTGCCGGCCATCGATCTTATGACGGCCGGCAGCGAGAGATCCCCTCCGATGACTGCAGTGAGGGCCCGGCGCTGCGTCGCCAGCAGACCGCCAGCGTGTGCTGGGCCGGGTCCTCACTGCAGTCGCAGTGGTGGCAGGCGGGACTCGGTTCCCTCCTAGCGACCGAGTGCAGGTACTTTCCGAAGCATCCGTGCCCGGAAGTACCTGCGTCACTCGAAAGGAAAGGGTCCTGTGCTGCCGCCCTGCCCACTCCGCGATGACCGGCTGGAGAGCCTCCACGGCGGCGAAACCAGCGCGCGGGGTCTCCAATCGGAACGACCATCTGAGCATGGTGGCTCGGCGAGCGGCTTTGCGCCACTCGCGTACGTCCTCGGGCGGAGGGCAAAAGGCGTTCTCCACCCGGAAGTCAGCCACTCGCCGATAGACTTCGGCGAGCACTTCCGCTTCCAAGTCCCACGGGGGTGAATGGTGAGGCCAACTGTAACCCTGCCATTAACTGGTGGTATCCGAAGGGATTTCCGCACAGACAAAACAGGTTATTTTCCAGGGTTCCCTTACATGACACATTAATGGGGTGAAGATTTAGTTTAATTATAAACTTATTAGTAATCAAAAAGAAAGAAGAAGGTTTACTCCGTTATCGTTTTTCTATAAAACCATAAAATTTTAGAGTTGTGCAATAATAAAAATAAAAAGTTATTATGCTATTTTGTTGTTAAAAAAAACCGGAATGATTGGTGACATAAACAAAAGTGCTCAGAACAATTTGCCTTTATTTAGATATTTACAGCGGACAATATATCACAGTCACGTTGCCATTAATGTGATAAGCGTTTTGGGGCCGTACAAAGTTTATCCGAATTACTAAAGGAAGAGTATTAAGGTTTATATTCAATAGTGTGACGTATTAGCGTGGTAGATTGATTGCGCCGGTGAACGAGTTCACGAGTTGTAAATAAACGTAGAAGGCAGACCCAGACGCGTGCCTCGTGGTCAGCTGTCATGCAAGATGGTGGCGTGGCGTGGCTACGAGCATGCGCAGTTGTCATGACGCTACGAATTGCGCTGCCGTAAAAGAATAATAACGGTAATAACCGTTTCTAAAACTCTTTATCAGCCTTTAAGTAATATTCCAACCCATTATTTAATGTTTTAAAGCTACAGATATTTTTTTAGTAAACAGATTCAAGTTCCATTGTCTATTATACTTATTTTTTGTTAGATAAAGAATTGAATAAACTACTTTTAGGAGCATGATCTGTGCTGGTAAACGCGAAAGAATGGGCTAGGTACCCATTCTTCCTGTAAATCTATCCATACTGTAAAGTGTGGCAAAAACAATATTTCAGTATGTACTTATCAATAAAGGTACCAGTAATTGACGAACCTTCTTACTTTTTTATTTTATTTAATATGAATCTTTGTATGTCGATCTCACAGAAACAATACTCACCCAATTGGATGATTATAAACGAAGCAATTAATTCCATAGACGTCTACGGAAATGTCAAGGATGTTCCCAGGTGGAGCAAATATTCAAAGTGTTCAAAGTAACTTTATAAGCAGGTAACGTTTAAAATAACGTGGTTATTGAACGTCGAAGTACCATCACTAGTGTCGTTAAAGCAAATATAATAACGGGGGCACGGAGTTACTGAACGATCAGTCTGTCTGTTGTGGTCGCGGTGGGTGCACGCTGTATAGAAGGCGCCTGTAGGCAGCGATCTATTTTTCTTTTTTATTTGGCTTCTAGCCATTGTATGGGTGAGTTTTTATTGTGAATATATACTTCTTTATTCATAAGGCCAGCATTTTGTGTCAAGGATTGATCGTTTTATCGAGTATTTAGACAAAGGCCGTGTACATGTATGGTGTTGTATTGTGTGAAATGTCATAGGCGCTGTTTCTAAACGTAAACAAAGTGTTATAGCAAATTGTTGGAAAGAACGGGCACAGGAAACAGTTTTGTTAATTGTCTAATATTTTTTTAATTTGTATGACTATAAAAGAGTTACGTGCTTGGAAAATTTAACATATTTTTGGTCAAATATATTTATGGTTTAACGTAAGATACTTTCTCATATAATTATGCTGTTAGTAGAAAAATGTTCAATGCCATTTTTTTTAATCAATAAGTCAGTGGGTTAGTAATATTATATTCTTCTACTTTCGCCCTTAACCAAATACAATAGAAAGTTAGCAGCTAGACATGATGTGACATATTCAGGATGTTTGTGTTTTTAAAACTGACATACAACCAGTTATTTTACATGGAGTTTTAGTTTTTACATCGTAAATATAGTTTTCATCTGTGAAACTTCAAAATAAAACATTAAGTAGGTACCTGCAGGTTTGTTTGTAAACTTGAATTCATTTTTAACAATATTTTTAGAGATTCGTTTCTCATACGCAAAAGGGTTTTATTAAAATCTATCTATACTCAATTAAAAATGTAAAGTTTGTCCTATGTTTTCGTTACTGAACGACGTCAGAACAGCTGTTACGGAACTGAAAGAAATTTGACAGAGATAGGTTTGGTACTAGAGAAGTAAATGTATATTATATTTTTAATGAAATATTAATGATCTACATACCAACTTAAAATGTTGTAATTTAGAAATAATTACATTTCTCGTTATGTATACTTTAATTACAATTTTACGTAATTAAATAACTTGAGATAAGAGCGTCATAATTACATAATCTAGGTTGAATCTAAGTGTCCTTGCTCTGCAAACTTTAAACGCAGAAATATGTTCTAGGTCAAATGCAACATTTTGAAAGTAATGGATAAGCTATGATATAGGTAGGTACAAATTTCCGCATTTATCATATGGACATTTCCGCATTTTATGACTGTATACAGTCTGTAATTAATAACTAACAACCTCCATATTTAATGCACTCAGACATAACATCAACGTCGTTCTTCCACATTCCTGAATTTATTTAGGGTGCGCGCAATGTATTTTAATGTGAAAGGTAGTGCCGGAGAGGATCTTGGGGTGGCGACGGGCACGGCATGCGTCGCCACGTTAACTCTGCTATATTTATTCTTCCCTTTATGCTACATATTTGGCATCTATTTAATGCTGGAAAATTTAATGCTATTCTTTTATACTTATTTCTAGCCCGTAGCCTCATAATGGGTAAATAGTAGTCATGTTCTTCCTGAAGTATCAGAGGATCTTTACTGTAAAATTCATCCAAATCCGTTTAGCCGTAAAAATGTAACGAACACAGACCGACATATCTGTCAGACGTGACGGGTTTTTTAATTCTCATCAATACTGATTCCCCTTATAACCCTTTTACACAATTGTGTCATATACATATACATTAATTAAATATGAATCTCGTATGGTAATAAAATGACGGTGAGAGTAAAATAAATTTAACGACTTTTCAATGATTCTTTATGATCACCATAAATATTGTTCTTCATACCGTTAGTGATAACCGTTTTGTTCTTCTATATTATTCTTCTTCGTATATCGTTATAGTTACTCAAATTATGAGACTACTCATATTTTAAGTATGTGGTTGGTGGTTGGATCATATTCTCGTAATAATGATGACCATATTAGCAAACGACATTTAATGTTAGACTGCACGGTTGGCCTAGTGGCTTAAGCGGTCGCCACGCCGCTTCCTACTACGCCACCAAGTGTCGTGGGTTCAAATCCCACGTAGGACAACACTTTGTGTGATTCACAATTTGTTGTTCTGAGTCTGGGTGTTCTTTGTGTCCGTTTCATGTATGTTTGTAAAGTCCCCCGCGACACAGGAATTTATATTCCTAATGCGGGAGTTGTCTTAAAAAAAAAAAAAAAAAAAAAAAAAAATTAAAATGAATATATGTATACTTAGCGTAGGTACATTTCTGGATTTTTTAAGAATGTTAGTCGATTACACTTCTAGCTTTTTTAAACACTGATTGCTTTAATTGCTGAGAACTCATTCGTTCTGTTTGAACATAATTTATCCAGGTACAATCTGTATACACTAATAAATAAGTTTATCAGTTTGGTGACGAACAAAAGACTGTCGCCACCCATTCGTCCCGTGAGTGTCGTTATGTCTTGTCATATAAGAGGTGTCCCCTCTACGCAGGACCTGCAAAGGGAAGGAAAACTTGACATGGACTCTATGCCAACCCGTCTGAACACCGCATACATAGACCAAAATCTTCTTTCTAAAGAGAAGCCTCCAGCAGTGAATTATTTAAGGCTGGCGGTGTCATCATCATCATAAAAAACCCATAACATCCCACTGCTGGGCTTGGGTCACCTTACAGAAGGCCATACGTCCCAACGCTGGTCAAGTGCGGGTTGGGGACGGCTGACGGTTCGTCGCTTGTCTATTTTATACGTGAAAGCGTATGAATGATGAATGATTATGATCCATACTTACTAATGTTACGCTTTTACAGCTAAACTGCTCCACTACTTTCAATTAAAGAGATACTTTGAGTCTCCAGGAAGGATATAGGCTTCTCTCTGCCACGATTACTGACATACACAGGATTCGCGAGCGAAAACTAGTGTGATTATAATTTTATTAAAAAAAATAATTTTAAAATAATAAAATAGTTTTAAAAAAATATCGTTCTTTGTATTTACAAAGAACGATATTTTTTTACTTTACACTTATCTATGTCGACATTGTTGTAGATAATAATAGAAATATACGTAGTTATCGTTCATTGATTGTAGTGTATCTGTTATCCTACGCAATGTCCTTTATAATAATGATAAACGCCTACACAACGTGACGCAGTTAAGTGCCAATTTACTACAGCCACAGAAGGTCAGGTTACGCCTGCGTACCGTACGGATATTTGACCTTTTTCGTATTCTACCGAAGTATCCGTATTCTAGAATATCTTCTTTCAATTTACCACAGTTTTATTTGATTAACATAATTTATTTTCGGTTTGCTCCTCGTAAAATTAATTTTTCAGTTTCTTTCGAAACCTTTTTACATTAATACCCTATTTAGAGTTTTGCTTCGTAAAAATGGATGAACCCAATTCTTCTTTTTTTTTTCTACGCCATAAAAGCGCATTAAGTCCGCGCATGCATGTATTTGTGCATAAAATAAATAAATAAAATAAAAGGCCACCACTTCAGCATCCATTCTCGCTAGTGTCTGTAATCAAACTGGTAAAAACCGCGTCCGCCCGTACAGGCGCGTAAACCGCCTTAGGCGATTCACACACTGGCCACGCGCCCAAGCGCGTAGACGGGGGCAGCATCACGCGCGCAGCGACGGAGGAGCAGATCTGCCTCTTCGAGCAGATTTTACTTACTTTCCATTTGGTTGTCGTCGTCTGTATTCTTTGCATTTCATATCCCAAATTGCTGGGCATTGTTCAATTTCGTATATAAATGTGTTTACTGCTGCGGCCCGCCCCGCCTACGCGCGTGTTCGGTGTGTTGGACCTGGCGTGTTTTCTATACTAATCGATGTACTTGCACTTGGAGTGGCAAATTTTAATATTGTAATATTAAAATTTGCCACTCCGCGCTACGCGACGTAGCGCGGTACAGTGTTTGAATCGCCTTACGCGCGGGGCACTGCTACGAAATCCGCTTTACCGCCACCGCCCTTCGCGGCGGTGCGCTGTGCCGTGTTAACCGCCTATCGATTTAGAATAGATCGAATCATCGCTATAGTAAACAATCGTGTTATTCATTATCGTATGTACTGTGACGATGTTTGATGTACCCAGTGACTAACCCAGTTCAAAAGCTGACTCACGCATTTTCCGAGACAAATGAATCATCACTTCATCACAATAATATGTAGTAAAGTCTGCACATTGTTTGGTCTTATTTGTTAAACTCGTTTAACTACTGAAATAAAATTCGAAATAACAAATTCTTCTCTAAAAGAAAATGAATAATTTCCAGTAAAATTTAACAAAAAAAAATCCTTCTCACAGTCTCGAAAACAAATAGATACCAACCTAATGAAAATTATTTTCCGACAGTAATTAATTTTAGTAAATACCTAAACAGAACAAGGAGAGGTTTTGCAGCGGTTGACTGTTATAGGCTGTTGATGATGATGACGTTAGAACAAAAAGTATTCGATCAAAGTAGATAAACAAATTGCCTTGTGACACGTTTAAATATAATGGGCGGCAAAACTGACATTTTGTTTTTTTAAATGATGATGCTTTATTTGACATTTTGAAGAAAAAGGAGAAATAGGTTTGTGCATCAAATGTCCAACCCATTTCACAATGTATTACTATAGTTTTAAGTTTGCGGTGGCCCGATAACGTTTACGAACCGTGCAAATGAAATCACGTGTATTGTAAGGTCAACAGAGGAATCACGTGTGAGGAAATGTAGAACACAGCTGGCCTGCGAGCTAGGTAACGAGTTCCTTTTATCGACAGATTAGAAAGTTTTTTCTTTATTTGAATTTGTGCGCAATTTAAGAGACTAATATTTTTCTTTGCGTAGAACGTGTCACATTATTTTATAAGAAACCTAATTTCTATGATAAACTTAATTAATGTATATGGTTAATGACACCAGATATTTCATATATTCCTCGTGTTTAATTATGTTTTGCACGTATTAAAATTAAAAAAGAGATAAAACACGAAACTAGTTAGGTAATTAAAAGTGGTAGAATGTTTTCGGTTAAACAGTACATTTGGTATTTCAAATAGCTCTCTGAGAACTTGTGATATTCGTGTAAATTAGAAACTAATTAATGTACATTGTACGGTTCTATTGTTGGCGCATAACGGTCTTAATTTTTTAATTTTTTGCAGTACTTTTGTTACTATTTATACATAAAATTTTTACGGATGACCTAATATGGATTGTAGGAAGTGTTTCAGGAACACCCGTATTCTATATTTTGAAGCGCAAAAGATACTTCAATGACGCTAGACTTATTATTGGGCATATACTCGTAAAATAGTTTATGGTAATATAAATTAGTCCGAACACTAAACATTTTGAGTCGTTTTATTTGAAAATGTAATAATAGATATATGGATGAAGACCAGATGTCTGATATAGATTTTATTATAGTTTTAAGTACTACTCATTGTGAAGTGCACTATTTTAAGCTAGCAGATGCTATTTAAAGTAGTTTAACCTGCATATTATATTCAACTAACTAACCCTGCAACTATTGTTCAACTAAACAAGGCATCATTGATCTGTTAAAGGGCCTTCGCAGACCACTGGCCAAACACAAAATTGTTAATCCTTTTTAAAAATCAATTGGCAGCATAAACGATTAAAAAATTATACATGTATTTCTAAAAGTTAAAACTAAACACTAGACATTCCTCAGTTATTTCAAAACTTTTAAACTGGCCTTGCAAATAGTGTAAGGCGTCTAAACGTGTGTTGCCCTCAATGCCAATTCTGATTACACTACTATTTATTTAGTCCATGACCCACTTAGTTACAATTATGCGCAAATAAATATTCACAAAGTAAGGGAACTTGTTTCTTGTTAATCTTGGAAAGTTAAAGCATAAAATTTTATTCGTTTATTTATTGTTACTTGGACAAGTATAAAAAACTTTAAAACGTTAATGTAAAAATAAAATAGTTTTAGCACCAAAAGAATCGCATCGTCAAGATCTATTAAAAGTAACACTTACATTGTCTATGCTTTGCATTAGTATTTAAAGACAGACAAGACAAAGGTATACAACTCGACCAATCTTTTGATTCAAAACAAAGAGGTCTTGTGAACTTTATGTAGAGTAAACTTAGCCATATCGGATATGTCGGGTAATGTTTAAACGTCAAGCGTGTAGATATGTCACACACAATAGGCCATTTCAAACGGGCGCCGGGCGTGCCAATTCAATAAATGAATTAAGTCCTTGTCGGCCTGGTAGAATTATTTTACTGTTCGAAATGATGAAGAATGTAGGTGCATATAGTGAGAGTAGCATACAAATACATATTATAAAATAACGAATGATACTTTCAAAATTATGTAGTCTCATAACACAAAGTCACGCCTATTTTTCAAAAGGATAAGCAGATACAATTGATCTCCACTTACCTACTATCATTTTGCTACTGAAGCGTACGTCCAGACACCTCTATTGCTTCATCCACATTGGATACCCAATCGCTGCATGGATACCCATCGGTTCTTGGTGTAATTTCATCGACAAATATTCGTCGTGGAGAATCTCCGCCAACCCTTTCAAGCACATTCGTTCTATCTATATCGCTACATATTATAAAATAAAGTACTCCGTCTACTGCTACTGCGTCTCTCTTCTGTTTGTTCACGATAAACTCGAAACCTCTGCACTGATTAAAGATAGTTCTTTATAAAAACTAGTATTTTTAAAAGTAAGATAAAACATCACATACAAATCAATACACGAAGCCTTGAAGAGTTTATTCAGCGATTATTATTCAAACAACACTCAGATGTACATCGTAATAAACCTGAGCGTAGGTTAAAATATTCTCTCATTGGTAACCTTAAGTCCTCTAGACTAGAGATTCTTACCTCCATGCTGGCCATGCTAAAATGTATTATTAATTCGAAAGTAACTATGTCTGTCTGTCTATTACGCTTTGATAACAAAACGCTGTACTGATTTCAATGACATTTGGTACGGAGATTTTACCGGGAGACGGAGTTGCGGGTAAAAACTAGTTTTTAAAACAAAGCAACCCGGAACTTTCAAACTAAAAACAGCTTGACGATTCCAAATAACATACATACACTTGTATTATTTTATTAATTTTACAACTAGGTATTTATTGAAAATCATTAAAAAATTTGTAATATGACACTACGGCACTAAGGTCAGCTAAGATTCTAACAAAGTGATGTTAGTATTTTATTCTGCTAACTAAACAAGGACATTCTCAGCTGGTTCTGTTGTTTTTCCTCTTTGTTTAAATTAAAAGTTATTTAAACGGTAGGTATACGGTTATCTACTGTCTATAAAACAAGTTCCTGAGGAAGTCTCGTGTATCATGTCAAGGGAGTTCTTAAAAAAAATAGTGTCATTTTTAAGAACTCTTGCTTTTTGTTATAAGTAACTGGTTTACAATCATTTATTTTAAACTAAATACCTTCGATCAATAATAGTACTATTTGTGATCGAAGTTAAATACCGTCAAGAATATTTTAATAGATACATGAAAACTGTATAATCAATTCGACAACCCTACTCTGAGCTTAAACATAATAAACAAAGACGAATCAAGACTATAGGCTTTGTTTCCAAGCGTATAAGGCTTAAATAGAGTTATAAAAGGCTTTTGCTCTTTGTCCTTCTTAAAACAATTTCGAAGGCGATAACCTTCAGACATAAATTCATAAACTAAAGTACGTCAAAGAATTTTCAATGACATATAATACGACTTCGCTTGTTTTTTCTTCGTTTTTTTTTTTCGTTGGAAACCATAATGCTATAAGAGGTCTGAAAAATAAAGTACGATGACCATAGACTACTACTCCTGAACTGGAGAACTTGGAGATTAGTTATAATTTATATTTCCAGAAAAAAAATTGAAGGCTAGTTTATTACTAAAACACAAAAAAGTTTAATCTCCATTTTAGGTCACTCTGATAGATAACTGTTTATAAGATAAATACTGTTATAACAATAAATATCAGTATTTTGTAAAACTTCATTACTTTTAGTGCAGTGTGAACTTCATAATTTTATTCTGAGAAAAAATCATGTTTAGAAAAGATTGTATAAACATTATAGTAAAGGACATAATTAAAGAACACTTTCTGTATAAAGGAGATAGCAAGTAATAAACTTTAACATTATGGATTTAACATTTTTTTTTAATAAAAGATGACAAGTTTTTTTTTAAAAGCGCGCGAATTTTTGGAACCAAATTTTATGAATTAATCATACAGATTATAATGTAATAAGGAAATGAGGTCAAAGTCTGATGTATGCTGCGAATATATAATTTATGAGTTCCGAGAAAAAATATCGGATCTGTTTGCAATGGTATGTTGTGAAACGAGTACTTTGTTCTTGAAGCAGTTGACTCATGCATGACTGGTAGCAAACGTCATACAACAAGAGGAATAGTGTTCAGAATGTACAGATACTTACCCATAATTATATGATACATAATAATTAATACTAGCTCAATAAGATTTTTTGATCTGAGTTTCCAGTCTTAGCCATATTAGGGATAAGCTGGAAAGATCTATGAGTGATCGAGTTTTCAATCCAACGATTTGTCCAATCAAAATGTCAAACGTTACTCAAAATTATCTTCCGTACCTACTACAGGAAGACAAGATCTCTAAGACCATGATTGCAGGATAGCTTGTATATTTAATTTTAACTGCGCCCTGCGGTGTTATCCGCTTTTGTTGTTTACAAACTTACTTTGACATGTACAGTAATTTCAGTAGGTAGTATAATTTGCTAATGTTTCTTTGTGTTTGCGTGCGTTTAAAACAAAGAAATGTTCTAACAAATGAGTAGATAAGTACGTTTTGTAATTAAAACAGTTTAACTCTTTAAACTGTAAAACTATAGCTAAATTAAACGAACAATTATTACCAATTCGTGTGCAGGAAAATGTTTATAAACTGTTCTAAATTAAGTAATAGTGCTAGTTTTGCAATGAAAACAAGTTTCACGTAAATGTAACCAGGTACAACCAAACGGAATAACTCGGAATAACGTGGTAATATTACCAGACGAACATTTTTTAAATTCAGTAGGTGTTTCAATAAGAAACCACCTTCAATGAGGTTAGCCTTAATCTACCTTTTAAGTCCACGGCTGGACATAGCCCTCTCCTTAGACATGAGGTTTAGGCCTACTATATCACGCTGGCCTGGGTTGGTCAGTGTCTAGTTTCCTACTATTTTTTTTTTTTTTTCGCGGGGAATATTTTTCGCACCATTGCAGTGAGTCCTGCCTAGTTTGCTCCCATAGTCAGTTCACGACATTCATGGGACGAATAGCGGTGATGACACTCCCTATTCTCGATCACCAGTTTAAAGCGAATCCAGTTCATCCAAAGGTAGTCTGAAAGATATTGCAGTATGCGATTGGCCCGGTTTTTGAAATTACACACATTATTTGTGCTGTACATTAAACTGGCGTACAAGTATACCTATCAATCTTGTTAGTTGTATTTCTGTAACAACTAATAGCATTAATTCTCAGAAACTTAACAAATCTCAAGGCAGATGTTGTAGTATTTAGGTACAATATTATGAAAACATTAACAATTCAACTTCTTTTCATTGTTATTTATAAATTGAAAAACGCATGGATAGTTATCACTGATAACCAAATGCTTTGAAAGGTCGATATAATCCTCACTGTCGCCTAAATGATACGGATAAAAATTATATCGATATTTTTGCGAATTATAGGTTTCCTATGTAAACAATTACATCAATATTTCGTGGTTCAAGGACTTTAAAAAAAAGAGATCTGTGGTTTGTTACGGCATTTCTTTCCAGTATGTCTTGGGAAATGCCAGGGTCGTCTATTTGAAAAGTGCGACGTGAAAAATCTGTGAGATTCACTTTTGTGATAGTTTTTTGTTTTTTCGGAAGACGGTATCCCAAGAGTGAACTTATTGGTGGAGGTGTTGCCAGCTAAATGCATACATTACAATAAGATGGCAAGGAATTGTTATTAATTTTCGAAGCAGAACAATAGGGTCTGTTTACTAGTTTTAGAAGCACTCTAAAAAAAGCCTTTTTTTGACATTAAGGCAGCCATTGCCCAATTTAGAAAATTCAATCATCAAATACGGGTGTTTTCTTTAGAATTGTTTTAGTTTAGATGTCATGTGTGTAACTGAAGGAAAATATCACTGAGTTAGGGAAAACCGATATCTGACACGTCATAAACACAACACACGTCTCTGCTGATGTACCTAATGAATAATTTCTATCATTCGTGGTTCAACGAAAACAAAGACCAAAGGAAGCAGCTGCCATTGTAACAAATATACTATTTATACCTATTATAAAAAATGTGAAAAGTAGTCTATGTTCTTCCTCAGGCTTGAACTATCTGGGTACAAAATTTCATTTAAAGCGGTGTAGTGGTTTTAAAAAACAGATGCAACGGAATGAACACAGTTGATAGGAAACTATTTATTTTAGTTACTTTATTGATACATCGCTGGCTTTCACAAGATATCGATATCTTGTGAAAGACAAGACATATTATTATAGTTACCGAAATGATAAAGATTGTATTTCTTCCAACGTAATTCCAATAAAATTAAAGATAACCTTTCTGTAGATATCTAAAGTATGAAGTCTATAAACGAATGTAGTGAACCTAAATGTATTGTGAAGGTAGGCAATATATTCAAAGTTCGACTAAGAATAGCTGTATTGATGAGAAGCTGCAGATAAAAATAGCGTGAAAACCAATCGTCTGCTTGAATTTCTATTAGTTCTTTGTCATAGTGAACACGAACTCAATATCTGCTGGTTTATGCTGAATATCCAATATATATATAATAACTGAAAAGATTGTTTGTCATAATGGGCTAGGTCTAGGCTTTTTTTTACTAAGTACCATAAGGTTTTAGAGAAAAAATGTTTAAATCCCAAAGAGATGAAGTAGAAAGAAAGAGAGAACAGATTAGCAAATAGCTATGTTTTTCACATCTACACCTACATGTACACGATTTTTGAAATTTTGAAAACCATGCTTAATATTAAATGATCTCATTGAATATTAGTATGAAGATAAGAAAGCAAAAACTAATTGATTATAATTGTTATTTTGCAGAGCGTGAAAAACCATCATCATTGTTGTTAGAGAAGCAGCGTGAGGCGCTCTTAGTAAAGAGCGTCACGGTTGCTACAGAGCAAAGCCGCGATGACGGCGTGCACGAGCGAGCAGATGCCGAGGCCGAGGCGGAGTCGGCCGCCCCCGGCGTGGGGCGCTGGGGCGCCGAGTGGCCGAGTTGACTCGCTTCGGACGCGCAGCTCCGGGCTCGGCGCCGCGACGTGACCGCTCCCCTGCCGAGCGCGCGCTGGGGCCCGCCCCGCCGCGCGCTTAGCCTGTCGCTGGCGCGACACGAGGCCCTGGTCACGCGGGCCGAGGGCATCCTGCGCCGACTGCTAGTCACCGACAACTACGACTCCGTCAGCAACTTCATCTCGCTCTACGACACCTTCCGACAGGGCGACGAGCCGCTGTACGACGTGTACGACCGATACGCGCCGCCCATCCGGGCGAAGAAACACACCTGTGTCGGCTTAGGATTCGAGTTGATTCGGCGGTGGCGCTGTCTGGAGCGGGAGTTCGAGGGGGTGACCGCGGCGACGGCGCTGCTGTCGTGCGAGGAGGCCGTGGTCGACGTGCCCGAGTATGTGTCCTGTGGTGAGGGGCCGGAGAGCGTGACCGTTGCTGAGAAGGAACACGTCATGATCGGCATTCAGATCAGTGTCGACGGAAGGCCCGGTATCATGCTTGCGGATCCCGGATACCACGTGCCGAGGATCGTTACTGTGATGGCAGATCGCGCGTACCCCCACACGGGTTAGTTGTTTTTTTTTTACAATACCCTCAATTTTTAGTGCTTAGTTGAAAAAAAAATGGTTAATTCTTTTATAGGCACACGTCTAAACATAACTGAATGATTCGACTAGAAAATCTTATAATTATTCTAATTCCCAACAGGTTGGTTCACCCAGTCCGAAGATTCAAACTGCCGCAAGGAGTACAACTACACTTTCAACGTACTGAACAGCGGCTACGTGGAGTGGCAGGAGCGTGAAACTCGCGGCACCACGCTTAAATGTCAGACTTCTTTGGTCTACGTTTCTAGGCCGTACTTGGATGGCATCAACGTCACTGAGAGAAGAAACCTCGTATACAACTTCAAGTAAGTTTTAATAGCTCATTTTGTGCGAATTCTCTATAATAATACATCTCAAATAACTTGAAACTGACGTTTTAATTTTTTGAACATTACTAAAATCTGTAAAATCTAATCTATCATTTTATAAAATGGTTTGGCGAACCAGTTGGACTCTTAGAAACAAAATATTAAGTGTAGTTTTTTTTACACTACAAGCAACATAGAACTTTACATGACGTTAGTTTCATCGATTACATCTAGCAACATGTGTCTATGTAATTGTATTAGCGTCAAGGTTCAATTAATAACTGTCAGTGAAAATAACTGTCATCTTTGCAAAAATGAAATGACGTATCGAGAGCTACGCATCATTCGTCTGTCACACGTGAATTTCGTGTTGTTACATATTCTCAGACTTATTTATTTAGATCATCGTCAAAACATTTCCGCTGATTTTATTTAATTACTAACCATTTTATCATTATAAACACAAATGACCGAGAAGAAATGACTAATTAAACGTTGTATTATTTCGGGTAGTCATTTAACGCGATAAGTTTTAAACATATAATTAAAGAATTCCCATAAACTTGCATGCCATGTTTTTCTATAGAATCTAGGCAACTAAATATACGACTTTATATATATTTATATATATATATTTAAGCCTGCCAAAGTGACTCATGGAAAGCATGAGTAGAATCCAGGAGTAGGGGTCACCATGCTTATTGTGAGGGTAGGCAATGTAGCATGGTGACCCCTACCATGGCAGCCTGGTTAGATTATTCTGCATTATTCTCCCGGCTTTCGAAGGGCGGGAGAATGATGCAGAATGATTGGGCCTCCGGTCTCACACTCACCAACGAAATACGACAGCAGGAATGCTGTCATTATTAGGATGGTCTTCTGTGTGAGGGTAGTACTGGCCGGGTCGAGCCGGCCCATTCGTGCTGAAATCAGCGTGGCTCTACTACCTGCAAAAAAGACGACTGAATGAATTCTGCTCCTGGTGGCTCCCAAAGCTGAAATGTAATCTTTATTAACCGATAAAAGAGCATAAAAAGAGTTTTAGACTGAGTCGAACCTTTTTGCGTCATTACACGTCTCATTTTACTCAATTTTTTTTAATGGATGAACCTTATCTTAAACGATTTCTCCTGGTTTGTTTACAGAAGTCTTCTCTCACGCGACCAGAAAGGGCACCTAATCGCCGGTCTCTACTTCCCAGTAGGAGCCAGCGGCAAAGACGCGCAGTTCACTGTTTTCCACGACAATGGAACTGAGAAGATCAAAACTAAATACAAGTTCAGCACTTTCGCTGATCCCGATAATGTAAGTAACTAAAGTTACCCAAGAATTCTTCTATCTACAGTCGATTTGTCCATTCAAATGTTACCAGTGGAGATAAACGTTTTCTATGACCCCGGGTCCTTCAAGCGGGGCGTGAAAATCATCTTACTAGACCGCCATAGTGTGGGTCACCGTGCTGCACTGTAGGTACGTTGTGGCAGTGAGGATGGTGGCCTCCACTTCTGGATTCTGTTCATGCTTTCCATCAGGCAGGGCAGTCATTTTGGCAGCTAATATACGACAATACATTGATAATTGTATTGTAACGAACCGTGATGCGTTGATCACGTGGAGTCTTTTGTCATTTTACTGTTAATATCTCGACGAACAAGCATACATATGTCAAGCTTTGATGTAAAAGTTTTTTTGCAATGCTGTTGTCCGACGTAGTCAACTTATGGGGTATTGGCTTCAAATTAAAAAAAATAAAAAAAATTGCCGACTTGACTGATGTTTAATAATTTTTCAATAGTGTTGTATTTTTTTGTAAATATTTGCGTATCACCGAATCTTATCAGTGTAACCCTAGTTTAAGGCTGAAGAAAACACCGGAAAAAGAAGTCTCAGATTAAAGTTGTTTTTCATCTATAAATAGCTGATAATAAGTTGTTACTACCGCGTTTATCTTTGAACTATTAATTTGGATTATTGACTTCAAAATCGTATCATCAATTTAAATGCGTTGACATCTCGTTAAAAATTGTCTTCATATCGTAATTTTCTAAACTTAGGAATCTTAACGCTTTTAATGAACAGGAAATTGAATAAAAAAAATTAAATTCGTAGGTTAAAGGGAATCTATTTTGCCTTGACATTTACCTACATTTGACCTTCATTAAATAACTATTAACTATCTTGCATTAGACGTCGCCCCCTGTCATTACGTTCGTTTCTGTGAACCTTTCATTATCTGTTTTAATATTCATCAGGCGATATACAGCTTATACCGTTTATACAGCTTATGTTAGATGTTTTATAGAAACTAGTGGTCGCTAATACTTCCTCAAACTTTTACTTTGCCAAAATTCGTACTCTTCCGTTCTTCCGTTCGCACAAATTTACAAAGGGAAAAAAGCTTTACAAAGTATTGCTTCACGTATTAACATAGGTACATGGTTGAGCTATTAAAAAGTACGTAAAATGATTTTTTGTTTAAATAGCCTGCGGTTTGGTTTATCGTATTGTTATGTCCACCCTTTTAAATGGTGTTATCCTAGTTAGGAATTTACAATTTGTCCCTCTGATAGCGGTCATCACCCTTTGATGATATTGAAAACAGTTAAATGAAATAAATTCGCTAATCTACTCCGTTAATAATATAATATTCAAAAATCGACTTTATTTCTTGTCCACAGATTCCACAATCAATAATCGAAGAAATTCAATTGTGCAACACTCAAATGAACTATAAGAGCGGCGAACTACTCTCCATCATCTGTAAACTAGCCAAGCTAATGGACAACCAGCCCTTCATTGATCAAATGCTTGAAATCAATGAAGATATTTGTCGCATGTGTCTCTGACAAAAACAAAATGGCCACCAAACCGACGACAAAATGGCGCGCTCTGAAACTGACAGTTCAAAATCCTCAAATTAATTTATTTTTCGATTAATTTGTAATTTAGTTATGTACTGACTGTTTAAAATCTTAAAATTATTATTTTTTTCAATTAATTTGTAATTTTATTACTTAGGTATGTACTATATACTTTTTTTGATAAATAATCTAATTTTTGGGTTAAAGGTTTATTTTATTATGTCGTAGTTGATAAGATTACGATCAATATAACATTTATTTGAAATTGGGTTACTTGATAGCATTATTTTAATAAACTACTCCTTGACATTCTAACTTCGGACTTTCATTTTTAGATTCCCCATTGATTTATAAACTAATTTTACAATTTTCTTATCTGATCTTCATTAAAAGATTTGAGATGTGAAAGGATTGGTAGAAAAAAATAAGGTTATGAGAATTCACAATAAAAATCATTCTAAACTAAATTAACTTCTTTATTATCACACACAAATTAAATGTTGAATCTTTATATCTAACACCAATAAGATATTTAAAATATTTTACACAGTAATTTTAAAATATCGATAACTAAAAAAAGTACGGACTATTTATTTTATGATTTAAAGAGATTTGATCGGTTTTAGCAGCAATCACGATCTTAATTTGTGCAGAATAAAATTATAAAAGATAAAATTACATATTTAATCTAAAATCTATTGCTGACTTCTAGATTCTTTACATCACTGAACTAATACTAGGGAATATCGATAATCTAGCACACATCTTAATGATAAAAGAACATAACACTATACACGTTTGTAAATTTCATATACACAGACATCGTTCCAAAAAATTCCAGCTAATTGAAGACCTGACCGATATTATGGAACTGATATTCTGCCCGGGCTGAGGTTGACCGGTATTATTTGAAGTCATCACTCCCCTCCTCCCTTGAGGGAGAGGCTACCAAATTATATTCTTCATATATACTACACTCGGTTCCAAAAATAACGGGTCAGTCACATAAACCCGAATATCTCCCGAACTACGTATGCCATCCTAATGAAACGAAGACTGTTCAATTGAGAATTTAATTATACAGATAAAAAATAAAATAAAACTTAGTTACACCCACAATATTAATCTTAAATTAAAAAAAAACTACATATTTTTCTTAAGATTACATTTTTTTTATGATTGTTTTTTTGCTGTTTTTCATCACTTTCTTCATTTAATACTTTGTATTGCCTCCACGTGATGAAGCCTCCAGTGATGAAAAACAGCAAAAAAACAATCATAAAAAAAATGTAATCTTAAGAAAAATATGACTACTTTAGTTTTTTTTTAATTTAAGATTAATATTGTGGGTGTAACTAAGTTTTATTTTATTTTTTATCTGTATAATTAAATTCTCAATTGAACAGTCTTCGTTTCATTAGGATGGAATACGTAGTTCGGGAGATATTCGGGTTTATGTGACTGACCCGTTATTTTTGGAACCGGCTATATATAAATCAAGGACCATTTTCTATATCAGTGGCGCCAAGGAATATTTTCAACTCCTTTAATTTACTTACTATTAATTCGGTTAGGGGTTCCAACACAGTTTAACTTTCCTGAGACTTTCCGGGTCGTGTGTGATCATGGATCACTGCAGTTAGTGTACAGGACTCATAAAACAAAAATCATTATTTATTAAACTGAGTTACTCACCTAAGTATTTTGACAATCTCCGACTAGTTTCGGTCTTGACTGTACGTATTGCGTAGTTGTTAAGTTTAGGTAACTTCAGATCCCTACATGGAGAAGACACTTGTGTAAGGGGCCGTCCCTTAATCACGTGAGGCTCGAAAGGTCGACAAAAATACGAAATATCGCAAGGGGTGCGGGGGTACAGTATTAGATACGTGTATTTATTTTTTCGACAAGCGCGCGAATTGTAAACTGAAAACGATGTGCAGTGTCCCCTTGACTCGCCGTTTCCAAGCTAAAATTTAAGATTTTTACTACACGTGACTTTGGTAGCCGGGGGTTGTCAAGAACATCACCACGCATCACCAGGGGGGAAGGAGGGGTTAAAAAAGGGCTAAAAAAAACATCACGTGGTTAATGGACGGCCCCAAATACACTAATTGTTGTTCTGAGGGTAGGTGTTCGTAATGTCGGTTTCATGTGTTTGTCAAGTCTTCAGAATACACTATAAAAGCTTGAGAAGTCTTTAAGAGGACCTTGTTCATAAGGCTATGCGATCTACGTTGATATCTCATGCGCTTAGTTCTAGACTGAATTTTGTTGTGTGACAAATTTTGAATTCAATAAATTTATTATGTATATTGAATAAATAATATTATATCTCTAAGTTTTTGTTAACATACATTGGTGTTTATGGGAAGGTTTTTGTTCATTCTTACTTTTCTAGAAAGAAAATTATTACTAGAATGTATGTATAGATATTATTTCCTAGACATTTTCTATTATCTAAACTGCACTACTTATATAGAGATACTTAATTAAATCCTTTCTGCCCTCAATCTGAGACCGATCTTAGAAATTAAGATATCATAAATAACCAAACATTACCAAGTTCTAATGAATATATGATATTAATTTTAGTTCAAAATAAACTCAATGCTACATAGTAATAGTAAATACGGTACCCAAAATCGTGATAGAGTAACGAGAAATATAATGGTGAATAAGTGACTTGGTGATATAAGTAGTTCGGTGATATCACCTAAAATATGTATAACTATGTTTCAGACCGCAAGTAAAACTTAAGTAAATACAGTTTATGTAGTGTATGTGTCACTAAGTTATTCATTCGCACGTTCACTGTGAATGAATGAGGTATCACTAAGTTATTCATTCACACGTTCAATATGAATGAATGAGAAGGAAGCATTGTCATCTCGAGAGTACGTGCGGTCGTGACACAGTTCAGTCGACTGTTAGCGACGATAGCGAGTGGGCGTGTGCATCTGTGAGCCGACAATATAGAAGGATATACTACAGTATACCAACAACATGCCTGCACCATGTCTATATACCGTGATATACGAAATGAACTGGCTGAGAGCAAAAGAGAAATAATATGTGCTCGCGCACTGCTCTCTCTTGCTCTACAGTAACATATGAAACGTTACTCTCTCTCTTTCTATCTTCAATATCTATATCTCCCTCTCAATGGCCGTTCGTCACATCCGATCACACTTTTCGTAATGTTCGCGTCACGCATTCCTCCTCATGTCAAGCGTGCGAAAAAACTTTTACTTCAAAAAGTAAAGCAATATGCATTTTCAAAATCGAGTTGCTACATAGACTCATTAGCGTTGTCTCTTGATCTATATTGATATTATCAGGTACTACTAATACAAATAAAAAGATATATATTTTAATGTTGGGAAGCCCATGTATGAACACTCCAGAACGGAGTTTTAATAAGAAATGCTACAAAAACGTGGAATATATGTTCCTTCCTTTTGAAAGACACAGACGACGGAGCATGTATCGGTTAATATGCTACTGCAAATGACGCAATTTCTAATACTTCTAAAGTGTTATGCGCTTTTCTTTCGCATTTACCATTACTCTTAGCATTGCTTGGAAAATCAATGCTACTCTTTCAGTAAAACTTAGTTGATTGGTGGTTGGTACTCTAACACAACACTACATCTACTTGAGAGAATGGATGACGTTCTTGAACAATATAATAGAAATACCTAACCGAGCAAAGCTCGGTCGCCCAGGTACTCTAAACATAAATATCACTAATTGACTTACACCACCAATATTGACTCTCTTATCATATATAATTTATCGGTGAATGATCAACTTATAAAAAATATTATTCCTCATATTTTGTTTTAAACTTTCATGGTCAGTAACATTTAAATATAAATCTGCGGGATTGCTACCATGTACCTTATTGTTTGTGAGTATCCGATATTTCGGCGCTGTTGCAAGCGCCATGATCACGGAGTAACTGTAATATTATTTGGAATTAACTTCTAAATATACAAGTAGTACCTATATGATATTTTTTTACTGGCTTTCTAAAGAACTGAACTTACCTACCCTTTCACGTTACAATTAAATTATGATTCAAAAAAGTTACCTTAAATACTTCTTACTGATAATAACAAATAATTAAACGAGAGTTTCAATACATTCTACTGAGACGTAGATTTCATTAATTTGAATCGAAATAGTTACGACACTTATTGCCGTTTTCACTAATATCCCCTAAATTTAAGGGTCATTGACAGAGGGTTAGGTGACCCTTAGTGATATTTTCGTACTCACCATCCTTTAGAGGACATGTTGGTGCCTAGATGTCATTAAAAATTTAGAGGCTATCTACATTAGGGGAGTCCTAGTAGGGAGAATTAAACCCTTTACCAACCCGTCTGGCCAGCATGTATAGTAGGCCAAAGAGAGAGACCTAGAGATTCCTATGTCTCATGTGGATTTTCTGCATGAACTAGCTACTATATAAATTCACACAAATAAATAAATTAAGTGTCTGTGTGTAATATCAAATCAAATAGTTTTTTACTAAATGCATATAAAAAGTATTTACGACAATTACATCACAAAGCATATTTTTTTAAATTTTCCGGCTAATTTCTGGAACGGCTGCCCCGATTTTGACGGGACCTTCACAGGTAGAATATTTAGGTAACTAGCTGAACCCCGCAGTGTTCCCGGGGTTTGTTGTTGTAACCACGGGCAACGCCGCGGGGCTAAGCTCATCTAAAAAAGTAGCTTAAGTTACTCCTTATATCATCAGCTATCTACCAGTGAAAGTCCCGTCGAAATCAGTGCAGCCCATTCAGAGATTATGCGCAACAAACAAACAGACGGACATACAAAAATTTTAAACCGTGTAAACATGCGTATGCATTTAGTAAAAAGCGGTTATTTTAATATTTATTTATATTAATATAATAATTACAAACAGACACTCCAATTTTATTTATTTGTATAGATAATAGGTAATGACATAAGGAGTAACTAAAAACTTATTTATAGCCTAGCTTTGCTCTGCGGCATTACTCGCGATTTACAGCAGTAACCGCGGGATTCAGCTAGTTATAAAGGCACACATCGGTTGAAGCAGATCGCCGACATGCTCATGCTATTTGTTTACGTTAAACAATACATCCGTATATTGTATCCTCATTTCCAGTTGCTTGTTATTCGCTCATCAAAAATGAATTTCAACTTTATTTTCACTGACAAAAGGTACAAAATTATTAACCCACTGTCACCATACGCACCGGGCACCAGGTGACACGGGAATTAAAAAAGCAAAAGTTAACAAACAATTTTAAGGAGAAATTCCGTACATATTTTGCTTCTTGAAGGCACCGGAATTCTGGTGTAATTTAATTACCAAATTAGTTCTTAGAATAAAGACACAAATTGCAGATTTTAATATTTAGTGAATGACTGACGAAGTCCGGATAGTAGTAGAACCTATTAAATCAGCAGGAGCATATATTTAATACAATGTATGCCTTTAACGGTTGCATTAAGGTTTAATTTCGAAAATTAATGCGAAAGTTTATCGTAAGGGATTTTGCAAGATAGTAAATAAATATATAAAAAAATATTTCAGACATCATACACACAACGTCATCTAGTCCTATACTAAGCAGAGCTTGTATTATCGGAACTTAACAACTGATATAGATACATAAACATACTTTACGTAAATACATACATATTACACATAGAAAAACACCCAGACTCTGAAACAAATATTTATGAATCACCAAAAAATTTGGTCTGCCCCGGGAATTGAACCTCTTGCTCAGAAGCCGCATACGCTAACCACTAGACCAACAAGGCAGTCAAAGGTAATAAAGACCTGTAATAATCCCATGATTTAGAGGATTTGATTTTTCTGATATTCCTTAACTGTTAGCTCCGGAAACAGTTCCATCATGAGAAAAAATTGTTGAAAATAAAACTAAAATATAACTTTAAAAAGCCTCAAAAACATAACTTCGTACTGCTTCTAATAAGGCCTGGGGGCGAGACCTGCTTGATTGATGAAAATCAGTTCAATTTTCTTATGGTCTTTTCATAATTTTATAGAACAATATTTTGCTAGGGACACCATTAACATAACATTTATTAAAGATTTAATTTTCCCAAGTATTTGAATGTCTTCAATGTATTTGAAGAATAAATACGCGAAAATCTGTGCCGATTTGAATATATTTTGTCAGTTTCATAAGTTACACATTTTGAAAAATTCTATGTGTTTATTTACGATCCAATGTTTTTTTTAAAAGTGTAGTGACAAAAAAATAGAACATAGTAAGAAACCTAAACAACAGAAAAAGTTTCTGTATGACAAACTGTACCGAAAATTACACAAAAAAAATAAAATTTAGATTGCTACAGCAATAGTTACAAATCACACCGAAAATGGAAACTTAAAAATAGTCTTTAAAAACACATACTTCACAAAATATTCTATCCTAACAACTAAAGCATGTTTCAAAATGTTAATTAAGAACTAGTTACACACAACTGTCGTGTTGACAGTGATAGTGGTAAAAAAAATCGGCCTAATAAGGTCCACAAGTGCTTTTTAATAAGGCCTAGTCATTAATTTATGGCAGACCTACTTATTACTCTATCAATAGCCGCCAAGTCTGTGTCAATGGAATCTTTTATATAGATATTTACCCATAGAATCTTGGATAGCATCTACAAATAGATGGCAAATCATGCTGTATGTTGATCGCGACACATCATTTTGAAACACGCCTGTAAAATATGTACTAACGGATGATAACTTAACTTCGAAAAAAAGTTTCCTTAAAAACATGAGTGGTTACAATGACAAAAAATAATAATTTAATAGCAGTTATACATCCGCTAATGTTTTTCTTAAATTGAGTCGTAATTAGTTGTAAAGAAAAAGTAAAGTTGTGTAACCGTTGGTCGTCGGCCGTCGGCACGTAGAGTGGCCGCGGGTCTGTGGGGGGTGGGGGGTGGTTTGCGAACGTTTACTCGTCCGCGGGGGGGTGGGGGGCGCTGGAGGAGGTGGAGGAGGGGTGGCGATGTTTGTGGTGTCGGTGTCGGTGTCGCTGCGGGTGGGAGCTGCTGTACACCTCACGTACGCTCGGGCTGGAAGTATATCATTAGCTTATTATTAAAGTCGATTTTGTCAGTATTGTTAATAACTTTTAAGGAGATTTTGAGAAAGACAATGCAAGAACTAGTAGGGAGGAAAACGAGGATCATCTGATGAAAAGAGACTTGTACAGCTTCAAATAAACGGCTTATTGTCATTTCTAGTTAGAACTTCACTAATAATAACTTGCAAGAATCCAGATACATTCTAAGGATTATATTTACATATTTACATTTAAAACTCGGTGAGAGTCGCCAAAATTTGGAACGACCTGCCTGGGTCTATTTTTCCTGATAAGTTGGAGCCTTTAAGAGTAGAGTGAACAGGTTTCTTTTGGATGAGCGTGTACCATCTTCGTCTTCATCTACACTTTCCACCAGGTGAGATGGAAGACAAATGCCTATTCCATTACAACAAAAACATTTTTTTTATATTATAACAATATTGTTATTATCCTTTTTATTATAGGCATATATTAAGGTTTATACAATATTTTACATAAGGATCTGTAAAAATAAAACACTATTTACACAAAAAGCGATTCTCATAAATGTAAATTACAACACAACTGTGACCTAGTGTGAGTTTCTGTCACTTAAACGGAATTTAGACGCCAAGCGTGTTCGGCGTTGCATCGGTGAACATTTCAGTGAGGAATAATCGCAACGCCAAACGAGGTCACCGACGATAGAATTGGTGTTAAACAAAATCACACTAGGCTCTCTGAATACTGTTTCAAGTTCTGTCCAGTATAAGAATCTTTTATATAACCTGATGTCAACTGTTTCAGGTTCTCATATTTTTTGCTGTAAACGGGATTATCTACCTGTGACCACGATCGGATAACCCGTTCGAAACGTCGGAAAGAAGAAGGTATCGTAACCTTTTTTTTATAATAGTTTTGGCTACAAATTTTATAATTATTATTATACTACTGTTGTAAAGATCTACTGTTTGTTACTTCTAATTTACATACACGTATGAAAAACCTAGATAAGAAGAAGTTCGTTACTGGTACATTCTCAATAAGCAATAAAACATGCCCGGCTTTGACTGTCTCGATTGTCATGGTGGAACTATATTCGTTATTATTTTACATTACTTTTTAATGGCTAAGTGTGAGCTTCTTATGACTTGATTATTTGATATCTACTTCTGAAAAAATTATTTATAAATTAATTTAAGTGGAACTGATATTACTTGTCACCCAGGTTTATATTATATGTAATTATTATAGCGACACGTCGTTACTGACGATGACTTCAGAAAATATCTAAGCGAGTTTTACTCATTTTGAAATTTAGGAGCTGAACATGTTTAAAAAGAGACGATGACGAAGTTGCGTGACTTATCTTAGTATCTATATAGGTGTGGCACTAACTGAACATGTAAGAATTTACCATTAAAATTTACAGTAACTTAGCCTCTGTAAAAATACCTAGATATACGCTTATAAACATATATACAATATACAGCATTCATGCATAAAAACTACATCTATCTACTGTCCATGCCGATAGCAAATAATAAAAACAAACTATAAAACAAGAACCATAGCCAATGTATACAGCAAAATAAATATTGAACACATATAATAATGGGTACTATTACGAGTTTAATAGTAGGAACGCCTTCTCCGCAATCTGGAATACGTTGGAAAAAAATGGAATAAATATTTTTAGTTTTTCACCATCAGTTTAAATTGTTGAGCCTTAGTAAGTATGTAGTGCTATTTATCCTTCTAAATGGTTGAGCCTTGTAAGGAAAGCTCTATTTTTAACCGGCTTCAAAAAAGGAGGAGGTTCTCAATTCGACTGTATTATTTTTTGTTTGTGTTACAACAGAACAAATTGATGTTTAAGGAGCAGGCTACAGTGTAAATAAACGACATCTAGCTTCTACTACTACGTACTATGACATTGACTAAAGTTCGTTCGTTTAGATAGTGTCGGTACACCCGCACGCGATTGTGGTTATTGATACAATAAATTTATTTAATTATTTATTAGTATGTTAAATAATCAACTTATTTGCAATGTGACTATTATCTATTAAAATAAATAACAGATATATTTCTTTTACTCGATCTTGCACTATACTTGCATGCGGGTGTACGCCGAAGGCAGCTTCTTTTACATGTGTCATAATTCCTTTGACAAAAGCCGACACGTGCGACGGCGGAGCTATCAAAGGCGTATCTAAGTGAATGGACTTTACGTACTATGACAACTAGATTGATTGCTAGGATACTTGTATACTTTTTTAATGTAAATACATACATACATAGAAAACTCCAAAATAAACATTTGAAGATTCTAGAAACGTTTCGTTTCAACTCAGGAATCGAACCCAAGATGCAGTATGTACTTTTTTAGCAGTATTGGGATGAGACTGCTGTGTGTGTGTGTAGTTGTGATTATTTGTGGGTATTACCTGGAGGAAGTGGTAAGGGGGCTGGCGATCGTCCGCAGCGGTCTCCTGGCAGCAGGTCGAGTGTTTGCGGGTGATCGACGACGGGCTGGCTCACTACTTGTACTGCAAAGTATACCATGCGAACTAACTACACGAGAAGCGGACACATTCATTTTACTAGCACAATATTTTAGGAATAGATGTCTTAAGTTCTGATATTTATTTATTGTTGTAGCATATCACGTGCCCACTCGCTAGCGTCGTTAACAGTCGACTAAACTGTATCACGACCGCATCAGAGCTGGAAATGACATAATACTTCATTCTCATTCATTCACAGATAGCACAGTGAGCGAGTGAATGAATGACTGAGTGACACAGTGACACTACAGTTGCTAATCATTAAAATTGTAAAGAGATGGCTATGTCCAGCAGTGGTCTTCTAAAGACTTATTCATGATGATATTTTATTTTCTTTGGTAAATAATTAATTTTCTTTTATAAATAATGATTAAGTTAAAAAAAAATTAAGTTAAAAAACTATAACCGGACTACACAATTATTTATATAACATTTATATATCATTAAGTACTTCACCCGGGTTATTAATATCTCATTCATTCATATACAATTAGTAGTTAAGGCGCTACGGTCGCACATACAAACATACATAGAGACCACCAAAACCCTTCCTTTTGGCTAGTTAAGGCTAGTTAAGCTTTTAGTTAGTTATTTATGTTCAAATATACTTTTAAATCACATTTCCTAGCAAGATTTTTTAACCAACATGCAAAGATATGATCTTAAATCTTATCATGAATGTACCCGCCTCTCAATAAACAAAGTAAAAATATAAATATAAATACACATATTGAGAAAAAGCTAAAATAAATAATAAAATAGGCACACATACATGCGGAATACTAAATGACACTACAAATAATTAGAACAAGTATAAAAATTATAATTTTTAGCCGACTTAAAGAAGAAGAAGGTTTGAGAACAGAATCCGACTGTTTTTAAATACTAAATTTAAAATACAGTTTGATATCTGTGACAGATGGCTACAAAACCGACGAAGTAACTTTGAACAAGCAATTTCTATTGTATCCATACTAATATAAAGTGCAATCTGTAGAAATAAATAAAATTGTAGTTTCTATATATAATTTATCAAATAAACTGTTAAACTTTCCTAAATGATATTTTTTTTAAAAACGTCTGTCAGTTTGGTCCGAATAATCTCCGCAACGGCCGGTACGATTTTGGCGGGACCTTCACAGGCAGATGGCTGGTGACATAAGGAATAACTTAGGCGATTCACACACTGGCGACGCGAACACGCGCGTATGCGCAGGCAGCCAATCCCGAATCTGCTAGCGGCACGCGCTCACGCGTCGTAGCCCGTGTTCAGTGTGTTGGACCTGGCGTGTTTTCTATACTAATCGATGTACTTGCATACAATATTAAAATCTGCCACTCCGCGTTACGCGACGGAGCGCGGTGCAGTGTGTGAATCGCCTTATGCTATTTTTTTTAGACTAGCTTAGTTCAGCCGCGTTCTTGCGCTCTGTTTGTTACGCTTTCACTGAAAAACCGCAGGATCAGTTTCAATGAAAATGCCACATACTATTTACGGTATTTATTAACCGACATACACGTGGAAACACCCCGGAAAAAGCTAGTAGCTACATTAAAAATATAAAAAATTACACCTAAAATATACCTCGTTAGTTATAAAATGAGATCAAGCTATATTTTAATGAGTGTATACAGCACGACGTCAAACAACACATATTTCAATAATAATTAACAAATGATAAATGTCACTACTACGTATTTTTTTTTCAAGTAGAATTTAGTAACTATAAGATAGTAACAATAAAAGCATGCCTTAATGCTTAAAGCACCTTTTAAATGTTAAATGTACAATCAGACCAAAAACCCAATCACCAAACTATTTAAAAAAAAAGCGACCCTGAGTGTTGAACCATAGAGATGGAGGATTCGTTTCCGACATTTTGTTTTGTGCCTGGGTGTAATGTATGATACAGATAGCAAAGGGTGGGTGTATAATACACATATGTGTGCAAAAGTGTATGTTTGTGTATTACATTATTTACGAACATTCACGATTACCTATTTACTAAAATCCTCTCCCGATTGGTTGTATGTCAATAATGGGTGAATATAAAAAATATATTATTGCTGATTATAATATATGAAATGCTAATCATAAAAAAAAAACTATAAAGTTTTTTTACAGTACACGCGACAAAATAAATATCTGGTCAGTTTCAGAAGTACATAAAACTTAGGATATTAATATTTTTAAGCAGAGCTTATATTATGGGTGATAGACAACTGATATAAATACATAATCATTTTTTGTAAATACATACATAGGTATTATAGATAGAAAACACCCAGACTCTGAAACAAATATTTGTGTATCACACAAATAATATTTGGTCCGACCCGGGAATCGAACCCGTTACCTGTTGATCAGCCGCATACGCTAACCACTAGACCAACAAGGCAGCGACCAATAGTGAACTATTATTGTAACATTCAAAATATTTCGTAATGATTTTTATATATAAAATCGATTGCAGCGTTTTATTTATGTTACATATAATATTTTATCGATTTTAGGTAGTTCAAACTATGGGATTATAAATTCTTAACTTAATGCAGAATTGTGTTAAATTTATTTGCAAATGTATGAAAGGAAAAAAAATCAAGGTAAAGAAACTTATTATTATATACACGAAGTAACACACACATGTAAACCTGACCAGCTATTTCGTTTGAAACGTGTACAAACACCAGATATACCATAAAACTGTTCTTGTATTTAATAATCTACAGAAAATTTAAAGAAAAAAGCTACACTACTTAAACAACCGCCGAACACATTTACCTCAATCAATAAAGAATGAAATCTAATGTATTAGTGATAATGTCCAAAGTTGTACTCACTTGGGTATATTGAGCGTAGTTGGTGGGGCTGGCAGGGCGAGCCTTTGTGGTTCTACGTCACGTGACGGAGCTGCTTGGATGGCGGGGCGGGAAGGACCCATTCGGAATGATCCGGCTTTCTGTTGGAACTCCCTGGAAGTATATTTACTCTAATTAGTTTTCATTTTAACTAGCTAAGACACACGGTTCATGTTGTACAACTAAGCTTAGTTACTCCCTATATCATCAGCTATCTGCCAGTGATAGTACCGTCAAAATTGGTTCAGATGTTTTAAAGATTAGCTGGAACAAACACAGACAGGCAGACAAAATTTAAAAACATAATTTTAATTACACTTAGGCCAACGAGTTTCTAGGAAATCAGCATTACAAAAAACTTTTTGCTCCGTTTTTGTAAGTAGTAAATTCGTCACTTAGTTTAAGATAATCCTAAACTTGTGTTTCTTATAATATACGCTTTCGTTCTACTACTTCGATTGTAGAATCAAGTTCCCGAGGCAAAGTAAATTCACTATTAACGAGGGCAATGTCAGAGGAAAAAACTTGCTTTATTATATTGGAATATTAACATAAGTATGCAATACGACAAAACTTTGTCATCTACATCAGAAAATTTAAGAGCTTCTTTGAGTCAGTTGCATACAAATTTTCAGATGCACAACAAATTAAATACCTGTCAAACTCTTCGGCTTCCTCTTCCTCCAAGTTGATGAACTCCTGGACTTCCTCCGCATCACCAGTGTAGTAATTCTGTTCACGTTCAATCATGTGAGCACGTTCGCCGATGTGGTGACCTGCAGAAAACCAGTGAATGAATGAGAGAATGTTTAATTTGGCTCCTAAATATTTATGGATCACTTTAGAGACTGCTTCGCGTTTTGTGACCGGAGTGTCTATAATTGCAGGGTTGTGAGCTGGCTCCAAAATGGTATTGGTGCATCATGTGCTAATAGTAACAATTTCATCCATTACACACGGGTCCTGTCGGGAAATTGGATTAATTCTGAACTTGGCAGAGCCTGTGCTGTGGTTACAAATACTACTCAGCCTATTGCAGAGCGTCAATCATGTCAGTCTTGGGCAGTCCGTATCCATGCGCTGTCACTCATTTCCTGAAGTCGTCGGTCAAATGCTTGAGGGCTACTATGGTATATTAACTAGTGTTGATTCATACCCCGACCTTCGGCTGAGCAGTCAAGTTTAGTAACTACTGACAGAACTAGTCCCTATGTCTCCGTAGAAACCTCGGTTACTTAGGTCATATTGCGAGGAGAGCAGGTGATAACCTCAAAAGATTGATGGTGACTGGCAAGACCGAAGGGAAAAGACCCAGAGGCTGTAGCCCATTGCGCTGGTCAGACCAAACCTGCTCTACTCTCAGCAGTACGATTCATGCTGATTCTGTCACTCGCAGAATACTTACAAATAGATGTCACAACTCTCAGAATTGAGGATAGCGACCAGTTCTAGTAATAACCGTTGGTCACTCCAGGTAAGTACATAGATCTGAATGCCTGTGGATTTTTGTTATGGTAATTATTGTGGTACGTCCAAAACATACAATATTTAAGTTCAACACTATTAATTTATTTTTTGGTGTGGAAATATCCGTAGAGAAGTTTCAAGCTAGATTCACACCCACTTCAACACCGAGTCATCTGAATTGGAAGTGCGTTACTCTTTATTGCTATAGTCACGCGCTTGCGGACTGATGAAAGTATATTTTTTGTAATTTAAATGATGTCCAACTCTTTTCTACTGTGAAAAACTAGAACACTAGACACGATTCATCATTATCATCAAAAGCCTATAACAGTCCACTCCTTTGAAAGGAGGTTCCGACCGAGGAGGTGACACTACACTGGACAGACGGGTTGGTATTGAGTTTGTTTGAAGTTTTCCTTCTCGCTGTCCGATCTTGTCTTGTATAGTTCTTTCACACCCATAGGCTGAATGGGCGTGGTAACATTGTTCTTAACCCATCACCTCAGGCAACTCTCAGAATTGAGTTGTTATACTCTTTTTTATGGTTTATGAGTAGATGTGTGTGTGGTGACGGATTAAGAATACAGAGTTCCATCCACCCCTATTCATCCCGCGGGTGTCGTAAAAGGAGACTAAGGGATAAACTACGGAATACAACATCAATGCATAGAGAAGGAAAACTTGAAACCAACCCTATACCAACCCGTCTGGCCAGCGTGGTATAGTAGGCCAAAACCTCCTTTCTAAGGAGAGGCCTATGTCCAGCAGTGGACTGTTAAAGGCTGTTGATGAGTAGATTTGAGCGTAGTTAGAGTTAATATAGTAGTAGATAGTTGATTACACAGTAGATAGAAGAGCTCATAGTCAAGAGGCCTTAGGTGATTGTAAACAATCACCAAGGGTAAGCAATGATGTCGCGGTCAGACCTAGATGGGTGACCGTTTGTGGCATGATATGTTATTGGGAAGTCAGTGCCCTCAAATATACTGACAACTAGTTCAATCTTCGAATTTCAGTTCTCCCTTAGGGTTGCGGAGGTCCGATGCCAGTCGCTCCGTGGAAAAACTGAAATTCAGGTAAAACCGGTTGAACTAGTAGCCGACCCCAAATAAACTTGGGAATAAAGGCTCGGAAGATGATAATGTTATGAAAGTTTCTGTGATTAAGCAGTCGGTCCCGGATATTATCATAAGATAACAGTCGTGAAGCTTAGTTGGAACGCGCCGTTTAAAAACATCCATAGGCAAGATTACGTAGCCACAGCAAGTCTTGCCAGTCCCCAACCCGCACTCGGCCAGCGTGGGGACGTATGGCCTTAACCCTCTCCTGAGAGCAGACCCGTGCCCCCCGTAGTGGGCCCTTGTGGGTTTTTGTTGTTGAGTAGATTTGAAATCTAATTAGTTAGTTAAACGGGCAGTATATTTCATCATTTCTTTCTAATATAGATAGTCCATGTGATCTATAACGACTTGATTAGAAGAATTTAAATGTTATTAGAATAGTACGAACTTCCATAATCTAAAAATAATATGTAGAAGCTATCAATTTTACCGCAATCGTAATAAAATTTATATTCCCAGACTGATTTCGTTAACTCGCCTCGTTTACATACAAAACGAGAGAGAAAGATGGTTTTGGTAAAACAATATTTACATCTAGAAGAGAAAACTATAACAAAGTATTTATCGTGGAATGTTTTAGAATTAATTCCACATCGGATGTACCCCGTATTCAATGTGACGTCAATGCATGCAATGAAATTTAAGTATTATGATAAGATTTCTTCATCGTGTTTTGCAATTATCAATCAAAAAATAGTAAGGTATCACATATTATCACACTCTCTATGCAAAGACGTATCTGTTTATAATATTAAATGTCTCATCAAATGGCTGGACGGATTTTAACCGAACTTTCCTTGGTAGATAGCTGTTGATATAAGAAGTAACGTACGCTATTTTTTTAAACTGTTTTTTTAAAAATTTTAGTGTTTTCTCGCCACAAGAAACTTACTTGTGCCTTAACGAAATATAAAAAAAAAAATTGACAAGTGCGTGCCAGGCCACCCATTGAATAGGGCTCCGTAGGCATCCATAATGGTAGGTAGATATAAATCGTGTCCAATAGACAACTGTTATGTTAACTTATTTTTGTAGGAAGTTTTCTAACCGAGTGCATTTTACAAGTTAGGCCCATATGACTCCTAACCAGGGCCGGATTTACCATAGAAGCTGAAAAAGCTGAAGCTTGGGGCGGCAGAATTAGGGGGGCGGCAAAATGGCCCAATAAAAAAATTGGTACAGAAAAAAGTAGGGTTACGGACACACAAATGTTAATATTTTTTTAAAAGTCCATACTCGCATTAGGAGTATAAATCCCATGTCGCGGGGGGCTTTACAAACATACATAAAACGAACACAGAAATAGCACAAAGCACTTAAAACACTTTTTTTTTACCGTGTGTAAGTCCCCTCGGGCCGTTACCCTACCGGTGTTTGTTACGGAGCTTTATGTGGGCATAGAACCGTCTAAAACCTCATGGTGTGCCACTCTGCACCTGAAATAGCAGGGGTCCAAGGAACCTGTTATTACGCCCATTGAACCCCTCCCAGTGCTTCCTCTCACTGAAGCGGGCGCCATTAACTGCTTTTCTCTTCATGACTACGTATGGCACACGGGGACGCCTCCTCTGAAGCCTGAAGGCCACTGAATCGGATAGAGGGGAAAACCCGTTTCGTCCATTTGTGACCACACTCAGGGCATCACGACCATGGCATAGATGATGTCTTCGCAGGAGGTTGCGACCGCGGTAACCGCGATACCCTGGGGTCACCAGAGGCGTGCCCTATTTTGGGCGGTCAGAACCACCGCCCACACCGGTGCACTGTACAGTGTCTGTACACTGTATAGATCAGACAACTCCCGTGTACAGTTGTGTCGTCGCGACATTGGCTCCACCCATATTTGGAAAAAGTTGTCTAAGTGCGGAGGCAGTGTCAACCAGCTTCGGAGCAAGCTGTCGAAGTGCTCGTCGAAGAGCCACCTACCGTTAAGGATCAGGCCCAGATATATCATATGGGCCCGGACCAGTACAAGTTGATTACCGAGTTGACCACGATGTAGGCTCCGGGAAGTGGCCTACGACGGGGCCCATGGAACAAAAGGGCCTTCGTCTTATTCAGGGCCACCAGTAAGTCCAACGCCTTAATGCGCCCAACCACCAGCCAGAGAGACTCCTGTTGTGGCTGTAGCCAGAGTGTCATCGTCGTAACAGATTACGTACAGCCCGGGGGGAGACGCCATTGAAGGGCCCAGTCGTATACCATATTCCACAGGAGTTTTCCGAGGACTGACCCCTGTGAAACACGACTAGGCCGATGTCTCAAAACAACATCTTGGCCTTCGTATATGACGGTACGCTCGTCTAAATAGTCTGCCACTAGTCGCCTCAGGTACTCGGGCTCTCCGTGATAGAGGAGTGTTTCCCTGTTGCAGCTAAATGGCAGACTATCGAATGCATTGACGATGTCCATAGACACCGCCAACAGCACGCCGCCACTAATTACTGTCTCTTCGGTCACGGCTCTCAGGCGCAATATGGCATCGACCGTCGAACGCCCTTCCCAAAATCCTAATTGGTTGTCCGACAGATTGGGCCCCACCTCGCATAGATGCCGGACGATACGGGCAGAGAGCACCCTCCCAAAAATCTTACCCAACCTATAGATCGTGACTGAATCGGCTGACCGTCCTGTCTTCTGTAGTTTGCCAGCTTTCCGCTCTTCCAGCTCTCAGGAAAGCGTCCGGACGGCATGCTAGCGTCCAACACCTCCCTGAGGTGGACCGACCTATAGACGACCGACAAATTCTGCTTAGTTTGGGACTTTATTTATTTATTATTATTAACCTCAATTCAAAATTATTTTTAAAATTTGTGTTAAATTGAGTTCAATTAAAATCAGTTAATGACGTTTATAGACTGTGCAATATTCTGATTTAGTAGTTTTGAGACCATAATTCGACATTGGTAACTGTGTACCTGGAGCTGTCTAGGTCGTGTCGGTTCCACAACCCCACAACCCGCTGCCGCCAACCAAGTACTGCCAACTCTTGGATTTATTGACGTTGACAGGTGCATGGTTAGATCATAGAGGCCTATCTGCGCGACAGGTCGGTGAAGTTTGTGGATCGGCATGGAGTGGAGAATTCTGCTCGCCGAACAGGGAGTGGCTTGTGTTATGGAAAAGATTCGTGAGCTGGGCCTAAGGGTGGCGCCTCAGAAAACTGAGGCGATTTGGTTCCATGGCCTACATAAGCGCCAAAAACCACCCAGCTCGCGCCTCCGTGTGGGTGACACTGAAGTCCAGGTGGACCAGTACATGAAGAACTTAGGCCTCATCCTGGATAGTCGATGGAGCTTCTGCCTATCAGAGTCTGCAGTCGTCAGAGATCGTACGGGGCTACCGTACTATCTCGTAGGAGGCAGCGACGATCGACATTCTGGCCAACATGGATACAATGGTCTACGACTAAATTCGTTCTGTCGGTCTTAATACCGAAGGGACAGCGCCGGATCCGTTCTGTTGGAGCCGTTGTGCCAAGCGTCGAAACTTGGATAGAGAGGACCGACTGTGTCACCTACCGATTGACTCAGATACTCACCGCACATGGTTTTTTCGGTGCGTATCTGAATAGAATCGGACGTGAGGTTAAGGCACAATGCCACCATTGCGGGTCCGACCGGGACTCCGCCCAGCACACGCTGGAGGACTGCCCTGTGTGGGAGTCCTGTGAGATCTGTGAGATCGTAATGTTCCATAAGGAGTTCGCAGAGCGGGATCGGGAAAGGGCCGATCCCACTCGAAGGAGGCGGCGAAGGAGACTCGGTAGAGGCAGCTTGTCCCCAATCATTGCCTAAGAGTCGTAGTGGCCACATCTTGGGGAAATGTGACCAATGTAAGCGACCCGAGCAGGCGATACCCTGGTGCGGCTGGGGGGTGTCGTTTGGGGCGGCGGTGTCCCGCCTTTTATTGTGTAAAACAGCGAGAGGCACGATATTGTCCTGTACCAAGGGTAATTTATTGATTACCCTGAGATGTACCCCAGTCATGGGGTAAGACAGGTGGGACTCCAGAAGTTGATGCGCTCCTGAAGCTTCTCCCGACTGCCGATGTAGGCCGGGCTTAGTGGGTAGACCGGTTCGCCGGGAGTCCCACACACGCCCTCCGTCTCCCCCACGGAGGGTATGGTGCGAAAAGCATTCCCCGCGAAACAAAAAAAAAAGGTGCATGTTTAGCAGTATCGGGCCTTACCTACCTGTCTTCCTTAGCCTACCAAACCTTATAAGTAGTGCAGTAAAAACCAAGCTTTGCTTTACTTTGTTGAAAAGTTGTAAAAGTAATCTAGTAACTAGATTATTTCCTAAAGAAAGGAATTAACTTTATTGTAAACAGTGTATCTAATTTTAGAAGTCAGTAGGGGCGGCAAAAATTTTAAAGCTTTGGGGCGGCAAATGTGTAAATCCAGCACTGCTCCTAACCTAAAATAGTTATCAAAACCGCTATAGTTTTTCTTGAAAGTTCAATTTACTCATGATTTTTTTTTTTAGAGCCAGTCGTGTAGCTTTTAGAGGGGGGGGGGGGGCTGTTTTTACAAAAAAAAATGCGCTTTAAAGTTGAATAACTCGCAAACCGATACCTGGAACACTAAAAACCGAATTAGTCGAGGGTTACCCGACCGCCTAGCGACACATTTGGCGATTAATTCTTCTTTATATAGATTGTTAATGTACCTATATTATGTATTACAATTTTACTAGCTATAATACTTGGATGACATACAGTTTCAGACTCGAGGAGAATAAACTCTCCACGAGGATTTGGTCTAAACAAACATTACATCATTCGCAGTTACGTAAGCACGTTCATTGACTTTTATATTTCATAGTTCAATAATATCGTCTGTATATTAAGAATGGATTGAGGAAAGGTGGATGTTTCTTGTCAGTTCTCCATAGGAATGACATTTAGGAACCGCGTAAATAGACTCAGTGAATGTAACGTTTCAAAAGTGTATGAATAGCCCACTTTAAATAGAAGCTATTGATTGATTGCTTGATTAGATACTTTTGGTATATTAAGTACTTTATGAACAGCGTTAGACCGTTTCTCCGCTCAAGAAACGGTATCCCATATATACATACAACGTAACAGTTAATATACTTTTTTTATGTTTATTATTGACAAGAGATTCCTTGTGTAAGAAAAATCTAAAGAAAAAGAAAGTAATTAGTAAAACAATCTTATAAAAACGAGGAGAATTTATTTCTGAGACGCAACTGATGAATAATGAGTATAGACCGGAGGTCCAATGAATCAGAAGAATCTCACAAGGCCGCCAGTTGAGCCATGCTAATTTCAGCACGAATGGGCCAATTCGACCATGGCAGTACAACCCTAACACAGAAGACCAACCAATAATGACCGTAGTCGTGTAAAAGAAATGCTTACCACCATGCAAAGTAGAGTAATCTTGACAATACTACTTTCGAAGTTTGTTCATTTGAAGACTAGACATAGCAATACGTAGGCAAACACCTACATGGTTCATGCAAAAAGTAGTGAACAAATCAAAAAACAAGGAGTTACATCATCGACCGAGTCTATTAATACAGAGATGAATGATTCAGTACAGCATTACCACAAAAATACTGTTGTACTCTTTGAAAATTGAAATTACTGGTATATTGTAATTCCCTTTAATACTATCTACACAAGTGAATAGAATTAGTCTGTTTATAATTTCAAATTAACAGCTTTTCATAGAATGAATGAATGACATGAAACTACGGGTACCTACGGTATACCTAAAAAACTTTTTATTTTTTATTTTTGGGTGTTTTGTCGTTCCGGATGATCCTTGATAATGTAAGAGGTAACTTGAGTAGAAAATAATTTAAGTTACCCCTTACATCATAATAGTGCTTACTTGTACTAAAAACATACCCTCCTTCTGACAAGCCGAGGTGAAAAATTACAACAAAAACTGGTACCCGACTCTGTCAGTATATAAAGGTGTTGCAATGAGAAAGAATAGGAAAACTTTATCTTGACACCCCGGTGCGGCCAGGGGTATCGTCTAAGGCGGGCCGGTGTTGTGCCTCTTACTGTGTAGAGCGGTGAATCATCCATGAGATCCCTCAGGTGAGGTACCTCAGTGTAAGGTACAGGGGGGATTTAAGAAGCTGATGCGTTCCTGGAGTTCCTTCCGACTGTCGAGGTAGGTCGCCGCGGGGTTAAGTAGGTAGGCCGATTACAAACTCCGGTAGTAACACACACGCCCTTCGCATACCTCACGAAGGGAATGGTACGAAAAGCATTCCACGCGAAAAAGGACCACTTTATCTAAGTTGACCCGACCAAACCCATAGGTAACGTAACCACTCTTCCCGTCGATCACCACCCGAAGTATATGCTAAGACTTCCTCCTCTCTCTAGCTCTTACGTTACTACGTATCTAATCTGTTTGTAATTCGTAAATCTTTTCTTATATCACATTGAAAACCTAAGCCCTAAGTCTAAGAAGATCTAAGTGCTTCTTGCACAGGTCACGTAGCTTACTACGTTCACTTAATATAACATCTATGAAAAAAAAACTTTTTCCATTAAAACTTTGCCTCCTTTTCGTTTCCTTAATAATCACAAAAAAATTGGTGTATGTTACAAAAAAGTTTTTTTAAACAAAAACAACTTTATAAGATTTCACGTAAGGTTTCGGTAAAATTGTTGCTAAATAAACCTGAAGTTGAAGTTATAACAGAACATTACCCCATTGTCAGAAACTGTTGCGAGTCGGGCTATTGTTGTCAAATTGGTTGCTTGGATAAGTTTAATTTGGTTAAAATTCTGAGGGGTCACATTGAGTCATCACACTAAATAAAATACTAATCTTATTTGATTAAGATAGAGTCTAAATTCATATGCAAGGAACAAATCTAACACACAATGGGCTGTTTTGCATATGACTACTAGCGCTCCAATTCTAAATTCATTGTTATAATGGCATGAGAGCAATTTTAGGTCAGAGGGATTCGTACTTGCAGGTTCAATAGCAAGTATGCGACACGACCAGATTCGAGTTATATTCTCAAATCTATCCGTAAGTGCCTGTAGGTAGGTTGGTACTTCGGTGATCCTGAATTCAAAACCAAAGGAAAGTGTGTGTTCGCTCCACGCCCTAGCAGAATACCCGTGGAGTGTTTGGAGCAGAGACACCACGTCTCATGATAGCCATTAAAGTGGGGATTCTCTCACTGACTGTAGTCATGGTCGCTCTGGGCCAAAACTGTGTAAAGTGTTGCCATTGCCACGATAAGAAGAAGAATGGTCGCTCTTATAAGCGCTGGTAGAAGCGGTTCGGTTTGACGAGGTCTATGACATACCCACATTCGGAAGGATATAATCAGTGAGACGTAGATGATTCGTTAAGGTACCAGGGATTTCTCCTCCAGGTTACACCCGGTTTCCTAGCTATTTGTATAGTTAGGTCTTCTAATAACTGCTCTATACGTTTTGATTTGTAGTTGTACCTTTGTTTGCGGTAAGCAATCAGTTCACAAAGGTAAATATTGGCAAAGACTGTGTATTTCAGGTGCCAAAATAAATAAACGGTGTGTATTTCGAGAATCAATTTCTAGGTATAATATAGAAACGACAAAAGTTATTACAATCATATTACAGTAAGTAAATATATATGTAAGAAGACTTCAAAGAAAATATCGAAAAAGTGCCATAAAAACTGAATAATTTGAAAGCTTTAGACAAAAACTAAAGAAAATCAATTTTCATACTAATTGACGAGTCAACAACGATCAGCAATATTATGAAACGAATTTCCAAGTGAACTAAATTTGAATCTAGACGGTTTAAAGAAAGGTTTTAAAGGAATGATATGACTCATAATGACATTTTCAACTATCATAAGAATTTTCTTCAGATATGTATATGGAATTACCAAGTAAAATCTTAAATATTATTTAATTTCTTGCCAAGCTCCATTCGATGTGCTAATACTATCTTTCATCTTCCTAGCCTTATTCCCAATATTACTTGGGGTCGGCTACTAGTTCAACCGGTTTTACTGGCATCGGACCTCCGCAACCCTAAGGGAGAACTGAAATTCGAAGGTTGAACTATTTATCAGTCAATTTGAGAGTACTGAATTCCCAAAACTATTGTCGTTGATTTTCATGACAACCGGGACCGACGGCTTTAAGTGCTCTCCGAGGCAAGGGCGTGAATCACCGCTAGACCTCCGGGCTGCTATTAGGAAATTCATAAGAAAAACACAAAAACACTTTTTGGGCCGACCCGGGATTTGAACCCGAGACCTCTTAGCAATCGCATACGCTATCCACTATGACTAGACCAACGAATGCTAACACTATCTAAAAAAAAATTGTGTGTATGTGACGATGGCTAATAATCATAGTTTGGAATAAATAAAAGGGTCAAGTATATCAGAGAAATTAATTTCTTTAACTTTTTACGCATGTAACTTATCCATATAGCAGTATATGGATAAGTTATGTGATAATACCTACTTGTATAGAACCTACGTTGCCATGATATTTGACATATAATATTAAGCTTGTCATTCAGTCAAATCGACCTAAAAAGCGCATATCACCAAGTTCCGATACTTCAGAAAGAAAAAATCTACACTGCTTTCGAAGCATGTGATAATCTCTATCAATTCACAAGGATACCGTTCGGCGTTACAAATGGAGTGGCGGCCTTTCAAAGGACTTTACAATTCATAATTGATACCGAAAAACTCAAAGGTACCTTCGCATATCTTGATGATGTGACCGTATGCGGTAAAGATGAGGAAAGTCATGCTGAAAATCTTCAAAAATTTATGAAGGCCGCCGAGAAATACAAACTAACTTTAAATCTGAATAAATGCACGTTTAAAACAGAAACGATTAACCTCCTCGGCTATACTATTGCACATAATGTTATCAAACCGGACAAAGCTCGGTTAGAACCCCTAATAAATCTTCCAATTCCTTCTGATACTGCTACCTTAAAACGATCACTTGGACTATTCGCCCACTATTCGAAGTGGGTTACCAATTTTTCATTGAAAATCACGCCAGGTGCGGACCTCAAGTGGGCCCATTGGAAGTACACCTTCGAAATGACAATCTCGAGCGAGTATTGTCAGTGCTCTAGAATATTCGGCCAAGGATTCGGTAGGTTGTTGCCTCCTTGTAAACAGAGTATGCCTTGCTAAAGTAACATTTTTCCGTTTTTCATAGGTGTCGTTGAGAGCCTTGATAGCATCGGCGTATTTTGTATGCGATTGTATGATATTAAATATTGATGGCGAGATATGATTTGCGAGGATTCGGTACTTAAGGGCTTCGTCCGCTGAGTTGGCTTCGAGCTCGATGAAGTTTTCGAAGGTGTACTTCCAATGGGCCCACTTGAGGTCCGCACCTGGCGTGGATGGCTCCACCTCGAAACGCTCAGGACGTAGGTACCGCGACATCGACTTTCCTTCAGTCATGGTTAGAAACGGATAGATATTAATGTTGAATAAATTGTTATATTCCATGGTTTGTCTTTCTAAGTATATAAAACAAATTTAAACTGCATAATCCTACTCAAGGCAAGCGCCTTTGCTTTTTCTGTGGCGGCAATGTCCATCAAAGAATCAAGTGTCCTGCTAACAACGCTGAATGCCAGCTGTGTTTCAAAAAAGGCCACTTCGCTAATGTTTGCCGTAGCTCAGGATCTAATCAACGTAACACCAACGCTATTGCCACTGACGAAGAATGCCTTCCGCCCCAGGCTACTGACTTCAGCGTATCGACTATTTCTGCCGCTGCTCCTGCAAGCCTGCGAAAAGCAACGATAACTATCGCCGTGAACAATTTCCGTGCAGACGCGCTCCTTGATACCGGTAGCTCAATCAGCTTCATTGATAAGAATCTCGCTCAGACTATGAACCTAAAACAAAAGCCATGCAGACAAGCAGTTATTGCTTGTATCTGGCATCTCTTAATAACGTATCTTATGTCAATGGAATATGCTATGCAACAATCGAAATGGGTGGGCACAAGTATCAACACCAGCCACTGCTCGTCGTCAGTGACCTGTGTGCTGATGTTATTATCGGGCATGACATTCTGGGAAGACACTCGTCGCTCGTTCTTCAACTTGGAGGCGAGAAACAACCCTTACAAGTTTGCAACGTCTCGGAAGCAAGTGTTCCACCAGCATCAATTTTCACCAATCTTTCACCTTATCCGAAACCTGTAGCTATTCGCTCAAGACGCCATTCTCGAGAAGATCAAGAATTTATATCTAACGAAATAAATAACCTACTAAAAGATAAAGTAATCGAACCCAGTATATCGCCATGGAGGGCACAGGTACTCGTGGCTGGCGGAGGCCATCACCGTAAACGCCTCGTCATCGACTATTCACAAACAATTAACAGATTCACAGAACTAGATGCGTACCCTCTGCCGAGCATCGACTCTATCATTAAGTACTCAAGTCGCTAAATATAACGTTTTCAGTCAATATCTAGTTTTATCATATCGTAATTTTAATGTTTAATAAAGCCAATATTCCATGGTTTGTCTTTCTAAGTATATAACAAGTTACATGCGTAAACTACCAAAGTCTACAACCAGTGCGTCCTACCCGTAATGACATACGGAGCCGAGACGTGGACACTCACTATCGGACTGGTCCATAAATTTAAAGTAGCTCAGCGTGCGATGGAGCGTGCAATGTTGGGTGTCTCTCTGTCCGATAAAATACGTAACGATGTTATTCGACAGAGAACTAGAGTTACCGACATCGCATGGAAAATCAGCACGCTGAAGTGGAAGTGGGCCGGACATGTCTCCAGACGTACTGATGGACGCTGGAGCCGAAAGGTGCTAGAGTAGAGACCGCAATTAGGCAAACGTAGTGTAGGACGCCCTGCGGCACGATGGACCGATGACTTGAGGAAGGTAGCTGGCGGCGGATGGATGCGGACTGCCCAAGACCGGGATGGTTGGCGTTCCTTGGGGGAGACCTTCGTCCAGCAGTGGACGGCGATAGGTTGACACTATACATGCGTAAAAAGTTATGTCCCCGACAAATTCCAGAGATTCATAAAATAAAGTAACTTTGGTAACTTTACCTAGATACCTGCCCTAAAGGATTTACTTTTAATAAGTTATATTATTTTGTTCTATTCTAAAAGCATTTCCCGAAGAAATAATGGCGTCAGGTAGACGGCCAGTAATAAAGGCCAAGCCTTACAACTAATGGGAAAGTTTGTGACGATTACTGTTTGTTACTCTTTCACGAAAAAAAAGCTTATATATTAGACTAACACATAGGCTACTATTAACTGCGATAACCGACATAAAGGCGGGCAGAGCCTCGGGCGGAAGCTAGTAAAGACTAAATTTCCTAGATGCTAATAACCTTTTTCAACAATCTTGGGCTAGTTTTTGGCCTTTGTAACATCTAGAAGGGACAATAGCCATTTTATTTTTAATTTTTTTTTACGCAATAAATTTTAATAAGTGTAGTATTATGAAATCAACTTTTGCATGAAATTAAAAGCTGAAACTGAGTCTGACAAAACTGTCATTTTTTTCAAATAAAATCTCATCTTTCTAACGCCATTCAGTATAATTCGATCGGACTTATAAAACGTGAAATTGCACGGTTGGCCTAGTGGTTTAAGTGGTTGACACACCGCTTTCTACTGCACCAAGTGTCGTGGATTCAAACCCCACGTGGGACAACACTTTGTGTAATTCATAAATTGTTGAGCCTGAGTGTTCTTTGTGTCCGTTTCATGTGTGTGTGTGAAGTCCACCGCGACACAGGATTACATTCCTAGTGCGGAAGTTGTCATAATATAAAAAAAAGATAAGTCCTCTATTGGAAAAATAATGGATTTCTTTATTAAACTTATTAAATGAGGTGATGCACATGAACATGGGAAAATGATGCAAAAACATCCGACCTGGCCACCATGGTATGGATTACCTTGCTGCATTGCCTTTACTCACAATGCGGATGGTGACCCCAACTCCTGAATTCTAGCAATTAAAAAATAATTAAGTTTATCACTTACCTATGGACATTTTCTTTGTGCCAGTCCTAGAGTCCTGTACTGTCTTACACGTCTCTTTTATGCCGTGAGGTCCAATTTTTGTGCTGCTGGATGAACTGTATACCTGCAAAAATATATAATTTTATTTCTCTAAAACTGAATTGGTATGGTATACAATGGCTATAAGTTCCAGAGAAGGTGACCTCTCAGTTATTTGTCATACGCTGACTGGACTTGTCTTCTTCTGGAATGATATTGCTGATACTCTAATGACCACAGTCTGTTTTATTAGCTCCCTACCAGGCATAATCACCTCGCCTTGTCGGAGGCCTAATGGTATGCTGTACAATATGCACACAAAATTTTATACAAAACAGTCCAGCCGCTTTGGAGGAGTTTTGTTAACAAACACGGTTTGGTTACAAAAGTAACGCACCATGGGACTCAACTAGTATAAAGTACAATCTTTTTCCTTTCAACAAACACATTCATTAGAGCAAAAAACACTTCTGAAAACAGGAAATAAACTCAGATAGTGTCAAGAGTCACCAATGAGTTAGACAAAAGTCAAGAGTCCGTGCATGAACGCCCCATGTACTGCTGAAAATAACCATGAATGAGAGCAAAAGATTGTCCGAGGAAAGATTTGAATGAGGATTATGTTTGGACTTACTTGGGGTTTGCCTCCAGGACCATTAGACATCACCACAGTGCTGCTGCTGAAAGAGCTTCCAGCGGCCATGTTGCCTCCTAAACCTGTAAAAAAATCAAACAAATCAATCATAGTTGCTTCAGAGGAGAATGGCAACTAACATTGCGACATAAGTTTTTTTTTTTTTCTATACAATGAAATAAAATTATAGTGTCTATATTTTATGTAATATCAAATGAACAGATTTTTTTTTAAAATGCATATCAAAGTATATATGGCACTAACATCAAAAAGCCAATATTAAAAAGAAGATCTGTCTGTCTGTTTGTTCCGGCTCATCATCATCAACAGCCTTTAACAGTCCACTGCTGGATATAGGCCTCTCCTTGAAAAGGAGGTATTGGCCTACTGTACCACGCTGGCCAGACGGTTTGGTTTCAAGTTTTCCTTCTCTTTGCATTGATTAGTCTTGCGTAGTTTATCCCTAAGTCGCCTTTTACGACACCCGCGGGATGAATAGGGGTGGTGACACTCTGTATTCTTAATCCGTCACCACTTATTCCGGCTAATCTCTGGAATTTCTAGACCAATTATAACAGGACTTTCTCTTTCAGAAAGCTGATGACCCAAGGAGTAACGGGTTATTTTTTTTATAGACTAGTTTACAACAGCGACCGCAGATAGCACCGCGGGATTCAACTACAGCAACTGATATTTTAGGGTGGTTCAACTACCACCGTCCATACACATTGATTAATTTTTATCGTTATGCGAGTCAATACTCTAAAAACTTTATTTATATCTGGAAACCAGAAACTGAATCTACTTCAATAATTATTTAGTACAGGATGTGGCATTGTGGTCAAAGCTGTTGCAAAAATTTTTCATTGAATAGTAAATTATAATGTTTTATCACACGTCAACAGTATCCTCACAATATACTATTATTTGATAAGAATACTAGTAACTTTAGTAATATGTTAATCATCATTAGAAGTCCTTAGTACGTAAATTAAACTCTACAGAGGAATATACAAACACACATAGTCCGTCAAAAATAACAAAAGTTTTTTTTGGTGAGCGGTCACTTGTGGTTAGCCCCTAGTTTATGCAAATTGTACCATCAGCCTAACGTCACAGTGTTTAATGCAGTTAAGTCATACAGGTAGTATATACCTATTATAATTATGAACTCTATGTCACCTCTTCAAGATATAATATTATTCGTTGCTCCCTGCAGTGTTAGCTATGGTTGTAATTCTAACTTTGAGTCAATAACTGCAGGTAAAAAGGAAGGGTGCAGCTAGTCTTAAATAAAAATAGCCTAACTTAGTCCTTATATCATCAGCTCTGTGACAGAAAAATCGGTTCAGCTGTTCCAGAAATTACCCGGACAAATTTTTTTAATAATCCTTTTTCTATGAAGTACCATATATTCATTCATAATAAGCATTTTTACTATTTAATTGATATTAAAAACATACACTGCCTATTGATGTAAGTACTGTTTTCAAGTTTTTTTTAATAAACAGACACTTCATTTCATTTATTTGTATATCTATATTGCACGAAACTACCGCAAACCCTAAATTAACTTGTCAGCATAGTTAGCTGAAACCTCCTTTCGAAGGCTTATGTACAGCAACAGACTAATAAGTTCTGCCTTGAGACATATATTACTTACCACCAGTAAAAAGCCTATTCAATGAAGGCATCTGGGGCATGAACGGCATTAATGCATTACCACGTTGTGGGCCCATAATTGAAAGTGGACTATCGCCACCGAGCATGGCGAATGGATCCGAGAACAAGGAATTCATCATGTTATTCATCTGACGCATGTGCCTCATGTGAGATCTACAAAAACAAAACAGTAGATGTTAGGTACCTTACAAATCATTCTTCCCATAGAGCTGTAGAGTATTCTAGAATAGAAATTGTTAAGTTTTAAGACTGTAAATAGTATTTCTTGCAAAACAATATATTTAATGAAGATTTTACAAAGATTTCAATAAAACTTACCCGAAGAACGGATCATCCTCCACGTCGCCCATCAAAGATCCGAAAAGAGACATGTTTCTCTTTTGAGCGAAAGAAAGGATTAATTACTTTATTTGAATTGATTAGCTGTTGAAGTCAAAACAATCTAAGAGCTTCTCACGTTCTGATATGGAATAATGCTGCAAAGCAATTAACTCTAGCACAATCGCGAGCTCTCGAGAAAATTTCCAAAACCTCTATGTTTATTTGGCATAGAGTATAGATTATAAATTTCAAGTAGTGGTGCAACACTGCCTACAATCGACTTAAAATTACAGATCTTACTAATCAACTAAGTATTGATTGATTGTAAAAAACATAATTATTGGTTCATTTCACGTTAAGCAACCTAAAAAAAAGAGGTCGTCAATTTTGTTTATCTTCTCGTCGATTATACTTCTAGTAGACGCAGAGATGTGCAACGTGAGTACTGTGACTATTAGAATGTGTAATATTAAATATTCTGCATACATCATTGCAGTTGACGCAACTATAGTCGTCACAAAATAAGAAGCCCGGTTTGACATTTGTCATCGTGGCGTAACTAATACGATTAATTCGTGTTTTTGAGTGCAATTTTTCAATATCAAGTTAAACTTGATGCTTATTTATGATACGCGTTGTGATAGTGTATGGGTAACATAGTAATTAAATAGGATTATGAATTTGATTTTTCAATTTCTTACATGCGGCATGTCAAACGACAAATGTCAAAACGGGCTTCTTATTTTGTGACGACTATAGTAATTGTTCACTGTCAACGTTAATCTTCTAGAATGGTATCGAAAAATCGTGGGTGATCGTTTTTTTCTATTTTCCGAAGACGGTTCCCAATTCATTTCAACGAAGAAGAAGAAAATCTATATATTTTCCGAATATAAAGAAATAAACTAAAAAGTGTTGTATTTTGTCATGTAGAACGTACTTGTGGTGCCATGAACTCCATTATATCGTATGATTGTACTAATTCTTTACAAAATAAATTTTAAAAAGTTCATTACTCAGCAAAAAAGAAGTATAACTATTAAAGATTTCATCTTTTATGGCTGTCCGCTTGACATGAAACACTAAATTACAAAATAACTTTATTAAAATTATATATGTATATTTGATCAAGATCATCAATCCTTTACACACAACTATAAAACGATATATTTAAATTTGACTTGTACTTGTATTTACACTTGAAAGTGTAAAATTCTGATTAAATTTAATTCGACTTACATCACATCTAATTCTCTTCATTATCGTCGCAGTCCACAGCTGAACCTTGACTTCTCGCATCCAGTCCAACTTATTTTGATTCTCATCTACATATATTATTACAAGTAAGAGTTAGAGCTTCTTCTTAAGGTACTTAAATAAATGTAAAGGCATAAAAGTAATGTTTAAAGGCTTTATTTCGTATTTCGGTGTACCGCTTTTTTTGTCACGTATTTGTGACGTTGGCGTACAGGGACAGTTTTCGCTTGTCACATATATGTGACCCTGGCGGTCAAAAGGTTAATAACAAATGAAAATACTCTATAGGTACTGCACTAGCAGTTTCCTATACATGATGTGGAAAAGTCACTAATTTGATAAAAGAAACTAAACCTGTCTATACCTTGTCCATTCGTTTAATATCTTTTTGACAGGTCACGCCTATAAATTACCGGTTTTTTTTTCGTAATAATGTACTACAGTAATGTCGTACTTTATAGACGGGTAGGGAAGTGGGCAGTGTGCATAGCTAAAAACAACATATAAAACAGTTCTTGAAATATGATAAATCGATTAAACGATTAAAATAATCTATCATATTGTTATGGTCAAGATAATTTGACTTCATGCAAGTATTGTTTCTGTAAATTTAATAAAATAAAAAGGAAATTAAAATAGTATGACTTCAAGATTGATTATTTGCAAGGAATTAAGTCGAAATTTTGGAATTTTAGTTCAAACTCTGTGCATTAATTAATTTATTTTGGACCACCGTCTTAAAATGTAACTATGCAGGTGTTAGTAAAATTTAACTTTGAAACGCGTGGAAACGTTTAAATAGAGAGTTATGAGAAAATACATTTGAAAAATCACGTAATACTTACTAAACCGACCTTCAAATGACTGTGTTAGGAAGTTTTCTTTGTTCTGGGCCAATTATGTATCTTAATAGTGCACATTTTATTTATTTACAATACTGACAAAGAATATTATATCGATTGATTTTGATTTCAAATCGAATCGGTGACGTGTGAGGGCGTCACTAATTTCGAAATTTGTTGAACTGTCAAAAAGATAATAAAGGAATGGACAGAGTATAAGTGTCTAACACTGATGTTACTACGAGTCGTTAGGGGTCCACAGTTCAGGATAAAAATGTCTAAAGTTAAATTATATCGGAATAAAATCGTAATTGATAGTCAGTATTTTTTAATTTATAATTTCTATAAATAACTAATTATAAAATGGCTGTCAAATGTAGCCAATTAATCGTCACCGGCTTTAACAGGCCACAGGCAAGTTTCTCCTTAGCAACTAGATTTTTACTAAAATTATATTAAACTAGCTTTCGCCCGTGGCTCCGCCTGTGTGAATTTCGATTATTGCAGTAAAAAGTAGCCTATGTGTTATTCTGATATTTAAGCTATATTACTGTAGTTTCATCCAAATCCGTTCAGTACTTTTTTGCGTAAAAGAGCAACAAACAAATACATACCTACATATAAACTTTTGAGTTTACAATATTAATGATAGTCAGTTATATTTAAACAAATGTGAATAAAGGTTTTTTCCCATATCTATTTTAAAACATTTATTTGACATACGGGCATATATTTTACATGGCGGAAATTTTAGGACACATTTTCAGCCTGAATCTGAATTGATTTCATGCGATGCGAAGTCCTCACGACTACAGCCTATTGGAATTTTAAAAAAATAAACCTTAGAAATTATTACATTTTTTATTTGCACAAATCAAGAACTAAACAAAACATTACGAATATAAACATTATATACTTCATTCTTGTACATTAACATACATTTTTCACAAATCTTTAAATTAAACATAGACCAAACTCTTTACTTTGTTCTTAAACGATAGCCAACCGAATAAGGTACAGCACTATTATTGCCATGAAAACTCCATTTTGCTGATGTAGGATAGGCTGAGAAAACTTGATCTTGAAGACCGTTACGTAACTTAACATTTTTTTCTGCAGCCTGCTGTAATTAAACAAAAACATTAAGTAAGTACCATGATGACTTCCTAATAAGTAAATAATAAATTCATCCTTACCTTTGCATTTTGGTTTGGGTACTTAGCATTTACAGGTGCAACCTCATCATTGGCTGCAGAATCTCCATTAAACTTCTCAATAGGTGCTTGTAGCGCGTACTCTGCAGGGGCGATACGAGGATCTGAATGTGTGACATTTCGAGCATTTGGTTTTATATTCTGCTGCGTGTACGAATGCGAGCCTTTATATTGATTGTAGATAACCTGTTGCTGACTCCTACTTGGTGTTCTGCCAATAGGTTTATTCCCCACCAGTGATGTTTTACTAACAGTCTGCTTCACATGGCTGTATTTAGAGGTATTATCAGCAGTTTGATACTGTCTTTCAACAGGTTGGCCAATAGTATTATACTCATAAAACTTAGGTGGTTTAGAATGATGGAAATGATGAGAGTGTAATAAATTCCTTGATGTATCGGCAGGAAGAATGGGGTCTTTGTACATTTCAGGTGCAGCTGGTGGAGACTTATATGAAACAGTTGGCTGCTGTTTAGCATTAGGGTCTTCGGATCCTTCGTATACCGTTGGAAGAGGTTGATTACTTATTACTGCTCCAGTATTTGGATCTATCATTTGCTGTTGTGGTGACCGATACAGCCGCTGTGGAATCTGATCGTTTTGTTGGGAGTATATTTGTTGCTGCATTTGTTTATTATCACTTTCGGGGATGTTTTGTCCCGTTTCCTCGATTCTTGGCTGGTTTGGCTGATTGATTCTTGCAGACGCTGCATGTGCAGCATTAATAACTGGCTGCATGTGTGGCGATGCATTTCCCTTGTTATCCATAACTTTGTTAAGGCCTCTAGAATTGCTCATCATCAATTTCTCCATCGTATCCATTGCAGTTTTTTGCTGATTAGCAGGGTTCATCTGAATGGCTATAGCCATAGGATCAAATCCTAGATCTCCTTTCATTACACCAGGAAACATTTCGTTAAATTTGGATAAACCAGCACTATGCTGACCATAAGCAGCATGGTTCTCCAAGTGTTTTGCATTCATGTTTCCAGTTGGTCTTGCTCCTGCAATCATTTGATTCATATTTCCATGCATTTGATTACTGTGTGCATTTTCGGCTGCTCCAGGGAATGTGTTCTGTTGTGGCATATTATGAGTATGCTGCATTTCAGGATGCCCTTGTTGCATATAACCAGCAAAATTTTGCGTCTGGCCAGAATTATATTGCCCTTGAGTATTATCGCCAGATTGTGGCAAATTATTGGGAACATTAGTTTGGGGGTTCCCTATATTTGGAATTTTATTCGGTCTTGCATGACTACTAGTCATCATTTTCATTATGTGTTGGCCCATATCACCCATAACTCCTCCAGAACGATCTCTGTCGTGATTCATATGTCTCATTTGACCCATCCCTTGCCCCATCTGGTTCATTCCTTGTCCCATGTGACCCATTCCTTGCTCCTGACCCATATGACCCATTCCTTGCTCCTGACCCATATGACCCATAGCTTGCTCCTGCCCCATATGACCCATTCCTTGCCCCTGCCCCATATGACCCATACCTTGTTCCTGTCCCATTTGGCCCATTCCTTGATCTTGTCCTTGTCCCATAGAATCCACAGCATACCCCATGTGACCCATTCCGTGACCCATATGACCATGTTCCATTCCTTGCCCCATTTGACCCATACCTTGTGGGTTTTGATTGTTCATTGCCAAATTTCCAAAATGAAGATGAGGCCCATGTGCATGACCACAGTGCGTATTCGGATTTCCCAATGGCACCGCTGGCATTGCATTTTGGCCCATATTCCCCTGATTTGAGTTATTTGTTGCTGGCAGCCCCATCTGGGCACCCATAGGACTATTCATTATTGTGTTATCCGGATTGATCGATTTCAAATCTTGGTAAACCTCTTGGACCGCAGGTTGCATCAGATTACTATTTAAATAGTTGTAGGTATCGCTGTATAATTTCGGTGGATTACAGTGTCCCATGCACCTTTGGCCACCATATGGTTCACCAGCGCAAGGTGAATTATAGCCTTGATTTTGAGCATAGCCACAATGAGGCATATTATATCCACCTTGATGTCCTGTCATTTGACCTGGATTATAATTTGGTTGACCGGAATTGGAAAAAAGTTTTCCCATACAGCCACTAAAAAAAGATTTAAGAACTATATTATTTTACTGTAAGTTCTATTTTATTAATTGCAATCATCAAGGTCATCATCATTCTATTTTATTAATGGTTCGTGTGGTGACGGATTAAGAATACGGAGTGTCACTACTCCTATTCAACCCACGGTTGTCGTAAAAGGCGACTAAGGGATAAACTACGCAAGACAACATCAATGTAAAGAGAAGGAAAACTTGAAACCAACCGTATACCAAAACCTATGTCCAGCAGTGGTCTGTTAAAGGCTGTTGATGATGATAATCAAGGTAATTTATAAATGTGTTACACTACTGGTTCCTAGCCTTTTCTTTAGATCGTATCGGAGCAGAAAACAGCTTAAACTGTGAATATAGTTTTTGAGAAACCACTTGTTCCAAATTGAGCATTTTGGCATATTATACTGATATTGACAACATAGTTGATGTTCACAACTATTCTTCGAAGAGAAACAAATTTTGTGGTAAAAACCTAATCGTTACATTCATTTAAACCTAGATTCTATTTCAGGTAGGACAGGAGCCTTGGAAGGGATGTCCTGGCTTTTCGTGATGTAATTCAAATTTAATATTATTCAATACTCTACAGTTTTTGACTGAAAACTTAGATGCCTCTACTAGAAAGATCAAATCTTAAATTCAAAGCTTCATGGAACATCGCCGGGGCCAAAATTATTTATATTATTCACTATAATTGAAAATCATGATGTACATATTAGATCAGCAAGTACTCACCAGTTCGCGCTTTGTAATTGATTTACCACACTCCCTAACTCGTTTAATATTCTTTGCTTATCAAGAGCCATATCCTAAAGTTTGTAAAAACAACAAATTTGTACGAAACTTTAAATTTTAACACTATAAATTGTTCAACAAACTTAAATTTTGGATATTTGATAATTTTCTATTACATAAGAATTTTGTAATGTCACGATGTGTTTTGTTTCTCTAAATTATATTTTTTCAGAATTTTAAATCATGATATTTGTTCGAATATAAGGTGCAAGAAAATGAGGTTTTAATTAGGTTTTAATGCAACGAAATTATATGTTATTCACGTGTGTTACTTCAATCTTCTGCTTAATTCACATTCGGACTTCGTCAAACTGCCTGATGCTATGACTGCAGCAGAGAATATATACTCTTTTTATTGATATTATTTATTTTATAAATCATGCACATTTGGTGCATTGGCGGACTTATTCTACGGCATTCCCTTCCAATCTACCAAGTCTCATCATCATCATCATCATCAGCCTATCGCAGTCCACTGCTGGACATAGGCCTCTCCAATTGCACGCCACTCAGTTCGATCCTCGGCGACTCGCATCCAGCTCCTGCCAGCCGTCTTGCGCAAATCATCACTCCACCTGGCCTGTGGACGTCCTACACTACGTTTGCCGAGACGCGGTCTCCACTCTAGAACACGTTTACCCCAACGGTTGTCGGTCCTGCGGCTAATATGGCCAGCCCATTGCCACTTCAGCTTGCTAATCCTGTGGGCTATGTCGATCACTTTAGTTCTCTGTCCAAGTCTCTGTACCAAGTCTATATTGTGTTAATTTTATGACTACATTTTTCAAGGTAGTAGAGAGATGCTGATTTCAACACAAATGTACTGGCTCATTTAGAAGATCAACCCAAAATGACACTATCCGTTCTGTCTTATATCGCACTTACGAAGTATGAGATCGGAGGTCCAAAAATACAGAAGCGTCACACTAGCAAATCATAGTTTATCCTTACTCTAGTCTTGGATTCTACTCGCGCTTTCCATCAGGCAGAGTAGAGTCACATTGGTAGGCTTATTTATAAAAAAAACGCGGTGAGGCACTCTTGGTTACCTGTACACTGGGTAGAAGACAATCTTCTATATATTTAGTATCGCCACTCCTATTCACTCCGTTTCGTGTCCTGGTGTCGAAAGAAGAAAGGAAGTAAGCTAAGCAATAAATGAAAATGAAAAATATTTTATTAATATAGCTATTGGTCTACATAACTAACAAAGTTACTGGGGCCTTCTTTTAGGTTAGTAAATACTTGTTTCAGAAGACCCCGCTCTTTTATATTTATTTTTAGTGTAACTGCGTCGTTGGTCTAGTGGTTAGCGTATGCGACTGCTAATCAAGAGGAGACCTCTTCAGATGGTCCTGCTAATCAAGAGGGTTCAAATCCCGGGTCGGGCCAAAAAGTGATTTTGGGATTTTCTTAGGAAATTCCTAATAGCTGCCCGGAGTTTGGAAGTTTGGTGGTGGTGGTGATTCACGCCCGTGCCTCGGAGAGCACGTAAAGCCGTCATGCCGGTTGTCATGAATATCTATGGCAATCGTTATTGGAAAGTCAGTGCCCTCAAATATACTGACAACTAATTCAACCTTCGAATTTTAAGTTCTCCCTTAGGGTTGCGGAGGTCCGATGCCAGTCGCTCCGTGGAAAAGCTGAACAGGTAAAACCGGTTGAATTAGTAATCGACCCCAAATAAACTTGGGAATAAGGCTAAAGAAATTGTCATGTGTATTATGACAAATTATTACAAATATACATATTCTATCACACAACATACTAGATATGGTAAATGGTCCAACATATTGGAAATGGTTAACATAATATAATATATTAAATACAACAATAATGTTTTAGTTTTATTATTCCTCATTTACATAGCTTTTTTACAGGTCAGGTGGAGTGATGATGATGAGACGGCTGGCAGGAGCTGGATGCGAGTAGCCGAGGATCGAACTAAATGGCATGCAATTGGAGAGACCTATGTCCAGCACTGGACTGCGATAGGCTGATGATGATGATGATGACATAGTTTTTCAGTGCCTCAGTTTAGGAGTGTAGTGTGCTTCTGAGCATGATAACAGCACTGCAAAAAGAAGGAATTATCATCATAAACAGCCGACTTCGTGAACTGTCCTTTCTTTGTTCATGCAGTGCTACTCTGGAATGCACTTCCGCTCGAAGTCAGGATGTCCAGCAACCGCTTTATAAAACAGTGTATATTTTGTAGATCGATTTGTCGGGAAACTCTATTGGAAAATATGAAAAGGAAAAAAACATTATAAGTAGAGTATTATAAGTAGAATGTGATAAAATAGTAATCCATCAAAAAATTACATCCTAGAAAATAAATACGTAATAGAAGACTTAAAATGCTATAATAATTGAAACAGTATTAATGTATCGGTCATGATAACTGCATAACATTCGAAAAGAGTTTTTTTTTTGTAGTCCAGCTCCAGTGTTAACAGAGTGAGTGAGAGAACAGAGCACCTGTGTTTGCGATTTACGCACTCACATGTGCATTATGAAATCTCACTATATGTAATACTGAGCGGTTTTTGATGTATAAAAGAAATAATATGGTTCAAAATCCATATTGCTAAATTATTTTTAAAGAATTCTTGGCTTCGATTTATTTCTCGACTTTAAAATTGATATTGTTTTGAATGATTTAACCTTTTCTATCTTCAAATCGCAGAGCACATGCAGTTACGAAATTATATACTGATAGACTTTTATATATATTAGTTCAATTTATTACTCAAATGTTTTTAGAATATTTTATTATATCGAAATCACAGTTTATATGACACTTAGTTTTACTTCACAAAACCGCGCGAACTATGTTGTTTTTTTTTTTCACAAGTCAGACACCTATTGTCACTGTCTATGTATATATTTTTTTTTAAAGGAGTTTCTATTTCTATTAACTCCTAACACTTTCCCTAAACATTTACATAGTACACAATCCTAGCGCCTGGCGTAGAACTGCATACGACGGACGAGGTAGTGCTTTGGTGAGGATGTCTGCGACTTGATCCTTTGTTCCGATCCTTACAACGTTGCAGATTCCCTCAGTTACCAATTCTCTGACGTAGAAATGTCTGAGCCGGATATGCTTCGTTCTCTTGTGAAACTCGGGGTTGTGAGCAAGACGAACAGCAGCTTCATTGTCCACATGCAGAACAGGTACGTCCGCAATTGTAGTCAATGCCTGATAAATTCTTGCAAGCCACAATAGTTCTCTGCCGGCTTCACTGGCTGCCACAATTTCAGCTTCTGTAGTGGAGATAGCGACCGATGTTTGTCGCTGGCTGATCCATGAAACTGTGCCTCCAGAATAGCGACAGATCACTCCCGTCGTGGAACGTCCAGTTTCTGGATCACCTCCGTGGTCGGCGTCACTAAATCCTTCTAGGATTCCAGGTTTGAGACCAGCTTTATAGGAGATCCCATGCGAAATGGTACCTTTGATGTAGCGCAAGATACGTTTTACCTTGAGCCAATCTGTCTTTGTAGGTTTCTCCAACTTTCTTGAGACAACTCCGATGGCATATGCAATGTCGGGTCGTGTACCAACCATTAAGTATGCCAGAGCACCAACAGCTTCTCTATATGGGAAAGAGGAATCTTCCGTTTCTTCTTTCCCTTCTTGAAGAGTCTCTCTCTCAATCGGTGTAGAAACGGGATTGCAGTCACTCATTCGAAAGCGGTCTAATACCTTTTTCGCGTATGCCTCTTGGTTGATGAAGATGGAGCCATCCTTTCCTCGATGGATTTGAAGACCAAGATAATATGTCAATGGTTTCGTCGTTATGCGCAGTTTCTTCTTCAAATCTTCCAAGAAGGCGTTAGCCGTGTCTTCGTCAGTGGCAGCTACTAATCCGTCATCGACGTACAGCGTAATCAGTAGTTTCTTTCCGTTTAATTCTCTTCTTGAATATAAGCACCAATCAGATTCGCACTGTTTGAAGTTCATATCCAACAGAATCTCTTGAAAGCAAGAGTTCCAGCACCTTGGTGCTTGTTTAAGTCCATACAGACTACGGTTAAGCTTTAAAACGGTAGACGTAGACGTTCCTTCCGTGAGGTTGCACCCTTCTGGTGGTTGAACGTATATTTCTTCCTCGAGCTTTCCGTTTAGAAAGGCTGTGCAGACGTCGAATTGGACCAGGTGTAATTTTTCCTGCGCACTAACACTGAGTAGTGCTCGTACAGTAGCTAGGCGTGCCACAGGACTGAAGGTCTGATCATAGTCTACTCCTTTCCTTTGTCTGTACCCTTTTACGACAATTCGAGCCTTGTATTTGTCGATTGTGCCATCTGGATTACGTTTGATCCGTAAAACCCATTTGCAGGGAAGTGCTTTTCGTCCTTTTGGCAGTGCACACGGCGTCCAAACGTTCAGGTCTTCAAGGGATTTCAATTCGCTATCCATTGCCCTTTGCCATTCTGTGCGATCGTCTGCGAAATTATTTGGGAATGTTTCAGTGATACAGATGTAATCTCTTAGTCTCTCAGGGCGTCGAATCAGTGAGCGATCTCTAAGATTATAGCCGGTTGGCGGTGGTTGAGCGTCATAAAATTCTTCTGAGACTGTCGTTTCGTCTTCATGGTCATGGTCTTCGTGGACGACTTGATCGGATTCTTCTCCCTCGAGAACATGATCATGGTTTTCGGAGATTGGTTCGGGTGTATCTCCCTCGTGAACGTGAGTTTGCTCTGGAGCTGCAGCTTCTCTTTCTAAGGTCATGTTTGGCGTTATGGAAATCGGGTATTCCCTTGTCTCATCTTCTGTTTTAGAAATTTCACTATTACAGATCGGAAGAGGTTTCTCATCGAAGATTACATCACGAGAGCGGACGAGCGTCGAGTGTTTTCCGTCTGTGACCCAGATACGGTAGCAATCTTCATCGTACCCGATAAGTCGACCTTTTATCGCCTTTTTGTCGAGTTTTTTACGCTTCTGCTTTGGGATATGGACGTATGCGGTTGAGCCTATTATTCGGAGATGTTTAATAATAGGTTTCTCACCATACCAAAGTTCATAGGGAGATTTTTCTCTTGAACTTGAGGGACCTGTTCTGTTTAGAATGTATGCCGCTGTATTAATGAGCTCTGCCCAAAGCACTTGTGGTAATGGCTCATGAGCATACATCATCGATCTGCCTGTCTCAACAAGGGTTCTGTTCTCCCTTTCGCTTACTCCGTTTTGTTCCGGTGTATACGGGGTGACGAGTCGTTGTACTATTCCATGAGTGTCTAAAACACTTTTTATGGACGCATTATCAAATTCGCCGCCGTTGTCACTCAAAAGGCATTTTATGGTGTGTCCGACTGTTTTAGTTTGAGCGATCATCAAAACTAACTTGTCCTTGACCTCGGACTTCTTGCGTATAAAGTACACCATGCGGTAGCCAGTAAAGTCGTCTTTAAACAAAACGTAGTACTTATAGTTTGAGAAGCTAGGTTGAAACGGTCCACAAACGTCGGTGTGTACGAGTTCTCCGGGCGCGGTAGCTCGGGTTCTTGTACCGAATTTAAGTCGATGCGCTTTTCCAAAAATGCAGCCTTCACAGGTCTCTTTTACCATCGGCAGGTTTAGACCTAGTTCCCGTTGGATCGTCGCTCTTACGTGTCTTTTATTTTGGTGAGCGAGTCTCTCGTGGTACAGTTGCATCGTTGCAGTAGTTGCAAAGACTTCGGGTGGTGTTTCTGGCAGTACGGGTTTTACTTCCAGTCGATATAAGCCACCTTGTTTTTGTCTCTTCCCTATTAAGCATACTTTCCCGTTGACAATGACGTTACATTCGGTTGTCCTGGATGAAAAGGAGCTATTCGGGACTCGGTCGTGAAGTGCGAGTACGAAGAAGAGGTTCTTGCTTATGGCCGGAACGTACCAGACGTCTTGCAGGCTGATGTCGATTTGTTTCCCGTTAACATATCCTCTGAGCTGTACTGTTCCTTTGCCTTTGGCACGGACTTCATTACCAGCGGCCGTTGTAACAGTGTAGTTCTCATTGAAATGTTCATAGGTCTGGAAAATGTCAGCTCTGTTGGTGACGTGGCTTGTTGCGCCATTATCGATGTACCAGTTCTCGTTGTCCCGTGAAACTGTGAAGATTCCGTTGTCTTCTAAAGACATGAGTAATAAGTTAGCGGTCTTTGAAGTAGAAGGCGTTGCTGTCTGTGTCGGATTTTGGCTCTTAGGAGGTCTACCATCACGGATCCATTTTTGACAGTTGCGTACTCTGTGGCCAATACCTAGGCAATAGTTGCATTCGAAACCAGGGCTTCCGAGTGATGCGAGGGTGCGTTGTTACCTTGCAGTGCCCTTTCAAATGCGCAGAGATGACTGGTTAGGTTTTCTACCGATTGACTTTTATATATATTAGTTCAATTTATTACTCAAATGTTTTTAGAATATTTTATTTTATCGAAATCACAGTTTATATGACACTTAGTTTTACTTCACAAAACCGCGCGAACTATGTTGTTTTTTTTTTTCACAAGTCAGACACCTATTGTCACTGTCTATGTATATATTTTTTTTTAAAGGAGTTTCTATTTCTATTAACTCCTAACAAAAATGTAATGTCAATGTCATCGGAAAATGACAGCCGCATCTGACGTTAGATCGTAGCGCCGTCATTGTGTCCTGTCACGTGACAATTCTTGACCAATCAACACAAAACACAATTTATCACTTCGTATTATAATTGCTAGTGGACTTTGCAGTCGGTCGTTGTCCGCTCACTTAATTTTAGTGTAGTTAGTTACAAAAGATAGTAGACTTTGTTTTATCATTTGATATCATTATCAAGTCCCACTTGTTTTTGCTATATTGATATCTCCGCCTGCAAATACCATTTCATTGTTAATTCGTCGTTCGAGGAAGCTGTCACCTGTATCAAGAGGTAATTATAAAACTTTCCAAAATGCCTAGAAAAGTGTACGTCGTTGGCGTCGGTATGACGAATTTTATAAAGCCTAATACCGGTGGTGATTATCCTGAGTTAGGCAAAGAGGCCGTACTCGCTGCCCTTGCCGATGCACGTATCAAATATGATGATGTTCAACAAGCAGTATGTGGATACGTATTCGGAGACTCGACTTGCGGGCAGCGAGTGTTATACCAGGTCGGTATGACCGGCATTCCCATCTATAACGTCAACAATAACTGCTCCACTGGCTCAAATGCTTTGTTTTTGGCCAAACAACTCATTGAAGGAGGCATATCCGATGTAATCCTAGCTGTAGGATTTGAAAAAATGCAACCAGGAGCACTTAGTGAAGGCACCTTCATGGATAGAACTAACCCATTGGATAAACATACATTGAAGATGGCAGATATAACGGAACTGGTAGGGGCCCCTATAACTGCACAATATTTCGGCAATGCTGCTATAGAGCATATGAAGAAGTATGGCACAACTGAGGTTCACCTTGCCAAAATTGCCGCAAAGAACCACAGACATGGTTGCAAAAATCCTAGGGCACAAGGCAAACGTGAATATACTGTGGAAGAAGTGTTAAAATCTAGAAGAATCTATGGTCCTCTCACTAAACTTGAATGCTGCCCCACTAGTGATGGTGCTGGTGCTGCTGTCCTCATGTCAGAAGAAGCTGTGATCAAATATGGCCTACAATCAAAGGCTGTAGAAATTATTGGTATGGAAATGGCTACTGACACGTCTGCTGTATTTACTGAGAATAGTTTAATGAAAGTAGCTGGTTATGATATGACATCTTTGGCAGCCCAGCGCTTATACCAAAAGTCTGGTGTATCACCAATGCAAGTTGATGTTGTCGAGCTTCACGATTGCTTTGCTGCTAACGAAATGGTCACTTATGAAGGTCTGCAGTTATGTGGGGTGGGTGAGGCCGGCAAGTTTATTGATGCAGGTGATAACACATATGGTGGCAGAGTAGTTGTGAACCCAAGTGGAGGCTTGATAGCCAAGGGTCATCCTCTCGGGGCAACTGGTCTGGCGCAGTGTGCTGAGCTTATCTGGCAACTTCGTGGCGAGGCTGGAGAAAGACAGGTTGGTTATATTAATAGGTGTATTCTGCTTGGGATGCATGTTTTACACCAGGTAATGTGTTCATCATATCCATACTTTGCAGCGTGTTCAGTATCTGGAATCCACTATTTGGCTTGAGCATTTGTTATAGTAAAAATTCTACAAAATACACATTATTCAGTAACTCTGGATACTATTTAAAAAATATATTTGGTAGGGATGCCCCAAGAAATTATTTAGGAACTAAAATTCTGGGTAAAGGAACAGTGCTAAAAGCCTTCATGTCTAATATTTTTCCAAGGTAGATTATGGTTACAAATTTTTTTTTTAATTAAAGTAAGACCATAAAGTATGTAATGTACTTTCACATTTATTTATAGTTTTCGCTGCATCATTATCACATAAATGTATGTGTTTTATGTTTCTATAATTATGTTTTTTCTTTGATATTATGTGAATGTTTTGCTTAGTTGGGTTATTGACCTTTTTAATATTAATGAATTTATATTTGTTTTGAAGAATATATTGATATCTGTGCCAAAGCCTAGAGCAATAATTAAGTTAAAATAAAATATAAACTTTTTTTTTAATTCTATTCAGTAAATTATGACAGAACTTTTTGCTTGAACCAAGGACCTAATTAGGTCCTTTATGAATCTCTTATAGTAAATTTCACTACCATCATAGAAAATAATCCAAGATAATACATATTTAAACATATACTACTCAACAATTCCCCTTATAAAGTGACATTTCCTAATTTAAATATTTGTACAAAATAATTACTATCTATAAAAGCCTTTCATATTTAAAAATGTTATTTAGATAACTAGTACAACTCTATACTTTTGTACTTACTTAACTTTTTGCTCTACAATCTATGGATTTTACAGGTTCATTCTCAAAAGACTCCTATAATTCATAATGGATCAAATGAGAATATTTTTATTCATACAATCTTAGAATACCAACTGGCTAGATCCATGATGCATCTAATGTCAATGTTATTTTTAATTAGATATGACTTCAAAATATTTTTGATTTAGCACTCTTTTCCCATCTACTTACTTGTTCATTGCTTTATCCACTCTTTTTTTGGCAAAAAAGACAAAAAAAAATTACTAAAACAAAGTAAAAATGCAAAATAAACACTTGTTTTAGCGATATTCATTTTTATCCAGCAATTTTTATAAAAGTTTTTTTTTTAAGACTAGTTTTATTTGTTTAGATCTATACATTTTTTCAATTTGAAGTTAAAAATAGATCTAATAAGAAAAAAAAAAAATCTTTAGATCCATTGTAAATCTGGGCAAAGGTGGATCCTTTCCTCAGCACATTAAGTTTTTAGTAAAAATTTGGAGTAATATTTCTAAACTTTAATTCAACTAGGTAAAATGTATTAATCCTGTTATCAACTAATTAATTGTGATATGATAAATTAAAATTTCACAATTATCAAATGATAAGTCACTTTAGGACCTGTATCCACAGTGATTTGTTGGCTAGTAAGTAAGTTAATTCATATTATCTTAAATATAAAATTATTGTGTTACAGTGTTTGTAATTAAACTTTGACCGATTCTCATGAAATTTTGTGTGCATATCGGTTAGGTCTGCGAATTGGTCAACAAATTTTTTCTTACTCTTAGGACACGATTGGAGCCGGCAACAGCTGGATTTGTTACTATATAGCATTTGGCTTAATAATACCTGGAAAATAGTTTGTCATATTTTTTATACATTTTCAATTTTCTGCTGCTCAAATCAATGTTTTTTAGGGTTCCGAAGTTTATGACTCGGAACCCATGTTCGATTCGTCATGTCCGTCCTCGACTTACCGTCCAAACGGTAAGTGCTAGAAAGATGAAACTGCGTGAATATGTGTTGTAATTACGTCGAAAGTGCTACAATAAAATAATGAAAAATATTTTTAATTGGGGTACCTCCCCTTACACGTAAAATGGGGATGATTTTGTTTTCCTCGCGGATCTCATCGTGTGGGGTATCATTAGATAGGTCTTTTAAAAACATTAAAGAGTTTCTAAGACGATTTTTTGATTTAGCTATTCGTTTGCAAGAAATTCCACTTTAAAGGGCCCTTATTTGTGAAAACAGGACGTCCTACACCCTCTAAAAGCTAAAAACTTAAGCAAAGTTTAATATTTATATAGGTTATCATGATGAATTCTTTTAGTAATTGAGAAATATTGATTTTCTACTGAATTAAATATATATATTAATAAGTAATTAATTCAGTATGTTATAGTGCTATCAAAATAAACAATTTAAATACGGTTTACTTAACTGCTATTAACTTTAAAATTGTAATCTTCCTTTTTTAATAACTTTATACATTACGCAAAGGTCTCCCTCTAGGTTGCCAAGTATTTAAGTTTTATTTAGTACTAGCTTTTTTAGCTTAGCCCGCTTGTATATCGGTTATCGATGTACAAAGTAGCTTATGTCTAGAATCAAGGCATCTCCATACCTAATTTTACAGAAATCGGTACAGTGATTTAGCGGGAAAGTGATAGACAGAAGAGATTTTCCAAGTTATAATACTAGTATGAATCGTTGTACTCGGTTTTATAAAAAAAAGACCGTGCTATAAAATCGTAAAAATATCTCGTTCTTTACTAATAGCAGTTATCTGTTAGCTATTATGGATTATAATAATCTCACATACATGTGCCGATAAGAAATTATTGTTATCTATGCCTGTATTTTTTTTTTACCCGGTTCTGAGTGTTGCTTAGCAGGATTTAGACACTATCTATTAATTTTTAACAAATTAAAAGATAGATATTTAATTAAATCTCAATCTTTAATGTTCTTTAATATTATGAAGGGCTTCACAGTGGGATGATTTGGTTGTTGTGATGTGTTAAATAAGTGATTTGTGTTTGTTGGTCTTATGTTGGTGTGTTGTCGTGTTTCCTTAGTAATAAGGAACAACTATTTCCACCCATAACTTAAGTTTATTTTTAGAAGTAGATAAAGCTAGAATTTTTGACAACATGACGTGTGGTAAATTAAAAAATATTTTGACCAGTCATGCTGCTAAAGTAAATATAATATATATATGTAAATAGACTGACTCTACACAGCTCTACATTCAATAAATCGTTTGACAGATTCTCTTTCAAATACATGACATTGGCAAAATTGTGGCTACACTCTTCCACAAAGCCAATAACCAAAAGTCAAGTCAAGTAAACAGTTAATGACGGTTCAAATAAACTAGATGAATAAATATTAATTTTAAAAAAATGGACATATGACATACAACGCGCCGTCTAGTTCCAAACTAAGCAGAGCTTGTATTGGATGTGAGACAACTAATATAAATACTTACATACTTTTTAATACCTACATATTATACATAAAATAACACCCGAACTCACAAAAATATATTTGCAAATCATACAATTTGCGGGAATCCAACCCGAGATATCAAGCACAGCAGTCATACATAACCACTGCGCCACAGAGGTAATCGAAAAGCAAGACAATCAACGCCAGGCAACCTCTAGAAACTAATAACATCTGGTACTAGGTTGTACAAAATATTAAGAAAATAAAAAGAGTCTGGGAAACAGACAAGCTGTACATTTTTCGGGTTTAAAAAAAATTAACATAGGAACTCGTTTGACATGAACACACCAACACAGTATATTTTAAAAAACTTAATCGAATAAATTACGGAATTCACGAATATATTTTGGTACCACAGACTATCTTTTTTTTTTAATTTACCATCTGACGTTTACTGTCAAGAAAAAACTAACCTTCCTCGAACCGGTAGAAGGTCGTCTTGTCAGTTTATTACTATTATAAAACATGCGCGATGCTAATTTAAACACGCCGCATTAACTTGCTTGTTCTGTTTCGTATAGTTTTCAGCAAGTGTATCCAGTTGTTGTCCATTATAAAATAATTTAATCTTTCGTTATTCGTTTAGAAACGCGAATTTTATTTAAACACACGGAAAATACTTTCATTTCGTCCATAAATCGGTATGTCTTTAGTTCTTTACATTATTTTAACGATTCCTAAGAAAATTGTATGTTAAATCGTGAACTTTCTCATTTATATAAGTGATAAAATTTCGCTTTAGGCTTTTGAAGTGATGTTACGTATTAAAATAACGTACGTAATGTATGCTTAAAGTATAAGGTTTATTCTTTTTTCATTTAGAGACTTTTATAACACAGTAATATATTAGTCCCTTGTACCTTATCCTTAGACTATGCATAAGATTCTAAATAGGTCAAGTACAGCAGGTTTGCTAAAATTGTAAATAAACATCTGTATTATATAAAATAAGGTTATGACATAACTATCTTGCAAATATCTTCACCCGTCGTATGTTTAGATACACCAGCTATTTAAAAAGAAGAGCTGCACTTTATAAAATTTTGAAGTTCCGTCTGCCCTTCACTGGTATTTAGTTTTCTTGGACGAAAATAACCATTTTCACATTATTGTTTACCCTTTTGTTGTATTTTGGGCGTTCTGATGTCGTTTCTTTGCTATTTTGTATCTAGCTATCGATTTCCCATTTCTTTAATGAATATCTAAAACGGTCAGTTTTGAACTCACTCGAAAAAGATTTACCACTAAACCCTAAACATGCTAAAACCATCACGACCTCATCTGTTGATTGTCGTCTTTGACCAAATGTTGTCTCTAAGAAATTTCTATTAGAGACAAGGATTTATTCTTTTTAAAAATAGTCGATTTTTCTATTAAAGTTAGTTTTTTTTTCCAAAGAGTATATCTCTATACAAAGTTACGTAGTTTTAAAAGTAACGAACTGGCCTTAAATAAAGATGGCAAGAATATCCTACTGACATTCGCATTGCTGGTAGACGCCTTCATAAAGTTACTTAATATTATATTATGACAACATAAAGTAATTTAAAAAAGTATACCGTTACGTCACAAATATTTCTCCATATCAAATCTTCAAATGTTATCTATATCTAGTCATTATCCTTTTGATCCCAATGTTATGAAAACGACCCATCATGACTTGCTTTCGTTCATTTCAGCCCACCAGTTGACAAGTGTCAATATCATAACTCAACATTTAATATCCGATAATGCTATCATAAAAACTTGTATTATGTAAAACAATTTAGGCGTGTTTCGTCTTATAATCTTGTATACTTTTATTTACCTACCTGTATAAATATCAGTTGAAGTTTAAATTGCATTAAATATTTCATTATCAACAGCCTTTAACAGTCCACTGCTGTACTGTATAGGCCTCTCCTTAGAAAGGAGGGTTTGGCCTACTATACCACGCTGCCCAAACGGGTTGGTTTCAAGTTTTCCTTCTCAGTGCATTAACGTTGTCTTGCGTAGTTTATCTCTTAGTCGCCTTTTACGACACCCGCGGGATGAATAGGGGTGGTGACACTCTGTATTCTTAATCTGTCACCACACGGACAAACATTTATACAAGTAAAGTAAATTAGTGTGTCTGTTTGGAATATCAAAATAATAGATTTTTAGCTAAGTGCATTGCGAGTACATTAAAAAATCAATTTATAAAAAAAAAACTCTGTTCGAGAACGGCTGGACCGATTTTAGACTTTCACTGTAAAGCTGATGTACATAAGGAGTAGTTTAGGCTATTTTTAAACTAACTTCGCTCCGCGGCATTACTTGCGCTTTACGACAATATGTGGGTTTGGCAAGTATTCATTTCATTATCTCCGAGCGGATATAACCTTTATTAAATGACATTTACCTTTACGGTTCAAATAATAACACAATCAGAACTCATTGTATTCAAAATAATGATGACATTGGTCCTTTCATTGTACGAACAAGCGTTAATTGTAGATTAATATAATCTTCACGTTCAATTTTAACCTAAGTTTTCGTTTGTTCGGCGAGTTCAATATCAATGTTTAATCTAAGGCGATTAACACACGGCACCGCGCACCGGTGTCGGTAATCGCCTAAATGTGCCACGGCAGTAGATTACCATGTAACGCCGGCAATAGCATCTATTTATGAACTTGTTTTGTTGAGAGAAAGTCTGAATAAAAACTTCTCGGATTACTCGATCTAGCGAGCAAATAATCTCGTGCAAAAAATATTACTATCTTATGTTAAATAGCTCTCAAAATAGACGATGTCTAGATCTGTTTTCGATAACTTTATACTTTATTTAGTTACTTTTAAAGCATATTCACTGGTGCAGAGGAAAATATATGTAATATGTACTTAATTAATATTGAAATTTTTTGCTTCAACCATAAAGGTCAAAATATAAAAAACTGCCTTTTTATCGTTACTCAACTCGTTATTCAATCTTTCTCAGGAATTATTTCGAAACCAAAGACAATGCTTATAATGTAATTTTATTTCTTGAGTGTGTACTAATTAAAAGGCCAGTTAGTTTTCTTGAGGTTTGAAATAAGAATATGTTGAAACTTTATTCAAGATCCGTGTCACAGTCGGAATAGACATCGGTTGCTGTCTTCGCTCATAGCCTTCTCTTTATAACGCTTAAATAACAAACAAGTTTTTATTAAATTAATATAATAATATTATATCTTATTTTACAATGACGTTGTAAGACTAAGCAAACATTAACACAATGAAGTTTATTCGTATTGTATTCTGATTCTCAGAGTTGTGTCGCGTATTTTATCAACATTACATGGTGTTTATGAAAATTTCATAATTCTGTCTGACCAATTAGAATTTCTGAACAGAACGACCAACCCAACTAAATTAGGTAGTTTTTATTACCAAATGCACCAGAGAATCAAAAAGAACCTGAATATTTTTTATTTGTCCCGATTTCGCGCTTGCTACTTATCATGCCTTTGCATATATATATTTTTTAGAATTATCTTCAAAAATAATTGTTCTCAGAAAGTGACTGAGTGACGCGAAAATGACGCTACGAGCAAATGCAGTATTACGAAACTGCAAAGGCATAAAAACATATAGATAAGTTCCATCATTGAAAGATACTTAGGACAAAGTACTTGTAATTGAAGTAACAACGTACTTGATAAAAACTATAACTCATATGATTATAGCCTACTCTGCAATGGCCAAAGGTCCAATGTTATCAATCATATCAGAACATACCCGTCATAGGTTTTAAATGCTTTACAACAACAATTATTTACAATAATTTTATTAGATCCACTTATGTTTTATTCGAGGATTATGTATCGTTCTGAAATTTACATACTTTATGTAAAAATATAATTATTTGAGTTGGCAACTATTGGAGTTAGTACTTTTTTTCCCAATCCTTATTGCCACCTTTACAAACTTCTATAAAGAACAATCATTTGCCTTCTTCCAACATTATAGTGATGTCGGTTTGTCTATTGACCTCGATGACGACTCTTATGTAAAAGAAAACAATGAAGGTTCTCTTCCGGATTTCTTGCTTCTGTATATCTCTAGAGAAACTGTCAGCATAATCTTTTATGAAGAATAGAGGCCACCTCGTATGTTGCCACTATTATTAAAAAAGAAAGAAAACAAAACAATACTCAATGCATGTCTTTATAGGCTCGAAATTGTTTGCACATTATAAGATTTCCGATCTGAACTTTCGATATTAAAACTTCACATTTACAAGTGTTGAAATTTCCTTACAAAGTTAAATAATAATAAATAAATATTTTGGACATCTTACACACAACATCATCTAGTCCCAAAGTAAGCAGAGCTTGTGTTATGGGTACTAGACAACAGATATAAATACATAAACATACTTTTTTTTTGTAAATACATACATATTATACATAGAAAACACCCAGACTCCGAAACAAATATTTGCGGATCACGAATATTTGGTCTGACCCGGGGAATCGAACCCGAAACCTCTTGATCAGCAGCCGCATACGCTTAGCACTAGACCAACAAGGCAGACAGTACAAATAAATCGATTCAGGTAAAAGTTCAAATAAAAACCATATTTTAATGAAAAAGTCTATGAGTGATGTAAGAAAATCGGCTGTGAAAAGTTTGATTTTCGTTTGAGCGCTAATATTGAGGTCAGAAACGTTTTATCAAATTTCATGCCATTCTGGACCGATATTTCCACAAAATGTCTACGAAACTCAATTATTTAGATAACAAAATATCTACAATAAAATTCTGAAAATTAAAAATTATATAATAATACAGACATGACGATAGTTAAATTACGTGAAATCTCCGTAATATCGCAATGGCCGTTCTCATATTAATAGAATTTCAATTTTTTCAGGTACCACGAGCTAAGATCGCTCTTCAACACAACTTAGGACTCGGTGGTGCAGTTGTCGTCACAATGTATCGCAAAGGATTCACAAATGTCAGCCCCAACGCCGTCGCCGCCGGCAACGCCGATGACTTCAAAGTATCTAAATACATGAAAATCCTCGAAGAAGCTATGGAAACCGACACAGAAAACCTCATCGAAAAAGTTCGAGGAATCTACGGATTCAAAGTGAAGAACGGCCCAAATGGTGTAGAAGGTTATTGGGTGATCAACGCCAAAGAGGGCAAAGGCAAAGTGACTTACAACGGCACCGAAAAACCTGACGTTACCTTCACTGTTAGTGACGATGATGTTGTAGACCTTATCTCTGGAAAGTTGAATCCTCAGAAGGCATTCTTCCAGGGCAAGATCAAAATCCAGGGTAACATGGGTCTCGCTATGAAATTGACTGATTTACAAAAGCAAGCTGCTGGCAGAATCGACACAATTCGCTCGAAGTTGTAAACGATACTGATTTTAGATTATATTACTGTGGTTATGGACTTTAAGGTTGGGGTATTTTTATACTTAACGATCACATAGAAATTTTAATATACATGTAAGTATCCGACGACAAAATGTCGGAGAAATACAACGGTCACAAGTCCAAGGCAATAAAATTTACTTTTTAAGGGTAAATGTAGATTATTATGAATATTCGATCATTCCAAATGATATTTATAAATGGTTAAATCGCATTATTATTGTTGTAATAGAGATTTTTTTTATAAAACTTGTTTTATTTGGATCTTACGATATGGCACTCAACGTTATGAAATACTGCAATCTTATTTAATTTTCAAAATGCAAAACTTATAGCTGTATACATAAAAATAAAGATACTAAACAAAGTGATTAAACTGTATATATCACCTCCTTTGACCATCTCAAAAGTGCAGTGGCGTGTTCTGACGCCCAGCTATAAATTCACTTCATAACTTCAAAAATATTTCGTTCCGAGATCGTATCACTAACTTAGTACTCGTTACTGTTCATTATTTTACTTCCAAGGAGCTTCCATTATGTTCATCTATAGTCAGAACTATGTTACGTGATGATGGAGTTATTAGGAGATAGACTGAAACTCTAGAGCCTAATAATGTACTCCTCGAATTGTTCATGCATTCCTATGCATCAGCCTCCCTAGCTAAGTTGCAAATATTTTTCGTTTTCTATTCTATTCTCGTTTCATTGGCTAATGTCACTCAGAGCACTAGAGCTAATGAAACAAAGGCTAGGGGGGCTTTTCAGATTAAACTAGGTAATCATAGCCTAATGTTGAAATCTGATGATAAAGGTGAACTCTTGCATACTTTTTAATTCGGTTAGCCATAGGTTAAATATCCACCGATTAATTTAATTGTAGGAAGGACTATACTAGCAATAAAATGGTTTGAGATAAGACCAGGAATATTGTATATATGTAAGTATTGGATGAAACAATAAAGGTTCACGTCTTCCTCAAAGACTGAACCTCGTGTTCATAATCATCCAGCCAAAAGATCCACAGCTGGACATGGTCTCCACCAAGGTTTCCCACAACAACCGGTCCTGTGGCACTCCCACTCGACTATTTCCTTCGACTTCCTGGAAATCTTATCACCTGAATTACTACCTAAGACCATCAAACATTTAAACCTTCTACGAATCATATTTTTGGGAAAATCTGCATGAAAGCATATTTATGGTATCACTGACTGACTTGGCCACCATCCACAGGTTCGAAAGTCCAAAGGGCTTATAGGAGGCTACTTTTAGGTGCCTGCATCTTGACTATATCTTATCAACAAGAAGATGCTCTCCTGCTGCGAAGATCTCCAAATAGTCATCTAAACAGATATAGTCGGTTCTTAGTTCATATACTGAAGATTAGTATATCAATGTCAACATCTCATATATGTTTCACCAACGAATGTATGCCTCACTGCAATGGCGAAATGCATGCTACGAAACATGCATCGATATGGGATTGTAACTGCTAATCGGGTCAGTATGCTATTTAACGAAAGGTAAGTGAAAATAGTATAGCTGTTTTATCTCACGAAGACGGTAATTATTAGGTTGTAATGCGTCCTAAACAATATTTCCATGCATGCTAATTAAACACAGCTCGAGCAGTGTTGAGGTTTCTGAATCTTACGCACTCGACCTCAATGTGCATGTTGCAACCACATTTACAATCAAGGCAAGTCGGCTTTCGTGAATTAAAGCAGGTAAACCTATCAGGCATGTGTTATTGAATAAATTGTGTACCACAAAGATATGAACATTTATTTGTAGAAAGCATAGAGCAACACAGGCTCGCGGACCGGAGGGAAGTGGTTATAGCGTCTTTTCCGATACATTATAGTGTCATTATTTGCTGGGGGTAATCTTCACACATACTCATTTAATGCCGCAGCCGCACGTCACAAATTCAAATGTGTGGTTAGAATGTTTGGATTGGTTTGCGTAGGTTTGCAAGCGCTTGTAGTCGATCCGTCGAATGTAGGTTTTTCTGTCACAAATCAAAGAGAATTTTCTGTAAGCGCTTGCGTCGCGTTCACACGTTTGTGCGCACTCAGTCTCGTTTATGCACTGGTAGTGAACAGGTGTTTTTGCGTTGTACTAACTAACACACTCGCAAGCCTGTGGCCACAAAACAAGCCGAACCTAAAGATTTAGAGTTTGCGGCCAATGCCAAGCGTGCGGACGCGGCATTAGACTCGAATAAAAGGCCATCACTTGTCACTATGAACTCACACATAACAATACAAATAAATAATATTATACACACAAACACATTCTGTATCTTAGTGTAAATATGCCCATTTGACCATATGGTTGACAGAGGGAAACGTCTGCCTACCGTGTTGTTCTATGGTTTAAAGAAAATAAATATGTAGGTAGTAGTAGGTATACTACTTGTCTTGTGAGTTCTGACTTAGGTATGTTTTAAAGACTGACTGTGAGACAATGACTGTTTGTCATCTATGACATCTAAGCACTATCACTTAAATGTTCCCCAGAGGTTGGTGAAACCGAATATATCACTAAGGGTTACCTGACTCTCTAAGTGGCCCCTTGAAATGAGGCGTTGGTGAAAACGGTCGTAAGATTTTTAAGCTTTAGGACACGAAATTATTTCAAACCTAATTTTACAATTATCTTCTGTCTTTACTCTGAATTGTAATTAAAACAAAATTATTCAGGTGCCCCAAGCTAAGATTGCTCTTCAACATAACTTGGGAGGTGGAGGAGCAACTGTGGTCGCCATGTATCGCAAAGGATTCGCCAGCGTAAACCCCAACGCCACAGCCGCTGATGACTCCGACGACTTCAAAGTGTCTAAATACATGAAAATCCTGGAAGAAGCCATGGAAACCGACACAAAAAACCTTGTTGAACAGTTTGGAGGTATTTACGGTTTCAAAGTCAAGAATGGTCCGAATGGAGCCGAAGGCTACTGGCTCATAAATGCCAAAGAGGGTAAAGGCAAAGTGATTTACAACGGCTCGGACAAACCAGACGTTATCTTTACCATTGATGATGAGGACGTAGTAGACCTCCTCTCTGGAGAGCTGAATCCTCAGAAGGCTTTCTTCCAAGGCAAGATTAAAATCCAAGGGAACATGGGCCTTGCTATGAAACTAACTGCCTTACAAAAGAAAGCGTCTGGCAGAATTGAGATGATTCGCTCGAAATTGTAAAGTTGCCGATATTTAATGTTTAATTTATTAAATGGTTAAGCTTAACACATTTTCTGAAAGTCCAGTTTATTTAAACGATGTATAAAATGTCATTAAATCACTATTACCTATATATAAGATTGCGCTTCTACAACTTGCTACTGAATTCTCCAGTTGGTCTAGCGGTTAGCGTATGCGACTGCAGATCAAAAAGAATCGGGTTCGATTCCCGTTCGGACCAAAGATATTTTTGAGTTTTTCTTACAAGGAATTCTTAACAGTCTTGTAGTTTGGTGGTGTTAATACCCACGTGCTTCGGAGACCACATTAAGACGGTCATGATTGCCATCAACATCAATATGTGGGTGGCCTTCAAATATATTGATAACTAGTTCAGTCTGCGAATTCAGTTCCCCCACAGGATTGCGGAGGTCGGATGCAACTGAAAAAAAAAGTAAAAACTAAAACCTAACTACGACAAAACTGACGTTGAAAAAGTATTACAAGATTTTCAGGACACTGAATTAAACAACGTTAATGAAGAACCAAGATAATTGACACAATTATCAGTGTACAGAGATACACATATAATTATCATCATAAGCCTATCGCAGTCCACCGCTGGACATAGGCCTCTCCAATTGCACGCCATTAAGTTCGATCCTCGGCTACTCGTATCCAGCTTGTGGCTTGTGGTCGTCCTACACTACGTTTGCCGCGACGCGGTCTCCACTCAAAAACACGTTTGCCCCAACATATTACATAATCAAATTTGGAAAGCCATAGTCAGACGTTACATAGAATCGTCCCATAACACTTCAACAACGCGTGACTATGGCTCTTCAAACTTAAATTGTGTATCGCTAGGCCCACCAAAATTCCTCTTACACAACATATATCTACATAAATAGTAAAAACTATGAATTTGCGGTGAGACAATATTGAAAAGCATAAAGATTTCTAAAAATGTTTTATTTTGTAACTAGAATGATTTAACATTTTTACAAAAACTATTTTTCGAGAATTTGCTTTACTGAAGTTATTTAGTAAGGATTAGTAATTATAATTAATTTTGGTAGCTAAATCTGCTTCAGTATTGCTAAACTATTTGACTTGTTTCAAGTTCATCAATCATCAACATTGTATTCCACTCACGAGAAAACTATGTTACAGAGTACCCACTAGAACTCATACCCGTAACGCACTGAAAATTTTCGCAACAACCAGATGCCGAACAAATGCAGGTAGACGGGCCCCAATGCATCGCCTAGTTGAATCCTATAACACCCATTTCAACTGTATTGATATAATGGCGACGCGTGCAGGAGCGTTTAAAAGATTATTGTCAGAGAGACTAGCATTGCTCTAATTTGTCCTATTATTATTATTGTTTTTTGCCATGTGCTTATATAGTTTATGTTTTCTTTTTTGCTGTTTTTTATGTGTGTTTTAGTTGTATTTATTTTATTTTTGTTTTTTTTTTGCACGTTAAATGATATGATGTGATTTAAATGAGTGTGTTACGTGAGATCACAAGTTGTAACGGGCACTTACCGTTTCTTTTAGGACCCAATTATAAATGTGTATTTATTAATATGTGGTAAATGCCGCTGGTGTCACAAGTGTAGGTAGTAGAGCCACGCTGATTTCAGCACGAATGGGCCGGCTCGACCCGGCCAGTACTACCCTCACACAGAAGACCATCCTAATAATGACAGCATTCTTGCTGTCGTATTTCGTTGGTGAGTGTGAGACCGGAGGCCCAATCATTCTGCATCATTCTCCCGCCCTTCGAAGGCCGGGAGAATGATGCAGAATAATCAAACCAGGCTGCCATGGTAGGGGTCACCGTGCTACATTGTCTACCCTCACAATAAGCGTGGTGACCCCTACTCCTGGATTCTACTCATGCTTTCCATCAGGCAGAGTAGAGTCACTTTGGCAGGCTTAAAAAAAAAAAAAAAAAAAAAAAAAAAAAAATTGCTACATTTATTATGTGAACCATTTGATAATTGTATATTGTGTCATTGTTTATTTACCTCAATAAATGGAAAAAAAAAAAAAAACAGCCTTTAACAGTCCATTGCTGGACATAGGCCTCTCTTTTGAAAGGAGGGTTTGGCCTACTATACCACGCTGGCCAGACGGGTTGGTAAAGGGTTTATGTCAAGTTTACCTTCTCTTGGCAGTGATGTTAGCTGCTTATTTTGTTCCTTTAGTCGCCTCTTACGACATCCATGGAATGAATAGGGGAGGTGACACTTTGTATTCTTATTCCGTCACCACACGGACAGTTTTAATTTAAGTTTGTCTGTTTGTTCCGACTCAAGAATAGCTGGGCCGCTTTTGACGGGTGTTTCACTGGTAGTTGTAAATGTTTCAGACACACGCTATCTAGCTTCAAACAAAGCAGAGGCTGTACTAGATTGACTGATAGAATAATAAATACTTTTATATGGGTTCCGTAGTTAATGAAACGGAACCCTTATATAGTCGTCATGTTCGTCGCGTCTGTCCGTTCGTCCGCAACCTACCGCCCAAACAGTTGGTGCTAGAAAGATGAAACTTTGCATGAATATGTGTTGTATCTACGCCTACAAAATGCTGCAATAAAATTATGAAAACTATTTTTTTTTCGTAAAGTGGGGATGATTATTTTTTCTCTCGTCTACCTCATCCTCTGGGATATCATTAGATAGGTCTTTTAAAAACATTTCGAGGTTGATAGTATCAGTTTTCGATTTAGGTATCCGTTTGCGAGTTATTTACTTTTTAAGCGCATTTTTTTGTAAAATCAGGCCCCCCCTGCAATAAAAGCCAAATGGCTTGCTCAAAAACAAAAAGTAACGATAGTAGTTTATATATTGAATTTTCAGGGAAAACTATAGCTGTTTTGATATTTTTTTTTTCAGGAGATATAGGGGCCTAACTTGTAAAATGCACTCGGAAAACTTTGTACAGAAATAATAAGTAAACAACAATTATCTATTGGACACGATTTTGAATCTACCTACCATTATGGGTGACCACGGAACCATACTCTATGCGTGGCTTGATACGCACTTGGCTATTTTTTTGTTGTAAGTAGGTACAAACATATAAAACATAGTAAACACCCAAACTCCAAAACAAATATCTGTAGATTCTACAAACACTTAGTCCGACTCAGGATTTCAAACCGAGACGCATATCAGTTGCATATACTACCAGTACTACCACTGCGTTAGGGAGTATCAGAAGTAACTTAGGGTAATTTAATTTAGACTATCGTTACGTATTCACGTAGAAAGCTGGCTACGCTGGCTGGCGCTGTTGTGCCAGCGCTTATCGGAACCGGTCCCCGCATGTAGTCGGCGCGGGCAGTCTCTATACTTTGTGCCGAACCACCGCCGAACGTTTCGACTAGCTCCGATACGTTTCCGATGAGCTCAACATTTTGCACGCTACTCAGCGAGATTGTCAGTCAGCTTCTGCTTATACCCGCTTTCTTTATGTAGAGGTTATCTGAATGCACCGGTTTCGATAACCGCTGGCACATCGGCACCGGTAGCCAGATTTCTACGTGAATACGCACTTACTCGCGACTTACAACAATAACCGCGGGGCTCACCTATTAAATAAATAAGTAGGTACCTACTTAATAACTGAAGAAGTGTTAACTTAGAACTATAACCGAGCTATCATGACAATGCTATTGAACATAAATTAACATAACTTTAAGGTCAAAACTTTTCGCATTAAACCAATTTAATTACTTTTGAATTGCAAATTGTATTACATTACATACCTATCACGCAATCCCTTGTCAACGTGTGTCAGTTTATACTTAACTTTAAAAGGTGCAAACTGGTAGTAAAATTGTAGTTACCATGAATAATATTGAATTTATCCAAATCAGTGCCAACACAGTCGCCGTCGCAACCAATCCCAATGATTTTCAAATCGCCAAATACATGAAGATGTTGGAAGAGAGCTTTGAAAATGATACAGAAAACTTAGGAGCGAAATTTAGCGGTACTTACGCATTCAAAGTGAAGAACGGTGTGAATGTCGATGAAGGGTACTGGGTAGTTAACATTAAAGAAGGAAAAGGCAAAGTGACTTACAACGGCTCGGAAAAACCTGATGTAACATTTGTCATAAACGACGAGGATGTAGCAGATCTAGTTTCGGGAAAGCTGAATCCCCAGAAGGCCTTTTTTCAGGGGAAAATCAAAATTCAAGGTAACGTCGGCCTTGCTCTTAAACTGACCGATTTAAAGAAGCAATATGCCGGAAAAATTGAAATGTTTCGATCGAAATTATAAACGGATTTTAGTTTGGAACTGCTACTTCTTAGATTGTGTTATTAAAGACTAACTCTTCAATGTGATTGTGATTTGTGGTCAGAGTTAATTTAGGCTTGTCAAGCTTTCAGTCATCTGTTATTAATACATTTTGAGTGTCGGCGAGATATACATTATAGTTTTATTAAACATATGATATGATCATTTACTGTCCAATTTATCACTATTTCACTAATTAATGATCACATAACTAAAAAGTTTATAACTATTATAATGTCATTAACATCGATATGAAATCAAAACATGTTTTATTTTGTGTACTCAGAGATTTTAGAGTAAAACAAAACCCTATTACGAGTACTGAGACTCCACTGTCCGTCCGTCTGTCACCAGTCTCTACACAATTATGTAAATAGTGATATGATATTGGAGAGGCATTTATGTCCAGCAGTGGACTGCAATAGGCTAATGATGATGATGATATGATAGTTAGACACTTGAAATTGTTTTACATGATAGTTTTCTATAGCCACTATACAACCAATACTGAAAAACACAATAAAATAATTAAAATAAACATTAATGTGAGCCACTTAAAACAAATGTGATTTTTTGCTCGAAATTGATAACGGCATCGATGTTTCTATAGATAGTACCTACGGAAAACTTATGATTTTTTCCGATTGGCATACGACTACACCTATAGTCGTTACTTCTTCCAAAGTTTACCAAGCATGAGTATCTTGTTTTACTGTAAACGGGACTTATTCGCGATAATATTAAAGGTTACGATACCTTCCATGAGTATCTTGGCATCAAAGAGGTTAGGTTTTAATAAACCACGCTTGCCTAAAGAAAGGACTGACTTCAAAAAGTTTCGTAGACGTGGAAATGAAACGGTTTCCATGTGTTTCTATATACCGATAGAAAAAAGGTAGTGTTCGTATGGAGATTACTACTTTACACGCCTATGGTTTATAAGTAAATACCTTGTAACGTCTATAAATATTTAAACCTTTTTGCTAATCATTGGGGTTAAGGTTATGCGGAAACTTTATACCTACAAAAATGCTGTTATGTTACGCTAAAATAACCTTCAGCGTCTAGACGTCTATGTCTAGCGGCTGATGATGATGAATATTATAAAGGGCTACTAACGAACTAAAACTTTTAAGGTGAACTATGTAATCCGTTTTTGTTTGGTGTCGAACCTGTAGGTCTTTTTTTGTTGACGGTGTGTGAAATTCCTTCGATTCTTCGTCTCCTCGGGGGCTCAGGAGCTACTAGTACTATGTGGTATTTTAACTAAAAACTACTCCAACAGCCGGTCTCAGGCAGCCCCGGACCGGGGCAAAACCTTGAAAGTGGCGCCCCCTCCCTTCAGTGTTTGAGAAAAACTGCCAATGAGTAGCATTTTTGTGATACTATTACGTTTTGCGTTCATAAATCACTTAGTATGTGCTCAAAAACTAACTGGGCGTATGGAAATAGAAGTTTGTTTTTTAAACATTTTATATTATGATTCAATTAATTGATACAAACCTATGAGTTTGTAGGAAATGAGGCTCCATTTGTTAGATATTTCGAATTCTTGTCTCAAGGAATTGGCGCCCCCATGAAACTGCTACCCGTGGCAAGTGCCCCGGTTTGCCCCCCCTTAGATCCGGGGCTGGTCTCGGGCACCCAGCTCTGAGGAACACCCATACCATGTTATTTCAGGTCCCCCCCCTCCGATCGACGCCGCGCTTACTCACACTCTAAGCCTGGGGGAACCTTCAGTCAGAGGCTCTCTCTCTGCCTATCAGCCTAATCTTAATAAGTTGTAACCGAAGATACTGCCAATATTTTGGATTAATTGATGTTCCATTACTGTGTATAGTAAGATATTGTATTTTGATATAGATACTTCATTTTACTATTATACCACCATAACTTTATTTGTTTTTACGATAAAAAATACTTCAATCTATTTAAAAAAAAATGTATTTTTCAATTGACAACCACAGTAAACTTTAATGTTGCCAGCGCCATCTATTTCAGAGGGACGAGATACTAAAAAGAAGGCTTTTTTCTGATTGAACCTTGTTGCTATATGGAATAGACAGATGGCTTGAATTTAGCGTGTATACTGTGTGTGAATAGGTGATGATGATTTTTTTATTAGTGTTAATGTGTAATGTTTAGTTTTGTAAAAACGTACAGTTGCATTTAATTAGAACCTCCACCTTTTTTCAGTCGTTAAAAAAGGAGTTAAGGCGAGAGATGTCTAATTTTCATGTCATGTTTTCTACAATCATAATTTTATTATTTTAATATAATAAAATAATTGACGAACCTAAATTACTCCTTGTGTGTTCAGTTTTCTGCCCGTCAAAATTGGTCAAGCCGTTCCAGAGATTAGCCGGAACAGACAGTTTTTTTTTTTAAATTGCTTTTTAGGGTTCCGTAGCCAAATGGCAAAAAACGGAACCCTTATAGATTCGTCAAGTCTGTCTGTCTGTCTGTCTGTCTGTCTGTCCGTCCGTATGTCACAGCCAATTATTTCCGAAACTATAAGAGCTATACTGTTGAAATTTGGTCAGTCGATGTATGTTGTGAACCGCATTAAGATTTTTACATAAAAATAGAAAAAAAAAGCGGCCAAGTGCGAGTCGGACTCGCCCATGAAGGGTTCCGTACCAGCAAGTAGCATCATTTAAAAGTTCTTGTAGTTCGTTGTAACTTTCATCGATGTTTTTATACTAGTGTATTGATAGGATGAAAGGTAAATTGCGTGTTACGATTATGACGTATTAAAAAAAAAACTACTCACTAGATCTCGTTCAAACCAATTTTCGTTGGTAGTTTACATGGTAATGTACAACATATATTTTTTTTAGTTTTATCACTCTCTTATTTTAGAAGTTAGAGGGGGGGGGGACACACATTTTTCCACTTTGGAAGTGTCTCTCGCGCAAACTATTCAGTTTAGAAAAAAATGATAGTAGAAACCTCAACTTCATTTTTGAACACCTATCCATAGATACCCCACACGTATAGGTTTGATGAAAAAAAATTTTTTGAGTTTCAGTACCAAGTATGGGGACCCCCAAAATGTATTGTTTTATTTCTATTTTTATGTAAAAATCTTAATGCGGTTCACAGAATACATCGACTGACCAAATTTCAACAGTATAGCTCCTATAGTTTCGGAAATAATTGGCTGTGACATACGGACGGACAGACAGACAGACAGACAGACAGACTTGACGAATCTATAAGGGTTCCGTTTTTTGCCATTTGGCTACGGAACCCTAAAAAACAATACATTTTGGGGGTCCCCATACTTGGAACTGAAACTCAAAATTTTTTTTTTCATCAAACCTATACGTGTGGGGTATCTATGGATAGGTGTTCAAAAATGATGTTGAGGTTCCTAATAACATTTTTTTCTAAACTGAATAGTTTGCGCGAGAGATACTTCCAAAGTGGAAAAATGTGTGTCCCCCCCCCTCTAACTTCTAAAATAAGAGAGTGATAAAACTAAAAAAAAAATATGTTGTACATTACCATGCAAACTACCAACGAAAATTAGTTTGAACGAGATCTAGTGAGTAGTTTTTTTTTAATACGTCATAAATCGTAACACGCAATTTACCTTTCATCCAATCAATAAACTAGTGTAAAAACATCGATGAAAGTTACAACGAACTACAAGAACTTTTATATGATATTACTTGCTGATACGGAACCCTTCATGGGCGAGTCCGACTCGCACCTGGCCGATTTTTATTTGACGTTAGTAACGTTAGGTACGTTACTTACTTTGATATGCATGCAGTAAAAAAATATTAATTTTATATTAGATACAGTCATTTTAATATTAAAGATTAAGTAATTTCATGATCATCAGTCCACTGCTGGACATAGGCCTCTCCAATTGCACGCCACTTGGTTCGATCCTCGGCTACTGTTTTTATGTAGGTAATTTACTCTACCTGAAATAATTTCCTCAAACAGGAATCTTTAACCACTAAAAAGTTACTTGGCATTTTTCGAGTTTTCATTTTATTAAACGTCTTGAAAATACGTTTGATCAATTATCTTAAGAAGATACGTCTACAAATTCTACAATTAACGTAAACAATATTCTATCCATTCTCACAGAGAGATGCAAAAAATAGCTTTATTATAAGTGTAACTATAACTTTTAGCCAGTTTTGAATCACCACACTAATTATTTTGTAAAGCCTTCGAGGAGTGTATCCAAAGTTTAGAAGAAGAAAATTTAGAACCTTAGATCAAATAAAAAGGATTATGTACCTTTTTAAATTGCTCTGAGATTAGAACTAAGTATATGTTTCTTATATGTTTTGGGTTATAACGCCGTTAGTACACCGACGCGTTCGTATGCCACAGCGAATCACTGCGAAACTACTGCGGTAGCGAAATATCTGCGGAACGTAAGTACATAGCAAATTTTTTGCAAAGAAAAATATTTCAATATTTTCGGCTTCCATGGTAAGAAAATCTGTCCTCAACGACAGAACGCATGCGAACACCTTGCGATTCGAAACACCACTAGCGAAACATCTGCGTCTGTGTAACGACGATTTCGCAGTTCCTTGCGAAACAATACCGACAAGGACGCAACTATTTTATGAAGCCTAGTGCTAAAGTGAGACGTAGCGTATGCGAAATTCTGCCATACTACTGACAGTTTTTTTGTTGTTTCGCTGCTGCATACGAATGCGTAGGTGTACTAACGGCGTAAGTAAACGAAATAAAACACGTCTATTGGAAATCATTTCATTTTATTGCTCCACAAGGTAGGTACTTATAAGCTTTTTTATTTTCAAGTAAAAACACACTTACGAAACCACATGTTACGAACATGTGTGTGCATAACAGAACATTTATTTATTCATAATCTTACATCTAATCTATCAGGTACTTTACAATATACAATGATGGTTTTATAATCAAAATTGAGAAAGAAATACTTTTGCATGATCCAAAAAACATGAAAGAAATGCTTTGTTGGATTAGTTGTTTCCAAGCTGCATTTACATATATTTCTGATATAAACACACACAATTCATAATCAGGCCGTTCCTTCAAAACATGTGTCTTTATACAGTCGCAAATAATGATAAATAATAATTATGTAGTTTGTTACATACTTCTAGTTAGTATCCCTGTAAATTATAAATAATTTTTACATCAGAGGCTTTACACAAATGTACATTTTTGCCACCAGCGGTACATTTAGGCAAATTAAAAAATATACAGGCAAGATCATAGAGAAATTGTCTCGTCCGAACAACGACATCTAGCGACGAAGATCGTAAAGCGCGTAGTAAATTTATAGAAGCACAAAACATACGTCACTGCTGTCATGTCAGAGACATTCGGACATCGGTTTGCCGCTTTTTTGCTATTTTATTAATAACAACTTATTGATATACATTATTTATATTAAAATCAAAATATATGATATATTCCTTAACAGTAATTAAATTTTATTAGGTACATAATTGGTTAGCAAAAAATCTGTCATGTACGCGCCAAACGATCTTCGTCAGAGGTATTCTGTGTGAAGAAATGTAATTTGAGGTCCACGGTGAATTTTTGTTCCACTCTAATAGACGTGTATTCTCTTATATTAGTGTAATAAAGCAAATGTAAGTTTTATTTGCAGTATTTTGATGCCGATAAAAAAAATGGTGTGATTACCACTATTTTTTTATTTATCGGCATAAGATGTAGGTTGTGTTCTTGGTAATTACCAAAACAAATGTATTTTTTGAGACTGCAGATTTCTAATCGCCATTTTTAACTTTGCCAAATATAATTACATTTCTTCACTATAGGTACCTACTATGTTTATTGGTACAAGAAAGGTGCGACCTGCATATCTTTTTTTGCACAAATTTCGAGCTATATTTAATTTATAATATTTTAGATGACGTAATCTCGAAATAGCTAAACAGCGCTAAGATTTTTTGTTCGCGAAACAAGTTATTCAATATTGACCAAAGACAATTATTTTTAATTTATAGCAGGCAATCATAGGCTTTTATGAATAGATAGATAATCTAATTAAAAAAAGTTTTTTGAATTATGGATTTAAGTGGTTTTTACAATAAATTGGAGAATTTATTGCCATTCCTATTAATAAAATCCGCCATCCGTTTTTAACAATAATTATTGGCACAAATCAAAACATCAATCGTATTTAAAAAATATAATCCAAAATCTCAACTGTCAAGCTTAATTATTTTAACCCTCACATCTTTCATCTGCAAGTCTTACCTAATTTGTAGGAATGACAACAAATACTCGTACCTATGTTATAGTTTTTAAAATATTGACAGCAAAGCGAGCAACAAGACATATATCAATGCCATCTGGTGCAAAAGAAAGATTCAAAGAACCTATTCATTAAATGAGTAGAATATACACATCAATTGATTTGTTACGAAATAAATTAATCCTGATTGTACAAAATTGTCTCAACGGACCATTTCTAAACATCCTAAACCGTCTATTCACCTTGTTCGACTGTAATTTACATCTGTTTACATGTTGCGACATTCGTAATCATAATGTATTAAAAACTGATGTATAACAATCATACATGAGATCACAGAGAACGTTGGTACTCTGGCAAATCACCAATTACTCGAGAAACTCCCCTTAAACTGCCGTGAAACCAAAGCTGCCAAACCTTATTCATGTACATTTAATAGCAGCATTTAACTACATGTGTTGAACTCCTTCCATCATTTGACACCTGTCATGATGGAAAGAAATAACAACAGTCCATAGACGAAGGCACGCTTTATAGACCATATGAATAAGGAGGTTAGTTCACAGCATCAAGTTTAAATTACAGTTTACAACAGCCTGGCAACCATACATAGCTTCGTACCATACTTATATTTAAAACGAATATTTACACGTCCATCACTCCCACTGCCTTTGAAATAAGAGGTATTTGAAAAATAATAACTCTCGAAATAAAAAGGATACAACCTATTGAGTGTCTTTAGAAAATAGAATATAATAGGCATTTTAAGTTCTTTAGCACCATCCGTAACAATATACTTTTTGCAATTTTGCAATTAATTAGGCAGTGAGAGTATAAATTGAAACTTTTCCATCGATACAGTAAAATACCTACGCTAATATAATTAAAGCGTTATTTAAGGTTCAATATGGCTTAGCCATGTATCCATTTTTTTTTTCCATTTTGCCAAACCAAAGTCATGTTTTCAAACGAAAAATATCAAATTATAAGTAATTTAAATAAAACGATAAATTATAGTTATGTGTAATTTAAGACATAGAAGTTATCTCACATGTGAATAAGGGCTGCCTGACCGGATACGGACTCGACGGAAGCCCTTCATCAAGGAGAAAATAATAATATTAGAAAACCCAAAATATTTTTGCCAATAAATACTAAATTATATACAATTAATTACTAAGTTAGCCAAGCCAAAACATTGTAGCACCAAAATTATCCAACAAATAGTACTGACAGAAAAGTTTCATATATATATATTTATATATATAAGTATAAATATGAGGTACCTTAATATATAATATAAAGACATCCAGTCCATTTCTAATGTACACTATTTAATGTTTAAAACAATAAGTTATTTTTATTACATGCTTACGGTACCTACAATGTATAATATATATTAATAATAATAAGTAAATGGTAATTTATATTTCAAAGTGTCTCTGACTAGAGATAAACCTATTCTAGAACTGAAATCTTATTCTATAACCACTAACTACGTAACATAGCACTCTTTAAAGGAAAATTATCATCAAAATCGCTTCGATTTCTTTTATTTCTCTTTTTACAATTTGAGCTTCGCCAAAGTCACATTGTGAAATTTCATTTCACGTTTTCTTTATCAGAAATCAACACTAGCTAGTTTAGTTAGCGTACTGGAAATTATACATTCTTCTTATACGTTTAAAAAAAAAACTCATCGATAACATAGAGCAGAAAATATTAGAACAAAGCCTCTTCAGTTTGAATAATAATTATCTAAAACATCACTAAAGCACATTTTTTTACCAGAAACAAACTTTAAAACTTTTTTTTTTTAATTCATATTCTGCCTGATGGACAGCATGAGTAGAGTCTAAGAATACTCGTAGTAGTCACTCCACTCATTGCGATTATGGACAATGCAGTTGTCCCACACTATGATTATTCCTATTTATTAGAAACAGAGGGAAAGATAGGCATTTAATTGAATAGTTATAGATTATTTACAAATATTAAAAAAGAAGACAATTTTTGTTTTCTAAAATTAGTTGAGAATAGTTCATTAAAAATTTTGTTGTCTTCTATCTAGATAAATATCTGTCGTTCGCATGGTTGACCTCTTTGCACTTTAAAACCATTGATCAGATTGTGATAAAACTTTGGTAAGATGTTGCGTCCTTAGTTTAGTTTAGACCGAATACTAGAAGCTAAGTAGGTATAATTAAAAAGATCATTATTATAGTTTAAAAAATAAAGAAAATTGTCCATGTCTATGTAATTTGCAAGTCCACATGTTTATTAAATTTATTTCCAGTGCGCTAACTAATGTTGAACCAAAATGTGATCAGGAATTACTATGAAAATATAGTTGCCTCGAATCTGGTACGAATCTACAAATATTCATGTCAAAATACACAAAAAATCAGTGCAGAGGGAAGGTTTACAAAAGAACAAAGAACTTATCACAATGTAATTTCGCCTTTCTAAACTCGAAGAGGTAATTTTTTTCTTTATTAATATTACTTTATTAAAAAATACCGATTCAAAGAATGATACAACTAAAATCTGAACCTCATCGGTACATATTAAAACATATCTATGACCATAAAAGTAATAAACTGACAGCAGGGAAAGTCTACTTACCTATAAACAGAAAGGAATTATTTCCGACATGTAACTCAGTTTCGCAACCTTCAATTTTGACCTCAACTTTATTAGTATGTATAAAGTCCAGTCTAGAACTAATAGGTATACATTTACGCTAATGGATGTTTGAATCTAACGTCTGCTAGATGGTTACATTCGTACCAGATAAAAAATAGATCAAGGCTGCTCATAATTCATTATTCAAACCATAGACGATTGAATGTAAATCATTCTCCTTAGTGTTCACAGACACCTTTAATACATTAATTATAATTGCTCAGTCACAAAATAATATACACTAAATCAAAATGCACCGTTACTTGCAATGGCTAAAACGCGTGGCTCAAAAGATATTAAATAAATTGTTTTAAATTAAACGTTCTCGGGCCGCCTTTTCGGCCATAGACAAAACCATTTTTAAATATAGAACACTTCATTGTTTAATTCAAATAGTTTTTTTTTTCTACAAAAATCACAGTGCTTTTAAATAAATTCAAATGCTACCAAAAGACACACGGCTTGAATTAATATTGACATAAAACTAGAGTTTGTGATGACAGATTGACATTAACTTTACAATAAATCGTAGTATTGACCGATAGATTAAAATAATCTACTTATTTTAACGTTGTATTCGTCTCTGGAAGTTTCCGAAATTTTCTATATTCTCGTATGTTGAATAAACAACACAGCAATAATACTACAAGACCTATTTTAACACTCTCAAAGATGACAACGTTTCAACAATCAATTTCTTTTTAAATTACAAAACTTAATAAGTCGTTTAAGACAGGCAGTGATAATTCACCATTTTAAAACTTATTGCTCATCAAAAACAATTAGTAGAATCTAAGTAAAAATCAGTGTCTTATATCGATTTTTTTTCTTAATTTAGACCAATCTTTTTTTTCTTTATTTACAATGAGGTAGACTGTGGGATACACCCTTATAAAGATAATTTTGTTGGCCTGAACTAATTAATGTATACATATAGATATTTATTTATTATGTTTAAACTTATATCTGTCCTACTAATTACCTTTTTAATAAGACTTCACTTTAATACTTATTTTTTTACAAATAGATGTAACTGACATAATAGCATAGCTAATAAAAAGTTTTGTTTGTAGTTTTCTGCAGTGTGTTATGTGTAAATAGAAGGACAGATAACCATAGACTAAGTATGCATGTATGTAGACCTGATACACCATAAATGTTTTACTAATATATTTAAAATGAATTTGCCTCTCTTAGACAACTATTGGCTCGTGTCTGTCCATAGACTATTCCACATGTTTTTTCATACAAGTAACACATATGAGGTATGATGCATGTATCAGTTTGTATTAATTAATTATTACTATTTGGTATGGCTGAGGTTTTATACAGAGTTATTTATTTAAACCAATTTAATTAAACAAATTAATCAAGCAAAGTGTTTGAAGAAACAGGATGGTGTTACACAAATTTGTTTCACATTAACAGCAACTGTTTTAAATTATTTATTGGGTTTAAACATATTTTACTGAGCAACACCACCCTCCAATTTTATCTAAGTGCATTTTGTGTATTGGAAATATGTGGTTGCTAATAAGTATATGATTATTACAAGATATTAACTAAAACACAATTAGGTATTGCTTATTGTATGTACATGTAGCTATTGCAAAAAAACTTAAAATAACCCTGTATAAATTATGCTTATGGTTGTAGTTTAAAAACTATTTTACTATATTATATAATGTGAGTATTTTGTTAATAAGGTATTGAAAAGCACAGAGTTGAGGCTATATAATAAGGTAACAGATGTATCCTCAAAATGGCACACGTTGAAGATACTACAAGAAAAACTGTATATTGTACAAAAAACTAATTTCATAAAACTGTACTTGATATGATTATGTACAACTATTTTAACTGCATCATGCTACTGTATAATCTGTGGTTAAAATCGATAGTTTCATCGAAACTGGCATACTCTTGGCAACACTGAAATCATAGTCACCACAAAAAATATTCAAAAGAGTATAAATAGAAGGGGGTCTCAATAGACTCGGTTGAAAGATCAACAATATCCAAGTAGAGAAAAAACATATTTACACGGTGCTGCGTAGCCAAACGGATACATAAACGAACAGCACCTCAAAATTTTGTACTGTTGAGACGCAATGTCACTGAGCGTTCATCGCGAGTCACTGTTAGCGCAACCTGGTGATGACGCGGGTAGGTCAACATGGTGGCGGCTCCGGCTCCTCCTTAGGCTGAGGCGGATGCGGCTGGGGCGGCTCATCGACAGCGATCGCTCGTTCCCGTCGGGCAATATCAGCCTCTCGCTGATCGAGTCGTGCTTCACGCCGAATAAGTTCTGCTTCCCGTTCGTCCAAGAGTCTTGCGCGTTCTGTGAGCCGCGCTTCTGCATCTAGCAGTCTTGCCGCGAGCTCTGAGTCGCTGTGCGGGGGAGGAGATGTCGATGATGTGACATCGTCGACGGGCGGTGTTAACGGTTTCAGCGAGACGTTGGGTTGGTAGTCACGCTCGAAGCTGGCGCAGTCGGCGACGCGAACGACTCGTTCTGGGTGTTGTAGAATTGGCTCGCGTTTATCCCACGGTCTGAAGGCTGACAGCGCCCTATAGTTAATGGCTGCATATGGGTCGAGGAGTAACGCGTACGTTGCCGTTGCGTAGTCCTCATGGCGCAGTTTTTTCGGCGGTGATTCTGGAGGTTCAGTTTTGCACACCACTGGTTCAATGACCTGGAATTAAAGAGAAATAAAATATATTAGAAATATGAAGAACTAAGAGTTTTGCTTTTTGGGTCTTATTCCTTGTGTACACAAGTTAACCCAGCGCACTGGATTAAATCAAACTGCATTAGAGATTACTGTCGTCACTATAAATTTGAAGTGAACACGTTTGAATGTTCGTGCTATTGACAGTTAGTGCTTTAGAAATTGGATATACTAACGAGCTCAACAGGGATTTAGAAAGCAGCTTCATTACATTAATACTACTAATTTAATAATTGTAACTTTTTACTGCATTATAGAAATAAAATAATATAAGTAATCCTTAAACCAAATGCTAGTGCAGAAATGTGTACTACTTATATAATAAAGAAAGAAATGCTAGTCCCTCTGCCAGTCTGAAAAAAAAAATCTCTAGACTGATGAACTATCTTAATCCGTGTAGTTTAGTGAATGTATTTTCAAGAAGACTTCAACAGGCCAGCATGCAAGCCGGCTCTTTACTCCATGAAGCTTGTTAGTGATGTTTTGAAGAACATTCCAGTGATCCGCAATACCAGTAATTCGAAAATCACCCTTATCAAAAGAATTAAAGCAGTAACTATTTAAGTGTGACAAAAAAATATTTATTTTTGATTTCAAATGGCATTGGTTAATTTTCAAATCAACCTGTCGCCTTGCCACTGCTGAATGAAGTCACCTAAGGTATTCTGCTCAAGTAGTTTAGTTAATTATACTTCATAGAAATGTTTATAAATATAATATACATTATCAGGTGTATAAGATTTATTTTACAAGCCTAGTGTTGCCAGCGTAGAGATTTTACCCTGATAAACTCATCCTGCGCATAGTATTTACGTTCGCATCTGACTGCGAAAAAAGTTAGTCAAATTTTTAATTTAAGTATACCAATTCAATAGATTTCAATTTGTGTCAAATACGAAATTGACGAGTTTTACAGTTGATATCGCGAAGTTAACCAATATCGCGGTTCTGTTACATTTTACTATTTTGAGAATACAGCTTAGTTTGTTAAACCAAGAATCGAAAGCCTTTATAAGTATCTAGATTGAAATCTAGTATGTATGTTACTTCAGGTTACCACTAGAACAGAACTGCGTTGTGTGGATGTAGATCATATGTACTTACCGTTGCAGAAACTAGCATTTCGAGAATATATATAGATAAGGAAAATAAAATAATTCTAGTGAGTCGAGTCTCAATGGCCGTTCCAAGACTATAAACCGCTTCAAGACTGCACTAATACAAGTTCTGTAGAGAAATATCCAGCCGCTTTCTGATGCTAATCAAAAATAAAATGTGATCAAACTGCGGTCAGAGACAAATGTCATAAGAAAAGGTACGCTATAAATAATAAATAAATAAATAAATATTTGGGACATCTTACACACAACGCCATCTAGTCCCAAACTAAGCAGAGCTTGTAATATGGGTACTAGACAACTGATATAAATACATAAACATACTTTTGTTTTGTAAATACATACATATTATACATAGAAAAACACCCAAACTCCGAAACAAATATTTGTGGATCACACAAACATTTGGTCCGACCCGGGAATCGAACTTGAGACCTCTTGATCAGCAGCCGCATACGCTGACCACTAGACCAACAAGGCAGTCGAACATATACAGACCACTGTTGTTACTACAGAGCAGATTTATAGCAAATCTGACGTTTTAAAAGAAATTATTTTGGCTGTAAATGATTCTGGACTGTTTGACACTATTACTGATGATGGGCTCTCTTTACCCGTGCAGATGACTTACAGATAACTCTGTACGTAATTGACTACCATTAATTCTTCATCAAACTAATTTTCAACGAAGTAAAATAAAAAAATAGTAGCGAATGTTGATGTCGTATTTGATGCTTAGATAACAACAACTCTTATGTGCAATACAGTGTGTGTCAAAATCGACGGACTTCGTAAAGTATTTTACATGGCTCAGTCTGTCAATAATAGTTGTGAATGCAGTCATAAAAGATATCATTATTAGAACTTGTTAATCCATGATTTCCAAAGATGTCCTCGAACAGATGGATAAATCTATAAATATGTACATTAATGTCATAGGGTCATTATTCTGACGTCAATCCTTATCTTTAAATGCCAGCAAAGAACAATGTACACTGTCAGGCTTCGAACCACAGAAGTTTAAAAATATACACACCTTGTCTATCGAAAGTAGATGGAATCTTTTTTAAAGTGATGAATAGGTAACCGAATTTGAATTTAAGTTTTTAGACTACTAGAATACGACCTTAAATGTTTCATGAATATATTCATGTTCTATTTACAAATAATCAAATATGTCATTTATCTATGGATGAGAACAAAGAGAATTGAATGAAGGTGCGTAATACTTGAATGTGTTTTGGCAGTACAAGGACGATTTATCATATTTTTTGATAAAAATACACGTTTAAAGCAATGTATACCTATTTTTTTTAGTTGTTATTCTTAGAATGAAATTCGATCGTTTGACGTTTGTTCATGAATGAATTCAGAATCATATCACTAAAGAGACGAACAAAGAAAATGTCAGTTCAGACGAAATAAAGTTGAGCATTTTTTTCTTTAAAAATTTCATAATAACGGAAAGTTGTCTAGTGGCGTAATCTTTCATGTGTACTGGGATTTACTTAAGAGTACTGAAAGTATAAATTCAGCGCTATCAGTACAGCACATTCGTCTTACATAATGCAGGTATGAGGAGGTGCGGGGACTGTGGGCAGACGGTGCGCGTCATCGCCGGGAGGGCCGCCCTCTCGCGGGTGTGGGGCACGGATGTAGGTCGTGGCCAGGCCGCAGACGACCCCCAGACGCCAACCTAGCCCTGCTCTGAGGCACTACTCATGACCAAGAAATGGGTAACTGCGACAAGTGTTTAGACAAAAAAGGCATGTCATTATTGTACGCATTATTTCGCGCGCATTTTATAATTTCTGCCAGATGTGTCTGTTACGTTCTGTTACAAAAGTTTTATAAGTAACTGTTAATTGAAATCTCTTTATGAAATTATAACACGAAATATTAATGAAATAACACGATCGATATGTTATCAATGAAGTCATCCCTAATCTGTACGTCTGTATTACATGTTTCTTATGACATTATATTTCGAACCCTATTTACAGGAGATAGGTCATAAAATACTTTCTAACGAGCGCGTCAAAATGGCGTCGAGAGCGTTCAAAACACTGGCTCCAAAACAATGTACGTAATGAGAGAACGGCGGGGTTTCCGTCGAGACTCATCTGCGGAACGTGTGTAAGATAACCAGGGATAAAAGAGCTCTCTCGCCGCCCCTCCCCTCACGCATCACTTAGTTGTAAGGGCCCGATGTGGGTAGTTCAATGGGTTTTCTAGAATCAAGATAAATTGGACGCGTGGGCGCGGCCCAACTTACATGTTTTGGCCTACTTGCAATTCGCCGACTTTTTTTGGCCCGTGTCTAAATTTTCATTCTATTGCGTGTCGTTTAACCATTTTCGGTTAAACAACTCAATGTATATTGTCTAAATAAATTAGGAACTCGTATATAATTCTGTGTAATATAGTTATTAAGGCCTTGTAAAAACTACGGACAGATCTATCAACTCTAATGTAACTTAGTTTTTAGTACGTATATGGCTTAATGTCTTACTGACACGCAGAGGCCTGTCATAATAAGTAGAATCTACCTCATAGGTCATTTATTTTGATGAAGAAAACTATCATTACATGGGTAGGTACGTAATGATAATTGTGTTATTGATGATTTTAAATTCTCGTCATAAATACATGATGTATAATTCTTCTGTAATTGTGTATGTCACTGAACTGTAACTGAAATGTCGGATAGATTTGTATTGAACGATTTGTGCGAATTTGAGTCAATCCCTGGGTAGTTCACACTTAGTACTTATATTAAAATCCAATAGATGGCGTTGCATATCTACATATTTTTTTTTTAAATTATATTTAGATTACTGTTTTTAACATTTATGTTTAGTTTGTTGTTAAAATTAACTGACATTCAAGCAAAATAACTCTTAGCCGAGAAAACTTCTGTTGTGGCTGCCAGTAACTTATAGTTTATTGTAGACAAAGGCACCTACTTGGTGCAAATTACTTTTATAGTTTTTCATTCTTTGTTCAATTATTTATTAACTAGCTTTCGCCCGCGGCTCCGCCCGCGTGTATGTCGGCCTGTGTCATTTCCCAAATTCAGTTCTATCTTCATACCAAATTTCTTAGTTTAGGCGTGAAAGCGTAACAGACAGACAGTTACTTTCGCATTTATTATATTATATATAGAGATTTTGTTTAGCACTCAATTGTAGGTACTTTATATAAGTCAATTTAATGAAAAATTCCACCTGTATATGTGTATGTATACATGTTTAAATACGATCTGTATAGAAAGTCAACATAATTTCCGTAGAGAAAACTATTTCAAAATTCGAATTAAAATTTAGGCTTTGGAGAACAATGCTGTTTTAGAACAAAAGCAAAAAATATTAAGATGATATAAATATCCATTCGCAAACATTTGCAATTTTTTACAATTAATTTTTTTATTTATCAACAATTTAATTCTAATTTTATATTTATTACTTTTTATTAATGTTAATGAGTCTTTTGGACTTTATATTACTAATGAACATGTGGCTGTTTTATTAAACTCCTTTAACTATGAATAATTTTTATATTAATATTGAAGTTTTCGAGATGTAGGCATTAGAGACAGATGGTTTTTAGTTAGAAATTAATAAAGGTTCCAAATGTAGCTGTGTACTCATGATTTCCGTATATTTTAAAACTGAATACACTTATCACGTTATTCGTTATTATATTTTGGGAAGGTCTTCTCAATTTTTATTTTATTTATGTCTATTCAAAGCTACAATAGTACGTTGTTTTAATATCGCGTTTACTTTTAGGTATTGAAATTAGAAAATCCATTTTGCCCTTTTTACAATAACATGAAATTTTCATTTTTGTTCTATAAATATTTGTTCACACATACCTATAGGTTACATTTTTACGCTCACCGTTGCCGATGCCTAACGCGACTCTGGCCAGGGCCGAATTTAAAGGTGTGTAGGCCCTTTGGTCCCAAATTATATTCTATATTTATTTTTTTTTCAATCTAGTTTTCCAAATAATAATTTATTGTGAAGCCAAGTATAGACTATTTTATTATTTAACGAAAATATAAATATAATGGGAAACAAGAATTATCTAAAATTAAATTTGTGCGTTAACGAACGGAACTTTCCGAGCTGAGAGAATGTAATCATGTTTGTACAAAGTACTGTAGGTAATGGTACAACGCAAAAAAAATATGAAAGGAAAAGTTGTTTACTAGGGTTTACTAGTCTGATTAGATTAGATTTTTTTTTCCGAAGTCTCTATTGTGGGGGCCCCGCTTTCGTGGAGGCCCGGGGCTGTTGCCCTGGTTGCCTTCCCCAAAATCCGGCACTGACGCTGGCCGCGTGTATTGTGGTTATCACGGAAAAAAGTATGCCTATGTCCTTTCTCTCTAGCTCTTGACTATCTGTGTACCAAAATTTCACTTAAATCGGTTTTGATGTGAATGTGCGCCATCAGTGGCGTAACAATAGGGTGGCAGGGCTGGCAAAATGCCACGGGCCCCCGACCCAAGAGGGCCCCAGCCCAAGAGGCTGCGAGCTCAAAAATATTTTTTTATACTGTACCTGAGTATTTTATTTGAAAGGTATATTTTTATAAGTCCTGCTTAAAATCCAAAGTGAGATAACTAAATACCATAATACAATTTCAAGTTAATCGTTAAGCATTTCAACCAACCCAAATAAAAATATGTATGTTGATTCATTTTAAGAGATGTACACGTTACCCGTGGCGAATAATTTTACGTACCTAAGACCGTCAAAAACCGTCAATAATCCAGAACAACCACAACAAGGTACTAGCAAAAATCAAAGAAACCTATATTTTAGCATGATCAATATTGTATCTTCGCCAATTATGTTACTGTTAAGGGTAATTTTAAAGAGCTAACTTGATTGAAAACGGACGTTGTAAACCTAAGGGCCCTTTCTTAAAAGATAGTGGCAATAGATCTTTTCTAGAAAAACATTACTAAATTGTTTCCAAGACTGGCGTGAAACTTGAACGTACATGGTTATACTATTCTTTAATACTTCAGATTCAGAAGGCGTATTGTGAACCGTGTTGGTTATTCGCAAATCGGGCATTTAAGAAATTACAGAATACAAAATTTGGATTGAGGGCTATGACGACTGGAAACATATTGTAGATTACAAAGACACGTGATATCAAAAATTCATTTAAGAGTGTGCTGCGCGAACAAAAAACGCAGAGTTTAGGTATTTACGAGCAGAGTTGCGCGGCAGCGCCGCTAGGCAGCACCGTCGCCGCTTCCTACGTGAAACATTTTATCTAAGATATGTAAAATAATTGTACAGAGTAGGCTCCACACAGAGTAATACATATCTTCTAAATATTCAGTCGTTTTTATGGAAGTTTTGTTCAAAAGTAATAATTTCTAGAATCTATTCATTTTCATAATCAGCCTATCGAAGTCCACTGCTGGACATAGGCCTCTCCCATTGCAAACCACTCTGATCGATTTTGGGCTTCTCACATCCAGCTCCTGTCAATATAAGTATATCATCTATACAGGGTGTCCCAGAAAGAATGGGTAATCCTAAAGCACGTAGTAGTATAGCTATCCAGCGTACAAAAAAAAAACCCAAAAGAAATCCAATAGTTGCCCAAATTTTGAAGTTATCTTATTCCTCACAAACAATCTTATTAGAAATGCAGTAAATAGTATGAGTGCCTATTATACTTTTTTGGAAAAAAATTAACATGAAATTTGATCAAAATAAATTATGACAGAATTTGAGATTTTTGTGAAAAAAATATGTATGAAAAACTAAGCAGCAACTATATTAAAAAAAATGGTATAATACATAATTTTATCCAAAGAGAGAAAATTAAAGCTTCCTTTTTAGTGTAGTAAAGGACGTGTGATAATGTTATTTCGCTATTTACTACCTGAGTGTGGCCGAAGTAATTTTTTGTTAATTATGAGACAGAGATAGGTGAATAAATTCAGTACTAAAGTACAGTGTAAGCGAGCGAGAGACGAGTATATTATTATTGTACCTTTGTACTATTGTACCTTATCTCTCTCGCGCCATGGCACATAGCAATGGCAAGTATTTGGTGCGTCGCTTGACTTGTTCGGTATCGCATGTTCCCATTCCTTTTGCAGTTCTCTGTGATTGTCAATCAGTGTTAAAACGACGATTTCTGGCTAAACAGCCAGAAGTCATCGTTTTAAGTAAGAGTCAAATCATTGGACTCTTCGTTTTGCTCACTGATTTGGACTTTACTTTGGTGATTTTACGACGACTTGGCTTGTATCTGGACTGGTTTCGTGTATCAGTATGCCGCGTATTCAATATATGGCACAAGAATACGCAAACATGCACTTTATTTATGGTGAATGTAGAAGTAGCGCAAGTGCTGATGCATTCCTTTATAGGGAAAGATACCCTACAGCGCGTCATCCAGATTACCGCGTATTCATAAGAGTGTACAGATGTTATTCGGAAGGTAGAATGCATAGGTGGTACGAGCACTGGGAGAATAGCAAATATCAATATACAAGACACTGTGCTTGACGAAATTCAGAAGAAGACAAAGACGACCGGTCCACATTATTCCTGCGTCATATATGTTGGTTTAAGTAATAGACGGAAATGATACATAGATATGCTGGACCAGCGAATTTCAGATATGTACCGATTATCGAGCACGTAGGATTCCGACTGTCATTTCCTTGTTGATATTAAGACGTGTTTATTGTGCAATGTAACGATAGATTTAGAATATATAATGTAGCTATAAGATCATAACTAAGAGATTCCATGTACATACTTTAATACGTAAGGTTTGAATAAGAGTACAGTTATTCATTAATAAACATGGCTCCAAAAGAATACACGATTATTGTTATTCGATATCCACCTATTAGCCGCCATAAACGTGGACCCCTACAACATAACAATCAAGAAGAAATAAATTCGCTATAATTGGTGACCCCGACAAAAGAACAAAGAAGAAAGAACCCGACAACTGAACAAGAACGAAAACATGAGGTCGCCATAATTGGTGACCCCGACAAAAGAACAACGAAGAACCCGACAAACGAACAAAGAAGATGAACAAGGACCCGAAAATAGAACTATGAAGAAACCGAAAAATTTAACAATGAAGAAGCAAGTAATCGTACCTTCTGAAGGAGAATATATAGTGAACTTGTACATACCGTACCTCCTCCTATCGTCGCTCTCCAAAACAACAATGATCACCATTCAAGTCTCAGCCAGCCAGAAACCTCGGCCTCAACAGGGATACCACACCCAGGACGCGACCGCTCCAAATTGGTTATCCCTTCGGCCTCAGAAGCGCCCCGACACAATATGGACTTCACGCAGCACCACACACCGCTTGTGATTCCAACGCTCTGGAACCAGCGGACTTCAGCCCCGACTCAGTGGGGACTAGCGGCATACATGAGTGTTCTCAAAATGAACGTCTGACGCCGTTTCACGAATACTAGAAGTAATCTCTATGCCGTCAACGCTAGATTACGACGAGAATTGTCGTGTGCAGCAGAAATGTCAGAATTAAAGAAGTTGCCTGGAGAGGCGTTAGAGCAGTACAACGACAAGACGTATTACGATGATTTCAGATCGCAGCTAAAGCATGATATCAATCGAATACTGTCGTTACCGAGGCTCGCTCTCCAACAATCAGGTAAATCTATTTCTTTCGTTTATCCGCCGTCAAAGTGCTGTGGGCATGTATTCAAGTTGTCCTACATTCAGTATTACGATACTGAGCAGTACGTGTCTATTGACCGAGTAAGGTTGTACGTAGTTCACTAAGCGATATTATAATAAGGTTGCTGACTATGTAAATCTTGAAATATTATAATAAATATAGTATGGTATACTTTGTAAATTTTGCTGACACGTGAAGGTCGCAACTCTCGATCATATGTTTGTTTTGTATTCATTCTAATGTTATGATTTTTATTGACCTAGAGTATATTTATTAGCTAGGAACTACTCCGTGATACCGACTTAATGTTTAATGTTATAATTGTTAGTAAAATAGGTTATGTTTATAATTGTCAATTCTTGATTTAAGATGAAGATTTTCTGAATTTACTACCGTAAATTTTTTCGGTAGGGACCTATATTCCTGCGTCATATATGTTGGTTTAAGTAATAGACGGAAATGATACATAGATATGCTGGACCAGCGAATTTCAGATATGTACCGATTATCGAGCACGTAGGATTCCGACTGTCATTTCCTTGTTGATATTAAGACGTGTTTATTGTGCAATGTAACGATAGATTTAGAATATATAATGTAGCTATAAGATCATAACTAAGAGATTCCATGTACATACTTTAATACGTAAGGTTTGAATAAGAGTACAGTTATTCATTAATAAACATGGCTCCAAAAGAATACACGATTATTGTTATTCGATATCCACCTATTAGCCGCCATAAACGTGGACCCCTACGACGGACCAATCAAGAAGATATAAGTTCGCTATACACATCTTATAAAGCCCCTTTTACATGTTCTTTTTTTTCAAAATTAGCTTCAAGAAGCTTCCGCTCCTAAAGCCATTCAATCGAATCAGCTTAATACAGTGCGCCGTTCAGTTGCGTGACGATCTTCATTGGATAGCTGTAACAGTATTTTTGCCATATGCGTAGATTTAGCAAAGTTGAAATCGGCTTTACTAAAATCAGGCCTTGGGCAAGTTTCACCGTAGTCTTTATCACTAATGTCTGTATTGCGGGATTAAATGAAACAACAGATGCAGCACACCGTCCTGAGTATGATTGTCTAAGTGAATAGTTTATTCGCCATAAAATTTTTGGCATTTTTAATCAATCGACAAAGTACTTTTATTATGGTGGCAAAGACCGCATCTGATTTTATTTCACCAAATACGTTTTTATCAGTTTGATGGCCTTTATTTATGAGGATGTACTTGCAAATATAAGACTTGCACGAGCTGTGATCGCGGAAAACTTGAATAAGTGCATTGAAAAGGTCTTGTTTTAAATCTATAACTTTTTCAGCGAAAGATTTTTCATTTTGAGAATCAATGTGATTTATGGCACCTTTCACCGATCGCCGTACGCGTAGCACGTTTTGGAGCTGTATTTTTTGGCATTTTAATTGGTAACATGTATTTCTTGATAATTCATCTAATCTTGTACAAAAGTTTCTGAGGAGGTGGTTAGAGCACTCTATCTTTTCGACAATAAGTGCGGCATATGGTTTGGTATCCAGAACATTTTTGTAGGTGCTGGAATCACCATTAGCTATGTGTTTAGAATAAATAAAACCTTGAGTTGCTTTTGAAGCCTTCTACTATGGCAGTTGACTACATACCGCTAGATGATCGAGTGTAATTTTTATATCATACATGCTCAGAAATACAAACTTGAAGTAAAGTTTGCGCTTCTGAGCTCGCCCGCAAACCATAGAGTTTTTATTTTTAACAGTCATGTAGAGAACTTTTTTAGTTCTGTAGCCAATGATATTTGCAGCTCCTGAAAAGGTCGTATAGTTTTTCCTGTATGACCTCTTACTCCAATACGCATCAGATACAACTGTTATCATCGGTACGCTATCTGCATTAAGGTCATTATTTTTTTCAGCCAGTTAATATTTTGATTTTGTTGCTTCCTCTATGCTTTTTACTTTGGCCAGTTCCCAGAGTTCACATACTTTAGCATGAAATTTGGCATAAAAATGTTTTGACATGCAGGGTATATCAAGAGAAGTTTTGACTTGCTCCAGGGCACTGAATCCCATATCTATACACTTAATTACTCACGATATTTTGATTGAGTGCAAGTTCCTTGCTGTTTCTAGGTTTTCAACAATTTTCCAATCTTAATTTTGCATTACACATATTGCATACTATGAAACAGGAGGACTGAAAACAATTTCTATATTCTCCATTGATTTTTAAATTACTGAAGTTGCAACCAAATGGAGAGTTGTGGTGAGTAAGTTCTTGGTTTAAACAAGTACCCGAATTGTAGCTTTGCTTTCATTTGTGTTTTCCTTTTCTACTATAAGTTCTTTCTTGACCATAAGATTACATGTAACCTGAAAAACATAGGCCTATAATAATAAAGTGAGTTTGATAAGAGAGATTGACCTTTGATTAAATATATGTTTATAATCAAAGGTAAATATTTACGTTTTGAAGTTCTCTACCGTCTTGATTACTTGATTACTTGATTACTTGTATTGATTGATTAGCAACTGACGAATAATTGTGAACGGAACATTGCATTTACATTAAAATTATAACAGTAACATTAAACATACCTGTTTGAGATATTTACCTATTTGCGTTTGTACGTTTGTATTGTGTTTCGTACATTTGTTGCTCTGCGTTCGCATTACTCTGTACAGATTCGACTCGAAATTTGATTTTTTTCCAATTTTCTTATTTGCCAGTAAGTATAACCAATGACATATAGACATGATACACAATACAATACTGACATAAGTCTAAAAAAAACTTCAAAACAAAATTGATCTCATTAATATTAGTAATTAGACCCATTCTGCTTTGAAGTTTCAGACCTAGTAATTTAATTAGAGCAATATTTTTTTCTGCGCAATGTGCAATGTGCATCAGGCGTTTGTGTTAAAAATTGAAAAGTCTCAATATTTTTAGATTTATACTTTTAAATTAAATTATACACCGGCTAAACCCTGCACGATGTAAATACAAATATTGTCATATGAAAATTATTGTTCTAGACGTAAAATCTACTATCTTTTCGAAGAAAAATGTTTTTAAGATTTCATCTGACACACAACATATATGTATCGTTTTTTAATTTTATATGTATCTGTTTCAAATTCCAACTTCGGCGGAGATCTTGTGCAAGGATCGACCTAAACTATACAAATACTTTTGATGTATTTAATTAATGCAGCGCACAGTACTACTCATTTGAAAATACGTCAAATCCCACAATTTCGTGCAGTACCTTCTTAAGAGCATAGACCTATACAACTCAAGAGCCTATGATCAAAAAAAATTTTTTTGGCGCCAAGTACTTTCTTTACTCCTTGATGTTACTCTGACACTTTAAACGTGTTCTTTAACCTTTTGTGGCCACTGAGAAAACGCAGTTAGCAGTGATCCAAGCCCCAAAGGAAACTTATTGAGTATTGTTGAGTTATTATGAAAATACGATGCAATTTAACAAGAATTGTTAAGTAAACCAAAGGGCCAGATAAAATAAGTACAAAAATACAAAATAAGCTTACTTCTGTCCTGGTTCTAAAAGTAGAAAATTCACTGATAAATTAAGTAATGCCGCACCATTCTACTCTATCATATTTTAAACAATTCTAAATATTTCAAAAATTGATCAAAATTGTGAACTTTACTTTGTATGATAGAAAAAGATGGTAATGGGATCCCAAAGGCACTTGTCATTAAATAAACATTTTTAGGATTTCATGAAGCTAAGGATCAAACTGCCTTAGCAATGTCCAAGCAAATTATTAAATCCATAAATGACAAATATATTCCACTAAATAAGTGTCGAAGACAAGGATAGATGGTGCTAACACAACGAAAGGGACTTATGGTCAAAAATATGTCAAGCCGAATGCCGTATATGTTCAATGTGCTGCTCATAATTTAAATCTAATACTCAATGATGACTTTTTTTGAAACGGTTCATCAAATTAGCATTTTTTTGGGCATAGTATTAAAAGATATTCCATATATTTTATCAAGTTATAAATCTAATAAAGAAAGTGAGTCTTCAACTTCAATGACATTAAAATAAATCTCTACTAGATGGGCAGGACGTTAGGATGCCGTTTTTGCTTTAAAAGTTCGGTTTGTTGAAGTCCAAATAGCGCTGACTCTTCTATGGATGAATGTGAAGTCTCCAATATGCAATAATAATGGTTTTTAGTCGGTTTAAGTCCGACACACCACCTCGCCGTAATCCCCGGTGGGGTGACGGTCCATGATGATTTTCCACAGATAAAAAAAAGGGGGACTAAAGACCATTGCCTCTCGCCTAAGAGAGGATACCTATGGCCATTAGTGGGACATTTACAACTTGTAATTTTATCATCATCATCATCAACAGCCTTTAACAGTCCACTGCTCGACATAGGCCTCTCCTTAGAAGAAGGTTTTGGCCTACTATACCACGCTGACCAGACGAATTGGTATAGGGTTGGTTTCAAGCTTCCTTCTCTTTGCATCGATGTTGGCTTGCGTAGTTTATCCCTTAGTCGCCTTTTACGACACCCGCGGGATGAATAAGGGTGGTGACACGATGTTAATTAAAGTTTATTAAAATTAACCTGAGTACAGCGTGACCATTTATACTGATAGGGCCCCATCAAAAGAATTTGCCACGGGCCCAAAATGGTATTGTTACGCCACTGTGCGCCATACAAATTTACTTAGATTTTTATAATATTACTAAGGAAGTGAGGATTAATACATTATTTGTGTTTCTATTTGCGTAAAATACGTTTTATATTTATACTTAGCTCCATTAGGTATGTAGCGAATTAATTAACTTAATTTATTGGCAACAGTAACGGGGAGGATCAGAATTAATGAACTCTACGTGAAATGTATAAGATACTTACTCGAGAATGTTCTCAAACTCTTACGCTTAATGAATATAAATTTATTATTTAAGAATATGTGTGTGAAATAAACTTTAACCAATGAATATGGTTTTCTATCAATTATAGTGGCTTTGTAATTGGTAAGCTTATGGGCTCAGGTACAACTCCATTTTTTTTCTTCTGGACAGTCCTACCCTCGCAGAAAAGACCAACCTAAAAATGGCAGTATTGGTGCTGTCGTAGGTCAGAGGTCGTCGGAGGTCCCATGATGCAGTTGCATCTCATAAACCGTATAGTGAGGGTTGGGTCATAGTGAGGGTCACCATGATTAAGATTAGCGCAATCAACCGAACAAACTTTACAGAATAGAGACCTATATTACAACTGAACTGAAATCACTCGCATACGTGACCAAACCTAGCCATAATAATAAGATAAAGGTTTGTATCTGTATTATTTTGTTAATTATTTAGCCACTGTCTACAGTCTGAAAGTGATAAGATACCGTTTACCTATTTTTATATATATCTTTAAATTACATAAGACGTAAAAACCCAGACCTTTTCTCTGCCAGGCTAGGGTTGAACTCCACAGAAAATGGCGAATTTTTAAGAGTTAAGAGGAGAAACTAAAAGACGATTCATCTGAGAGTAGGTGACTGTAATAAAAGTTTTTTTGTTTTGTTTTTGCTATCCTTTGAGTCCTCCCCTCATTGAGGAGGAGGAACTATTTAGGATCCGTCAACCTCACTTAATGAAAAGAAACGTAATTCGCTTGACACCGGTTTTATGAGAAGCAGATATATAATTTCAGTCGAGTCGTTCCAAATTTCCCGAAGCATACCTCTCAATCATTTAAGAATGTATAAGTAACTCTGTCCGACTGTTCGTCATACTTTCACGCATTAACTATTCAACAGATAACCGTGAATATTTTTCCCATTTCTAAAATAATAGAGAGTGGCAACCCTGTTGTAAAGCACCGTCAATGAAGACGTTTGTTTACATCAGCTGTGCGTGCGCAATACGCTAGCAACACTCAGCCACACCGTACAGATTTAACTTCGCAAGTTCGCAGTTGTTAGTTTACAAAGCAATGATTTCTAACTAAAACTTCATAGGTACTTACTATAATGAAATAATTAAAGTTGTGCTATTTTCTGAATTAGTGAAGATTTTTACTACGACTGGTTAACAAATGCTTCATAGCGAGAACTGCTTTATTGTGAGTACTTGGCGTGATTCCGGTAGTCATAATTCTTCCTTCACCATCTTAATTGTCAAAGAACATCCGAAGAAAACAGAGTACCTAAAGTTATTAAACCAATTACGAAAAACCGACGATTTGAGATAAGCTGCTGGCAGGCAGATAGATGCGAATTGTCCAAAACTAGAATTTTTGATACTTTGGGGAGGCCTTTGTCCAGCTGAAGAAAGAGAGAGATCAAACGAAAACTATAATTTAAACAGTTGTTGACATCAAAATATACGTAAATTATGAATGAATTTTGTGATCCAACGAATCATGAGACCAAACATAATGTGAAAAATCGGCCAAGTGCGTGTCAGGCCACGCACAGAAAGGGTTCCTCAGTCACCCATAATGGATTTTAAATCGTATCCAATAGATAATTGTTATGTTTACGTATTAATGCGTTAATTTTGTATGACGTTTTCCAAGTGAGCGCATTTTACAAGATAAGCCTCTATAACTCCTGAACTAACAAAGTCATCTAATCCGTTATAGTTTTCCTTCAAAGTTCATTATATGGACCACGATCACGAAATTTTCCAGATTTTTTGAGCCAGCCATTTAGCTTTTAGAGGGGGGGGGGACACCCTGTTTTTACAAAAAAGTGCCCTTTAAAGTGGAGTATCTCGCAAACGGATACATAAATCAAAAAATCGTCTTAGAAACCCTGTATTGTTTTTAAGACCTATCTAATGATACCCTATTAAAAACAATACAGGGTTTCTAAGACGATTTTTTGATTTATGTATCCGTTTGCGAGATACTCCACTTTAAAGGGCACTTTTTTGTAAAAACAGGGTGTCCCCCCCCCCCTCTAAAAGCTAAATGGCTGGACCTATCTAATGATACCCTACATGATGGGATAGCCATGAAAAAAAAATATCATCCCCACTTTACGTGTAGGGGAGGTATCCCAAATAAAAATATTTTTCATAATTTTAATGTAGCACTTTGTCGACATACTTGCAACACATATTCTTGCAAAGTTTCATCTTCCTAGCACTGACGGTTTCGACGGTAAGTCGAGGACGGACGGACGGACAGACGGACATGACGAATCTATAAGGGTTCCGAGTCAGAAACTTCGGAACCCTAAAAACGAAGAAGCAACCAATATTTATGGATTTTTTTTTCTGTCAAAAGTTGACGTGTTTGACATTTAAAGTAAATGTGATTTTGATTTGTTGATTTCAAATGTGATTTGTTTTTTAAATAATAATCCTGTGATCAGTATCGTAATATTTGCTGTCAGCTGTCACTGTCAGCCATAATATTATGAATGCTTCGTTGATTTAGTACAAATACCTCGCGTAACTGACTGCCTCGTTGGTCTAGTGGTTAACGTATGCGGCTGCTAATCAAGAGGTCTCGGGTTCAAATCCCGGGTCGGGCAAAAAAGTGTATTTGGGATTTTCTTAGAAAATTCCTTTAAAAAAGAAAACATCTATGGCAATCGTTATTGGTAAGTCAGTGCCCTCAAATATACTGACAACTAGTTCAATCTTTGAATTTCAGTTCTCCCTTAGGGTTGCGGAGGTCCGATGCCAGTCGCTCCGTGGAAAAACTGAAATTCAAGTAAAACCGGTTGAACTAGTAGCCGACCCCAAATAAACTTGGGAATAAAGGCTAGGGGATGACCTCGCGTAACTATGAGCTAAGACTAGCAACAATGTGCGATAAGTTATGAGCGTTTCCGTGATTCGGAGGTCACCTTAAGCTGTCGGTTCCGGTTGTTATCATAAGATATCAGTCGTGATGCTTAGTTGGAGGCCTTTGGGCGGCATAAAAAATATGCAACGGCAAGAGTACGTAGACACAAATTGACTTGCCAGTCCCCAACCCGCACTCAGCCAGTGTGGGGACGTATGGCCTTAACCATCTCCTCAGAGGAAACCCGACCCCAGCAGTGGGACATTATGGTCTGTTGATTTGATTTAAGGGAGCATACTACGAAGTACAACAACATATTACTAATCCGTCTGACCAGCATGATATAATACCCAGGTCAGGACCTCCTTACTACGAAGAGGCTATTATGTCAATGACAATAATGATGACACTGACTGCTTAAAACTTGAGAATTTTATTTCTCTGTGTCTCGGTTTATTTTGAAATATTCAATAACCTTAAAGTCTCGTAAAAAGGCGCCAAAGGCTACAAATCATAGACTATAGCTATAGACAAAGCATAATTTTGATGATGTCAAGTAATGTCAACCCTGAGGTGATGCACAAGTTTTCAAGTTAATACTCCGCGATATCATATCAGCACTTATCTCAAATATTTATCACAAAAATAAAGTACCATTAAATTATCTGTGACCTTCGTCTGTCAGTGTCCTTTGCAAAAACATTTTGCGATAACGACGTCAGTCCATAGACTTGTTAAAAGATAATTTAGATTTTTTCATAGAAACGTGTATTTGTCATCCATTTTAGTACATATTAGGTACTTTGACCATGTCTCTAAAATAACTGGTAGTGCAGGGAAAAGTGGAAGGTACCAATGTCTGCTACAAGGATGGCGCTGGATCGACCAGGTTAAATCCACAAGCCCAACAGGAAAAGACAGTGTAAGATTGTACGTACCACTGACGTGGATAGCTGGCAGATCACGACCGCTCTGCCAAAAGCACGATAGAGAAGAAGAATTGGATAAATTTAGTAAAGAAAATTAGTAAAAGTCTTGCCATTACGATAGTATATGAGTGTCAAAGAGATTTTTTACCATATTTGGATTAGAAAAGTCGTGAACATAAATAGTAGTTCAGAAACTAATGATAATTCTCGGTTCCTCATCTGCATATTTTTTTAAATTAATTGTGTTTCATAATGTAAAGTTTGGATTTTATCATATAAGTCCAGAAACCTTACAATTTGTATTCCCATTTTCTATGTAAACACAAATTATATTATTTGTTAATTCAGTGACCTTTGGAACAAAATGAACATGCTTACGCCTGATATCCTCCCACCATATCTATATCTCCATTGTTAGGAGTTTGCTCTAAAATTATCAACAGTTCTAAGAATAAACCAATCAATAGGCTTATTCGTTCTCTCACTTATGGTGCTTCCGTACGCTCCTGACGTCATCGAAAATAACTTTCAATTTAGATCTTTCTATTGTGACCAAAATATCTAGCAAAATCAATAACACCAAACGACAAGAAAAATAAAAGAATAATATAAGCATAACTACTAATATAAAAGTGAAAGTTAGTGAGGAAGGATGTTTGTGACTCTTTCACGCGAAAACTACTGAACTTATTTGGAATAAACCTTTGCAATAATATAGCTACTTAATAAGACAACCGACACAAACGCGAGCGGAAAAAATACTGTAAATTTAAATTGAAATTCTAAGAGTAAAACTAGTACAATATTCTCATGAGAAGGTGCTCATAGTCAGGTTGCCCCAGATCCCCAAGGGTAAGCAATGACGGCGGGATCGGTACCTGGATGGGTGACCGTTTGCGGCAAGTAACCGTGAGCTTCTCCGTGATTCGGAAGTCACGCGAAGCAATCGGTCCCCGTTCTAATCACAGGATAACAGTCGTTAAGCTTAGTTGCCTTTGGGCGGCTTCAATACATCCAACGTTCTTCTTACCCGTTCTCGGCCAGCGTGGGGTGTGGGTCATGTCAAGGGGATGTATGACCTTAACCCTCTCCTGAGAGGTGACTAGTGCCCAGCAGTAGTAGGACATCATAGGTTGTTGATAATACTATTTTTGACGATCGTTATTTTAGTGTAAACGTGAGTTGTTTAACTTTATTATCAAATAATAAAAACATGTTCTGATAAAAAAATTAAATATGAAAAATTGCAACATGTCTAGCTGTACTGTCTGATATGATATCCTAAAGATAGCTGTTTATCCAACTCTGTTGTAGATAAGACATTCAGTATTATGACTTGTGATTATATGATAATATTATTTTTCGATCTGTTGCTACCGCATTTCATGTTGTTATTTAATAATTATGACTATTATGAGTCACGGCTTTAATTAACACGGGAATTAATTATTTAAGGTATCAAGCTATTATTAGGCGGGAATTTAGGGAACATTCATACGACATCTACCTACGCTCTATACTCTATGATGTATGTAACTGGCCACGTCAGAGTAAATTAATACAGAACTAATAATGTATTCTCTTTTTATAATACAATTAAAACAAATTTCGTAAAATTTGAATTAAGAACTAATCGTAAAAAAATATTTGGTGTTTTTTTCATTAAAAGTTCTTACTATCATTATAAATGCTATTACATATATTTGAAACTTGTACGTATGTATAAAAAAAAAAGATTTTATTTAAAGGTCTAAAATGAAGATGAAAAAGTGACTCAGATTTAAAATCGCAAATCAAATCAAGCTGTCGTTAATTAATTATAGTATACGAAATTAATCTTGTCAGAATCACAGTGTTTCCTAAAATTTAATATTAAAATTTGAGTGTGCCAATTTTCTTTTTTCTCATAACAGGAGTACCCTGTGTACGTGTTTCCATGACGACTAAACACAAATTCCCGCTGAGCATAGCATATAAAAATATCTATTACGCAAGCCTCCGACGCACACCACCCAAGGGTGGGGTGGCCAGACACCACTTTAGAACACCCCTCGACCGATCAAGGTCAACCCGCAGTCTACAAGGTATTTGCCAAGGAAAATCCAGCTGTATTTACCCCACATTGAGATTCAATTTTCATTGCCTTCTCGTGTTCATTCAATTTTGGGTTCTGACAGCTTAATATATAAGGTTGAATTTGGAATGTGTACTGTGAGGGTGTGAGTGTAGTGTTTGTAGTACTAGTATAGAGTAGTCCGAGGGCAATCAATGAGTTTCAGCTTTGTTTTATGAATTATGTATAGTATAGGAAAGGGCGGGCTTACGTGACATTTTAGTTGAAAACTCGGTGCGGAGTGGACGAAAACCGGGACAGCGTGTCGTTTAGACAGACGTGAACCAAAACTGCCTAGATTGAACTGCATTTATTAGGCAAAAAGTTTGTAGGGATGCCATTACTTCAAAGATAAAGTATTTAGAAAAAAAAACTATCATTTTATAATATTCTGCTTATTAAGGAATTGGTATACTCGATGTATCGATAGCTGGCAGGAGCTGGATGCGAGAAGCCCAAAATCGATCAAAGTGGTGTGCGATGGGAGAGATATATGTCCAGCAGTGGACTGAGATAGGCTGATGATGATGATTTATTTTTTTATGCGGAAAAGTAAACGTATAAGTTAGAATGTTATTATGAATTAAAAAATGTTATTTTCTTCAGAATAGACAACTATTTATTCATCTGTGCCGACACTATTGATTATGTCATTTTGACATTGACAGATTAAAAGCCAAAAAGTTTAATTTATGGAATGTCACAGCTGTTTGTTAATTTCTGTGAGAAAGTAATGCTGTCCGTCACCCAGGTTTGTTTATCTGCATCAGTGAGCTAATTGTGATTTAGGTGACCGTGGACAATTACTGTGAGAGATTGAACCACTCAATTCGAACGAATTTGCTCAATGTAAACCGTGTTACTTTGACGTTTAGAAACCAATTATTTTATCGTTCTTAAACCTCATCTTGTTTTGATGGTGTATATCCATATGTCCATACAGCAACAAAATAAGGAGTAGCCACATTCATGGTTCCCTGTGTCTGAAATTGAGATTTTTTTGTTTTATTTGTTATGGAGTTTACTTATTATGAAATGGTGTTTCATTGGTGAGCAGGAGATCGGAGGCCCAATAATGCAGAAGTTACTCAATAGGGGGGCATGGTGTAGGTCACCATGCTGCATTGTTACATTGTCTGCATTTACAATGAGTAAGGTGATTATTACTCTTGGATTCTGATGATCCTTGCCATAAGACACAGTACGAGTCACTTTGGTAAAATCGTAAATATAAAATATAAGACATCTCCCGTAATTAGATTCCTGTGCCTGAAAAAACTTTTTACAAAAATCATGTCATCTGTGCGCCTTTAACTTAGGATTTAAAAAAAAAAATTCATGGAAGTGAGATAATATTAACGAGATTAAATTCTGAAAATATATTACTCTTTTTAAATAAAAATAACCGTAGAATTAAATAAAATGTGAAAAATCAAATTTTATACTTTTATCACACTTCCTTCATTAAGAGCACACCGAGTTTCTAGCGCTAATCGATTGTAGGTATTCTATGCGCTCCGTGTATGTGTGCGTGAGGCACACCGGCAAGAGAGTGAACGGCTAGCTGGACAGATAAGAGCACTGCGCTGATCGCGCGACGCGCGCGCCGAGCCGTGCGCTGATCTACTAGCGCGGTGCTAACAATGTTTACAAAATAAAACAAAAAAAACGATTTCAAAACTTTTATTGAAAATATTCACAATAGCTTTTTCAGATTTTACAGAATTTTTTAAATTTATAATTTACCGTCGTTAGGCATGTATATGATCAATTGATCAATGAAAAATGATTATTAGGTATAATTTATTTAGTCGAATAATACTCAATCAGTTACGTTTTATGATAATAATCTCAGTACAATAGAAACTTAAAAGTGATTTCAAAAACGTAAACTAACATAACGGCTAAATAAGTAGGGTAAAAGTCCCAGTAGTCGACCCTTTATTTTCAATTTCAAATTATTTATTCTTCAAAGTAGATTCAGTACGTAGTAAGTTTTTGCAGGCAGACTCTATTGAATTTCTGATAATGAAGTTACATGGTAAGTACTTTGTTCGTTATGGCAAGACGTCACATAGCCACACATAAGATGTATTCTCTATGAAAACTAATGTGAGACGCGCCGACTTCTGGATAACATGTTTCAAGAAGAAAGAAGCCAGCAAAATTGTTATTTACGATACCATCGGTTAGTATTAGCATACATATAGTTATTTTAAACTTTTTAGTGTATCTCTGCAGGCTGTTACTATTGAAGTGAGTAACAATTTATTTTTTTAAGTTTATTTCTACACGTGTATAACGCGGAAAAATATATAAAATAGTTGATTTTATAATTTTTTCCGCTTCGCTTCTGGCATAACAGTCGCGGAAGGCATAGCTTTTTTTCGTTTTACTGAATTTTTCTTGTCTATTGCGTCTAAAATATATTGTGGCTCACGAATTTCCATTTTTCTGTCCAGCCTTGAATCAATTATTTCTGGTAAAAGACAATCAAAGTAAAATGTTTTTAATTTTGTTTCCATATATTTTTTCCAGAATTCGTTATCTCTTTTTATTGCTTCTATTTTCATATCTTTTTCTGTCCACAAAACAAATAAACATAATTCTTTCCTAGTAATGTGGAGCTGACCCTGGACCTGGTAGAACCAATCGTGTTGTTTATTTATTGTCAAGTTTCCATTCTTCTCCAGTTTCCAGAAACTAATTTTTTTTTGTGCTATGCCTTCCCTGATCATCATGTCCTTAGCCGAATACGGACACTTAACTTCAATAATTTTATCACCTATTAATCCGTCTGGACTAGCCGCTAAAAACGGCAGTTCAGGGTCGACGAATAGGCCACATTTCTGAATACCGTTCAAGTTTGCTTCTTCGTCAAGTTTTAGTACTTCAGCCAATTGTTCTAATGCAATATGTTCGTGTTCCTTGCCATAACGAACTGATTTTACGTGGGTTAAATCACCAGTCACATTGAGAAGAGTTTTTACTAGTGGTGCACATTTTATAAGGCCTCTTTTGCATACCTTTCCGAAGGCAGACGCAGTGAGACGTAATTTTCTCTCTTGGTGCCATTCTATCGAATCCGCTTGCAAAACAGTTCTCTTTTCAAGAGACTGACGATCCTCATCAGAAAGGTGAATTTTCTTTAGATGTTCTGATTTAGCAAAATCAAAGTCATCTTGTTCTAGATCTGGCTTTTGACAAGAGTCACCATAATATTTATCATTAATATTGTTTGTACACTTTTTTGTTACAAAAGATTTTGATAATCTTCGTCTTAAATCTGCGATTCTTTTTTTATTGCGTTTCATCTCTAAATTTTTTACAATAGGGTTAGGACTTCGCATCAAAATCTTTCTGCAAATATATGATTGTGATTCTTTAGCGTTGAATGACACAACTGACCCAGCACAGCGAGCTCTATAAGACTGGCGACTTGAATAATTAATTCGTTTCCCGCCCACAAATTTTGCAACAACGCTGTTGAATACTTCTGCAATATTACTATTGACATCATGTATTAGGCTTTTAGCATTGTTTACCAATCTGGACATAATTTTCATGATAGCTGCAAAAATATTGCTAGATTTCAGTTCAGCGACAAAATTTTCTGTAGGTTCATTTTGATCAATATTTTGGCAAAAATAAGGATTGCATAATTTGTGATCTCCGAAAACATGATTTGGTGCATTAATTAGATCTTGTTTTAGGTCAATTACTTTTTGGTTGAAATTTGAATCTTTGGAATTGTTATGTTTGACAGCCCCTTTAATTGATCTACGTAAGCGCAGTATATTTTTTCCAAGAAGTTTGCGATATTTTATAGGATAGCAAGTGTTCTTGGTTAACTCTTCAAGTTTCGTGCAAAAGTTTCTCAAGAGGTGATTTATACATTCAATTTTTTCCACCAACAAGTTTCCATAAGGTTTTGCTTCTAATATGCTCTTGTATGTGCTCGAGTCCCCATCAGCAATTAACTTCGAGTAAATCAAGCCCTGATTTGGTAAAGAATGTTTGAAGCCTTCGACTATTGCAACGGATTCCATTCCACTTGAGGAACCATTGTAATTTTTATAACACGTGTGATCGGGAGCTAACACATTTTTGTTCTCTGAACGTGCACAAATCATGCAATACTTGTTTTTTACTGCCATGTAAAGAACTTTTTTTGTTTTGTAACCAATAATTACCGCAGCACCCGAAGAAGCGTTATAATTCTTTTTATATGATCTTTTGGACCAACATCCATCAGCAACCACGGTAATCATGGGTACTCCATCTGTATTAACATTACCATCTCGAACTGCTAAATCGTATTCTTCTTTTGCTGCTTCTGCCATACATTTTTCTTTTGCCGTTTCCCAAAGTTCACAGACTTTTGCATGACACTTGGCATAATAATGATCCGACATAGAAGGGATTTCAAGTGAAGCAGACACTTGTTCTAAACCCGCATATCCTGAACCTATAGCCATGAAACTACTTACCACGTTTTCGTTAAGATCAAGTTCTTTTTTATCGTTGGATGTTTTAAAATTCTGTAAGCTCAATTTAGTGTTGCACATTTTGCAAATAAACTGGAATTTTGACACAAATCCTTTTCTTTTTTCTCTGACTAATTTCAAATAATTGAAGTTACAACCTAATGGAGAGTTATGGTGTGAAATTTCTTGCAACTGTTCTAATAAATACATAAAATCTACAACTCTATTTCCACTTATTCTGATCTCTTCCAATTCCTCTTCTGGTTCTATTGTATAATAATCTTCTTCTGAATCTGAATCAGTTGGCGAATGATGTTTAGAATGCTAAAAGGTAAAAAAAATATGAAAAATTAATCAAATAAACAAATATCCTATTTTTCTCAGTAGGTTCACGATACGTTGATAAATTCATACCTAATTTTACTACTTACATTTGAATTGTCTTGCGTCCTAGTTACAGCAACAAGCGGCTGTAATTTTTGTATTTCATGAAACGGAGAACTAAAATGAAAATAGAAGATTTATGTGAGCAATCGATATTTTTGTAAGAATTTATAAAATACCCAGTTTACCTAAATATTCTGCATAATGTGCACACGGCTACATATCAAGCTATAAATTTCCAGTATTAGCTGACCTCTCGTTGTACGGAAATCCTATACAATGCTATACTGTAAAAGTATAGCTCGATATGTAGCAGTATGTATGTACCTACACATTTCTTATAGAACAAAAAATATGAGGACACAAGCAATAATAATAATCAATATCGGACTTACTTCATGGCAATATTTTCTCTGTGTGAATAAGTCATATCACTGTCTATTTCTCCATCCACTGGAAGACAAGAATTTTGTTCCGGTGTAATTGGCATCCTGTAATAAAACAGAACATTTGATTTAATTATAATTTAGTAATTATCAACAAAACTGTTTTTGGATGAAAGTATGACTAATTTCATAAAAAATATTAGTTTCTGAACTTACAATCCCAGAGTTTGATAAATTTTGGAATCGGTGTCATCCATGAAATTTACCCTGGAAATTTAAAGTTATAAAGATAATGTGGTACTTAATTTATAAATACTTAATTTATTATAATGTTTTCTTAGACACATCCTATTATTTTTACGCTTACCTAACCAGTTCATCAGATGACTCTTTGTTTCTGAGTGAGGTGCCAACAACTGGTACTTTTACCCTATAGACAGAAAAAAAAATCGTAAATAAAATCGTAAAATATCGTAAATAGGTAGATAAGTGACAACTAGGTACTTTTAATAACTAGGTATAATAAGTAGGCAGGAACATTATACTTGCGAAGCCACAGTATTCTCTTCATCCTCAAAATTTCCTATCAGTAGTTGTCTTTCTCGCTCGTCATCAGATGATTCAAATTTATTTTTCAGTGAAATGTCAACAACTGGTACATTTACCCTATAAATAGAAAAAAATATACAGAATAATTCAAATCATCGTAGATTTAGTTTAGTGAATTTTAAACTGTGTATATGTAATATTTTCCAAATTTCGAAATTAATAGAAAAAAAAAACGAAATTCACAAAGACGGTCATCGAACCTTGATACCGACCGAGTCTTCAGTATGAATTTGGCTGCATGAATTAGTTTCACCAGATACTAGAAAGTAGGTAGGTACTGTATTGAGTATACTTACGAAGCAACAGGAGTATTCTCTTTGTCTTCAACATTCTCAGTCTGCAGTTTTCTTGCTCTAAAAGATAATTAAATTGTTTTTAAAATATTATTATTTTAACTAGCCCATATTGTCCCACTGCTGGGCAAAGGCCTCCCTCAATTCCTTCCAACGGTCAAAAAAATACCACATAAAAAAAAATCACCACCTAGGAAGGCAATTAGTAAATAAGTAGGTAAGTATACGAGTTTTACTTACTTCATTTCTTCATGCAAGCGTTTAGCATTGGTTTTTCGCCAACCCCTTCTCTGTCTTGATTTCTTTACTTTATTCCCCATTTCAAATACGCTACAATGAATTTTCACACAACTTTCTTCGTTACGTTATTAAATCCGTGCGTAAGCGCAAACGACACAAGCTCCCCGTCCGATGGCCGACGCAGGACTAAAGCGGACAAGAGGGCGGCGCGGTGGCTCTGGCTAAAATGGTCGAAACTCGCGCGAATTTAGGTATTTCCTTCTTATTGATAAAAAAATCACACATTTTGAAAATGTAAAGTGTATACGTTATATAAAACATGTAGTTTTGTTATTATTTAAAAACTGATAACCTTCCGCGAAGTATTCACGCCGTACTAAGCGTTTGTTGCGTTTTTTAGAGATAACTTTGTGAATTTATGTTATCGAGCCAACTTTATCAAATCGTGTTTTCATCATGTATACTGCCTAGTATACATACCCAATAATACCATTTTAATTCCTTAGATTTTAATATCATTGTTTACTACTTCAAACAACCGTTATAAAAACGCGTTTTTGTGTATAAATAGCTCGGTGCCCCGTTAATATTTATAACCAAAAGCAAAATATAAGTAGGTAACCTATTATTTATAAATTTTATGTAAATGAGTTAACTTTTACAAGTTCATAATGTTTAATGTTAAAGCTTGTAGTTAACTTAAATTGAAAGGACTTTAATACAATTCGAAACGCGAATAAAGGCCAATTTAATAAATAGGTATTACTCGAATATAAATGTCACAACTTTCACACAACCAAGTACCATAGACCATAATGTATAACTTTTTTTAAAGGCCACTCGGATTAGCCGATACCGATCAATCTAATGGCTTTTGAGGTTATAAATGATGTAGTGCGAAGGCCCGAGCATTAAACGAGCGTAAGTGACCAGTAAGGTTAAGCAACTTTACCACGAGCGAGATTATAAATAGGGTGACCAATTACAAAAGTCACACAAGTAGTCGCGGTAAAAAAGTAATAGCGTCGGTCTCTGCTGTCACTAATGTCAATGTCAGTACACTCGAGTACGTTGACAGGAAGATTTAAAAATAGAAGATAAATTATGATAATACTGTTTCTAAAACATTGTTCCGAGAATAATGAGATTTTATTTTACAAAACCTTTTAAAGCAGATTTTTTTTAAATTTAATTACATTTTTAATTTAATTCATATTATCCTTACTAATATTATAAATGCGAAAGCAACAGTTTAACTGTCGCGCTTTCACGACACAACTACTAAAATGATTTATATGAAATTTTGATACAGATAGTCTAGAGCCTGAGAAAGGACATACGCTACTTTTTACCGCGATTACCGATATCAAGCCGAGCGGAGTCACGGGCGAAAGTTGGCTACACTTTTACTTTTCAATAATAATAATATATGGTTTTCAAAAGAGTTTAGCAATATAATTTATGTATAATATTTACCTCCTTTCCAAGGAGAGGCCTATGTCCAGCAGTGGACCGTTAAAGGCTGTTGATGATGATGATGATAATATTTACAATGTCACCTTCGTTCCTATTACACTGTTGTTATCATTCATTGCCTTTGGGTTGGTGGAAGATAAAAATATCTAGATAGCTTAATCTACGACCCGAGTACTTAAAACTTTCTAAGTATATGGTGCTTAAATAGGTAAGTACCGACATGTGTAGAATTAATTAAAGGCAAAGTTTGAAATAAATAATATCCAATGAAAATTATTCAAGTCGATTGCCAAAATCACTCAATTACAATAAAGCAATCCCAATAAAACATCTTCACTAAAATAAAAACAACGTTTATATCTTCTATATTTTAAAAAAATCTCATACCACGATGTCAGTAGCCAATGTTGCCATACACCTCCGATACGGCTTGATTGATACTTATGAATTTTTGTGTGCCTATTCAGTAGGTCTGAGAACATGAACTATTTTTGATACCCCTAGGTAATAAAGGATGAAATGGACGCGAGCCGAGCCGCGAGCACCAGATAGCTACATATAATATTTACAAGAATAACAGTGTAGGACTCAGCTAAGAAAATAATTAAAAATAAAGGGCCCTAATTTTATGTTGTCTTACAACTAAGTATGCCGACAGTTTGTATGCAAAATTGCGTGTACAACAAATAATATGTCAGAGCCGAAGGTAAGATCGTTTCCAGAAACAAATTACCAGCTTTCGCCACCAGAGGCACTATCACACTTCTGGGAATAACTGCCATCACTAATAAAATTATTGAGGAAACAATCAACGAATAGGTCATTTAAGGTGTTGATACAAGATTTAAAAGATGCTTTTTCGACAATATAATTAATAATTTAATTATACGATATAAGACAATATAATTAAGTTATTGAATTATCCAGATTGTGGTTGCATTAAATTATGCTGAGGCGATATACATATAAACAAGAGCAGTCCCCCTAGTCAAGTTCGTTTTTTGTTTTCTATTCCATTTCTCTATCGGAATAGAGAATATAATAGAAAACGAAAAAAAATTGAATTACATCGGTGCCAAACTGTTCATGTTTTTGACGTATACGTATAAATTTAATATTTTAATATTAATTATGAATTATTTTATTATTTTGGTGATTCACGCCTGGGTCTCGGAAAGCACGTAAAGCCGTCGGTCCCGGTTGTCATGAACATCAATGGCAATCGTTATTTGGAAGTCAGTGCCCTCTAATTTACTGACAACTAGTTCAACCTTCGAATTTCAGTTCTTCCTCAGGTTTGCATTTTATTATGACACTTTATAACAGCACGCTGTGGGCAATAGAAGACGTAAGTGGGGCTGCGTGGCTCAACTAGTGTATATGTATTTTAATACGTGTATCCCTTAATATAATGCAAAAGAATTGACATCTAATATTATTATCACGTGAACTGACTCACTCAATGAGAAGCATCATAACAGCCAGTCGATCGTTGATTAGAGGCTAACGGAAACAAACATGGCCATTGAACCAGAAGCCGCGTGTTAGTAATAAAATAACAGCTGTAAACACCGTCGAGTACAATTTTAATAGGGTTTCATTTTGCATACGACACTCCAGAATGTTAATTATGTTGTTTTGTTCGCGAGGCCGTATCGCTTGTTGTCTTGGCTCAAGTTCTGACAGATGAGCTTCATATTTTGACATTTGAGTTTGACCGACCGTTTAAGTGTCAGTTGTCACTATACATTTTTATTGCATGTTTTTACACATTCTTATAATAGTACAGTGTTATTTTAAAATGATAGTTTTTTCTAAACAGCAATCAAAAGAGCATTTAAAAAAATAACAAAATTAACACGTAATGCATATGAAAGTAAATACGGTACTTACATCAAAAACGCAACTTTAAAATGTTTGTCAGTCTCTATCTGTTTTTTTTTTTTTTTTTTTTAATGCCTACCAATGTGACTCCACTCTGCCTGATGGTAAGCATGAATGGAATCCAAGAGTGGGGGCCACCATACTGCCCGCAATGCAGGAAGCATGGCGAGATGATTTGATTTGATGATTTGTTTTTCTGGTTGATCCGAGTAATCTCTGGTAATCTTAGAGATTATCTGTATTATACAGAGTGACAGTCAAGTAAAACAAAGAAAAATTTTAAAATTTGCATTTTTGATGTAATTACCGTAATTATATACTTTGATATGCATTTATTAAGAAACAGTTAATTTGATATTACATACTTCTTCTTCCGAGCCTTATTCCCAAGTTAATTTGGGGTCGGCTACTAGTTCAACCGGTTTTACCTGAATATCAGTTTTTCCACGGAGCGACTGGCATCGGACCTCCGCAACCCTAAGGGAGAACTGAAATCGAAGGTTGAACTAGTTCTCAGTATATTTGAGGGCACTGACTTCCCAATAACGATTGCCATAGATGTTGATGACAACCGGGACCGACTACTTTACGTGCTCTCCGAGGCACGGGCGTGAATCACCGCCAAACTTCCAAACTCCGAGCTGCTATTAGGAATTTCCTAAGAAAAACCCAAAAACACTTTTTGGCCCGACATTACATACATACACTTTAATTTTACTTAATTGTATAAATAATAATTATATTACACTATTATACTGATTAATTTAAATGTTTATTTTAATACTCGAATATTTAAAGAAATAGTGTATAGGTGTGTAGTACCTAGCAATGATTCTTTTTATATATAAAATATCATTGGTACCTAGTTTATTTTTAAAGAAATATTGTTTACAAAATATCCTGTGACTGGTGTCGTGACCGAGTTGTAAGTATTGTTTACACCTTCAGTGTTAAGTTACCGGAACACAAAATATGTTTTTTATAACAAACAAGTTCTCGAGAAGTGTTTTGTTGTCACTTGATGATGTGTTATGTTACATCTTTAATAACAACTAAACGTATCCTCGTATGTAAGAAAACAACATTTACAAAAATATAAAAATGCACTATTGTATAACATATGTACATCTATAAGAATTGGGCTGAATTCTAGATGTGCTTGGTACCACAGTTGGTACTTTATAAAAAAAATAAAGTTCGTATAGTCTGTGGATGACTTTTTCTGCGAATCAATTAAATTGTTCGCCTAAATTTCACAGAATTCTGTAATTTTATGTAGATTTTATTAGCCCCGGTAAGCGATTGATACTAAGCCTAAACTTGCTTTCTAAGGAAAAGCTTACATCCAGTAGGCGGCCTGCGTCACTCGGCGTGAGGACGTACAGCCTTAACCCTCTCCTTAGAAGAGACCTGATCCCGACAGTGCGACATTAGGTTTTGTTATTTGATTGATACAATACCTACACATTTTGGCGGTATATCATATAAAACCAAATTGCCAATCAAAACTATAAATGTCCTTCTAACTTTTCATAGAAAAGAGTCACAACAACATGGGAAATATGTATTATGTTGTCATGTTTTCATATTTTTTTTTACAGATTTAGATATACAGATACACCATACCTAAAGTGACCATTTTTTTTTCGTGTCAAAGCGGGACGCCTACGGAATTTTCTATATTTAATAAATAAATACATTTATAGGGTACATCGGTGTAATTATATAAATATATATAATATAAAAATTATGGTTTAAAAATGACTTAGAATAATTTATTGTTGTATCTTATCCTCACTGGCATCTAAATTCTTACACCAACTTACCCTAAAAATAATATTTATAAATAATTTCGCAACAAAAAACTACTTTGCTACAGCAAAATCAGTTCCACGGTTTAGGCATGAAACTTAAGAACCCGATTAGAGTTACTTTAGTATGTATTTTTAACCGACTTCAAAAAAGGAGGAGGTTCTCAATTCGTCGGATTCTTTTTTTTTATGTACCTATGTTCAGCGTTAATTTCTTCGTTTATGAACCGATTTCAAAAATTATTTTTGCATTGAAATGGGCGTAACTTACAGGTGGTCTCATCGTCATCATATCGGGATCTGATGATGGGATCCCTAAGAAATCGAGGGAACTCCTCAAATATCATAGGCACAATTGTCGCGATTTGGGTACTCGGAATAGTTTTTCTTTGAAGTCGGTTCCTATTTGTTAAAATTATGTAATATAATAAGGAATTGGGATAAGCAAGTATTCAGTAAGTCTCTAAATAAACATATGATGCACAATAGATAAATGAACTATTAATATATTTATTTATTCAAATATAAAGACAATCTTAACTTTTTCTTAAATTAGACTGAGATATTAATTTGCAGTTACATGTGTTTTGTATAACGCTGCACTGCGCTGCCGTCTTTCGCAATATAATAATGTAGGCAAGTAATAAGTAAGTAGGTATAGAGGTTTATTCGTAAAAGCGGGACAATTTTGTTCTCGTTGGTGACAGCGGGACGGACAGCTTGAAAGCGGGACAATCCCGCCGAAAGCGGGACGTATGGTCACGTTAACCATACCGTTTGAAAATAGAAGATTGAATCACAAATTTAGAGATTCTTCGAATTTTTTTAACGTTACTGTCATCATCATGGGATATTTTCTTGCAGCCTTCGATGATCTCAGAACCCATGAATACACTTTGAAGAATTCGCTTTGGCAATTAGTAAATATTTCGTTTCCCAACTTCCGCTGGGAGTACATAATATGATAAATAAGAACGCTTTGGTGACTGGCCAACAGATCAAATGTGACACTCACGGAGTACTAGAAACAATCGTGGCAAGATGGCCACCGGATGTTTTTACTGAATGGCGGCAGCTTTCGGGAACTAAGATTCGAAAAATAGCCAGGTTTTACCTTTGATGTCACATTGTAATAATTATTTTGCTAATATTCGTTTTTATATTTACAGCTTAAAAACAGTTAGAAAGCTTCTTTAGAACCTATGTTGATTTCGAAGTTCATATTTTTGGCGCCATTTTGCATGTCAGTTTTTTTATTATTTATGCTTACTATTTCACTCAACTATGTTGTAGTGTCGTGATTCATACGGATTATATTCAAATTATGTTTGTTGAATCGAATTAGAGAATATTTTCTAAGATTTACAAACGGGTTAATATTATTTATCGCTATGTATTGCCAACATTTTTTAAAGTTATTTCATAAATTGAAAGTGTAAATTCTGAAAAAATATTATTATTGAGTAGTAAAGAAATAATTTTAAGGCCTTGAAGTATATTGATAGCTTAGGACATCTTACACACAACATCATCTAGTCCCAAGTAACCCAAGAGCTTGTACTATGGCTACTAGTCAAGTGATATTATTACATATATACCTTTGTAAAAACATACATATTAAACACCCAAACTCCGAAACAAATATTTGCACATCATGCAAACAGTTGGTCCGACCCAAGCATCGAACCCGAAACCACTTGATCGGCAGCCGCATACGCTATCCACTAGACCATCAAGGCAATTGTAAATTAATGATGAATAGAAACGGGCAAACCAAAAACAATCTTAACATTTAAAAAATACAAATATTTTTATGTTTACTTTTTGTTCTTATATCCTAATTCTAGTCTAATCAGTATCAGTAGGTATTTGTTAGTTGGAAAGTATCCAAACCTTAGTTTACTCATATGATTGATATCTACACTAACAAGTTTTCAAACAAGATATGAGCTACCGTGTTACGTGGAAACTATTTCGATATCTATAAAAAAGTTTTCTAATGACAGACATGATAGGTTTTTTTTATAGGAAGGCCTTACTTAACCTACAGTCGACCGACCGACCGACAGTCTTTCTTACATTGTACTAGCTTATGCCCGTGGCTCTGCTTGCTTGAATGTTAAAGGTAATCACCATCATCATCATCAACAGCCTCTAACTGCTGGACATAGGCCTCTCCTTAGAAAGGAGGTTTTGGCCTACTATACCACGCTGGCCAGACGGGTTGGTATAGGGTTTGTTTCAAGTTTTCCTTCTCTTGGCAGTGATGTTAGCAGCTTATTTTGTTCCTTTAGTCGCCTCTTACGACACCCATGGAATGAATAGGGGTGGTGACACTTTGTATTATTAATCCGTCACTACAAGGACAGCTAAAGGTAAAGAGTAGCTTATATCCTTCCTCAAGAATCAAAGTATGTCCAAGACAAATTTCATTGAAATCAGTTTAGTATTTACGGTTAGCACGAATTTAATACCGACTGACGGATGATATCCATAAATTATTACAAATATAATTATTTCAAATGTTTTACAGGATTTTTTATACATATAACGCCTGCCAAGGTGACTTGACGTGAATTTTAAATTTTATTTTTTTGTAGCCGTAAGTTCAACTTTTAATTCCATATAATTTAATAGTTGTATTTTTTATTATTATGTATTCCAAAAATAAATAATTTGTATATCATGATTATTCATGATATTTAAATTTGGAAAAAAAAAAACAGTTTAATGACAGTGAATATGATAAACGGGGTAGGTACTATGGTATGCTAATAATGCTCGATTTTGACTATAAACAGGTACATTTTTGATCATCTTTATTATATGTTATCTGTATTAAATTCTGTACTATTGTGATAGTTCAAAAGTACGTAGAAATGGCTATAAAAAGCTGTGTTTTGCAATTTGAATAAAACATTAAAATGATCGAAATTTAAACTCATATTTTAAATATTTTATAAATATTATATTTTTTATATATATGCAATATCGTTCAGTTATTATTTGAGGCCTAACAAGATAGCGAGTTCCAGGAAATGAGCACGGTATCAATGACATAATTGGTTCACGTCAACATGCATTAGACTCGCTCGTTCTATGTTCAAATTTGAATTAAATTCTCGAATTACTCGCGCACGAGCTAACGATGTTGACGTCTTTTGGCAACAGCGGGGGGCATGTCGTTAGCTGGCCATTCATACAATTACAATTAAAATGGCAACTCTGGATGTTTCCATAGCCAATGTTGTTTTGCTCTTTTAAAAGTAAAACGTGTCACCGGAGAGCCGTAGGTTTTGGGCGGCAAATAAGTTTCCTCAAACATGGAGGCACTTTCCGGATAATTTCTGACTCCAGTGAACTTTGATGTATTGTTTGTAGTTCTGCTTTGTTACTTCTTGTCTTGCATGACTGGGAATGTTAAGGAACTTTTGGTGATAAACAATATAAATATACATACTAGCACACTAAGGATAAGATTGATTTATCAAGTTGAATAATATAATCCTTTTTTTCGCTTTGGCAAGGCACACTAGCGCTTGTGCCACTTTCAAGTTAAACAATATTACCAGTATAACAGGAATACATAAAATACCTCAGTGGAAGCACAGCTACACAATGTTGCCAATTTAGATTTTTTTTTACTAATTTGGAAATTTTCAGTTACAATGGTAAAATGAAAATTCGTTTTCAATCGGTAACTAACAGGAATTTTTAAACTTTTAGTCTCTGTATACAAAGTAAACCATCAACAAACCTTATATAACGATATCGGCGAGTAAGCAAAGCAGTTATTGTGACGGTAAAATAATAATCGACCGATAGTCTAGGCTATAGGCTAGACATACAAGGTTGTGACGCTTGTTGGCTGACCATTTATTGAATACCTACTTATCACGTATGCCATGTTAGGTAACACGTATATTAGAAACAGCATTTACGACTGTCGCCGTTGCATATTTCCAATAAATCATTAGTTATTACGTATGATAGTGTGTCTAGTATATAAAGGCTTGTTGAATATATTCTGAGAATATCCCCGATACCTACTAATAGATTCAACAAGACTTCAAAATATTTCAATCTAGATATAGATCAATTGTTGTCCGTATCGTCTAGAAACCAATACAGCTACTAGGGGAATGTATGATTTACTTATTAGCACAACTAATCACACTTTTGTTCAGAACAGTGATTATGTAAAAAAAGAACAAAGTATTTTTTAATGGTCAGAGAATTCAACCTTTTTTTAAACTCATAATTACTTCACGAATTTAAATTAAGAAACATACAATCCGCATATGCAACCTTATTACGACAACCAAGGGGATTGATGCGACACTCCGTATTAATTTATACACATAATAGTCGAAATAATTTAAACCGTATACCTTTCATTAATGAACTTGGGCGTTCTGTTACACATGACGTAAAAAATGTTTATTGTCACGGCCAGTGTTGTGATAATATGACAATTGCAGAGACGAGTTGCGCAATACCATTGTAGGCTGACACGTGTAAAAGGGGACATACTGTCTAGACGAACAATAACTATTAGGTAATGTTATATTATTGAAATAATGGTGCTTTATTTTTACACTTCCATCCTTATATTATGAATATATATAATATGTCGGTAAATACATCGACCGTAGTCGTTAACGCACGGACTAGGTATATGAGCTTTATTTATGAGTGTAGACCAATCCAATCTTTTAGTGACACTTGTAAAAATAAAGTAAGTATCCGTCAGCTATTCGTTCCAATCGACGCGATGTACATACCTATTGAAGACTAATGCGATGATTGTGGAGGGCCTATGTACAGCAGCAGGAAGTATTTCTACTGCGATATTGATTAGAAATCTACCTAACCTCTAACCTTTCTAATGTTATACATAAAGTCTTTACCCCTAAAGGGCTAGCTACCATCAATAGGAGCCAAAACTCAATGAAAAAGTAAAAAAACAACGAGTTACACAGAGGAGCCAGATCAGCTATTGAGAAGATAATAATTGTCAATGCTATCGAGTGCATAATTGTTCATAAATATCTACATAAAATGACATGCTTGTATAACATTCACATTATAATATGAGGCCCCTCGTGTACATGGAATTATCAATTGAAATTTGAATATGTAGATATTTATCATTTAAAGAGATTTCATCCGAGAACAGTCCCATGCAGGTTATAGGGAGGTATTGCCTCAACCTTGCCAGACGGGTTGATTAAGGGTTTGTGTTAAATCGGATGTTTTATTAACAGATGTTCCCGAATTCCTGTTTTGTCACACCGTGTGGTTTTAGTCGATCCGATTCCGATACACCACCGTAACCGGTGGGGCGATGACGGTTCGTGGGGGTGGGTAACACGTAAAAAATGGATTTGTTTGAAGTCTACCTTCTTTTAGCAGTGCTATTGCTATGCGTAGTTTCTAATAGAACGAATAAGGGTGTTGACACTTCGTATTCATAATCTGGCAATCGTTTTTAAAATAAATCTGAGGTCGGCAACACCTATTCTTTGATGACGTATGCAAAATGAGTCGATTACGGTAATTACGCTCTTCTCTTAGGACGTTGCCAAAAATTATACATTTTTAAATAATTGTTTACGCAAATCCCGATCGAAGTCTTTGTGTTTTTTTACAACCGTGTCGTATGAGTTGGCAGTCATTTTGAGATACATAGATTATCTTCGTATCTGTTAATAAAGTAAAATTATTAAGTATGACTTAACCTTCTCCGAGAGGAGACCCGAACCCCCCAGTGGGACCTTATGGGTTGGCGATGAAAGTAAAATTTCTCAAATAGTCTTAATGGACAATTCAAAACAACCCTAGGTTTGTTCAATGATATTATAAAAAATATCATCTTATAATATATCATTATCATGACGATGATGATGATGATAATTACAACAATACAACATACGCAAAGTAACTTTGTCTATTGCTCTGTTCCGCTTTCAAAGCTACACTGCTGCACCGATTTCGATGAAATAGATTCTCTTGAGGAAGGACATACACATAGACTACTCTTTACCGCGATGATTACCATACACACAGACGGAGCCCTGGGTAAAAGCTAAGTGTATTTTTTATTTTATGTAAGCCTACCAAAGTGACTCTACTCGACCTGATGGAAAGCATGAGTAGAATCTAGGAGTAGGGGCCACTATCCTCATTGTGAGTGTAGGTAATGCAGCACGGTGACCCATACCATGGGCGGCCTGGTGAGAAAATTCTGCATCATTCTCCCGGACTCCTAAGTGTATAAAATAAAAGCACAATTTTTGCGCATCTGACACTTGTATCACCGTAAGTAACTAAATAACAAAAATGTCAGCAGCGCAAGAACATGTTAATATTGCCTTTGACATGTTAATATAGAGTTATTAAAAACAAGCGAAGTATATAATCATTACTGTCAAGTCGACTACGGTAATGAACATATCTTAATCCTGTAGTATTAAATGATTGAATATAAATTATATGAATGACTTCTTACTGCATGCATGCTTTAGAGTTCGTCATAACATTCTGAACGGTTCGTCAAATTTTACTAACTTATAGAAGAATGAAAATGCTGCTAAAACGTTCAATTTCACATGCCTCACAAGAATACATTTACTTTAACTTCACCTATGTTACTATAGATTTTTAAAAACATTGGCCTTTTTTAGTCCATGGCTGGACATTAAATCTTTTCCTAGAAATGAGGTTTTAGGCTATTGTGCTTGCCAGACGGGTTGGTATAGTTTTTTTTTTCAAGTTTTCCGTCTCTCACAGACGATTTAAGCGACTCTAAGATTGTAGATAAAATACTTTTTACTCAAATAAAAAACAAAACCGGTTTATGTCTAAAATCGGTTCGAATAACTTCGGACAATGCCATTAAATTATAAGGAAAACCGTATTCAGAAGTTAAAACAATTTAATGAGAATTGGCCGTTGTTCCACATACCGCGAATACCATCGAACATAATCATACAGTAATCGTATCAGGATGAGATCAAATCTAAGTCAAAAGTACATTTTGTTTACTACGAAATACTTGGCAATGGTAGCGCTATCATTTCGCTAATGAATCAGAGATGGTCGCGTGCGCGGCATTTGGGGAATCTCGCTCCTCTCGGCGGAATGTTGGCAGCGCTGCCAACGTGACAATAAAAACCTTTAAGCTGAAAAATTCAAATTTGGAATACTTGATTTTTTTTTAAATCATCATCGAATCCGTTTATTTCAGATATACGAATTATCTTTACAAATGTCTGTTTGTAATTGATGGGACTTTTACTGTCAGATAGCTGATGATATAAGGAGTAGTAGTTTTAGAAGTAGATATCAGTGTTAAAGGTACTCGACCGATGCAATACCTAAATCCTTTGGATATCAAACAAGGCGTTTATATCACAAAGGTCAAAAACCTTTAAATTATCATATTTAGCTGGAAACAATTGGTATTTGGAAATGTTTTGTGTTATCTTAGGATAAAAGATAGCTAGGTCTTTGAACTAAAGTAACACTTTTATGTAAGTTTATTATATAATACATTTTTTTTTAAATACAATGAAGTGTCCATCCATCCAGATAAAACTTGCGTTTACAAGAAACTCGGTAGAAATACATTCATATTTAATACTTAATAAAAAACTTTTAATCAGTCTTTATTTCTTTTATTGTTCAACTGCTAAGAAGGCGATAACCTAATGTCAGGGCAAGTCGTAATATTTTTATGAGTAACGCGACTGGTTCAAACCGAATTGCAAGCGGTGTCTCCATTGTTAGACATTTCTAAATAACATGTAATATTATAGAGTTTATTGTAGAAATAAGAAGTGTACATAGCTTTATTTATCCCATGATACCATGGCATAAGAGTTGACAAAATGAGTAAACTAAGCAAGACAATACCATTTAAAATAATTTGAATAAAGGCAAACTTGACTGAAGCCTAAACGAGCCCGGTACCTGCATATGCATTTCTTTAATTTCTTATTGAAGTGATGGCATGTCCAAGTATAGAATTAAGTAGAATAATGAATCATTGATGCAATCAGAAATATATATTATTATCATATACATATATTATTGCGCTGGCAACATTCACTGTCTTTTTTTAGTTTCCGATTCACTAATGCTATTTATATTATCAACAATTAATATAATCAAGAATATTCTTTTAGTTTTCTCCTATTTCTAATTAATAATGGTATTTTACGAATTAAAATCATCTTGTGTTATCATTTTGGCCAGTTATAATTTTACTGTTTCTCGCAACATAACAAAAAACTATATTTAATAAGATAATAACAATGGCCTAGGACCAAAAGTCATCAAGAAAGTTCATGTGGTCAGTCGTTTACAGAGTTTCCGGTTTTGACTAGAATTATGTGTGTATCGGAACGTTCTGCGCAAATCGTTTACGCAGGTTTACGCGCCAAATGTACCGCGTGGCTGTCATTCCTTTGGTTTTAATTTTTATTTTGGCCACGAATTTACAAACACTGAGATTACATTGAATATTTTTGAATGAATTTAATTTGTGATAGGTATATTACAAACTAGTTAAAATTTTAGAATCTATGTACAACGTTTCTAACTTTTACAGATATATTTATTTTCTTCTTTTATTAGCATTTCTCTCTAAGCCAGATACCTACTTATAGTGTAAGTTTCATCCTCACTCTGAAGAAATAATTGTTTGATGACTAAAAACTTTTGCTACGTATCTGTGTGTAATTCATTCATAAAAAATATGTGATTTATGTATGTTTTTAAAAATATTTAAGTGTGTTTGAACAGGGGTCTGGTTACCTTAGCACAGGCTCTATTTAGTTTGGGAATAGAACGTCTGTAAGATGTCAAATCAAATCATTTATTCTGCAATTAGGTTACATGAACACTTTTGCAAGTTAAACTTTTTTTTTGAGCAGATGAGTTCGGCCTTTCCTAACTGGACTAACCCTGAGAAGAAAGGACGAAAAAAACTCAGGGATCACAGTCTCTTTTAAAGTCTAGACAATAATATTCTTAAGTGCAAAAGATGTTGCAATATTTAAAAAAAAAGCAGATCATACAGGCGCCACAAGTAGGTACTGACTATTTTTATTATTACTTATATTTATCATATCACAATAGGGATTTACGTTACTAGAATTCAATGTCTGATAAAATGTGAGTTTTTATCTAACTAGCCATTTAGATATTTCAGGTCAAGAACCTGAAACAATAAAACACGTGTATAGTACACAAGCACAATCTATGCATGACTATAATTTAATGTCAAAAAACTTAGTTTTTTGTTATTTTTAACCACAGACTAAAGAGAGATTAAATCTCTTACTTCTGTGGTTATGTTTTGCATTACGTCATAATAATATTTGTCATTTCGAGAGCGCTAAAAATAAACCGTTTTGTAAGTTCAACGCAATGATATTTTATTTTTCATCTGTTTGAAAATCTTTTTAGTAAAGTAGCTAGCTAAATCAAGTACATAATTGAGGATATTCCTCTCTCTCATGATCAGGAGACTGATCTTATCTCAGTTGAGAGGTTAAGGATGGTAATTCAGAGTGAAAAGCTGCCGATTCTGGGAACGTTGCCAGTTCGTAGTAACACGGAATTCCTCGGACGCCAATAATACTCATATATTTCAAATCTTCATGGAGTTTCTTTTTAAATTAATAAATTAATTTGTTTTCATATTTATAATTCAGAAATTCAGAGTATAATCTGTGACATCTCTTTTTCTTAAATAAAATTTTAAGAAAAATAGGATGTCTCTATGGTTTTCCACTTTGTTAGTTACCAGAAATTTCACACATGAAAAACAAGAGTGAGTCTTACATTAGTCGAACATTATCTGTAAGTGTTACGATTGAAATCTAGAATCGTATGATTTTCATTATATTGCCAGACATTGGATTACATCCCTGCAGATTGGTCACAACAATCGATCCTGTGCTTCAACGTCTTCCAACAAACTACCTCAGGTCGTCGGGTCACGTCATACAACCTCGTACGCTCAATGGTCAATCGAAAAATATCTAATATCCTGTTCTACACTTCCGTCCCTTTTTACTTAATTAATTAAACAGATAGCATATTTATGGTAGTTCATTTATTGTTGAAGATTCTAAATTAAGTTGCAAACTCCAAAACATAACAAATGAACTATTGAAAATATATTTACGACAATCAAAATCTCATTAAACCGCAACTGAATTGTTTCTTTGTAAGTCGTGGAATCATTATCATTACTCGAAGAATAACATCATTCATCGGAGCCGGGACGATAAAACTCGCTTGTCGAAACATTCATCACTATATAATTAGTCATGGACCATCAGCGTAAATCGTAAAATAGGAACGTTCCCATTAAAACTCAAGATAATTCAGGTGGCACAATGACTCACGATGCGTCGCTCGCTCCGTCGTTCTGCCAAGATAAACTTGAAAAAAAAAATGCTAATGCTATTCTAAGTTTAAATTATTTTTACTGGATTTCGAAATTACAATTGCGTTTACTTATTACGTTTAATTAGTGCTGTTGTAAGTTTACCTAATATGGTTCATTTTGAATAAATCTATTTACAAAAAGTTAATTGTAATTACGATAACTTTAATTGTCAAGGATATTTTAAAAGTACAGGAGACTAAAGAGAAGTAAGTGCCCTGTTCCTAGGATAGGAAGGAAGTAACTGTGCTCGCCCCAAAGACATTTATTGTGTTGCCACCTTTTTTTGGACTCCCTCCAGAATGGAATTGAATTGCTAAACATCGTTTTATTGTTCACATGGTATCACTATGGGCTAGCCGACTAATTTGTGTCGAAACATGGCTGCCACTGTTCATTTAGAATGTATTTTTATTTTACTATACATACACATATTTTATTTATATGTATGTCGGTATGTGTAAAAGTGTATTAATTTTTATTATTATTTAACATTCTTCTTCAGTTTATTATCATCCATTGCCGAAAGAAGACTCCATTCCGGTCTAGGGCAGTTAGCTATCATTCACTATCGTTTTTTTTTTATGTTAACGGGCTTTAAGATGTCCTTCGCCCATTGAGGGGAGTTGAGGGGTCTATCGGAATCTTACCGGCTAGAATCCACCTCCATTGCTCATGCCCCTCCGCCCGGTGCGTCTTCTGCGGGCAGTGGGAGTAATGCTACTACCTATTTCCCGTCCTGCCGCTTCGTTTGAAGACATCACTTCTCGCAGAAGGAAGTGACGGCGCTCCACGCACTCTCGGTTCGGACCATGAACAAAACTAAAGTTGGAGGCGAAACAATAACTGCAGAACTGACTACCACAATGAAATCACGACGCTGGTTTGTCCAAGCTGGACATTACGCCAGCCGTTTGCACTGCCGTATCAGTAGATCATCACAATAATGGCACCGTCACGTCGGTTCCCGTCCGATCCGACACAGGTACTTGCCGAAACAACCATGTCCGGAAAGCACACCTACGTCATGTGGAAGATGAGTACTCTCTACTCTCCAAATATCAGTTCATTTTACTTATTTTCTCTTACTATAGTAACGTTTAATTTTAAACATAATATAATGTTGAAATAGGCAAACATAATGCTGCACGGCCTAGAGAAAAAAAAAAGAAAAAAAACTATTCAGTTATTTTGCTCAAGGCCGCGCACATTAAAGCCTATTTCAACATTAAATTGTGTTTAATATTAATCGTAATTAAATTAAATGCAATAAAAATTTAATCAATTGACGGTTGGATTACATTTTTAATTGATTAATGTCTAACCCTGACAGGTTATCTAATCATTAATTAATGAGACACTTGAGCACCGTCATCGTGAAGGTATCATTTATTGGATATCACATGGACATACACCTTTTAATGGTTATATGTTTTATATATAGTGTTAACCAGAATATGGTGTTGTTTAAGTGTATCATCATCATCATTATCAGCCTATCTTAGTCCACTGCTGGACATAGGCCTCTCCCATTGCACACCACTTTGATCGATTTTGTGCTTCTCGCATCCAGCTCCTGCCAGCCATCTTGCGCAAATCGTCACTCCACCTGGCCTGTGGGCGTCCTACATTACGTTTGCGGAGACGCGGTCTCCACTCTAGAACTCTTCTGCTCCAACGGTCATCAGTTCTGCGGCTAATATGGCCAGCCCACTGCCACTTCAGCTTGCTAATCCGGTGGGCTATGTCGATGCGTATAAAAATAGTTAAATTAAAAAAAATTTAAGGTATCATAAACAAGAAAAGAAAGGAAGTCTAAAAATATATATCATTCTATATTACAAACAGACATTTCAATTTTATTTGTATTATATGTAGATATATAGATTATACATTTATTCTATAACAATCTGCAGTTTAAACAATTGACATTTCATATTTCACTCACAATCATGCAACACAGTACTTTGATCTAAAACTGTATCCTCGCGAAACAAAACTAAATAATCGCCATTGCGAAAATAACAAATGGTTTTATTTCAAATCACCTGCCCTTCATCCATTACCTTTGACATTACAATATTAATTATACCACCATAATTATAGGAACATAGATCTTATTGCCTAAACATAAGGTATTACCTCAGTGCGTAGATAAGTTGGTAAGTCGGTGGAACAGCTGGACCAGAGCCAACGCAGCGGGTACCGACCCCTGCGTGAACTGCACACACTTGCTTGTTACGTCACGCGTCATACAATTAAACTTGCACGTATTCAAACTACTGAACAAACTCCTTTATTAAACCGTTGCGGTTTAAAAAAATAACAAAAAATTGTTAAGAGTGAGAAGTAAGTGAAGCAGCTGTGTGTTCGATATTTAAAAAAAGTAGTTTCATAGTAATGCTGATCTTAGACTAAGAATTACCAAATTCTATTCTATGTATTCTTTGTCTTAGTATAAAATGGTCATCGACTTCAGAACATCAGTTTAAAGTTTTTTTTTTTTTTAATGAGATGCGTTATACTTCCGTTTAGTTACAGATAAAATAACTATGTCTTTGTTTAGAATTAATACAATAATAATATACTAGTAGAGGTTCTCTATCTCGAAGAGATAAATATTCGTTTTAATGAAAATTAAAATCGAGAAAAAACTGAAAATTGTTATTGGATAAATTCATTAGCTTAGCCGATCTAGTCGACAAGTGCCTTTATCGAAACCAAGACGCGATAACAAAACGAAACCTCCTAAAAATAAGAGAAACCTTTAACAAAGTATAGATTAAAGGCGGCACGTGTATTTGTGTTGCAAATGTACTCGCCAACTTCGTGTCAAAGGCCGCCATTTAAGTTTAGCTCCCTAATTTTATTCTTTAAGGCTAAGCTCGTATAGACGTAACCGTATGTCAATAACATTAATGACCATTTAAAAAAAATAGTTCATCATAGTGTTCTGATTTAAGCGGGAACGCTTTGTTTGGATTGGATGACCGCTAGACGGCGCTTCTATCGCATAGTGCCTTTTTGCAAATAGGGTCAAAAGACTCACTGGATTGAGTTGCCAACTAGATGAGAAAACTATTTCAAAGAAATTGCTGTTATGTGTTTAACAATAAAGCTTATTTTCAACTTGTCCAATAAAATAATAAATATTTCGGACATCTGACACACAACGTTCTCTAGTCCCAAACTAAGCAGAGCTTGTACTATTGGTACTAGATAACTGATATATATATACCTACATACATACTTTTTTTGTAAAAGCACCCAAGCACCCAAACTCCGAAACAAATATTTGCGAGTTTGGCTAACAAGTTTTGCTACAAATCTTTTGCCAGTACAGAATCAACGAGCGACGCGACGTCGGCATCAAGACATGAATTAAGGTAGTACTTTATGCAAAGTACATCTTGATTTAGTGTCGACTCGTGGTAGCTGGGGAGAGTACACGCTTGAGATATCATCCTGATTTCCTCTCAGAGTTAACGAACGACATTAAATGAGGTTGTTAGTAATTTAAGCAGAGCTGTACTTATAAACTAAGTGGCGCCAATTAAAGGAGAGGTTTTTTGTAATTGTTAGTATTAATCATGGACTCAAGTCAGAAGTTACGGCCTATTTGGAATTCTAATTCTTCTGTGGCTTCTGTTATCTTAAAAAAACTTTGGTTATGATTATTTTATGTATCATTTTGTTTTTTTTTTTAAAGTAAAATTTTCTATGATATGTAATCAATCCAACGTGTTAACGCACGCATTTATATTTTTAAATTTTTTCCTCATTATTCTTCCGTACAAGTTTAATTTATCTTTAGCAATTGCTTTAAAGTAGGTACCTACTTTAATATTTAAATCAAGCACGAGACATAATGACAAAGATTTAAATTGTTCTACATTATGGCAAGATATTACGGTCATTTTTTGAAAATTATGCGAACAATGCTCGGAAGCAGAACAAAGACGCGTCTATTTCTAAATGTTCGAATATCGAATGCTGTATAATATACCTGGCCGCCATGATTTAAATACGTAATTATTTATATCAGTAAATGTGAGGTATTTAAATATACAATTGGTTTCATAGCCTTGAGCAACATTGTATTGAGTTATCAATAGGTAGAGTATTTGAAGATAAAATAAAATACATTCCGTTATTTAGGAAAAATGTTTTGTCTCTGGGATCTTTTGGAGAGAGAGAGAGAGATCTTTTGGAGACAATGCAGCATGGCAACCCAATTGTCTGCGTTTAGTTCTTTACAATAATTGTCCCGAAGCTAGGATCGAACCCAGGATCTCTGCTTAACAGTAAGGACCACTAAACCATAAGGACTACCAAAATAAGACCTAACTCGAACAGCAGACGGTAGGTAGGTTATCTAGCTAGGATATCTAGCATTATAAGTAAATACGACGACCAGTCATAACGTCAAATTTCCCGTCAACTCGGAATGTCATAAAAGGCGAATGACCACAATTAGACAGTGACTCTTTACAAAATAATCAAGCATCTAATGGCCGCGACGCTTGTAAGCGGGTCGCACATAAAAGGAGCAAATATGGAGTCTGAAATAGCCGTTTCGTACCGGCGCTCAGCGGCAACAGAAATGCCAGGCGAAATATCAAACACAGTTAGAATAGATTGCAATAAAACCAAAACTGTGGCAGTACCAAGAACAGTCAATGCACGGCTTGGACATATTTTTTGTATTTTTAATCGAGTATAAAAAAGGTTTCGAATTCTGCTGTCGTTTTTGAGGTTGGTTACCGCAGAACTGCGTTATCTGCTAAAATGGTTCGCATTTTAGAAATAGTTTACAGGTACTAGTAGTATTTTTAACTTCAAAAAGAGGATGTTCTATGTTTTACAGTATGTGTGTCTTTCTTTTACAAACAATTCTCGTAATTTCAATATTATAGAGCACAATGGCAGCGGATGCCCAAGACCGTGATTGTTGTGTCCTTCTCCATAAGGGAAACTTTCTTTCACGTCACTCGTCTCCACAGAGTAGGCAACTCGTTCATGGGACAATGTATACGCTTTTACAATAAACTCCCTATTGATATTAGGAATACCATTAAATCTAAGAATACCATTAAATCTAAGTTATCCGCAAAGGGGTATTAAACCATAGCAGAATATATTGATGATAAAACCGCCTGGGATTGAGCTGTCCATTCTGCACATGCTGTTTATTTTGCATGTTTAAATTTATTTTGATGTGACGATAATTTATAGTTTAAATTTACATTATATATTTAACAAATTTATCTAAAATTATTGCTTTTGTTGACATATTTTAAATTATCATCTTTAATTATTATAATTGTGACTCAAATTGTAATTATCGCTGTTTTTATGGAAATAATGTATTTTGCATTTAAGAATATTGTCTGTACTTTAAAAGAGACTGTGATCCCTGAGTTAGTTTCGTCCTTTCTTCTCAGGGCTAGTCCAGTTAGGAAAGGCCGAACTCATCTGCTCAAAAAAAAAAGAAAGTTTAACTTGCAAAAGTGTTCATGTAACCTAATTGCAGAATAAAAGATTTGATTTCATTTCATTTCTTTCATTATTTTTACCTATATTTAGGCCTACCAAAGTGTCTACTCTGCCTGATAGAAAGTATGAGTAGAATTCAGGATCAGGAGTCACCATCCTTATTGTGAATGCAGACAATGCAGCATGGTGACCCACACTATGGCGGCTAAGTGAGATGCTACTGCGTCATTGGCCCTTCGGTCTCACACTCACCAACGAAATACGAGGACACGAATGTTGAATAATTTTTAAGCTGGTTTTGTGTGAAGTACTGCCCTGGTCGAAGCGGCCCAATCGTGCTGAAATCGGCCTGGCTCTACTACCAAATTTGAAATTTTTGTTTATTTATAGTGTAACTGATTAAATCTAGTGTGCGGGTGTGTGTAGTTGCGCCTCGTACAGTCACCCGCGGTTGACATTGTACCTTTACCAGGGGGGTGTCACTCCGCAGTTTAGGTATAGTCGGCCGGCTGCCTGCCGGGTCAGACACGCCGGTCGAACAGACATCGTCAGAACAGTTAAGAGTTACACGATAGAAAGACACGCAATTGTAGGTAAATACAATCGTAGTGATTCGGCGCTGTGCGATCTAAATTGAACTTAATCTTTTGACACCGAGGGTATCTATAACTTTAATTTACTTTTCGGAGTGAGTCTTCTGTACGGGTACTATTATGTATTCTGTGCCTTTACTCTTAGTTAATCCTTATATCATCAGCTATCTGCCTGTAAGGTTCGGTCATTGTCGGGTTCAGCCGTTCTAGAGATATTTTTTTTTTAATTGATTTATTGATGTAATTGCCGCATACATACTTTTATAAGAATTTAGTGAAAAGCTTGTTAATTTGAGATTAGAAACAGACACTTCTATTTAAATTATTTGTATATTTTGGGCTCCTGGCACCTTTAATCTTTCGTTACCAGTAATTTGGCCAATATTTGAGCACATATAGTTTTTACCTTTGTTGTAAGTAGATGCTCCTACTATGTTGTACCCACTGAGGCTGTTGTTTTTTTTTTTTTAAATTAGCTTATGTTCTAATTTTTAATCACTATAATTTGCGTCAGTCCTCTAACATGGTGTATAGTATATTAGTGGCAGCACCTTACCCCCATATCAGGTTTATAAACATTAAAACTATGTAAACATTGGCGATTTGAAAGGAGTGGCCGCGAGTTTTTATTGCCATGTTCTTTTCTCCGGCTCTACCTATTGTTTGCGAACATGGCATAAATGTACATGTAGAATCTTGACCTGTCACAAGAGATGTATTGCATCCTAAGTGAATAAAGAATTTTGAATTTGAATTTGGTACAGACTCTGTTAACGTTCGAACGGCCATGTGATAATATAAATATACAGTATTATACAATACAGTATTATACCCTCAAATCTAATTCAATCAACCCCTCTTTGTGCAGTTATAATTACATAACAGTTGCCAGTCGAAAAAATCTTAATTATAAAAAAGGTCACGCCGCGGAAATAATAGGGTCTGACACCCTGGGACGAAGAGATAAAAGGTTTTATATTGATAATTAGGGTTTTCAGTGCCAATTGTGTTGTGAAGTAATCTATTTACTGGACGTTAGGAACATTTTTATACGTGTGTCGAAAAAAGTGCGGTGTTTTTAGGGTTTGTATAAATAAACCTTAATATTTATATAATAGGTATTTAAGTGTATTGTATTGTTATGTATGTAGTGTTATATTGTATCAGTAATAGAAATCTACAGTGCTATACGTACTACTTAAAGTGGATCTCTGTGATAGATGTTTACGAAACTATCGAAGTTGATCAAGCAATTTTAGTTTGCATCACCTGTATTTCCATTCTGTTCGTTGGTCTAGTGGTTAGCTTATGCGACTGTTAATCAAGAGGTCTCGGGTTCAAATCCTGGGTCGGGCCAAAAAGTGTTATTGGGATTTTCTTAGGAAATTCCTAATAACTGCCCGGAGTTTGGAAGTTTTCACGCCCGTGCCTCGGAGAGCACGTAAAGCCGTCGGTCTCGGTTGTCATGAACATCTATGGCAATCGTTATTGGGAAGTCAGTACCCTCAAATATACTGACAACTAGTTCAACCTTCAAATTTCAGTTCTCCCTTAGGGTTGCGGAGGTCCGATGCCAGTCGCTCCGTGGAAAAACTGAAATTCAGGTAAAACCGGTTGAACTAGTAGAAGACCCCAAATAAAATTGGGAATAATGGCTAGGAAGATGACGTGCAAGTTTTATGACAAATGAAGTGCAATACGATAAAAATATGTAAATTCAAGCCTAAACTGTAAATCATAAGTTCTAAAATGACATTAGTGACAGCTGTCAAAGAGATCAAGCTATATTTTAAAGACTAGTAAAAAGTTCTGTGAGGAGAATGTTTTCGGTTTTTTGGAAGACGGTTCCCCATTTCATCTGATTCACATTTTTTTTTGTCATTAAATTCATTACGATGACGACTTGAAGACTAGAAGACTTTACAATTGATGACATTAATTGACTTGACATTGGCAGAAATAGCTGATATCCGGCTGGTTGCCTTTTTATTTTCATCAAAAGATTTTTTTTTTCTTTTTTTTTTAATTTGGCAAAGAAGGAGTAGTTTTGTGACTTAGTTCAAAATGTTAATTTTACACCTGGCAAGTATATCACTCGATAATCCTTAGGCTTGATTAAACGAAAGTGACGAATAAATAAATTCTCTACATTTTTTTTTTAGAATAAACACTTGCAATTATTTTAATATATAAAATAATTTTGTATCGTGGCAATACCGAGTCAATAGGTTATCTGTGATGGTTCCAAGGATGTAGTGTGCAATATGTTGTTTGCAACAAACATTATGTATGTACTGGACATAATACAATATTCATTGTAATAAAGTCAAAGGTCTATTCCTCGAGTTATTATACAAGTGTTCAACAACACAAGGAGAAATTATGGAACTATTTTCATACTTTTAAATTACTAGCTATTGACTTCGGCGTGTGTATCAATACTTTTTTTATAAGCCTACCAAAGCAACTATCTCTCTTTGGACTTTCGTGACTTACACATACTCAAGTTTTTTACTGTAAACGGGACTTATTCGCGATAAAATTAAAAAGGTTACGATACCTTCTACTTTCCAATGTTTCGATAAATACCGCCCGTGGTCACGGGACTGACAGACTGTACGGGTAGACTGTAACCTTTTTAATTTTATCGCGAATAACTCTACTCTGCCTGATTAAAAGAAAAGAACAAGACTCAAAGATCCTCATTGTGAGTACAGACAATGGAGCATGGTGACCCTCACCATGGCGGCTATTAGTGACTTGCTTCTACATCATTGAGCCTCTGGTCTTACACCCACCAATGTAATACAAGACAACACGAATACTGTCATTGTTTGGTTGGTCTTCTGTGCGAGGGTCGTACCGCTCCGGTCGAGCGGACCCGTTTATACTCAAATCTCTATTGAATTTGAAAAAAATCATACAGCGCGACGTAAAAACATATAACAGCGCCATCTTCCGAAGAAACATTGAACTACGAAGCAAACACATAACGATCTATACGGAGTAACTTAAATCCTAAATCGCGAAAGTGACATTCTCGCGCCGATTAGCATATATATAACATCCCAACATCAACTGTTGGGCAGTGCCTCATCAGGCACGAACACCTCGCCTGGTCGGAGGATCCTCCCTTTGTGTTGGAGGAACACGACACCCGTTCCTCCACATTATTTTCAAGAACTTCTAAAAGTCTTCTGCGAGACATTGATTTCTACTAAAAACGAGATTTTGGGTTAAGTCTTCTCTTTGCTAGACCCTGTTTGGTTTCCTCTTAAGATATCCACAAAAGTGGCCTAGGCAGTGGCTGAGGGAACTACTAAAGCCGATGATGATGATGCTGTTAATGCATTTTGAGCACAGGTACTTACTACATAAAGGTCAGATTTAATAAATAAATAGTCTAGAAGAGTACAAGTGACTTAATTCAATAGGAGTTATTGTTCTACTTGTCGTATCTGTGTGTATACTAGGGTTGCTAACCATACAATAATAAATAGTATTGTAATATATTTTGAGTCGGCGTACTACTTATAGACTGTTAAAAAATACATAGTAAGCAAAAGTACTATAATTTCACGAAAATCTAATAAAAAAATCACCGAACGATTAATCATAGTAAAAAATATAAATCTCTCATCATTGTTTTATATTACCATAAAGTGTACTTTTTAAATCTTATTTTAAAAAATACTATTAATGCGCCTAATTAATTTTGGCAACCCTAATCTATTCTACTCGTGTATCAGGGAGTCATAGGGATGAGATAGCCAGGTCGTAGGTCAACTGCGCGGTTGTTCAACTTACAACACCCAACACGCTTTGAGAAAGAAGATATTGTTTAATATATATATATGAGGTGTATGAATGTCCAAGGTCCAAAGATACAATTTATATTGTAACCTAATTAGGTTCCAAAGTAGTGTTATGCTTCTCTATCTGTCTATATTTTTTGTTTGGAGTTTTTCGGGGGCGAAAAATCGATCTAGATTACTATTATGCTTGAAAAAATGCGTTTTTAGAGTTTTCATGCGTTTTTGTTTCGCATTACTCTTAGCACTGCTTGCGACATCAATACTACTCTATCAGTAACACTTGGTAATAGGTTGGTGTTTGGTACTCCAACACTACTTGAAAGAATAGCTGGCTTTATTAAACAGGGAAAACGCGTGTTTTGTAATAAATAGTAGCAACCGAGCAAAGCTCAGTCGCTCAGATACTAGCACATTGTACTTGCATCGCCGAGAAATCCAGAACAAAAATAGATTTAAAGACTACCTTATACGCAATTGTAATGCCACGCATAAGTTTATAAAAAATATATCTACGCAATTAACAAAAGAGGTTATCGCATTATAGTAGATATAGTTTTTACTACCGCAACCGTGTTGAATGAAACGCACCCTTCACTGATCAGCACAACTAGCCTTGTTAGTACAAATGGAAAAGTTTTAAACTTTATGCAGCCACCACACTTCGTTATGCGCTATTCGTTATGAGTCTACGCCGTATTCGCCCAAATATTAGTTATGCGCGCAAACAGCAAACATGCCATCCACACTTCGAACTGGTATGCCAAATAATCATCAAATAAGGCAAATATGTGTGTTGTAGAGATGTGTCATTGTCATTTTTATGGTGAACGCGCGAATAACCCGCACAACGAATAGCGCATAGCGAAGTGTGGTGCCTGCTTTATATTTGTTATGCTCAACTGTGAAACAGAGAGAGACAAAGAAGGACATACACAGGGAAAGATTGGTCATCAACATTCTCTAACAAGCCACTACAACTGGCCGTTTCCTTAGAAAGGAGGTTATGACTTACTATACAAGGCTGGCCAGACTCGATAACAATTGGTTTGTTTCAAGTTTCCTTCTGTTTACAATGCTGTTGCCCTCCGTAGTTTGCGTAGTCGTCTCTCATGGCACCCACGGGATGAGATAGTGACACACGGTATTTTTAATTCTCTCTAATGTCGATTGGCCTTTAGGCAACTAGTATGAGAAAAGTAGTAATAAAAACATAATGTCATTTTGTGTTCAACATTCGTGACGAATATTTTTAGAGATCGTGTCTAAATTAAAGTACTCATAATAAGTCCGTGTAAGAAATATAATTAAGGCAAATTGATACAGAAAGAAAACGGTAGTAATAAGACATTAAAAGCCAATTTGTGTTCACGACTCGAGACGTTTCTCTTAATGGTTAATGGTTCTGTTCTATGCTCTATGGTCGCCATAATGCATACAAGTCATTTTTCTTACATTTATGATTAAAATTCTACACGTGTCAGAGTCAGAGGAATTTAATAGCACAATTTAAGAGAAGACGCAGAAGATTAATATTTTAAAAGTAGACACTAAACTCATAAAACTGGAGTACTCTTAGGTTGAAGCAAACAGTTTGGAGAAGTAAAGTTATCATCAACCAGCTTTGAAATGTAATGAAATTTTGGAAGATGAACAATGATAGAAGGCTAAAGAAATTGCTGAGAACTTAGAGAGAACTAGGTTACCCTTACTAATATTTACTTTGAGGAATGCCTATTCTTAGAAAATTTTAAGAAACAGCATACATAAGACACAGAATTAATTATTTCGACAGTATATAATAACTAATTATAGTAGTAAACATCGCGTGCAATGTAAACAGGGTATTGATACGATATCACGGCTGCACACTAGCTGATACCATAAATAGGTCTGTATTATTGAAAACATACAGATAAAACATTAACATAGTGCAAACAAATGATAAAATACTGCTCTTTACTTAAATTATGCATCTCACTAGGCCGCCATGTTTTATCTGCATTCGCAGCGAATCTTTGATTCTATTTTTTTCATAAACGTCAAAATGATAGCCATGTGTGACATTGAAACGTGGCGTCTATCTCGGCTTTGCCATTTATTACTTTTAATGTTTGTTTGAACATTGTAAAAAATATAATTTTAATATAATTAAGAACGATTCATACTGATGCGGTTGGCTTTTTTATTTATTCCTATGAAATTAGCTTGTTTAAGATTTTTTTGTAATTTGATTAAGTATAAAATAAAAGTAAGTGCAAAGCATATTTAGCCTAGTTGTCGAGAGGCAGGCAGGCCATGATGATGATGATTGAGTAGTTTTTGATTTATCTTTTTGCTGTGAAGAATTATAAAAGTACTAAACATTTTGAACTTAGTAGTTTCGAATTCATACTAATCTTTATGAAGTTGTTTAAAAATGATACCAACACAACACCGTTAGAGAACAAAACGTAAAAAACGACGCTGGTGTAAGAAGTGGCAACACTAATTTGTTACGTCACTCAAGTGTAAAATCAGAGTAGTTTTTTTTTTTTTTTTCCGGCACAGTTTGCCATATATTAAGAAGAAGAAGAAGAAGAGTAGTTTTTTTAATTATCTACTTAGAATAGTTATGGATTTTTTTTTCAAAGATAACTCCATATATTGTAAGTAGTCAGAGTTGCCACACTACGAAGTTTTTCAAATTTCCTTACCGTGAATCGACTCAGGTAAGTATAAAAGTTACCATGTCCGTTTATTTAAATTATTGATTAATGAGGCGAAAGGGGAAAGGGATTAATAGTAAGTGAAAGTTATAAGGTATTTTCTGGTCTCGACCGAACGGACAATACTGGGAACAAATCCTATCGTGATACTAGTACTAGTGATACTCTGGCTGCTGTAATACGCTGACAGAGGCACCTTTTCTATCATCGCCCAGGGCACTATAATACTCTATCTAACCAAGTGTTGTGCAGTGTCCTGCCAAGTGAGTCGTTTTTTGAACGCAATGAAAGGAACTACCTCTCTCCTGATTCGCAACAACAACAGATCCTATGTTGCCCAGATCTAAAAGGTAGTATTTTCAAAAAACATTAATATTCCACAGACTGACTCAACGGGACTTGTCGTTTTGTGCAAATGTCCCACGATAATAAATTACCGTGTAAGACAAAAGCTACAGGAATGACAGCTTCAATAGGTACAAAGCGACGGTATTTAATATGAGTTAAGCGTTTAGTTCAAATCAGTCTTTCGCACGAAGCGAGTATCACAAAAGCATTGTTAACAAAGTTTCTTTCAGGCAATTCAATTTTCTGGATTACGTCCAACAAAATAACAATAGCTTTTCCCTCCATTTGAGACTCAGTTATCTAATTAATATGATTCGTTATACGAAGTACTCAATTTGTTTAGTCAAAGACCTTTCCGAAAGTACCACTCGTTTCAGACTTTGGCGGTAATGTGAATTAATTTCTTTTGTGAGCCAGAAAATAGGCTGTCACAAAAGAGGATAATGGAAAAAAAATGAGAGAACAATTTTGAATTTAGAACGTTATGTATTGCTGATCTCTGACTAGACATGACATTTAAAAATGCACATTTGAAATGAAGTTTGCATTCAATTTATACTTTCAGTTTAAACGTTAAATATTAAGTAGTTTTTTTTTACTTTCAATTGATATTCAAAAGTAGCTCTGTGAGTGTTCAAGTTGAAACAGTGTCTTCACAAGTTCACACGTATGCACATTGTTTGGAAATAAACAGTCGATCAACGATGCATGTATGCAGCAGCCAGCGTGCAAACGCATCCTGCCGACGATCGCACCAATCAATATTCTATCCGAGCACCCGGACACGACGCGATCGACTACACTTCAATAGAAACGCTATCTAGCAACCGACAGCGTATCGAATATAAATTACACAAAATTATAGTAGACGAATAAAATCCGCGGTACGTGCCGGTATAGCTGTCGCACTCGCCATTTTTGAAATTCAAAAATCGAACGCTGATCGTCGCGGCATGCGTTCTGAAGCCCGGTGCGGTGACCCCGTGACCGCGCGCACATATTAATGCGATGACCGCCCACGGTCACGCGTAGCCACCACCCCGCCATTGCCACCCAGCCAACATGACGGTCGGTTTGTGCTGGCAATTATAGATACCTTACACATAGATTAGATGATTCAATGAGACACTTTAAGTTAAGTGTCTACGTTATATTATTTAATAACACAACAAAATTTACATTAATAAAGTAATTGCTATTAATAAAATAAACATACTTGGTCAAGGGTATAATTGCTTTAGTTAAAATAATAATTTTAAACAATAACGTAAAACTTAATAGCTTATTTTTAATATTATTAACCTTTAAAATAGTCGTAATGTGTAGCGAAGAAAATTATTTGTTTTGAAATAAAATGTAAATACTTTATAGATACTTAGTGTATAAATAAAAAAAAAATATATTTTTCATTAAGTCAGTCGAGAAATAGTGGTGTATGTCCAAGTACAACTGTAAATTATAAAAATATCGGAGGTTAGTATTTCGAAGAATCTATCCATAAATGTCTTTTTAAAGTATTTAGATACACTTTTGCATTGAAATGCATTTACCAAATAATAAATTGTTTTCGTAAAACTTGGCGTCTTCGTTATAAATTTCTTTTGATACCCCTATATTTTTTTTTACATTCAGTAGTAGTAGTCGTAGGTATAGGTACTAGTTGTATACACGTATAATATACTAACAGTACTGAATACGATACTATATACACCAATATTAGTGAACTAAATAAAGCGGAAGAAAAATATTTGTATATTACTTTCCGTTCTATTTATCACATGTCTATGTGTCCGTTAAACGTTCGGTGCTCTCCTAAGCGTAGTATCGGTGCGAGAGTTGCGTAGTCTCCTACACATCGCCCGCACCGAATACTACGGCTACAGAATAAACTCTTCGCAGACAAGTTTATTGTTTTTGAATTAGACTTTTTTTGGTGTTTACGAGTTGACGCGAGGTCGCGCCACGTCCGTTTCTTTTATTACTTGACGCGTGTTTATATCCAAAGAGGTTATATGTATGTTCACTCTTTAATGGTCATTTCGAAATGTTAATGCCCTTAGTTTGATGCAAATACTTGCCAAACACGTTTGGTTACTTTAAAATAAACAGATATTCGATCATAATATAATTGTAATCACCAGTAGGCTATCAATAAACTTGAAATCGTGACCTAAATACTATGGCGAAAAGGTATTAATGCGTAAAAGGAGACAGATATTTAGATAAGAAGCCATTAACTCGGTAACTATTCTAAATATTACACGTAAATGCGTAGTTTTACAATAATATCTATAGATAACATACATTAACAACAGGAAACCGATGACACTTTTGTGGTTCATCAATAATAACTCAAAAATATGGGAAAATAGATACATACCATTACATTACATAGAAAATAGAACACCGCAACCATTATCGATCGAGCTTACGAAACGTGAATGTCACACGCATTACCTTTCCTTGTGACCTCTAAGCTCTACCTTCATAAATAACGACATGTACAGCCCAATAAATTATTCCTATTGAATTTTACTATGATTTAAAAAAATTGTAAAACAAAATCAATAGACAATAGATATTTACGTAAGACAGACAAAATAACCATAAACTTTTTGTTAAATAGAATGCTTGCGTTTTGATAGCATTTCGTTTAACACAATAATTTAAAAATGGAATGCTGCACTATTCGATAGCAGAATTTCGTGTTACAAACAAGGCAGTGCGCGGTCGGCAGTCGGCAAGAGCGGACCAAGGTCAACTTTACAACTGGGTCTGCGCCCATCATTGATTTCACTACGTGACGCAAGTGGCGACGCGCTGCCGACGTTGGCCGCCACAGAACATGCATTATACAACTTTTTGCTTCCCTATACACCGTAGGCGTTACTTAGACGAGATTAGATGTATTATGAACCCATACTTGATGTTGGGTAATAACATGTTTCGTTACAAAAACAATACAATATTATGTGTATTAGACATGATGTGTCTAAGGTAGTAATCTACTAAATGGTAAAATGTGGAATGATATTTATATAATAGGTAATAAGCATTTGAAGATTGTTTTGTACTAGGCAAATTGTTCAAGAAAATAATGGCGTAGGTGCAATAATGTGAACGCATTCTAAGCATCGCATATACATTTCACCATTTTACATTTACATTACGATAGTTTTACATCAATTACACAGTCACAATATAGTGTGACCATATGAGTTAATCGACTAATATAAAATATTAAAACTATAACATATTAAAAGTGATTTTTAAGGAATTTTGGTATTAGCTGGCATTAAAGATAACTTTTGAAATTAAATTTCGAACTTCTTCAAAGTGTTCAAACACTTAAATAAATGGTTTTCAAACGTCAGAATGTGAAATCTTTAGATGTTACATTAGAAACGATACCTATCACATATTTCTGCAAGAAATTGATTCTAAACAATCTTTAGCATTTTTTTTTCATGACGAGTTGCTAAACATATATGTTTATCTATAATTAAATTATTCTCCTGTATGGTTTGTTTATTGTGATATTTTACGTAGTGTAAAAGGAGAAAGATCCATTTTTGAACTTAATATGGAACGAATGTTATAGTAAAAGATTCTCTAATTTTCCATCAGGTAGCTGTAATTTAGCCGCTTTAAGTGTGGTGCCTATCTAGTATTCTAGTCTATTTACTATTGGCATAAACCAATGTAAAAAAAATCCTACCGTCTAGAACTGTAGAGAGTACATACTGTGGCGTTGTTAACTTCACTAAGTCAATCATGTTATATTTACCTGAAAAGAGAAAAAATATCAATTAAAACACAGTCTTACATAATTGAAATATAATCGACTGGCAGAAAATGCCTAAGGCATTAAGTCCGCCGATGCATGTATTTGTGCATAAAGTATTTATATAAATAAAATAAATAATCTAAGACACGTAAAACGCATATGTATGACATTGTGTGCAAATTCTTATTTTGTTTTCGGCGCCAATACAAACAATCATAGACAATCATCCATTTATTCTTATAGAACCCAACGGAGACTAGTTTTAATTTAAACAGTTGTATTAATTTGTCTAATGTCAGAGATACTATTACACTTCTAAAGTAAAAACTTAAGAAATAAAAAGTGACACGAAAACGATTTACTGTCACACCACTTATTAGTATTTAATTTGTTTGTATTTGCAAGTATATTTAAATTTAATAAAAATAAAATGTAGGCGCTCGACAACTCTTGCACCGTTGCCAAAAACAAATCTCTCTCGGACCAGTTCTGTCAAACGGTATGAAGTGATGGCCGCTTATTTTTGGCGGGAATACACGAATATTATTGGCTACAATATGAAGCAATAATTATAGCTTGGAGTTAACCTCTGCGACCGCGTTTTCATAAATTCATAGCATGATTTAATTTATCTCAGTCTGGTTAGATACAGATACTATTATCTGTAATCTTTACTATCATAATAGATCGTGTTAACTAATACAAGGTAGTCGATTGTTACCGGTTTTACCTATTCGAATCCAGTAGCAATAGATAAACTTCGAATTAAATTAGTTGTACGCCACAAGGAATGAAAGAAACTACATAAAAACTTGAATAAAAAGAATTTACAATTTTATCTAACTAGCATATTGTTACGAAGTTTTTATGCGTACATTTAATTTTCATAAAATATGTGAATGCATACCATATCACTAATGTTGGAAAATATAAGAACAAAAGTACTTTGAAAAGGTAACTTCAAAGGCGCCAGAGCTGTGTAAAGTAACTAGGGGGATGAACAAAAGATAAATAACTTAAAACTTTCATGCGAATGTTACGTAGGTAGGTACATAGATTCAAAGCACTTAGTTTCAATGCAGGAGCTGAAAAACTGTGAGGAGAAAACTTTCAACTATTTTTATTTGCAGAATAAATTGTTCATGCAATCATATTTCTTCCATTTATTTTATCGATTTAAAAAGAAAAGAAAACTTCAAGAAGATTATGTTCTCTATATGAGTTTGACAGTAGCTTTATAACCTATGACAAGTTTTGACATCTACTTTATGAGTTTAAGCAGACATGCAATAGTTTTTAATATTTTTTAAACATGACAACTTTCAATTTATTCTCGAATGAACGCTGTTTTATATTTTTAAACGTTCCAAATTCAACTTTCTTTAAATAAATTGCAGTATGTTGTTCTTTGTACAGCTACGCGAATGTAAATTTCATTAGGTAAATCTTGATTATACATAGGCATACAATGTAACAAACTTTTTATTTGAAATTTACTTATAACATACATAAAGAAAACAGTCCATTTGTAATTACACGAACCGTGTTTCTAAAAAAAGTTTGCATTGTTTATATTCAAACATTTAGTAATATGTACTACCTATTAAGTATTCTGCGGTAATATATTTTTAAGATTAATGACGTAATTTTGGGAGAGAAAAACAGTGAGTTTTGTAACTATCATTATGCCAAAATGCTTTATTTCTGAACTAGATTAACGCCGTAGTAAAATGACACATGTTTATGAATTTTCATATTAAAATTGCTTCTAGAATGTAGTAATTTTTTATATCATTTTTCATTTTGGCGCATCTAAGTATTCTGAAATTCATGTTTAGAATACAAATTATGACGACATAGATGACGACATGCTAAGTTGGTCCATTTGCAGAACATAGGTATAGTAGGGTCGTAGGACTGCGTGGCAACTTGTAGGGGAAGTCTTACATAAGAGTTACGCACCCTAGCACATAGGGGTTCGTTTAGAATGTGTGCTGCAATTAACGCAGCGTACTTGAATGTTAGAAATTTAGAACCGCTGTGCTCAAAGTACTTCAAAATAATGAGCATCGGGTAGGTAAGAGTAATCACTACGAGTATAATATTGTGACGTATATGATGACGTGTTTATATGGGAAATCTGTGTTGCCATTTACGTATCAACATGTCACAGTCTGAAAAGAGCAGGATTTAAAATTCAAATATAGGTATTTATTTTATCGAATATATGATAATTTTAATTTAAAAATCTATATGTTTTGTTTAAAGGATGTTCTTAAAATACATATCCTTACATAGGATACTTTATGTCGGTGGTTACCTACCTACCTATATACCTACTTAAAATTTTGCATTTTTTTTTTAAATAAAATTATTTTTATATTCAACACTTTTGTACCATAAAACATAATAACTTGGTTAAGTACAGAACAATGATACATTAAAACATTTGATGAATTTTTCAACACTTTAATTTATGTTATTCCGTTCAACATCAAAGCATATGCAAATATAAATAAAGTGGCAACATTTATTATATTTTAAAGAGACTCTTTATTCCATCTTCAAAGAAGTAAAGATATTTATTATAATAATATTATTTACCTAACAAGTTGGGTTTTTCTACACGTGGTCCTTTGAAGAGTAGGTATAGGTACCGGAGCGTATAACATGAGATAAAGGATACACATAATTAATAATTACTACTGAGCGGTACACTTTAGTTAAAACTAAGGTTTTTCCAATGTACATATTTTATGCGGAATGCAATGGTTGTTTGCGATTGTTGTGCTTGAGGTCTCGGTTACAAATCCTGGGTCAGATCAAAAGTTTGTATTATCTACAGACTTTTTGTGTCATGGTTTTAGGTATTTTCTATGTATAAATTTTGTTTATACAAAATCAAAATATGTTATTGTCTAGTACTCATACATAATACAAGCTCTGCTTAGTTTGAGACTATTTCTCTATTCTCTTGTTAACCGACTTCAAAAAAAAGGAGGTGGTTCTCAATTCGTCGGAATCTTCTTTTTTTATGTATGTTCAGCGATAATTTCCTCGATAGTTTTTCATTGAAGTAAGTCGGTTCCTTTTCGTTAAAATTATTTCATTGGCAAATATGTATTTTGTTTTGATCACGTGATCAAAATATTGAAACAAGTCAATAGAGAAATGGAATAGAAAACGATAAACGTTAGCTATTTGGCTAGGGGGGGACTGAGAGACCATCGTAATCGGGTAAAAATTGAATCTAAGTTCCCTACTTCCAAACAGTTTTTAAAGCAAAGAAGTCTTACGAAAGCCGATTCCGTCAAATATAATAATATTTATTTATAAAACATGCAATAACTTTTAATAAAACATAGTAAAATAAAACGACATGACTGCGTGTTCAACATTCGCGTCGGCCATTATAACTCCATCAAACCAATTCTAAATTTAAACATTTTACACGTGACATAAAAATATACTACACGACCGCGGACAGTTTAATTTAGCGTACATCTTTAATAGCTTATATAAAACTATATTATATGTAAAAACTAGCTAATTCCCGTGGTGTTACCGGCGGTTATTGTTGTTAGCAATGGAACTAATCTAAGAAAAGTCCAAGTTACTCCTTATAACATCAGCTATCTGCCAGTGAAAGTTCCATCAAAATCAGTAAAGCCGTTTAAGAAATTAGCAACAACAAACACTGACAAAAATAAATAAATATTTTAAATAAATAAAAATTTTTGGACATCTGACACACAACATCATCTAGTCCCAAGCTAAGCAGAGCTTGTATTATGGGTACTAGACAACAGATATAAATACATAAACATACTTTTTTTTTGTAAATACATACATATTATACATATAAAACACCCAGACTCCGAAACAAATATTTGTGAATCACACAAATAATATTTGGTCCGACCCGGGAATCGAACCCGAGACCTCTTGATCAGCAGTCGCATACGCTAACCACTAGACCAATGAGGCAGTCAAATTCGGTTTTTTGTTGTAAGTAGGTAACATAAGTATATATGTACTTTCATATGAAATGTTAATTTCAAATTAAAAACAAGACACTTCAATTGAATTTATTTGTATGGACAAAGTTACGTAAATAGTCTTAAATTTTATTGGTAAAAAATATCGCGCCATCATATCGATTTAAAACGGAGACTTTATTGAAATACTTTCACAACGAAATATCACCGGTTCAATTCGTATATGGTTATAACACTTTTGATATAGTTTGCATTATTTTAGTAGCTATACGTTTTCTTATATATTTGTGGACTGTCTTGTTGGTCTAGTGGTTAGTGTATGCGGCTGCTGTTCAAGAGGTCTCGGGTTCGATTCCTGGGTCGCACCAAAATATTTGTGTGATCCACAAATATTTGTTTCGGAGTCTGGGTGTTTTCTATGTATAATGTGTATGTATTTAAAAAAAAACTGTATGTTTATCTATTTATATCAGTTGTTCAGTACATTATACAAGCTCTGCTTAGTTTGGTACTAGATGACGTTGTGTGTCAGATGTCCAAAATATTATTACATTTTTTTTTAATATTCAAGTCTGCCAAAGTGACTCTATTCTGCCTGATGGAAAGCATGAGTAGAATTCAAGAGTTGGTATAACACTCCTCATTGTGAATGCTGGTAATACAGCAAGGTAACCCTCGTTATGTGGTGGCCTATTGAGATGTTTCTGCATCATTGGGCCTCCGGTCTCGCCATTCATTCATTCATTCATTCATTCATTCATTCACCAACGAAAAATGACGATTGAACTCTGCAGTAGTGTAGAGTATATATCGAAATATCAAATAGTTATTAGCTAACTACTGTTTACCTCGTTATACACGTGGGCAGAGTCGCGGGCAAAAACTAGTATGACAATAAAACTTAAAAAAAAATACAATTTTCTTATTGATATTTTTGTGTTCAGCAACAAATTTAGTGTTGAGAGAAGATCTATGTCTACTAGTGATCGGCTACAATGATGATGATTGTGTTAACTCATATTAACTCAATTGACAAAAAAATTACGTTTTAATCAATCAATTAACCTACTAAACGGTTAGGTTATACGTCCCAAGTCCCAACCCTGCCTGTGCGGGTTGGGGACTGACAGAGACATTGTTGTGGCTAAGTAATCTTGCGTTGGATGCTTTTAAACATCTACTGTTAAAGTTCACGACTGTTACCTGATGATAATAACCAGGATCGAATGCTCAAGGAGACGTTTGATGTTTGTTTATCACAAACTAATCAAAAAAGTTCAATACCTGTACCAAAACAACACGATGAATAATTTAAATATAAACTTTAAATATTTACACTTCACACACAGTTATTTAATTATATGTAATTGAAATATGTATTTCATTTATATGGTATCTAAATTTAACATCTGCTCAGATAATGTTCTGAAACTCTAGGAGTGGAATAAGATAACTGAGGAGTTTTTTTTGAGGGTCTTCACCGGATAAAGAGATTTTTCTCCGATGAAAAAAGTTTGCATTTATAGTTTTATTGTCTGTGGTCAAGTAAAAGTTATTCATATAATCCATAACCACAATATCCAAAGAGAATGACTTAAAAAACTTAATTATTTGGCCTATTTGTATCTATACGAATTTCAACCGCGGCAAAAATACTGGTTTAAAAGTCACTAACACATTCTAAAAATAAAAACATTTAGTCTTTAGAAAAAAAAAACAAAATGGTTATCAAAATGTTTCAACACTGAGTAGTTTAGATACGTGCCACAGCGAGTGGTCTACCTATACCCGTTACAAATTCACTTGCCCTCACTTAACACGGGGCTCCATTACTTTAAATGTTTCGTAAATATGTAAAGGCAAACAGCGGCAATATATGCAAAATAGTAAGTTACATGAATTGTCCATTTTGAAAGCATGATTCGTTACGGTATTTAGTGAGCGAACACTGAGTGGGTTTTACGCTAGACGTTGCAACTATTGAAAGGTAACAATCTAATGAATAATTACGATAACCTACGTACTTTAAGATATTTCTTTTAATATAGCATTGTACTATATTTGGTTGATAAATTTTGTTCATAGATTAATATTAGTGAAACACAGATTTACAACGATCACTTGGTCACCGGAAGTACATCTCTATCTCAACGGAAAACTAAGCATCGATTACATCTATCGATCGATGGATCACGGATTTACACCACAGATAAAAAAAGAATAGATGATTTTATTTTTACTGTGGTAGTTACATGATTACTTTCGAAAATAATGAACATATTTTTAATTGCAAATAAATCTGAGAATTTGAATTTAATTTATTTTTATGTGACAGATTACTGATGTCACCTTTAAGAGTGTTAGCTTATCACAAAAAACTTTCTAGATTTCTAAACGAATACTACATTCCAACATTCTAGAACACAAATTCAAAATTTAAAAAGCGAATATTCTCTTTGGTCATTGATACGCGTGCTACATTATGCGTGTTAAAATGTCAAGCCTTTTATTAATACATATCAGCACGACAAGTTAAAAATAACAGCAGACAATATACAGTTCGTTGCACCAAGTTCGCCATACCTAGTTATTTTATTATTTTACAACATGCATAAAAACCAGTGAGGTGTATTGTACGAATATTTCTGACCCTCAAACTACTCGTTTATGCGCAATTTTTGCATTTTAAATAATTTTTTTTTGACTGAGTTATGGCCTACGTTCCAAGTTTTAATTATCTATATTATAAATTTAGATATTTCTTTTGCAAGTATGTACATTGTAGTATCATCTTATTCGTTGTTGCTAGGTGAAAAATTTAAGTCTTGTGCGACAGAAGCAAAAAGAATTTATTGCCTCCGTAGTAACGCAAACGGGTTTTGTTATGCGACTACCATATTGTATATACATTTATACCATATAGTATGGATAACATTGTCTTTGCTCAATACGTATTACATGCTTTTATACCAACTTTACAGTTTGGACGTTATATGTAAAAGTGAAACAAACATTTTTTTTAAGACGTAACATTTTTATTTCAGTGCGCCGCATTAGAAGTATATTTAAAATCAGTGCAAATTCAGTCAATTTTAACCCTATTAGGTTCAAACTACCATCTTACGCTATATAGCGTATGTATATACTCTGTAATATTACAGAGTAATTGGAGACTCACTAGAAGAGGAAAGATAAATTCTCATTATATTGCGGATGAGCCCTAAAAATCAACTTTTCCCTGCCCTCAAACTAAACACTATCTATCTTCGTTATAACAACTCTGGCTTAACAACTAAACTCTAATCTAAACAGAACTCTTTAAGAATTACGTGAAGAAAGTTTAAATTAATTTGTTTTCGGACGTTCAATGACAGAAAACAAATCTTTCCCTAATATATGTAGACAATCGTAAACATAAACAGTGGTATTTTGTATAATTTGTAAATAAAAATGCATCGTGTGACTAATTAGTGAGGTTATAAAATTAAAAGAGTGCATGAAACGACAACAGTGGGTTCAGTGCACCGTGTCACATAAACGATGCAGTCATGCGGACGACGACATTTTATAAATTTAAATTAAAATAAACATTGGACTTTCAACAAATTTGACATTGACAGATGTCAATATTTATGCAACATGCAACTTAAATCTTTTCTCTATGTTTTTTTTTACTAAGGTTGTCCTGTAGTTTAATTATGTGTTTCTCTCGACTTATTTAGCGTGAACTATTTATTTTATATATTGGGGAAGTCTTCACACTAAAGCACAGGAATTTAGAAGTTCCATAAGCATGTTCCATTGCTATAAAACCTGGTTTCATGAAGACTTTACGTATTACTTACGAGGTTTCTTATAGAAAACTAGCTCGCGTGTATGGCGGTTATCGCGGTAAAAGTACTCGTAACTTTATACTTCAAGCACCACAGACAGAGTATGAGAAAATAATAATCCATGTACCTTTTGGCACTGGATGATTCTGGACAAGCTATTTAGTTCGGAAGAAGATCATCTCTTCACAAGTTATCTTTAAGAGCTGTGACCGCGGACTGAAAATCCCAAGCCAAATCTTCGCATTCTAATGACAAGAGATTATTACGTCATCAAAATCGTAGGCTGTAGGGAGTATAAAATATTTATACACCTATAGGCAAGACAAAACAGATCGATACGATTTCCTCTGTTCGTGAAGCGATTTACTTTACGTAGGCGTTTCCGAGCGATAGTTTTCCTTTAAAAGTTGGGACACCGTTTTCTTTTCCTCTCCCTAGATTTTATCAGTTTATTACGCCTGAACAATTAGACCTTCTTATGCAACAAGGACGAAATCCACACACATGACAAAATGCACATTATCTATAAGGAGACAAGTATAATTACCTAGATTTCTCACGTGGGACCATTCCTGTTCCTTCCGTGGGTGTCATAATACTTTCCACGTGGTTTCGCCAAAACATCCTTTCTAAGAAGAGGCCTATGTCCAGCGGTAGACCGCTGATGATAATGAATCTTAAGACCCTACGCTAAGGTAGGGAATAGATCTAGCATATATAACACATTATAATACGTAAGTACTCTCTACTAATCTCTTCATGACGTCAGCATATATTATGTGAATGTTGGTAAAATCCCAGAAGCATTTTTATGCTACACTTTTTTGTGTTGGTATGCGGCCATCAGATATAATTAGTTCCGCCTAATTTCCTAGCGTCCACGAGGCATGGCCGGCATGGAGTGTTTACGATTCATTGGAGTTTTTCTAATAGTATTTAAAAAACTAGCTGAATTACGCTGTTACCTGCGGTTATTATTGTAAATCGCAAGTAACACCGAGAGGCGAAGCTGGTCTAGAAATTTTTCTATGTTACTTCTTAGGTCAACAGCTTTCTGTTAGTGAAAGTCTCGTCAAAATCGGTCCAGCAATTCCAGAGATTACCCAGAACAAATAGAGAGACAAACAGACAAAAATTTTATATTCATCATCATTAGCCCATTGCAGTCCACTGATGGACATAGGCCTTTCTCAAAGCACACCACAGATCCCGGTATAATGCTTTTTGCATTTAGTTCCCGCCATTTTGATTTTTTTCTATTTCTTTTTATGCCTTTGCCTCTCGTTATTTTCCCTTGCTCTTTTAAAGTAATACGACTGTGACTTAGACCTTCTTAGCATTTAAACCTGGTTGCTAATGTGAAAGCTCCAAAGACCTGGAAAAGGTTTCTAAGAAGTAGGTGTCAACTGAAATAAAAAAAAATTTATTTCAAGTACTTAGGTCTTTTCAGGCACTATCGAAACGTTAATTACATTACTGACAAAATGTAATTCTTACAGAGACGAATCGTTTCATTGTTCCTAAAGTTTATAAAATTGGTTTTAACCCGCTTTTAATGCAAATGTAATGTAGCCCGCAAATATGAATAATGCCTCTCTGAGTGAGTATCTACTGGACTGTTAGGTAAAAAGGTTTTTTTTACATGTTTTTACTGATCTATATAAAGTACAAATAAAAAGGATCATTAAAAATAAGTTTTAAAAACATCGAGAATTACTAAAAGCCTTTATTTTTGAAGTCCATTAAAATAGAAATGAAATCGTTGTGTACGTATGTATATAATACATAGTATGTACATATATATAGAGTGGTTTTCTCACAAATACATCACAATCTGCGTAAAATATATAGGTGGGTGTAAAAGGTTTTAGAGGGCTCCCACCCGGAGGTCGACGGCCGGATCACAGCTGACGGGAAGAGGTACGCCCCTCGGACGATGAACCCGTAGTTGTATTATCTCCACTTTATATAATACTTGATTTTTCTCTTAATATAAAACCTTTTAAGAAAATATCATTGGTTATAATGGATGAAAATTGAATATTTACTCTTGATGTCAGTATAATTTTAGTAGAGAGTACTTTATTTTATTAATAATTTACGGTAATATTGCTAGTTATATTTTATATTAGATGACAATACTTAAAAAACATTATACATATGTTTATTCTCCGTGTGATGACAGAATACGGGGTGTCACTACCCTCATTCATCCCGTCACGTAAGAGACGACTAAGGTTGATAACTACGTAAGACAATGTGGAGAAACGGGTGTCATGTTCCTCCATCACAAAGGGAGGATTCTCCGACCATGCGAGGTGATCATGCCTGGCGGGCAACTGTCTAACGGTTGATGTTTCGATGTTGTATTATATGCTTATGGGCGCGAGAATTTCTATATTGCGATTCAGGATTAGTAGTTACTCCGTATAGTTCATTCCGTGTTTTCTTCGTGGATCAGTTTTTCTTCGGTAGATGGTGTTGTTGTATGTTTTTCGTCGCGCTGTATGTGAAAGTTGCCACAACAACATCATTGCAAAAAGAAGAAAGACCTAAAACAAACCCTATACCTATCCGTCTAGCCAGCGTGGTATAGACCCATAGAAGGTCAAAACCTTTTTTCTAAATAGAGGCCTACATCCAGCAGTTGCCTGTTAAAGGATGTATATAACCATGTTAAATTTTTAACAACAAATATTTTCGTTCGTACTAGAAATCGTAGAATCTTGTTCATTTGGTTAAATCGTCTAAAAACGAATATCTGTTTCTAGGAAGAGAAAGCTAAAAGGAAAAAGGAGTTATCTCCTTAATAATAAAGTACCTACAAGGCAGGGATATTCACACAATAATGGTATATTACTTCAGGCTTTCATTATAAACGTTTTTAATTAGTCTACAAATATAGTTTAACCGCAATTACATAACAGTCTCATAATGGTCGGAAAACAAGTTATCAGTTAAGGTTTAACTAAGAAGTATTTTCTCTACGTTTATATTCCTTTACGTGGCAACACAGTAGGTAGTTCTAATTACTTGTTATACATGCAAGCCAGTTTCCTCACAATAGACGCACAGATTCAACAGAGGGGAGAAAAACATGACACAAACGTTATTCGAACTCAATACTTAGTAGGTGTAACCATTTAAAAAAAATTTAGACCAAAAAGTATTTTTCAGTATCTGTTGTTTATTATGAATATGATGGACCGCAGATGTGTATACATATAAAACGACCCACTTTTACTGCATGTTGCTAAAAGAACTAAAATTCAAGGTCATTACCCCCGCCAAAACAACCGTCTCCACATTATTACATTACAAAGCGAATTTGAAAACATTTAAATAAATAAAAGAAGAAACCTTTCTTGCACAAACAACTTGTTCCAATACCGGTTCGCGTGCTCTTTCTCTTTCACGCAAATTGGATATCGCGCGTGCGAGTAGGACGCAGCGACAAGGTCACTGGTCAGCCGTTCTCCGTCAGACAGCGGGACGCGCGGGGCGGGGGCGTGCGCGGGCGCAGACACGGCAGCCGCGGCTGGCGGTAGACATGACGTCACTTTTACCAGGTCACGAACGAACTTGCACGGAACCCCTCATGCGTAGGAAAACTGGATGCATTCACGAGACTATAAAAAGTGTAATATGTGGCTGTCGAGCGTAAACGTCGCGGAACAATATCGTCGGGAAGTTGCCTTGTGTTTTCTCGGACGGACGTGGCTCTATAAGTCCATTATCTATGTACATAAAACAAATAATGTGCAAACTTCTAAAATAGAATGACAGCTTTTTATTCGAAATTTGAAATTTAAAAAAACACGTTATTTAACTTTCTAGAGTAAGAAGTTGGAGGTTTTATTTGTATTAATTTGTAAATGAGATTTTGCTTCAAATATTTGCTTCCTTACAATACATTTACCAGCAATATCTGACATTGGTCGCTCGTTTTCAAGTGGATTAAGCCACTGGGGTGTCATTTACAAGAGTTAATTATATATAACGGTTCTAGTATAAATCGAAGACAGAATAATTCGGTCCTAACTTTCCTTTAGTGGGGTCTGGTTCTGAGACTAATCAAACTCTTTCAATCACCGATTAAATTAGTGTTTAGAAACTAACATACAATTTATAATGCTTATTTAGTATTTCCTCGGGGCGGTTTGGCACACGGCCCTCAAACTGATGTGTTTGTCAGATAATTATAAGCTACTTATAATTACGAGACCTACTTTGTAGTGAGCAACTATGATCTCATTTATATGAGGCACTTCCTGACTATCAACATCACGAATATTTTGATTATACATCTTAAATTCCGTCTGTGTGGTGACGGATTAAGAGTACAAAGTGTCACCACCCCTATTCAGTCCATGGGTATCGTAAGAGGCGACTAAAGGAACAAAATAAGCAGCTAACATCACTGCCAAGAGAATGAAAACTTGAAACAAACCCTTTACCAACCCGTCTGGCCAGCGTGGTATAGTAGGCCAAAACCTCCTTTCAGAGAAGAGGCCTATGTTCAGCAGTGGACTGTTAAAGGCTGTTGATGATGATGATGATATATTTGTCAGTAATTCATTATAAAGTATACTAGCTCAGTCTCGTGGTGTTACCCGCGGTTATTGTTAAATTACAAGTAAAGCCGCAGGGCGAAGTTTTGTTTAAAAAAGTTAGACTATGTTACTTCTTATTTCATCATCTAACTGTCAGTGAAAATCCCGTCAAAACATCTAGACCTCAGTTCCAGAGATTAGTCGAACTTACAGACAGACAAAAAATATTTAAAAAAATACATATAAAAATTTACTTATAAGGGTTCCGTAGTTCAGAACCCTTATAGATTCGTCATGTACGACCGTCCGTCATCGCCTTCGTCCAAATGGTTAGTGTATGTAGATTATTTTGTTATGATCACGTGACTGAATGACATTAGCCAATCAAACAAGAGAATAGAGGAGTCGGCCATTGCAGAACGAAAAACATTTGCAACTTGGCAAAGAGGACTGGTAATAAAACCATCCACGGGCTTTCCACTACACTTGTTTTCGTACATTTTCACATGCGAATAGCACTAGCTTCTGCCTACGGCTCCGCCCTCGTGTAATCAAAAGAATCAAAGTATTTACATCACAATTTCATTTTAATAGGTGGTTACCTTTGAATTTATGTTATTATTATAGATTTTATATGAAATCATTTTTTATTCGCAACTAGCTAGCTCCTCCTGCGTCTATATCGGTTTTCGCGGTAAAAAAAGGCTTTAAATTTTTAAATCGCTGTAGAGCTTTTTGTGCTTTTGTGCCTCGTTGATCTAGTGGTTAGTGTATGCGGCTGCCAATCAAGAGGTCTCGGTGTCAAATCCCGGGTCCGGTCAAAAAGTGTTTTTGGGTTTTTCTTAAGAAATTTCTTATAGCAGCCCGGAGTTTGGAAGTTTGGCGGGTGATTCCCGTACCCCGGAGAGCGCGTAAAGCCGTCGGTCCCGGTTGTCATGAACATCTATGGCAATTGTTATTGGGAAGTCAGTGCCCTCAAATATACTGACAACTAGTTAAATCTTCGAATTTCAGTTCTCCCTTAGGGTAGCGGAGGTCCGATGCCAGTCGCTCCAGAAAAACTGAAATTCAGGTAAAACCTGTTGAACTAGTAGCACACCCCAAATAAACTTGGGTATAAAGGCTAGGAAGATGAGTAGTTTTTGTGTTTATCGCACACAGACGCCGCGGTGGACTTTATTTTATAATATGTAGTGATGTGTAGTGATTAAGGTAGGTCTTGTACAAAATAATAATGCAACGAAGCAATTATTATTTTGTTGTTGAACATGATAATGAGTTACTATCAGATATTTACCATCTGATATTAATTTTGATATCTCAATAAAATCATAAAGATATTTTATCACTTCGTGGAACTTTAATAATGCACTTCAACACTTTCACATAAGTACATATAAATGCATCACTGCATACGTTGGCAGTCAGGAGGAGCACCAGGAATGCATCAGCGGCATGATAAACTAATACCTATGACTGCAGTGGTTAGCGTATGCCGCTGCTGCTCAAGAGGTCTTGGGATCGATTCCCGGGTCGGATCAAGTGTGTGATCCGCAAATATTTGTTTCGGAGTCTGGGTGATTTCTATATATATATAATATGTATCTATTTACAAAAAAAAGTATGTTTATGTATTTATATCAGTTGTCTAGTACCCATAATACAAGCTCTGCTTAGTTTGAGACTGGATGGCGTTGTGTGTAAGATGTCCGAAAATATCCGAAAAAAAAACCTATAAGAAATTTTATAGTTACAGTGTTGTTTATAGTTATGTTTACTAGTTACAGTGTAAAAGAAAAATCTTCACTTCATTTATATCAACTAAAGAATGACAATGCAAAAAATCGCATTCACTTTGAAATTGTCTGACGCACTTGCCCTCATTTTAAATGCAACTGATGAATTTAAATTCCAAAACAGAAAAATTCATGCCAACTAAACTTTCATAACGAAAAACTCTAGTATTTTTTAAACCGGCTAATCCCGCTTTAAGCTCCTATGGACGCATTCAACTAAAAAGGCACTGGTTTTTAGTCGGCATTTGAATGGCGGCTAAACCCGATTACCACAGCGTCACCAAAAAAAAATTACTTAAGCCTACTGGAGTCCCACAAAACCCTTTTAAACCATGTGTGAAACTGAATATTATAAGTGTAGTAATGTACATAGCCTCAGAGGGTTAAGATCCCAAACGTCCCCACTATGGCCAAGCGGCTCGGGGACTTGCAAGACGTTGTGGCTCCTGATCTTGCCGTTGGATGTTTTTAAACCGCTCGAAGGCCTCCAACTAAGTTTCACTACTGTTATCCTGATAGCAACCGGGACTGACTTTTTTTTTACATTTAACGCCTGCCAAGGTGACTTTAAGGCATGAGTAAAATCCAAAAGTGGGGGTCACAATACTTACTGCAAAAGCAAACAGTATGGCGACCTAATGAGATGCTTTTTCACGCCCCGCTTAAAGGACCTGGGATCGTAGTAGGAAGGAAAAACATGAGCTGGCAGTGAGTTCCAGTTTTTAACTGCTCGGCACAAGAAGGAAGAACCAAACCGCTTAGTTCTGGAGCGTATATCTTCCACTCCGTCTTCGTGGTTTACCCTCGATGATTGTATTTAATCAATCTTTTTTTTTTAATCAATCACCTAGGGCAACTTGGTTGTGAGGGTCTCTTTTTACAGGTTACTGAACTACATTCTTCTCCTTTAATACATATTATCATCTCATACTGTAAAAATAGAAGAAAGAGAAACAGTGCATTTGAAACCAATACTCAGTTCAAACAAATCCTTTCCACAACCAACAATATTTACCATTAAAAACGGCTCACTTATTTCCATACGTTTATTTACGTGGCCGAGTGTGAAGCGTTGTCACAGAGCCAAATTTTATAAATAAGCACTTCTCAATCTCCACTTGCCTTCAGTGTTTTTCGTTACATAATTTGTTGGGGAATTTGATCATGAAATGGACGGCAAATGGATCATCGTCATCATCAACTGCTTTTAATCATAGAGCAATACAGATCGCTCTCCAGAGGGTAGTTGCCGTTTTCGGATACAAAACAGTCCACCATTTTGCAGTCTTTGGCAATAAGGTACACTTCATATCTGTCATTTAATGTAATCTATTATTACTCTATAATATGGTGTAAAAATAAAGAGTTTTCTACACATACACATTTTTTTTATTCTCAAGGCAGAGGAAACGTATATGTTCCCCTAAGATGTTCCCGGTAATCTGTGTAATACAGGTATTCCATATAATACTTAGGTATACCTGAGGCTTCCAGGCAATTTAAGAAATACAACTAATATTATTGTTCATTACATACTCTACCTAGATTATTAATACAATTACTAGGGATTGTATTGAATATGGTTAACTATCTAAAATAATATTGATTATCTACACGTTTTAGGTATTGTATACATTGCCTAAATCTTGTATAGAATATTATACAGATGTCAGAGTAGTATAAGAATCATCTTTGGCACTAATATAGTGATACCACGGATTTATAGATAACCGTTGGTATTTCACCTCACCTCATCAATACCTCCCATATCTTACATGCGGTGCCCTGAGAGGAATCAGACTGCATATAAACATCTTTTTATATTTGTGTGGAAATTCTCCCGGAAACACACACACACATTCCCGCACACCGTCTCAAGGGTGCTGCTGGTTCCCCGGCTCGTGACGGGGAACCAGCAGCAACCTACAAAGGACTACTGGAATCCCATCGTAAATCGGGTCATTCACAGGTTGTGATCCCTGTGTGGGATCCATAAGTTTCCTTGCTGCCCATTTCCTATTTTTACCAAGTAAATTGTTTAATATTAATTCTTAAATCAATAGAGCTTGAAAGAAACAACCTCACCATAATTAGCTTTTTTTTCAAGTCTGTAAAGAGAATGTAGACAGGGCGGTGTGAGATTACATGTAAAAAAAAACAGCCGTGGCCCGGTCTAGTTGACCCAAATAGGTGTTTCATTTCGTAGGCTCTGACGCTAGTCATTTATCTCATGCACAAAGTATAAGCGCCCATTCTTGCCATGTTCTATGGGTCTTTATGGTATATGGCAAAGAAAGAGACGGTTTATCTGTTGGTAGGTGACTACAGTTCTACAATATAACTTGATTTCTGAGACAGATGGGTAACAAACAGACGAAATACAATTTATTTATAATAGTTGAGCCGTGTGTACGGTGTGGCGAAGGTAGTCAAAAAGTAGCCAAGTTATTCTTTATATTATCAGCTATCTGCCAGGGAGTCTCGTGACAATCGGTCCAGCCTTTTCAAAGCTGAACAAACAGATAATAAAAAATAGAATTTTCATATAGTAACTATATACTACTCTATATATTTAGTGAAAGGAGGAATTAGTAATTACAAACAGACATTTTAATTTAATTTTCTTGTTTAGATCATCTTATTCTATATCATATTCATCTCATATTGTCATGATTACGTGTTTTGTCACGTATGAATTGCAATATACATTATAAATATAAAATTTTACACCTGAAATGTATCTCGAAATTTCATTGAAATTAGTTCAGTAAAAAGTAACCTATGTGTTATTCTGACGTATAAGCTATATTACTGTAAAGTTTCATCCTAATCCGTTCAGGAGTTTTAGCGTGAAAGAGTAAAAAACACACACATCCTTACAAACTTTAGCATTTATAATATTAGTAAGATTAAAGATTTCCAGTGAAAAATCTTTCTCATTAAACACCTTTTTATCTTTATTTTATTTAGGGACTAATATTACATAATAATTATGTTAGGCCCTTTGTACTTTATCATATGATACAATCAATTTATTAACACCTTTTTTATAATAAATGTAGGTGGAAACAGTGTCCTCTAACCGCTCGTCACTCGTATCCTGTTCCCTCCCACCTCACTCCCGTTGCGAGAAACCGGGCCAGTGGGGGGAGGTGGCCGACCCGGGCATAATAATTTTAGCTCAGCGCGGTGGCATGGAAATGAAAAATGTCATACTGCTCCCGACATGCCGTGTATCAATGCTTTCACCTGAGATACGATAGCTCGATATGGTTGTGTTAAAATCGAATTCTTTTATAAAATAACCGTCATAATTTACTATAACGCGTTTTTAGATGAATTTTGTTTTTGAATGTCGTTGAATAAATCATACATACGAGACACGAGTAACATGGATACTCTGATGGCCAGTGTTATCACGTTATACCAACTCGATATATTGAAATCTGTGGACTGTGAATGTTTAAAAAAATACTCGGCTATTTTTGAAGAAATTTTCAAGCTAGTGGTAAGTTTGAACTGAAAAGTTTTTAGTGTTGACACTACCATATACGCTATCACCAATAGGATCCGAACAAAGAAGAGGATATTTACTTTTAGAAACTAAATAATGTAGCAAATGTCCACCATGTTCTTTTTTTACTAAGTAACACTTTTTCACACAAAAACTGTGAGCTTGCAAGACATTGTTTTATCTCCTCTTCTTGGGACAATGAGGTGCCATTAAAAAAAAAGGTCGTTTTTAGTCTTCCTTCCGTTCCATAAGTCTATATCAGTAGGTACTAACTTGAAATAGATATACATAAATATTATTATACAATAGTTAGTTCAGATAAAAAAAAAATGATTTCTCCGGACAACCGGGTTTAAACCAAATATCCGGATATTAAACGAACATTTAATTTTACAGTCTAAGTTTTTGGGAAATCTTAATTCATTAAGAAATTAAGTTTTCTGTATCGTATAAAAACCGGTACAGCCTTACAAAAATACCGTTTCTTATACCTACTTACGTTGTTTAAAATATACACAGCGTTCAGTAAAATAAATAAAGTCTACATCCCTTTGTTTCCTTATTCAAAGAACACTCTGAAAAGATTATTTTTTAACTTTGATTTACTGAACGAACAATTTTTCCATTACAATTGTTGTTTTATACGTCTGCCGACGCCATTAAAAGGTTTCTGACAATGACAAAGTCGTACTTTTAGCAGGAAAACAGTTTTATACTAATAGTAAGTTGAAAAATTAACTCTCCTGATGGAAACAGCAAACGAGGTTTAGAGAATTTTCGAATCCTGTCTCAATGTTCATTTGTTTTCATGAACTTACCACTTGGTTATTAACCTTAAGTTATCTGATCAGATCAGATCTTCTCTCGAAGTTCGAGTTATATTTAGGAATTAGGTTCGAATTCGAACTGGACTGGAATGGCACTAACTTCACACAAAAGATGAACTTAAAATGACAGCATCCGTGTTGTCGTGTTTCGTTCGAGAGTGCGAGACCGAAAGCCCATTGGTGCAGCCGCCATAGTGTGTCTCCATGCTGCATTGTATGCATTCGCAATAAGTATGGTGACTTTTTGGATTCTACTCATGCTTTCTATCAGGCAGAGTAGAGTCACTTAGGCCTTGGAGCTCCTCACCCCCTAATTCTGGGATCGACAAAGCATTTGACAAATCGTCGTCCCTATCTATCGCTATCGATATTCTACCTAAACACTATGTGGATATCTTAGTATCCAGACGATGTCAACAATGCTGATGTTCCGTACAACACCACTTATTCCACGAAATATTACATTTTCTTATAAGTATATATGTATAACAATGAATCATCGTCCGTCTGTCACATCAGCGTAATAAAAACAAAGGGAAGTCATATGGTTAGTTTGTTTGGGGACCGGTGTCGCCCAAAGCGCACATTTGCATATTAATTTTTATATTACAACTAGCATCTGTATGTGACTTCGTTCGCGTAGATTATATTATATTTATTGAGATAAAGTCAACTTTTTGGTCTGGAATACGGTTTAGTAACACATTTGGAAGTGGGACGGACACGTCTCCAGACGAACCTATGGTCACTGGATCCGAAATGTGTTAGAGTGGAAACTGCGATTAGACTAAGGTAGTGTAGGAAGCCCTTTTTTTTTTTTTTTTTTTCGTGCGGAAATCCCCACGGATACCACCAGCCAACTAGCCGGTGGTTATGTCGGACTCGAACCGACTAAAAACCGCACGCCATCTCGGGTACTTGAAGCCGAGGTACCAGGTGCACCCTCGAAAGGAAATCCCTGGAACCCCGACAGTGTAGGAAGCCCTGCGGCAAGATGGACCTACAATGAGAAGAAAGTGGATTTCAATAGATGGATACGGACTTGCCCAAGATCAGATGCCATGGGGGTTAAAAAAATATGTTATGAGCTGGATGCGAATAGCCGGGGATCGAACTAAGTGGCGTGCAATTGCCTATGTCTAGCAGTGAACTGCGATAGGCTGATGATGTTGAATTTGTTATGTTTAGTAAAATCATACAAATTAAATACAAGTGCACAACATGCTAATGCGCCCTTGCATACACTTTAAAAATGCTAAAATGAAACAGGTTTCAGCAGTTTTTTTTTCAGTGCTATTCTATTTAAATAAATTTACATAACAAATTAAATTAATTAGACTATTACATATAAAATGTAAGGATAACTATGTAGCTGAAACGCAAACACGTGCAAATAGGTTTGTATAAATAGAGTGCAAATTATAAGGGGAATTTTCCTGTAATCTTTGAGTAAATAGTTATTACACGCTTTTTAAACCGACTTCAAAAAAAAGGAGGAGGTTCTCAATTCGTCGGAATCTTTTTTTTTTATGTATGTTCAGCGATAATTCCGTCATTTATGAACAGATTTCAAAAATTATTTTTGCATTGGATAGAGCGTAGCTTACAGGTGGTCCCATCGTCATCATATCGGGATCTGATGATGGGATCACAATTGTCGCGATTTGGGTACTCGGAATAGTTTTTCTTTGAAGTCGGTTTCTTTTTGTTAAAATTATTATTAGCTTCACATGTATGTTTGTTTATTTGTATGTTTGTAACCGACTCCTTTGGGTGCGATTTTGACCCACTTTAAACGGCCAGATTTCGTTCAAACTTCGTAGATTTATCGAGGACCGATGACAATACACTAATTTGAAAAAAAAAATGTTTAAACAAATTAGTCTTTTTTAAACTAAACAAGCGTGGAGTGCTTTTTGAAAATATCTCAATAACGTCGCCACACGCTTTTTACATTAAAATTATTTTCTACTTTTGAGTTTAAAAGCGTGATTGTTTAGTATTATATTTTTCTGTATTTTTTTTCTTTCAAAAGTAACCCTCATATATAAAATCAATTTATTTTCTTTACACATTTATGTTTGGTAGAAAACGATATGTGTACCAAACTTTCGCGGTTCAGTTCATTCGAAACAACGGCTGGGACGGACAGATAGCCGAACGAGTGATCCAAAAAGGGGTTCCGTTTTATCATTCGTACGAACAGAACCCTAATAAAGGGGGATTTAACCCTTTTTTAATTTACAAATACAATAGTTCTGTTAATACATAGTTAATGATAGCAGAAACTATAACGTACTTATTGCACGCACAATAAATTTACTTAGCAACTAACGATCTTAATTAACGCATGTACGTCCAATTACACAGGTTTCGTATTAAATTAATTAATCATTCTCTTAAACATATCGCCGACAAAAATATACTAAAAGTTATAAATTATGGTGGAATCGTAACACCGAGACGCGAACAAGTAAAACTTCACACACTAAGTGTGTTATAACAACATCTAGTTCATTATAATATGCTACAAAATACATATTCTCGTGAATAATTATGTCTTACCGTAATTATATCCTAGCGGCAGAGTTTAACTATAGTTATAACTTAATTCTTTACCCACAGCTGTAAAAAAGAGGTGCTATAAAATAAGAGGGTTATTAACTTTAAATAGGTAGTAGAGTTCAAGGTAGTATAGCCACGCTCATTTCAGCACGAACGGGCCAGCTCTACCGGGGCGGTCCCTCTTACAAAAGTCAAACCCAAAATGACAGCATTAATGTTGGCATGTTCCGTTGGTGATCAGGTTTGAGATCGGAGGCCCAATAATTTAAAAGCATTGCAATAGTGTGAATCGCCATGCTGCATTGTGCAATCAATTGATGGAGATTTCTTACCTTTAATAGTTATAAAAACTAAACAAACACGCTTTTAAACTAAAAAGTAGAAAATAATTTTAATTTAACAAAGAGTTGGGCGACGTTATTGAAATATTTTCAGAAAGCACCCCACGCTTCGTTACATTAAAATTATTTTATACTTTTTAGTTCAAAAGCGTGCGGGTTTAGTTTTTTAAATCAATTTTTTTTCTAGACTAAAAAAGACTAATTCGTTTAAAAAAAAATTTATTTAGTTTTTTTTCAAATTAGTGTATTGTCATCGGTCCTTGATAAATCTACAAAGTTTGAACGAAATCACACTCAAAGTGGATCAAAATCACACCCAAAGGAGTCGTTTACAAACAAACAAACATACAGGTGAAGCTAATATAAAGCGTGTAAAAAAATAAAACAATTGCAGTACCCTAATAATACAAGCGATATATTTACGAGACTATAGTATGTGTAAGTTTTAACAAATTTTTATTCTAAACATTTACGTATCAACAACATTCTCAAAAGTGGCTTCACAAATTTGAAAGCGGTTTTCTCTATGCATTTTGATGAACTTGACTTAAAATTGTTTCATTTCAATTTTGCGACAAATAAAATTTTGTATCAATTTAAAGATTAAACCGCGATAGCCGGAATTCTTGGCGGAGCCGCAAACAAAAGCTAGTATTCAAAAGTTAGTAAAATACACACATCAAAAGTGTCTAGGGATCAAGCATTTTTATGCGGATTTCTTGAGATTGAGATGTGGCTTTGTAATAAATTTATGATTTTATAAATTTATATGGATCCTTTTTGGTGCATTTCATAATTTGAATCAGGAACTGTCAATCAAATTCGAGTAAAAGATGAAAATCAGCTGCCAATATTTTCCCTATAAAAACATACAACGCATTGAAGAAATTATTAGTGCTACTGTTTCCCTACTACTGATTAAAACCAACGTTATTATGGAGCGGCGACGTCATTTAAGCAGGGAAGAAATGCTCAGAGCCGTGGGAATGATAGAAGCTGGTTCCCGGCAACGTACTGTGGCTTTAGCTCTGAATACATACAAGTCAGAGTGTTATCAGTCGACTTTGGACACGTTACCGAAGCACTGGTACCGTGGCTGAGCGCCATGGAGGACGGTATCGCTGCACCACACGGAGACAAGACCGATACATTCAAATCTTAACTCGAAGAGCTCCAACAATAACCGCCATGATGTTAGCCGTGAGGCTTCATCACTCTTCAGGGAACTTAATTAGCGACCAAACAGTCAGAAACCGCTTGCATGAAGTGAACCTTCATTCCCGAAGACCGCTACGGGTACCACCTATAGCAATGCACAATCGTAGGATTCGATATCAATGGGCTCTTGAACACAGAAATTGGGCAGAAGAACAATGGCGTTTCGTGTGCTTTTCTGATGAGTCTCGTTTTGGTATGAGACCGGATACAAGACGTATACGACACTGGAGAACCCCTGGACGCCAACAGCGATTAAAATCCTGCCAGGAAGTCCATCCTTATAGTGGTGGAACCATCATGGTATGGGCGGGTATTTGGATCGGCGGAAGAACTGAGTTGATTTGGATCAGAGGCAACCTCAACGCTCAAATTTATGCTGAGACGATTGTATCAGACGTCATCGTTCCTCTACAAGTGCAAATCGGTCCCTTATTTCAGTTAATGCATGATAATGCACGACCGCACACCGCAAGAGTTGTAAGACAGACTCTCGCCGCAGCTAACATCAATGTCCTGCCCTGGCCTGCTCAGTCGCCAGACTTGAACCCGATTGAGCATGCATGGGATATGCTACAGAGAAGAGCTCTGCCGAATATGGAGGGTATCCAGTCGCAAGAAGACCTTTTTTTGTTGTTGCAACGAACATGGGCGGCCATTCCACAGCGTGATTTGGATGAACTCATTTTGAGTATGCCAAACCGATGTTCTTGTGTTGTTAGTGTTCGCGGTAGAAACACGGATTATTAATTGTTTAAGTTACCTAATAAAATTTTAAAGAAAACTGTTATTTCAGTCTTTTTTTCGAACTTTAATGTTAGTGGTTCAAATGTCAAAAATCCCTTTATTAGGAAAATGGCAAATTTCTTTACTAATGCAAAGGTGACTTGGTTTATCGTTACTGTGACAAACGAAAACACTTTATTTGATGAATCCTTAAAGAAATTTTTAATTAATATCAATCAGGAGAAAAGTTATTGCAAAAATATATGTTGATCCCTAGACACTTTTGATGTGTGTACATATACAGGGTGAATTTTTGAGACGGGACAGAAAGGGCAGATACTTTAACCGTTATTGTTACAGGAAAATGCTTTTAGAAGACTGTTTAAAATATTCTGGACTGCATTTACAGATTTTGGAAAAAAAATACAGTCAGCAAGAAAATTGTCATTTTAAACAAAAACTTTTTTTGATGCCAATCGATCCTGTTTCTCATAAGGATCAAAATTCTCTACTGGACCGACTGAGGTTTGAGTACTAGAAATGTCAGAAATCGCAAAATACTTTTCCCATCCATTTTTAAGATAATTACAGTTTTAGTTATGCTGGCCTCGCGGCTTACTGTACCTAGAAGTAAAAGCGCCTATGCAGACAATCTTCTACAACATTAGAACCAAAACAAATAATAATAAAATAAGTCATTTTAATATGTCCCGTCTCAAAAATTCACCTGTATAGTATTAACGTAGCACAATCTTAATAAAGCTTGGTTTACATTTCTTGTCATGAAAATAATTTTGAAATATTATCTGTTCCGTGTACTATAATTACTTGAAGGAATTTACAGAGCAAGTTTGTGCAAGAAACTCATAACGAAGTATAACACTCGAAAGTTTCGCCCGCCATTACAGTGCAGGTGTGAAGCAAAACTTAATTTCACTCAATATTCAGTAAAACGAGCACCTGCATCAGTAATAAAAGCGAGCAGTGAGAATATTAGACGTTCCAAATATAAATACGGCCAGAGACTATTTTAGTTTAATTTTAATGAGTACTCGAGTTTTTAAATGGACACGGCTCACCATAAATGATACATCGGATGGCGGTAGGTACTGTTGAATAAAATTAATGCCTACAACTAAAGTTTGTAACATGCATGAAGAGAATTACCATAAATAAGTAGTTTACGTACGTAATACAGTGATAATTACGATTCTAATTAGTTATTATAAACAGCTGGTTCATATCGCTGACAAAACATTACAAAGACTGATATTTTGTAAACCACCAGGGCATGTCGCATTTATATTTTATTATATTTTTTTATTTACTTATTTTGAAATCACTACGTGTTACTAATGGTATTCGAACATGTAAATGAATTAAGACGATTCTGTTAAAATAAATAAGTACAAAGCTTTTGATAAGAATGTACTTGATTTTATAACGTTATGGTGGCAAACTAGCGTATAATAATTAATACGTACGTGACGTATGGAGGTTCGGAAGCGATTTTTAGGGTTCCGTAGTTCTTTCAAACTACATTGGCCGAAGTGTCTTCTATAATGTTACAGTACTACGTCAATGAAACGACCAAAAACAAATTAAAAAGAGTCTTTAAAAACATTCCAAGTTTCTTAAACTTGCAAAAATAATAGTCTTAACATAAAATATGAGTTATTGAAAAAAAAAATTGTATGTTTCTTTAAAAATTTACTAATAAATTCTTTACAGATTTGGTGTCATTATTGTACTTAAATGACAACTTTTTTTTTAAATAGTGTTGTAAATGCGTAAGCTTGGTAGCACAAACAGTAACTTGTTGACATAAGAACGGTTTAAATAAAACATATATTTTCTTATTGTACACACTTGTTTTTAAAATAAATACCTGTAGATATATACATACAACTTCAGAGGTCATTAAAAATATTTGTATAAATGAATAGGTCTGTTTGCACTGATTTTCTGTCCAATACTTACCGTTGAAATTCTCACCTTTAAATATAAATAAGGAGTTTAGAGCACACTTTAGTGTTTAGTTAAAAAATCATTCACTGTATAGAAAAATAAGTGTTGCGCCAAAAATTTAATTTGAATGCTAAACAATTGGCTACAATAGGTAATTGAAGTGCAATGAACTGTGAACAGCTAAAAATACGACGCATTTTTGGAAACGAGTTTGTCAATTTGACTGTATTGAGACGATTATAATAGACAAAATTTGTTATATTTTTTTACACTGTTGGACTACAAAGTAATTTGAATAAATACATGACAAATTTATGGATACCATAGATAGCCAGGACGCCTTTTGTGTCTTCTTTGGCTGAAGAACCAACCAATCGAAAATAGGTCGGGTAATATTGCCAATGTCCAACGTTCAGTCTTTAAAGTCTTCAAGATGTCGTCGTTTTAAAAAACAAAAAGATATCTCCCGCCTTTTATGTCACTGACCAGTATATTTCGGACTGACATTGTGAATGACGTACTCGCATACTCTCAAAATAAGATGTTAGGTTATTTGCCAACCATAGAGTCACATCAAGCCTAGTGGTTTGCCACGCGCAATTTTTTTTTCTTTTCCTTCGTGCACTGATTGTTTTATATTGACTTAAGATTAGCCAGTAGAGATTTGCCAACATACTAGTTTAAATGTTTAAATTCAGAATACTTTTTTTTTTTGTTTTTACAGAACATTCGCACTTAATAGACTTTGGTTTATGACAATGCATACCTTCGGGCAGAAGTAATTTTAATTCGTTATTTGCGAGAATTTCAAAATGTATTCTTTATGTTTTATATGAGAACATAAAAATGTCGCCTACAGACTTAAGTGCGTCCACTGAATTATTATGCAAGTATTTACAATCGTAAATACGTTGTTATATTTCATTGGTTAATTTGGTTCCACATTGCACGGCGACATAAACGACACACATGTATAATTTAAAATTCTCGAGTTGTAGAGTCGCATGCGATAAAATATCATATTTAGTAGTTAAATTCCTTCACAATAGATAAAAGTACTGTTTTTATATATTACTAGCTGACCAGGCGAACTTCGTACCGCCTTAGAATATTAATTGTGACTGTCAAATAATAACAGACAATAATTAGCAATAAATTAAAATTGCGACTATAATTTGAGATTTAAACTATCCTATCTCTCAAGTTAGATCGAACTGCACATGGTGTGCTAATTTTATTATAATCGGTTAAGTGGTTTAGAAGTCCATTGAGGACAAACATTGTGACACGAGATTTATATATATTAAGATTATATTGTTCGTATTCACTGTTGACAGTAAAATAAATAGACAATCGGCGGCAATAGATGAACCTCTCACATCTAACGATAATAATAAATAAATTATACCTAAATGCTCTAGTCTAACAAATTAAGGATTTTCAAGTAGCTTTAATTTTTTATCAACAGTAAGTGAATGGATCTAAGGGACAGTATTTATTTGTAGAAGACTTATTTATGACTAATTGCCGCGAAAAATTTTGACATTCAAGAATATATGCCTCTGCCTTTTCATATTGGTCATAAATTTATGATCGTAAACCCTCGGATGACATCTGAGCTTAAACCATACATTTTCGTTCAAAAACGGTTTTATGTAGTCCTATCAGTTAACAATATAAGTTGTAACAAAAAATAATTTTATTATTATATTTAAAAAGAGTTTTATGTTTATCGTTTTCCCACGTGAACTTCGCATTTAAAACATGTGCAAGTTTGTTACCTACGTCTCGTTGTTGTAAGTAATAAAACTCAGACTTTAGAGGAATTGTAAGATTTAATTGTTAAGAACGCTATCAACACAAATAAAAGTCTAACTCAGTCGCGTGCTCTCGACTCGCTTCAAGAATATCGCCGCCATTATGTTTTTCTTTGTATCAACTGTCATCTACATAGTGTAATTACTAAGTCTCAATCTTTACAGTAAATTGTCACAAAATTACTCTTAATAATAAATAAAATTACAAATAATAATAAACAACCACAATATTACTTATTTGTTTAACAGCTATTTTTTTATATATTCCAAATTGCCATGACAAGCACAATAATATGTCGATTGGATTAACCAGAATATCGACTTTCAGAACTCCAAAACATCATGCAATTACAATTACTTAAGATTTTAGACGAATGAATTAAAGGTATTTTAACAGTCGGCCATTCTGACTAGTGCCTGACCTCAGGCATGATACCTTGTTGCAAGTTCGGAAACATTAAAACAAAATTTCAAAACTAAAAGAAATCCCACAAAACAAAAAATGAAACACTTTGCCATCGTGATCGATTATTCTAAATCTTAACTTCAACAGCTTCCTTGTACTCTTCGGCCATCCTTGTTAATTGAATGTCCACATTCGTTTTCGTTTTAAAACAAACAAAATTTAAGAAAAATGCCAAGACTCACTGCACTGAATGCTAGTAACAATATGCAGTTCCAATCTTCGCAAAATCTAATATTGGGTTTCACAATCACAATAAGACTCGTGTACGCTCAATCCTGATTCGATATTGACGTCACTGTAGGAGCATTCCACATTCATTTATTGGTTTCCAGTAATCATTGAGGTACGGCAGTCTTGTCAGCTGCATTCGCGATACCGTGTACACGCACAGGGTGCACAGCCTCTGCCTGGAAAGGATGAAACGGGGTACCGCGTACACGCACAGGGTGCATCGGCCTCCAGCCCGTATATTATCAGATGCATTCGGGATACCGCGTACACACACAGGGTGCATCGGCCTCCGCCCGGATAGGATGAAACGGGGTACCGCGTACACACACAGGGTGCATCGGCCTCCAGCCCGTGTATTATCAGATGTATTTGGGATACCGCTTACACACACAGGGTGCATCGGCCTCTGCCCGGAAAGTATGAGACGGGGTACCGCGTACACGCACAGAGTGTATCGGACTCCAGCCCGTGTATTTGTGGAACAGGTTCTTCATGTTTTGCATTCCGGCTCAATGTTGCATGATTTTTGGAAGGTGAAAGGGATTTGTCATAGGATGGGTAATCGTATTTGGGTAGATGAATAGTAGGAACATGGTGGATAATCAGAGGTATTCAGAATACTTAAACATACTTACTTATGAATACTTAAACCTAAATGGAAACTGATCAAACAGATGTCTCATTGTTCACAAATCACAATATATATATACTCGTATCTACTCAGTTTCTGAACAATCGTTATCTGATTCTGAACTATTCTCGGGAGCAAAACGTATCCAAGGCTTAATTTTATCAGCAGAGTAGACATTTTTGTATTTTCTACTTGGAAATCCATCTACGCTACAGACTTCGTAACGGTCATTCCCTAACACTGCGGATACCTTGTAAGGACCACTGTACGGTGGAACAAGTTTGTTACTGTTACCAACGTTTCGAACATTCTTTAAAACCATAACCAAATCACCTACATCGTATTTACGTGCAGCACACCTTTTTCCGTCAAATCGAGTTTTCATTTTCTCCTGTTCTTTACTTATGTGTGTGGATACTTGTTCACGCATCGCGTTAATATTTTCATTAACAGCCAGGTTGGCAGATATATCGTGTAAGTGGTTTTCTGCCATGCTAACAGTTTCCTTTCCGAAAACGACTTGAGCAGGAGTTTTGCCTATACCCTTGTTAACAGTATTGTTCAAGCTCCATTGAACTTTACTCAAGTCTGAATCCCAATTGCGATCGTCCTTATCAATATTTAACGCAGTCAGGGAACTAAGGATCGAGCGGTTGTATCGCTCGATCTGCCCATTTGCACGTGGAGTTGCTACTGCATTCTTTACGTGCTTGATTTGATGAGAATCCACGAACCGCTTGAACTCGTCAGACGTGAAGCTAGTCCCGCGGTCCGACACTATCACTTTTGGGGAACCGAACAATCCGATAAAATCGCGTAAGACTTGTATGGACGTCCTACTTTTTGTATTCCTAACAGCCCGCAACACAATGAATTTTGTGAACGCATCTATAATACCAAGAATATAAGAATTGCCGATTTTACTTCTCGTAAAGGGCCCAACGTGATCAATATGTACACATTCAAACGGTACATTTGGTTTTGGTATAGGGTGTAATAGGCCCGGTTTCTTACCGGACGGTTCCTTCGCGTAGGCACACGGTATACAAGCACGCACGTACTTTCGAACAAACCGAGCCATTCCTGGGAACCAATATTCCCTTCGCATTTTCTCCAAGGTCTTTTCATAGGAGAAGTGTCCGCTTTCATCATGGCATATTAGACAAATTTTCCACCGAGCATCGCGCGGCACAGCCCATTTCAACTCATCTCCTACTTTTCGAAATATCTTTCCGTCTTTTAGTGCGTAGTTGTTGTTTACTTCCTTAGCTTCAGTACAATTTTTGTCTAGAATGCACTTTATGAGTTTAAGCTTAGGATCACTTATCTGAGCAGCCAATAATGAGTTTTCACTTTGCGTGATTTTTAAAACATCCAGTTCTAGAGGATTATCGTCACATGGAAGTGGGTTGCGACTTAGCGAATCGGCATGTTGCATTTGAGTACCAGGACGATATTCCACCGTGAAGTCGTAGTCTTGTACCAGAAGCCACCATCGGGCTATCCGTGGTACCAGATCACGCTTTGTCAGTGCAGTTCTTAATGCGTTACAATCTGTAACCACTTTGAACTGAATGCCCAGAAGGTACACTCGGAAGCGTTCCAAAGACATCACCACGGCTAATGTCTCTAGCTCAAATGAGTGTAGGTGTTGTTCTTCTGGAGTCGTCTGCCGACTGAAGTAGGCGACAGCTTTTAAGGGTGATTTATCATGATCACGTTGTAGCAATACACCGCCAATACCTAGTTGACTAGCGTCTGTATGCAGTTCGGTGCTATGGTGAGGGTTATATATAGCCAGGACGGGTCTCGTCGTCAAAATTTCTTTAATTTTTACAAAAGCGTCTAGTTGGTCTTTACCCCAGCTCCACTTTGCATCGGCCTTAGTCAACGAGGTGAGGGGCTTGGCAATAGTTGCAAAATTATGAACGAATCGTCGAAAGAAGCTGGCCAAGCCTATAAATTGTCTGATCTCATGAGGGTTGCGAGGCGTTGGAAAAGCTGCTACAGCTTCTATTTTCCTTAAGCCGGGGCGGACTCCATCGGCAGAGATCTCAAATCCAAGATATTCAATCTTTGTTTTAAAGAAATTACATTTCTTGAGATTCAACGTCAAATTTGCCTCACGCAACATATCCAAAACCCTCCGGAGTTTACCCATACCCTCATCAATTGATTTTGACCCTATAACAATATCATCCATATAAGCTAGAACACCGGGGATTTTATGTTTATTGAGAAGAGAATGGACCATCCTTTGAAACACTGCAGGTGCGTTCGTCAACCCGAACGGCATTCGATTATATTCGAAGTGCCCATCGGGTGTGACGAATGCGGTGAGGTGTTTTGATTCCTCAGACACCGGTATTTGATGGTATCCTTGGGATAAGTCTAACGTTGTGAAAACCGTGTGCCCTTGTAACTTATCAATCTGGTCTTCAATCAAGGGCATCGGATATTTATCTTTTACGGTCTTACGGTTTAATGCCCTGTAATCAACGCAAAGGCGGTACTCTCCATTCTTCTTTGCCACCAATATAATGGGGCTTGCATATTCCGAATTTGAGTCGCGTATAATTTTGTTACTCATTAACTCATTAATAATCTGATTGACCTTTTCCCGTTCTGACAATGAGAGCCTGTAAGGACGATAGGTGACTGGAGTACTGTCATTTAACTTGATATGCATTTCAGTGACTGAAGTCTGACCTAACTCTCCGGTGGTAAAAGCAAAGCAGTCCCTATAACTATTGAGTAGATTCAATAATTTGGTTTGGCCGGCCATTTCTAAATGTTCATCAATGTTCAAATTTTCCTTAATTATAGGGAAGGTCTCAATACACAAACGTCTGACATTAACAACATAACTCGATCTTTCCTCTGAGTCAAGCACTGATTTTGGTATACTGATACCCCTAGCGATCACTTTGTCCTTTTTTATCAAAACCGGTCTCTCATTTAAACTAACAGCTATAATACATCCTTTACCGTTTGTTATTGAATAAATTCCCGGCAGTATGAAATACTCTTGCTTACCCTCACGTCTTATGTCTGATGTGATGCTTACAAAACCTGTATAATCAGATGAGCAAGTTACAGGTACTAATGTATCTTTATCAATTTCACCATCTACTACTACTTTGAGTACTAGAGAGTTAGTTTTGCTCGATGTTATTTGATATAAAATTAGTTCCTCATGAGTTTTAAATACTCTTACTGAGGAATGTTCCGTAAGAGACTGCCCTATTAAGATGTCTGCTGGTAATAATCCAGTTGGGACGATGTAAGCTGTCAACTGTACTTGTACTAAATCAACCGACACCCTAATGTTCGTTTTTCCAGAAGGGACTATACTACTATTTCCAAAACCGCGCAGTGTGGGTAAGTTTTTAGAATCTACATTTAATTTTAAATTTTGACATTGTTTGTCACTAATTAGCGTACACTCACTTCCAAAATCGATGTACCCATTCATTTCTATGTCATTTACGTTAACTTGTTTAAAATACTTTTTATTATTGTCCTGATTCCCCTCTATATTTAAAACATTTTTAGTTTTCGCGTCTGCGTTATTAATACCAGTAGTTTTACCTGCATTAAATGTACAGTTAACCTCTCTGTGTCCATGACGCTTGCATTTTGTGCATTTAATGATTTCTTTTGTACATCTAACAACAGTGTGCCCGGGTTCACCACAGTTAAAGCAGGTGACGTTAACTAATAATCTTCTGTTTCCGGTGGTATCATTTGAATATCTTGTTTTAGTGTCCTGGGAAGAATCCTGTGGCTTTTTATTCTGGTTGTCAGAATTTAATCGGTCACGACTGTCATTTGTCTGTAATCGCCTTTGAGGGAATGAATCAAAAGGTTTATTTGAAACATTTCGAAAATGATTTAAGACTTGTTCCGGGTCATCGTAATTAGCACCTTGTACATTCATCCTTATATTGTAATCGTATATCCCATGTGTTATGCAATCTACCGCTTGCCTCCCCTTTAATTGACATCTATTGATTAACATAATTTTATCATAATAATATTCAACTAGTGTTTCGTTCCTTCTACTTTTTCGGCTTAACATCTCAGTTAGTTGGTCGCCATAATTTTGATCGCATGGGAAATTTTTTTGAAGTTTTTCTTGCCACTCGAGCCAGCTATATTTTACAGTGGTAAGACCATCGTACCACTTTTTCGCCAATCCTGACAATTTGGGTAACGCATAAAAGATCGTCTGCTGCTCCGACCAGCCATAGATTTCGGCCGACTCGTTAATTTTTCTGATCCAGTCTTTCATTGTCTGAGTTCTCGAGTTTGGATCAAACTCAGTAATAATATTTTGAGCACCCTGCATATGAGTTGTCTGATTGGCCTTATTATTGTTGCTCCTCTTTAATGCACTTACTAAGGTCTCAATCAAAGTCTCCCTCGACTTTGAATCCGACATATTTGCGCGTTTAGAGGACGGACTACTAGATCTAGACTTACTACGCGAGCGGTGACGAACATGTCGTCGTTTACGTGAACGTACACTCTGCGAATCACTACAGCTGGACGATCTTGATCGGTGTCTATGGTGGCATCGTCGACGCCGATGACTACGTGAGCGCTTTTTACAAGTAGTGCGTATAGCAGAGCGAGACTTCCCGCGAATGCGACGTGCCTTCCTATCACGCGAGTGTGAGGAGCTGCGCCTATCACTGGACGCTTGAGAGAAGTCGCTCGAAGAACAACTATAACGACGTCTACGTTTCATTCGAGCGTGTGATCGACTTGTCCTATCCATTGAGTACTCTCTACTTGTCAAGTAATACTTGCGTTTCTTACTAACAGGAGGTGTTGTACTAGGGGTGAAACCACGATCTGACATTATAATTAAGTATATGTGCTCGAAACAATGGCAACTAGTAACTAACAGCTAAAATTAACCAGATTTAAAATTTACTACAATATGTCACACAAAAAAAAACAATTTCTTATATTAAGAATTTACTATGATATGTTACACAAACAAATCTATATCATACTCAACTATGTATTTTATATTAACAAAGGAAGCATACACACTGGAAGGGAAGGAAAAGGAAAAGAAACAATCACAACATTTATTTTGAGCCAAGTATATACTCTGAAAAAAATATTGTTTGCATTAATTCCACTGAACTTGAGCAAGCGAACAAAAGATAGACATGTTGCAAAGTGATCTAAACAATCAAATCACCAGTAGTCACACACATCCTTCATTTCCTTCTATATAATAAAACAAATATAAATCAAAAAAAAACAAAATTAAATAAATATATACATATTATGAATATGATAAAAACTAAATACAAATGTAGGTGTTGATGTCCAGTATATTCTGAGATACCCAATTATATTAGTGAGTCTGGTAGTTAGATGAAAGGCTGTAGGTATATGCACTGCAGTTATAATTAAAATTCCTTTACAAGGTTCTATCAATATCACAACACTGTTTTATAACTTATACCGAATACATGTACAGCACTCTAGGGCTACTTTACCAGACTGCCTCACCGCAGTTACATGGTGGGAAATGATGCAGGTGGCCTTTACACATGAATTGATACAATTCTAGGTACTGCTATGCAATATATGTGTGTGTCCCTACACAAACATCAGTTATTATAACCTGGCAGACCTAATTTGAACATCATGTAGGTTTATCTACTGTAGATGTACCCAACTTACACCATGTCTTTACTTATGAGATTTAGACGCAATACAGCAATGAGTGCCCGAGCCTCGAGTCTCATTGGGTAAGTTGTAGGTAATATGGTCATTCACCCAACAACAAACTCTTAGAACTATTTACTTGACATTACAATAAATCAATATATTACTATCTAGTTTGACTACAACAATATAGATAGTGCTTAGAATGTATCAGTGACACTCGGTATGAGTGTATGTCACATATAATCATATGTTGGGGAATATAAACAATAAATTACCAATGGAACACAGAAATCAAATAAATTTTCTTTCCACCATTGTATGCAAGAAAGTGGAAATAATTGTAGAGATCGGCCACCTTTAACGTCGTTACTGTGGATAACGAACTACAAGAGTCTCGGTAACTAACCCGTAGTTAGTATTTTCTCAGAATGAATATTTACACTACCTCACGTAATGCATAAAAATCTTTCCACTTACCAATCTTCTGCAACTATATACTTATCCTGGCGTGCTTAGTCCAATATCCCTTGCTTCTGAACTAATAAAACTCAGACTTTAGAGGAATTGTAAGATTTAATTGTTAAGAACGCTATCAACACAAATAAAAGTCTAACTCAGTCGCGTGCTCTCGACTCGCTTCAAGAATATCGCCGCCATTATGTTTTTCTTTGTATCAACTGTCATCTACATAGTGTAATTACTAAGTCTCAATCTTTACAGTAAATTGTCACAAAATTACTCTTAATAATAAATAAAATTACAAATAATAATAAACAACCACAATATTACTTATTTGTTTAACAGCTATTTTTTTATATATTCCAAATTGCCATGACAAGCACAATAATATGTCGATTGGATTAACCAGAATATCGACTTTCAGAACTCCAAAACATCATGCAATTACAATTACTTAAGATTTTAGACGAATGAATTAAAGGTATTTTAACATAAGTAATAAACAACAGACGCTACACAGTGAAGTTTTTCTATCAGACTATTACAAAATACATTTACGGGGTCATTACTTGTCTTGTCTGGTTTATTATTAGGAAGGTTAATTCAAATCGTGCACGTAAACTATGACGTACTGGGACTGGTACCACTATTTGACTCGATCTTTGTCAGGAAAATTATATCTATTCAATGTATCGAAGCGCACGGTAGCTGTTACTAGGCGGGCTAACTTGCAAAGTTCCGGAGTCATCAAACCGAACCTTGACTGGCTATTACAGCGGCCTTCTAAATTGAAATGTACTATACTACCCGACTATTTTCAATCGGTATCTAATAGATTGGCGCGCTTGTCATTACTTTAACGCACAACTAAAATCTGTTGGTTTATACCAATTCGTAATGAGTGTACCACGTTCATATGTTTCGAATACGTTTTGCTTGCTTTCAAGGCTAGGGTTTGCATACTAAAGAGATACTATTTTTAAATAAATATACTTGCGGTTTTGACCTCTATTCTCTGTGGGAACTAAAAAAAACATTTTGACAGCGACTATTGTTGTGGTAGTGAGATATATTAGGTTGAAATATGTAGTGACGTGACGTGATTTTACGTAATAGGATTATTACTTCGTAAGTTATGTTACTTATACTAGGTATACCTAATTTTTAGACTAACCACATTGTGACCACAAATAAGTAACCGCAAATACGAGTGATCTTTATATATGTACTCACCAATACGTGTTAAATAGTTTTTTTATTGCGAAATAAATTTTAAAGTTTGCAGATTTCTGTACGTGTTCCTCTATTGAGATTATTCAAAGACTTTGCTAAATAATCAAAGGAATCAACGTGATCAAATACTGAATGATCAGTAAGTGGCCTGTTTCTTTTTATGAAGTACTAGCTAGCTGCGCCCCGCGGTGTTACCCGCGTATATCATTATGATTACTACGCAAGTTTGTTATGCCTAGCAACCTGTGAAGTTTTGACAGGACATAAACAGTGATACATTTTGACATCTACGATTTAATATATTTTTATAATAACCTAGCTTTCGCCCGTTTATCTTATTATTATTATTGCAGTAAAAAGTAGCCTATGTGTTATTCTGATATATAAGCTATATTACTGTACAGTTTCATCTAAATCCGTTCAGTAGTTTTTGCGTGAAAGAGCAACAAACATACACACATACTCACAAACTTTCACGTTTATAATATTAGTAGGATCTCCTAAAAACTTTATTATATAGATGAACTAGATACCATTACTTACTTTTAATGAAATATTTATAAAAAAAATACTTTCCATTTTGAAATTCTGAATTTTAAGAATCATTATGGTGTCTGGAAATCACTGGACATAATTTTTTGTAAATTTATATTTATTGTACGAGTCAATGCATACATTTACCCTCACAAATTATAAAATGAAGGAAGTTTATTACAATAGGCAAATAAGAGATTTGATTTGAGAATATTTTAAATATGTACTTATTTTTAAGATAGAGCTAGGAATCAAATTATGCATTGCCAGCTCTATCCAATGTAGAGTACTAACAAAGAAAAAGAAATCACACGACACTAGCAACAATGACTCAACAGAAGACGCCGATTGCCACATTCAAATAGAAGAAAAAAAATGTGATAACGTTTCATTTGACGTTTTATTAACATCATAGTTATAACTGTCACTAAATTAAAAAAAGAACGCTTATTGCGCTGAAGATATCTTCAAACCCCTAAACTTCTTATAGATCAATTTATAAGGTGGAACTTTAAAGGTTCAACGCATCGAATTGAGTTCAAGACAGTTAACTACCCTCGTCAGGATCCCGGGCTCGTCAATTGCTTAGAGGAGGGTTAGTACAGGTCGATTACTTACACGCGCACGTTTACGGAAGTCTGTCAAAATGTGGCTAAAATGAGGCGCCAGTTTGTCCTACAAATATCTTTCAGCAATTACGATATTTAAAGATTTATTTAGAATGATTGTTTATCTTACTAAGTACATATTTATGTATTTAAAAACAAGTTATGTGTTGTTTTGACGTCTTAATTACGAATAGGCTGTTTACCAGTGATACCTTTGCTGAACATTGACATTTATGCAAGTAGGGACAGCAGACAACGATGCAGTTTCAAGTAGAGAACATTGTTTCAACGATTTGAGTAACAACAAAACAGAACAAAAAGTATAGACTGTGTTTGTAATTTCCGCATAATATTATCTTTTCTGTAGTAATTTTGAATTTACATCTTTTGAGAACATGTATATTCATATTCAATATAAAGGATTTTTGACAGTCTGTTCCGGCTAATCTCTAGTAGAGCTCGGCCGATTTCTACGGAACTTTGTAAGGAGTTACTAAATAAAGGTTTAGGGCGAAAATAAAATTAAAACCAACAAAATAGTAAACCTTTGATTATATACATGTCTAGATGGAGTGTTGCGCTGCATTCGCAATAAAAACAACAGGCCAGATTTGCAGGGCTTGTGTGCTTGTTACACACACATGCAAGCGTAGCCTACGGGCGCGCGCATGACGTGGCAGCGTTCTGAGTGATACCAGCCCTTGAATGTTTTCCATAAAAGGAGGGAAAATAATTGTGTATTGATTTTGAGATTTATAAGTATGTAATTTGTATTAAATTTAAAGTCAGTCAATATGTATTAGAGTTTTTGCTTTTGAGTTACTAGGTAAAATATATGGTGGTGAAAAAGGGAGTTGCTATTAAAGCTTGTTTATTCTTAATAATTAACAACAATTTGGTTAAAATATACCCTGTGCCTTAGAAAGTAGTCTGAGGTTCCGGTACTTTGAAAGGCGCACGAAGGAAAGCCAACTCACAGAGGCCTTTAATTAAGTTAATATACAACATAGTTATATTTAATTTAATTACTATATTTTTAACTAGATGCTCCCCGCAATTTCTCGTAAATCTTGTTTTTATATCGTTCTCGTTAAGAACTCAGAAAAGGTGTAGCTTCCGATTAGTGAAAGAATTTTAAGAATCGGTTCAGAAATTCCGGAGATTAGCGCGTTTAAACTAACAAACAATCTCTTCAGCTTAACGTCGTACATACTACTTCCATTAACAGCATCCAAGGAGCGGCGAAATCGACACGCATATCAGATTTTAAATAAAATAAACAATATATACCACCACAAAAATATATTATACATACATATATGATATGTATTATCCAGCACTATAGTTAAATTGAATTGGCTTGAATTCTCGAAATATACTTTTTCGATCATGATTGAAAATTTTGTTAATTGGCTAACTCTCACATGGGAAATTTAAATTCAATTACCAGGCTACCCTGTAAACATTCCGTCAAAATGGTGGTCGAATTTTGATAAAATTTCACTGAGTTAATTTAATTGTTTCTTTACAATATAGTTATTTAAAGTTTATTTATCGATGATAGGTATTTTTTTAGTTGATTTCAATCGTCCTAAGTAATTCCTGCACACTTTTATCATGCAAAACGTCATTTTTATACGCCACTCAATACGTGTTTACCGTACAATGACAGTAACGCCACTGATCGGCCGCGACGAGCTTAGTCTCTTACAGTTAAATACTATTTTTTTGGACGTTTAGACGCTCGAACTCTCTATCTAGACATGTTTATAATCAAAGTAGTAAACAATATCTGGATCAAAGGCATCATAAAGAAACACGGTACCAGTGGTTGTAATAGACAATATTTTCTAGAACTTACTTCAAAGATTAACAAACGTACCTCGCAAATTGAGGTCGTTTTATCATGTGTACAATTTCGTCTCAAACTACCCGCGTATCATTGCGAATCTTCGTCATGAATACTAAACTGTTTCGTGTTAAACTGCTGTCCTTTACACAGTCGGGAATTATTTAATGCAGCTCACGAAATATTAAGCAAGAAAGGAAGGATTTTAGACGACGGCGATTGGCGGGGGCAGGAGGCTTGTCTTAGGGCTCCCTTCACTTCGGCATTGAGTCCTACTACAGCTATTTTAACCACAGATTTTATGTTTTAAATGATAATGGCAAAGTTTCTAACTAGGAAATCTGTATATGTGTTAGGTGTTTTAAGTTATTTAAATCCAATAAAATAAAAAAAACTTTTTCTAACTTCAAATTAAGAGCTTTCCTCCATCATCATCATTAATCATCATCAACAGCCTTTAACAGTCCACTGCTAGACATAGGCCTCTCCTTAGGAAGGAGGTTTTGGCCTACTATACCACGCTGGCCAGACGGGTTGGTATAGGGTTGGTTTCAAATTTTCCTTCTCTTTGAACTGGTGTTGTCTTGCGTAGTTAGTTTATCCCTTAGTCGGCTTTTACGACACCCGCGGGATGAATAGGGATGGTGACACTCTGTATTCTTAATCCGTCACCACACGGACATTTTCATTCATCATCATTCATTTTCTCTATACGGTATATACATGAAAAATGTAATTTTTAAAATTGTCTGTCAGTTTGTTCAGGCTAATTTATGAAATGGCATGGCCGATTTTGAGAGGTCTTTCACTGTCAGATAGCTGATGTTATAAGATGTAACTTAGGCTACGTTTATTTTAGATATAATAAAATTTAAAATATATTTACTTATAATGATTGGTTGAGCAGTTTACGAGTACAAACAAATAATATATCTACTTTAGTTGTTTGTTATGACTCAATATTATCTAATGTTTTATATTCAGATACACTGCGTTATTTATCATTTCAGATTATTATCGTCGAAGATGTTTTTTGTTTACGTACAAAATGCACTATATATGTATACATATCAAGTCGACCTTTTAGGGGTTTGGAAATGTAGTAAATATTTCTCTTAAATGCACTTTTTTTTATTTCGTGCTAAAATCCCCACGGATACCACCAGTTCGTGGCTATGTCGGACTCGAACCGACTAAAACCGCACGCCGTATCTTGTACTATGAGTCGAGGAACCAGGTATACCCTCAAAAGGAAGACCCTGGAACTCTCTTATGCACCTGTATATAGAACTAGCTGACTCACACAGCTCTGTCTGCTTCTTCTATTACCCTTAGCGTGATGTTTTACTGCAGAAGCAAATTTGTTTCCCATAAAAAAGGTTATAGTGAGCCAACCTTAGAAGATAGACATATGCTGTAGCGGACTTTAGAACTTTTAAAGGGGAACAATTCCGTAATACATGATTTTTGCGAAACTTTAACCGTTTACGAAGCGCACGCTGCAAAAGTTCCCAATATAAAAAAAAAATGAAAAATTCTTCATTAGTGCTCAACTCTTATTGGTCTTAGCGTGATGATATATAGCCTATAGCCTTCTTCGATAAATGGGCTATCTAACACTGAAATAATTTTTCAAAACAGAGCAGTAGTTCCTGATATTAGCGCATTCAACCAAACAAACAATCAATTTCTTCAGCTTAAATATGGATGTATTATCTAATAATAGTATACTAGAAGTTTACATCAGTTTTCTTCACACCACCTACGTATAAAACTGATAAATAAGAAAGAACAAATCTTGCACTCTATTCCATAACTATTCTAGGAACATGCCACAATCATCAAGTTCTTAGAACCAAGAGCGTCAATTACATAAACTGTGCCTACGAATGCTGGGTACGCGTCGAGATGCACTGCAACGATGCATCTAATAGCCGTGTAGTGTCGGCTTTCAATGGATAAGCAACCGAGCTGACCCACAATACGACTAAATTATTACCGACTAGCTGATTCCCGCGGTATTGTTCGACAACAAACTACTCGTTATACGATACAAAGTAACGAGTAGTTTGTCAAGCCTTAGTTACTTCTTATGTCTTAAGCTTCATGTCAGTGAAAGTCCCATCAAAATGTTCATTCGTTCCGAGAATACCCGGAAAAAAGAGCCATCTCCATTCCTTTATCGAAATACTAGGCGCAGGCAAAAGTTTCATCCATACGTTGTTGGCATACCCAAAAGACGAACTAAACGGTTTGACAGCTCGTTTTCGGTGAGAGTCGCCAGAGTTTGGAACGGCCTGCCTGGGTCTATTTTTTCTGATGAGTTGAACTCTGGAGCCTTTAAGAGTAGAGTGAACAGGTTTCTTTTGGATGGGCGTGTACTATCTTCGTCTTCATCTACACTTTCCATCAGGTGAGATGGAAGACAAACGCCTATTCCATTACAACAATAAAAAAAAAAGACAAGCAAAAATTTTAACAATTGCAAAAGCACTGTAAGTTTGATATTACATACAAACAAATCAATTTTATTTATTTGTATAAATAAATAAGTAAAAATATTTATAAAAGCAAAAAATAAGAAAAACTATGAAGAAGAGAAACAATAAAATATTCAAACCAATTATTGTAGTGAATGTTATCTAAATACAAAACCGTATAAGAGTAGAATATATTTGAATAGGTGAGATACTATTGTATCTATATGAGATACTTATTAATAATATATACAGTAGAATCCGTTTATTATGACTCCGCCTATATTGACTAACCGCCTATTATGACGAAATTACACCACAAAGTTTGGTTTTCACATAAAATTATTTGTAACAAAGTCGGATATAATGACTTCGCTTACAGTGACATGTCGCTTATTATGACCCATTTTTAATAAATTTTGTCCCTTTAAAGTGACCGACCTACCTTCGGTCATGTTCGTTGATTCCCGACGACGTTTGGCATATTATATAATTATATATGGCTGGTTTTTGTTTTGATTATTTTTGACAGTTGAACGCCACGGATTTGTTTTGAGAAATAAAAAATGTCATTTCAACTTCGTAAAGCATTTACGATTGCGAAGAAAGGTGCAATAAAATGCAGCATAGAAAACGGAAAATCAAACTTTTCTCTCTCAAAGGAATTTGGCGTAAAAATTTACACACATACATGTCTTACGTGCAATTTTTATTTCGATTGAATATGCTACATTTATTAACCGACTTAAAAAAAAGGAGGAGGTTCTCAATTCGTCGGAATCTTTTTTTTTTTTATGTATGTTCAGCGATAATTTCGTCGTTTATGAACCGATTTCAAAACTTATTTGTGCATTGGAATGGGCGTAGCTTACAAGTGGTCCCATCGTCACCATATCGGGATCTGATGATGGGATCCCAAGGAAATCGAGGGAACTCCTCAAATATCATAGGCACAATATCGCGATTTGGGTACTCGAAATTGTTTTTCATTGAAGTCGGTTCCTTTTTGTTAAAATTATCTATAAAATAAGTATTTACCTAGATAAAAGAAGGGTGTTTTTTTTTACAAAATGTTTTGTATGACGTATTTGTCAATTCCCTTCGATGTCATTATAAACGGATTCCACTGTACTTACAAATAAACAACAAAGGAGTGTATGTTTGTAATATCAAATATTTTTTACTAAAGACCATATTAAAATATACGTACAGTATAGTTCGAGTCACTCAGGACTAGAGATGTGTCGTTGACGTTTTTAAAAATAACGAAACGAAACCGTTGAAAGTCGACAATCAACTAGTCCCTTAACTAGTTAAATTTTTCAACTAGTTACTTTTTCAACTAATAGTCGTCTTGAACTACTCGACGTTGAAACGTTTTAAGTCGAAGCCGTTAACAGTATTTAGTACATCTTGATGCGTTTCGTTGGACGAGTTGACGACTTAATTGGCCGTCGCTCATGGAGTTTTTGACAATCCACAAATTTATGAGCGTGAATTTAGTTTTTTTTTTTTAAATAAATAAATATTAATTTTTTTTTTAAATATGTTTGGACAGCTGACACACAACATCATCTAGTCCCAAGCTAAGCAGAGCTTGTGTTATGGGTACTAGACAACTGATATAAATACATAAACATACTTTTTTTTGTAAATACATACATATTATACATAGAAAACACCCAGACTCCGAAACAAATATTTGTAAATCACACAAATAATATTTGGTCCGATCCGGGAATCGAACCCGAGACCTCTTGATCAGCAACCGCATACGCTAACCACTAGACCAACGAGCCAGTCCAACGCGAATTCAAGGTGTAACATATTATTTCTGTTTATTATTAATTGTATCTTTTATTTACCTAAAAGAATAATACACAATTTGAAGTTGTTGAAATAATTATAATATCGATCATGTTATGTTAGGGACTAGTAATTACAGACTGTCATAAATTCAATTCAAATTATTAAAAATCGCATCTAAAGAAATAATAATAATAATAAAAAGACCACCCAGCGCGTTCAATGCCGGTGGTCGGCGAGCTATCTCTTTCACACTTTCTAAAGTAATATATCGTCATCTTCTTCTACCATAGTAATAAGTTTGTGCACGTTGCTTAATGATGCATTTAAATTTCAACGTTGTGACAATAGAGATAAAGGTTTATATAGATTGACTACTAAGTCATTGCAACGAGGTTATTATACGGCAATTTAAAAGCGTTGTTGAAGAGTTGAACTTTTAAGTAAACCCCTACATTCTCCGTTTGGCCGTCTACGAATTCAACTAGTCGATCAAAGAATGATGAACAGTTGAAGCGTTGATTGTACGCAGACGGCAATGAATTCAAGACTCTTCACACGTACTCTCAAGGTATTCTCACTAGATGGCGTTCGCATATAGTCGTAACGAAATCATAAGTTGCATTGATTCAAAAAATTGGCATAACGCCATCTATCGATTGTCATTGTGACTTTTTTTTTTTTAATTTATTTGATCATCTTTAGAGGCTTCTAATTAAAATAAAATCGTGTTCAATTGACAATTGTTTGATTTTATTTTTAAAATTTTACATGTTTACTTATTAGTTCACTATTTTCATACGACATTATCCAAATAAGCCTATTTTACAGTTAGGCCCCATATAACTCCTGAAATAAAAAAGTTATCAAAACCGCTATATTTTTCCTTGAAAATTCAGTAGGTAAATGGACTACTATCTTGAATTTTTCTCATCTTTTTTGAGTATGCCGTTTGGCTTTTAGAGGGGGGGGGGGGACGTGATTGATTACGTGATTTTCGATCTTTTAAGTTTAGTGAAAAAAGAAACAGACAGATATCAACTTAAAAAAATATATAGACATTTACTAAAATACTGTTAATTTGAAATTACAAACATTCTGTTCAATTTTATTTATTTGTCTAATACGAAAGTCGAAACAAAATTATAAATTTAACTTAACTCATTTTACGAGTTCATTCGAACTCAATAGACCACACACATGGCTCACGAAGTCCACCCAGAGTGCTATTTCTTTCACATACTTTAAATTAATGTATTGATATCTTCTTCTAAAACAACAATAAGTTAAAAGGCATATGCCGCTTAATAAAAATTTATTCAAATATCAACGCAACTATTGAAATAGAGATTAAAATAGATTAACTGTTCATCCGATTTATCAGCGGCCAAGTGTATGCGGACTGAAGCGTTGATTCTACGATTCTACTACATCGTTACTACGGACTAGTTAGTTTTTTCAACTGATTCAACGCGTCAGTTGAAATCAACGGCTGTCTACGACTCTACGAAACCTACGAATTCAACTGTCAACTAGTTAATCATAGAACCGTTAACAGTTGAAGCAGTTGATTCTACGTAAACGGTTGATTTAACTAGTTCGTTACTTTAACGCCCATCGCTACTCAGGACAAACAGTAAAAATAACTTGAACTTCAATACAAATTTTGAAGTCAAAACTAAAATAACGAATACATGTTATTCTTTTATTTCATTTTGAATACCCCGGCTTATCTTTACTTTGAATTGTACTGTGTTTTTTAGACGAATAATAATTTGATGTATGTAGGTAAATGAGGATATTATTATGGTAAATCTTAAAATATTATTTTTAGAAAAAGGCATACATTTTAAACATTAGTAAGTACATACACTGCTTCGTCGGTCTAGTGGTTATCGTATGCGACTGCTAATCAAGAGGTCTCGGGTTCAAATCCCTCGGGTCGGGCCAAAAAGTGTATTTTTTTTTTTTTAGGAAAATTCCTAATAGCGGCCCGGAGTTTGTAAGTTTCGGCGGTGATTCACGTGCGTGCCTCGGAGAGCACGTAAAGCCGTAGGTCCCGGCTGTCATGAACATCTATGGCAATCGTTATTGAGAAGTCAGTGCCCTCAAATTTACTGACAATTAGTTCAACCTTCGAATTTCAGTTCTCCCTTAGGGTTGCGGATGTCCGATGTGCGGAAACCGGTTGAACTAGTAGCCGACCCCAAATAATATTGGGAATAAGGCTAGGAAGTAGAAGTAAGTAGATACCGAATTCATTAAATAACAAGACCAAAAATGTAAAAAGTACATTACACTTGAGAGATAACCCCTTCATGCGTCGTTGACGCGCTGTACATGCATGCAACCGTAATTACTGCATGCGCATGAGTTGAATTCGAACCGGTGTTAAACGAGACACTATTGTTTACATCCCCCTTGTTGTATAAAGGGGGGCTAAGGGGGCCTTATTGTTGGTATGGAACCTCCATGAATACATTTTGTATATTAGTGTGTTTTGTTCGTTGAATGAAAACAAGTTGTTTGGATAACAGGGGTTATGTGACGTCAGAATAGACGATAAAATGAGGGTTGCAGTTGGTCAACTGTATAGACCGTTTAAGTGTATGTCATGTTTAATTTAAAAACTACTATCAAATACATATATCAAACTGTTATTTAATTTATCTATATAAAATGAAATCAATGTTTGTTAGATTTTTATGAATTTTGGTAGGGTGTTTTATGAAGATGGCGCGGTTTCCTGAATACTTAGCCAAGTTTTTCGTTTTCTTTTCTATTTCTCTTGTATCATTGGCTAATGATAGTCAGTCACGTGATCAAAACAAAATATTAGCCAATGAAACGAGAGAATGGAGAATAGAATAGAAAACGAAACATTTGCAATTGGCTAGAGGGACTGATTCAAAAATTTTATGGCAAACGCAGTCCAGGCAAACTATTTATTAATCTGTGGTCCAGGTACAGTAATGTCACTCGATTCAACTTTATAGTTTTGTCAATCTCAGGTTATGAAGTTGAAGAGTTTGTTTGGGTGAACTGCGTAACTCAGGAACTACAATTAGCTTTTTATCTTTTATTATTCGTTAGACCATTTATCGAGGCAGGCCATAGGTTTCATTATAACACGACAGACGGTTCCAAGTTAGTTAAAAGTTAACTCCGAGATTCATTTACAAACATTATTTAATTACAAATAGTTAAAAAAAGTGTTAATTATGTGAACACCGTTATAGTTTCAGTATATGACCTGTCATGTTACAGAATGAGTACACAGAGTAAGTTCAGCTTACGCTGGAAACGAACAGCTTGATTTATGGTACATGGCTTTATTTATGGTACATGGCTTTATTTATGGTCAATAAAAAAAAAACATTCCGAATTCAATTAATTATGGTCGGAGTTCGAACACCAAGTTGTTTCTATAATTACGTAAACAGAACTGATCTTATCCCATACCGGCTTTAAAGGTTTCCTACCATCCATATACTAATATAAATTCTAAAGTAAAACTATGTCTGTCTGTTATACCTTTACGGCTATACCACGGCACAGATTGCAATGAAATTTGACAATAAGATACTTTGATTTTTGATGAAGGATATATAGGCAACTCTTTATGGCGATAACTGAAAACCAAAAATCTATGGCAAAAACTATTATTATTATTATTATTATTATTATTTATAGACAGGCAGCCAGTTGAAACAACTGATATAAGCCTGCATCTTGATAGATTCCAATCAGTTTTTCCCCTTCAATTTAAGCAAGTAAGTGTCCAGTCGATTTTTAAATTGGTTTAAGTTTTGGGCAGAAATAACTTCATCTGGCAGCTGGTTCCAAGCTCTGACCACGCGGTTGCTCAAAAAGTGTTTGTGAGGATTGTTGTTCGAGAAGCTGGTACAAAGTTTAAGTTTGTGACCTCTCAGATGAGTATTGTCACTTCGTATGAATATTTTGTCCAATTCCTGGAGGTCATAATGTCCTTTTAAGATTTTAAATGTTTCGATTAAGTCACCGCGATCCCTGCGAGCCTTAAGAGTTGTGAGTTTGAGGATCTTCAAACGTTCTTCATATGGTAGTTTTTTCAGTGATCGCGGTATCTTAGTGAAACTGCGTTGTACCCTCTCGAGAACCTCAATGTCCTTAACAAAATATGGACTCCAGATTTGAAAAGCGTACTCCAATATGGGTCTGACAAATGTTTTATAAATCCGAACTAGCTTTCCATATTTGTGTATAAATTCTAAAAATTCTTCTTCTTCTAGCCTTTATTCCCAATATTATTTGGGGTCGGCTTACAGTTTTTACACGGAGCGACTTGCATCGGAAATCCGCAACCCTAATGGAGAACTGAAATTCGAAGGATGAACTAGTTGTCAGTATATTTGAGGGCACTGACTTCCCGATAAAGATTGCCATAAATGTTCATGACAACCGGGACCGAAGGCTTATCGTGCTCTTCGAGGAATAAATTACTAGTTACTATAAGTGATGGATCAGAACTTCTAATTTTCTGAATGCAAATATTGTCAACATTTTGTAAACAAGAAAATCTGGAAAAGAGTTTATTCTACAGTCGAAACCGGACAAAAATCCTCTGGTATCGTACACTGCGATCTTTATGTACCAAGGAGTAAAAACGAGCGCCCTCCTCTCGATCACTCATCATGTTTAACAATTTCTTTGAATAAAAACCTATTATATAGTCGGTAGAATACTAGCAAGGTCTCTGCAGCCAAATCGTTCATGTGTCCCTTTTGTCTTAAGGGTTTCATATTACCAGTTTTGAATGGACTGCATCCTGAGGCATTTATCTACCACTCAACCGACTGGCATTAAGCCTAATGCGGTACACACATTCACACATAGATACAGACTGCACTTAATGAGCACTCAAAAACCGACGTAGGCACTATTCACTATAAAAATAACGATATCATACGAATCTCTGGGTATTGCGTTTGTGGTGCGTTGCTGTTCTTTTGGCATCATTGTAGTGTATATTATTTGAGAAATTGTATGAACTGTGGCGAAGTGTCGACACATCTAGTCCTTTTCATTTTCATGTTGTTACTTGTATAACCTTGTATTTTTTATTTGGTTTTTTATTTGCTTAACTGTCCAGTTAAGGGTGCGTGACGTCGATGAGGGGCCATTTAAAAATCAGTGCTGAGTGACATCGTAACTGATTACACGCAGCAATATACTGAGATGGTAGCCCATTCAGATAAACATTCATAAGAATTATGATTGTAAAAAAAAAGTTTGTATGTACTAGCTATAAGTTGTTTATCTGAATAAATGTTTATTATTATAATGTCTGATGGCATTAAGTCCGCCTTTGTTACACGTGTAATAAGTTTAAAATAAATAAATGGTAATTCCCCTTTCAATATGCAGATGTTTCAGTAGGCAAGGGAAAATAGGTTTACATATTCTGCAATAATTGCATTTTGTAGGTATGTGTGCGCAATATGCAAAAGTGATTTGATGGTTTTAAACAGAGTATATTGTCCTCAGATTAACAGGGGTTTGGGTGGACCTTCAGTCTAAATTTAAAGTAAAAAATATCCTACGTTAAACTGGCTGTTATTACGAATCTATTGACACTAATTCATTAAAATCGTTTCAGTAGTTTAAGTGTTATTTAGGTATGTATATATTATTCTTCTGTCATGTGGTTGTTTCACCACGGTCAAATCGGTCTACATGGGTTATAAAACACGTATCTCACGATTGCTACTACTTATTCGAGTTAATCCTTACTAATATTATAAACGCGAAATTTTGTGAGTATGTACGTATGTTTGTTGCTCTTTCACGCAAGAACTACTCAATGGATTTGGATGAAACTTTACAGTAATATAGCTTATATATCAGAATAACACATAGGCTACTTTTCACTGCAATAATCGAGATACACGCGGGTAGAGCCGCGGGATAAAGCTAGTTAATAATGTATGTATATTAGATTGTATATATACACCTGTCACAAATGACCCAAAGGTTAGTTGGAATAGAATACAACAAACATTTAGAGACAATTTTAATCAAACCAGATACACCGATTGTTATCTTATCAAACATAGTTAAGAACACGCCTGACTAATTCAGTTTTCAAATAAAAAAAAGTTAAAATCGATTCATCCATTCGGGAGTTACGATGCCACAGACAGACACGTCAAACGTATAACACCCCGTCGTTTTTGCATTGAGTGTTAACACAGTAACGCTATCATAATTATAAGTCCAATGCTGGACATATGCTTCTCGCGAGGCACATCACAGACCCTAGTCTAATGCTGTTTGCATCCAGTCGCCACCAGAACGCTATTTTAAAGGCATGCAATAATGTAGTTTCTGGGATAAACGATTAAAGATTTATTAGTCCGTGTTGGCCACAGTTTGAGCACGAATTAGCGAGATTCCTGCAAGTCTCCGGGACAGAATTAGTGTTAGCATAACAACTAATTAGCGGTACCCATTAGCTATACACGTCGAGCACGCTTTTGAATTACGCATTAGAGGAATGAGGATTAAGTTCATTGATCTTCGTGGTTTTTGTGAAGGATTTAAGCTTAGCTTATTTAGGACCAGTAGGAAGTTTGGTTCTTATATTACTAGTCCTAGAATTCAGAGCAACATTAATTAGGTACAGCCCCCTTGGCCATGTTTTGGCAGGTATGCAATGGAAGAGATTACTTACCGTTGTAAGTATTAGACAGCCTTTAATAATACATTGTTGAAAAGAGATCTTATCTGTATCACGCTGGTTATTGTCTTTACAAAGATGTGGTCCTACGTAGTTGGCTCCCTTGGTCGTCTCTAACAACAACCTCTGGATGAATAGAGCCTTGAGTTGTGATACTCCGTATTTTAATCCGTTGCCACATGAATGTAAACAATAAAATCGAGAATGGATGACCGAACATTAAACAAATAAGTTGATCAAAACAAAATAATTATTATGATCGAACTTCGACCACGAGACGATTTCAAATGCTAACAAAAAGAATATTCTTTGATAAAGATAGGTACTTATGACATTTCGACTAACCTCGAAAACAACCAATAAGAAGAATGAAATCGCTGTAAAACGATATCTTTAAACTGCTAATATTTAAAATAAATAGTATTAATCTTAAAGATATAGTTGTTTTTGTCTTGATATTAAACAAACACACACTCAACATCAATACAAGTACAATACGTAGGGTTGTCAGAAGAAATATATTTGTTAACTTCTGCTATTTCATTGAAGAAGTATCAAATGTCAAGAATGAAATGCTGACTGGCTGGCATTACGCACTGAAATATACCGAAAAATACCAATCAATTGAAGAAAATAATTTTAGTGTGATGTTCTAATATTGAAAGTATTAAACAAATAAATCAGTTCACATAAATGCTGTTCCCAGGTCTTATACGGCTTTTTCCGGTTATTATAGTATTGATTATTGGGCAAGCTGATTATAAATCACATTTATTTTCGTAAGTAAATCTCCGTGCGTGAGGGTTCTATTCGCCTTTGCGTCCTTGTACACATACATATATCTACATAAATTTTTGGGTATATGACCTCTTCTTAGTGTTTTTATAATGAAGATAATTCAAAACTTTACAATAATTATTTCACATTATTTTTGTATGTGACAACCCTGATTCATTGAAACAATTGTTTATCAAAATTCGTTCATCCAATTTTTTATTATCTCCTTGCTACTGTTTAGTCTCGCGTAGTTTTCTGTCTGGGATACAATGACATCACTATTCCGTTGTTCTAGATTGGAAGTAGGTCGTCTTTGCTCCAGGAAGGAAAATATGAATCGGTGATAACAGCTTGGTTGTTGCTGCCTAGTTCAATTTTTATTTATTTTATTATATAGCAACATTGTTACATAAAATGTATACGTTGACCATGAATTACACCTAATTAGATTGACTGCGAATTTATTTTCAGATTCTTTATTACTTATGTAACATTATGTTGAATTTGGTCATACTTTGAAATTAAGTGTAATAAAATGCGCAGTAATTACTCTATGGTTTAGTTATTTTATCATTTTTATTTACTTTAGGTATACATTTTTTTGTGTTTAATATATAGCCTTTTTAGGCCTAGACATTTTATAAAAAAAATAAAGTTCATTCAAAACGAAACAAGAATGACACACGGTATAAACGGAGCTATATCTACAATCTGATAAACGTGTTTATACGATCTCCGCAACAGAATTTTGAATAGAACCTGCTTAATTGAATCACAAGGTTTTCTAATCCCGCTGTTCCAAATAACGTGCGTTTTATTTTGGCCACATTACCGACTTTTCGAATTTTAAATATCGTCACATCATAATATGTCACCTTGTCAGCCAGTACTTATGAGAAGATCTGCTTGAATTTGCATTAGATGAAATCACGGCGAGGAACATCTACATATATATTCAATTGTTTTTTTGAATTTATGTAGGTATGTGTGTAATGTTTGTTTGTTTGTGTGTATGTATTCACACTTCGTGTATGTATGAAGGAATGCCTTTTAATTTAAAGGTCACTATACTTCATTCATCGATATTATATTTAATTCATGAATCAAACAAGGACTTCATTTAAATGAATACAAATTCAATGAACTTCGTGTTGAGATTGATAATAACATAAGCTTTGTGTACATACCTACTCTATTTGTGACTTATATTGTAACATGTTTTTGTAAATATGCTTCAAGGCAGGACTCTCCTTAGAAAGAAAATTTAGGCCTACTATACCACGATTGACTGACGGACATAGGTCGGTATAGGATTTGATTCAAGTTTGCCTTCTTCCAGAAGCCGGGAGAATGATGCAGAATGATTGGGCCTCTGGTGTTTGCTTCCTTAGCGTGCTCTTACGCTATTCAGAGATGATTAAGGGTAGTTCAATTCCGTTTTTTTAATCCATGGCCATACCGTTAAATTAAAATACTGTACCCGAGTCTATCTTTATTATTGCAGTAAAAAGTAGGCTATGTGTTATTCTAATATTTATGTTATATTACTGTAAAGTTTCATTCAAGTTCGTTCAGTAGTTTTTATGTGAAAGAGCAACAAACATACATACATTACATCCTCACAAACTTTAGCGTTTAGGCCATTATTTTATGGATGTCTACATTTAGTAACTGTAATCCTAGTCTCAATTATTCAAGTTTTAAGCAGTAGTTAGAATCTGTTAACCAATTGCAGAGGTACTGGTGGACCTACGCAACCTCTTTGGTATCTTTTATTGCCCGTAGCGTATTGTTAAAGTGTGAAAAAAAGGTTATAATCAGTCAATATTAGAAGATAGATATATTTGCTGTCAGGGAATCTTTTTTTAGAACTTTTAAAAGTGGAACACAATACATGTCATGCTTTTGTGAGTCAAGCGTTTGCGCAGCGCACGCATTGACATCAGGAATCGCAAATTCAAATGGAACAATTTTCCTCCGTTTGCCAACATGTTTTATTGATGCTTAGCTTATTTTGGTCATATTGTGATGTTAATATTAATTTTGATGATGTTATTATTAATTAATATTGAAATAATTTTTCTAATTGGACTAGTGCCTTCTGAGATTAGACACTTACACAATGAGTCGCCAAAAGCATGTTTTTCCGATATAAGCGGTCTGACATTTTTTGCGGGGGAAATCTGCTCTCATTCAAATTTTACACTCACATACAAAAACAATCACCTGACAATATGAACTCACACAGTCATAAGTAGTCATAACAATTGAAATAAAAAAAAAACACACACACAAACACATTCTGTCATAACAGTGTACATGCACATTTTGTAGTTAGGCTTTGAAAGAGGGGAACTGCTCCCTGCAGTGTCGTTCTATGGGACTAAGGTCACAATCTCGTGTACGGTTTTATTACGTTTTAAATATTTGTTATGAAAGCGTGGAGGATTTGAGGAAGTTCTTGTATTCATGTGTATTATGTCTATAAATATCTTTCGCATGTGTAACGGCTAACCAAGTGTATATATGTAAGTTAAAAACCTTATAGGTTACGTGAACATACTCGTACAAAAAAATTGCAAGGAATGTGTTTTGTTTTTTTTCTGTATCTGTCACATTGTAGTACCTAATATTTAATGAATGAACTTTGGTCTCACACATGTTTACGTTTAACTCGGTATTTTGATAGCATTGTGTAATATTTACTATACCTAATAAATATTGTTGTATCAGAGGGTTTTGTTTATCTGAAATAGGGTGTACGCGCAATAGCTTTTTGATGACAGTCTCCAAACTGAGGTAAATCTGTGAAGTTCGTCAGTCTTGTAAAATAGACATTGGTGTCATTTTATCTCTGTGGATAGCTATGGATTTGGTAATAGTATGGAAAATAGCATGAGTATGAGAAATATGTACCGAAATATGTGTGAGTTAATATTTTATAAAATTCAAATGTTTAAAATAAGTTGTAGGCACATTGCTCGTTCATCAGCCACAAATAGATATAAATCGAAACTTGAAGAAAAACTGGCAAAAAAAGAGACGTGTACATTTATTATTAGTTCTAATAAGATTCTTATAAGAATCTGTGGACGTACTCTTCCCATCGTTTGAGAGGTTCAAGACCACCGGCCGTATTATAGGCATCCAATTCCAGTATGTATAAACTATCGGTCAGTGTAAAGAAGAGAAAACCTTTAAGATAACCGTGAGGTTAATGTGACTCAATTATTGAAATATTGAGATACATACCTGTTTTCTTTTCAAGGGGTGGCTCGGCTGTTTGATGACGACTGGCGCCAACGCGGGCGTTTCCCTCGCGGCGAGGTCGTCCAGCAGCGCCGTGCATTTCTCCTTGTCCTGCTCTTCTTCGGCCACCAGCAGGAAGCGGCGCCACCGAGACGAGTCGAAGCCCCAGTGGCACGTGCGGTGCTCCGTCCCGTGCGAGTGGCACACGAACCGGCGCGGAGTGTACAACATACGACATTCGAAGCACTGCACTAGGTTCTGGTCGGGCGCGCATACGCCGCGCCCACCTCCGAAGCACTCGTGGTACACGCGGAAGCCCGATAGCTTGTGCGGGCGCAAGGCCGTCGGGCCGTGCAGGAGCGCCGCGCACAGCCGTTCCGCGTCCGTCTGTGTGATCAGCCCGCACGACGGCGCCGACTTGGGCAGCACTCCCGTCGACTTGAGCTCGTGCAGCTGCTCCGGGGTGCACCGCGAACAGTATATCTGCAGGTCGTCGCAAACGCGGTTGATCTGCTCCAAAGTAAAGTCGGTGAGCACGGACGTGAGTATCTGCGGCAAGCACAGCCTCCGCTCGCCGCCCACGCTGAAGCAAGAGATGGGTTCGCCTTCGAGTAGAGTTTCGCCGCGCTCGCCGAGCACCGTGTCGGCGGCCAGCAGGAGCGGCGGCGCGGCGGGCGGCGGTGGCGGCGGAGGCGCGTCGCCGCGCGGCTCGGCGCGCCCGCTGCCGGGGCCCTGGAGGCTGCGCGGGGCGCTCGCCTGGTACGTCTTCAGAACGGAGGTGATGTGCGGCGTCACTACATCCATGTTCGATCACCCCCGCTGTGACTGCGGCTCGGCAGGCGCATGTCACGAGCGAGCCTACGCGCCTGCACGCACGACGCGCTCCGGTCGCGACCGAAACATGTCTGCCGAGCCGAGCGGAGTGTGCCGTCGCGACGGCCCGGCCGAACGCGCACACCTAACTGCCGGCTTCTCCGCCCTGTCGCCGCACGCACACCCGTGCAAAAAATACGCAAATAACCTCCGTTTCACACTAGATTGATACACTTTTTAGCAAAATAATGGTACTGCACTCACTGTAGACACTAACTGTGAAACACAGGTTTGATTATTGACCGCATAAACAACATAGCCTAGGAACAAAATAGCACGTAATAGATGCGGACGCGTGAGACTGGGGCGTAGATTCCGGCGACCGGCCGCAGTCAAAGCAGCAGACGGATGGCTCGGCTACTGGAGAGTCTAGCCGGCGCCCCGCGACCCGCGCCCGCACCGCTGTCGAGTCACGTGACCGACCTTCCCGTCAAAATATCCAGAATGGCGGCGCGAACTGCGGACCGCCTCCTCAAAGAATAAGTATAACAGACTTGGACATAGGTTTATAATAAGTTTAAGTTTTGTACCATTCATTTATTCACTTATATAAAAGGTGTTATCCGTAATCAACTACACTGAGACATTTTCATTGACACACCATGTTTCATTGTCCATACACAAAATGACGATGGTGACCACTACTATTAGATTCTACTGATGCTTTTCATCAGGCAGAGTAGTTACTTTGTTTAGTCTTAAATATAAAAAAAACCGGTTCCTAGCATCCCCTCATCAAATCCCCTTTGGGATTTGTGTGGAATTTCTGTTCACACAGCTCCCCTAGGCTATCTTTTTCTTTTCTCTTTTAATTTTGATTAAACCAATAACCTACTTTTAATCAACTTTAATAGGGGTTTCTGTGAAATGAGTAAATATTTCGTAGAATACTAGTTAATTTAAAATAAACCCTGTGTAAGAAAATGAAGATTATTACTAAGAGAGAGAGAGAGACTTTTTGAAGTAACATTTACTTATTGTAAGTGCAAATTTAAGAAGAAATTATAAATATGTGTATGAATTTAATAAGTGCATAATAACATTGCGCCACTTAAATGGTTTCTGGTTGTATTGGTCATTTTGTTACGGAATACAACTTTGTATAAATTAGTTAGTAACAGTGTATGGATAAAGTAGGGCTACAGTAAAGTTTGAGGTTTTCAGGTTATTTGAAAAAAAAATCTAATGACATTGAATTAGAACAAAAAAAGGCATTGTTTTATAACGTCGTATGAATATCATTAAGGAATGAAATGAGAAATAGAAGAAAGTTATTGTAAGGTATGATTTAGAACATTTGATAAGTTTATATTTAGACTTTAACTTTTACTTATTTTTTTTTAAAAGACAATTATATTTATAATAGTAATAACTTCCAAAGTAGTATAAAGTGTAAACTACCTGAATACAAATAATTTTATTCACTTACGAAAGTGTCGACGTTCTTTAATTTTATTTTACTCTTTGCTATCGCGACACGCGCGGGGTATGCAAGGGGAGTGGGGGGCACCACCGGCAGACGCGGGGAGGGCGGGGCAGCTGCGTCTACTCAGCTCGCTCACAGAGCTCCGTGAAAACTGCTTTTATCACTACAAATATCACCTATTCGAAATACACTCTTATTTCAAAGCACATAGAGTTCCTTTTCAACACTTTTTAATAATAATTTTGTTGTAAATCATGTAAACGTCAATGAAAATGAAACTTTATGCAGTTGAACTAAAGATCAATTCGATAACAAAACTATTTTTAAACATATATCTTACAAAAGAAAATAAATATTCACTCATTGCTTATTTTGAGATTATGTTTATAATGTTACCTATTACATTTGCATATTACATACATACAACGTAGCTACGTTGCTATGCTGCAATATTCCCATTGTTAACTGACAATGCCCACAAAAGACTTGGAACCACAGGACAAGAGAATTCACTATGTTCTGTACTTGGAGCAAAGGTCAATTGAGTCTAGCCAAAAAAAATGGAAACTAAACACGCTTTTTAACTAAAATTTAGAAAATAATTTTAATGTAAAAAACGTGGGGCGACGTTAATGAAATAAAATCCGAAAGCACCCCACTCCTTGTTGTATAAAATTATTTTCTACTTTTAAAAGCGTGTTTTTTTTTATTGGACAAAAAAGTTTTTTTATAGATCAATTTGTTTAAATATATTTTTTTTAGTTTTATTTTGAAATTAGTGTATTTATCGGTCCTCGATAAATCTACAAAGTTTGAACGAAATCTGGCCTCTTATGTGGGTCAAAATCGTATCCAAAGGAGTCGGTTACAAACATACAGGTGAAGCTAATAAAATGCCTTAAACAATGTAACCAAACATTTTAAAAACAATGTTGGAAAAGAGTGTCCATGGAGTTTATTGTCTGTTCTTCTCCATAGGATCTACGAATTGGAACAGACGATTAGCTTCACGACTGACTACTGACTGACTACTTGACGTTTCAAAAGTGCCGTTGTATTGGTTTATTTGAAATAAAAATGGTTTGATTTGATTTGATTAATAAAAAGCGTGTAAAAAAAATTGACAAGTTCCTTCCCGTGGTTACACCCGTATAAATATGTATAATTATGTCTTTGCCATCATCTGTCTGCCGTTGTCCCAATTTATTTGGGGTTGGTGCAGTATGTTTTACATTTGCTCTTGGCTGTCTCCGCAGGCCCCGACCGAGGAGGTCGACGTGGGGGCTGGTCGCTTCGCCGATGCGTTAACGCTCATCTGCGATGCGGCCATGCCCCGCGTTCGTGGCCGTCGGCCTCCTCGGAAGGAGGTCTACTGGTGGTCCCAGGAGTTGGCGGACCTTCGTGCGGCCTGCGTACGTGCCCGGAGGTCCCACACCCGGAGTCGGCGACGTCACCGCGGAGGCGGTGAGGAGGTGGACCGGCTTCACGAGGAGTACCGAGCAGCTCGGGAAACTCTGAGGCTGGCCATCTGCCGCGCCAAAGACGCGAGTCGAGTGGAGATGCTGGAGAGTCTGGAGCGTGACCCCTGGGGTCGGCCCTACCGTGCGGTGCGCCAAAAGCTCCGCACACCGGCCCCCCCCCTTACGGAGACTCTCCAGCCCAGCTTCCTGCAGGAAGTGGTCGAGGGCCTATTCCCGCAGCAGGCGGAACACACACCCCCGTCGATGGCCCGTCGTGGTCGTCGTCGGGGCAGCGTGGGTGATGTTCCGCCTGTCAGGGAATCGGAGGTAGGGGCGGCTGTTCTACGGATCCGGTCCAAGAACACCGCCCCCGGGCCGGACGGGGTTCCAGCCCGAGTGATGGCCCGAGCCCTCGACTACATGTCGGACCACCTCAGGGGAGTGTTGGACGCTAGCTTGGCGTCCGGACGCTTCCCTGAGCGCTGGAAGTGCGGGAAGCTGGTGCTCATCCAGAAGCATGGCCGGCCTGCCGATTCGGTCGCGGCCTACAGGCCCATCGTGTTGCTGGACGAGGCGGGCAAGTTGTTTGAGAGGGTTCTCTCTGTCCGCATCGTCCGGCACCTCAGCGAGGTGGGGCCCGACCTGTCGGACGCCCAATTCGGCTTCCGAGAAGGGCGTTCGACGGTCGACGCGATCCTGCGCCTGAAGGCCGTGACCGAAGAGGCGGTGAGAGACGGCGGAGTGCTGTTGGCGGTGTCATTGGACATCGCCAACGTCTTCAATAGTCTGCCATTCGGCTGCATCAGGGCCGCACTCCAGTACCACGGAGTGGAGCGGAGCGGCTGGTGGCAGACTACTTAGAGGAGCGTACCGTCGAGTACGAGGACCGAGGTGGCGCCTTGAGACGCAGGGCCATGTCGTGCGGTGTTCCACAGGGGTCTGTCCTAGGACCACTCCTGTGGAACATGGGATACGACTGGGCCCTACGAGGGCGTCTCCCCCCCGGGCTGGGTGTGATCTGTTACGCAGACGACACCCTGGTCACGGCCCGGGGGGCAAACTTTGAGGAGGCGGCGCGCCTGGCCACCACGGGAGTCTCCCGGGTGGTCGGGCGCATCGAGGCGCTGGGTCTGCGGGTGGCCCTGGACAAGACGGAGGCCCTATTATTTCATGGGCCCCGTCGCGGTCCGCCCGCCGGCGCCTCGATCGAGGTCAACTCGGTCCTCGTACCGGTCCGGGCCCAGATGAGGTACCTGGGTCTGGTCCTCGACGGTAGGTGGCTCTTCGACGAGCACTTCCGACAGCTTGGCCCTAAGTTGGTGGGCCCTAGGTTCGTGGCAATTTGGGCGGGGCCAGTGTCCTCACTAGGCAGCTGTACACGGGGGTTGTCCGGTCGATGGCACTTTACGGTGCACCGGTGTGGGCGGCGGCTCTGTCCGCCCAGAACAGGGCGCGCCTCTGGCGCCCCCAGCGGATACTGGCGGTCAGAGCCATACGTAGATACCGCACGGTGTCCACAGAGGCGGCGTGCGCCTTGGCCGGAACACCCCCGTGGGATTTGGAGGCGGAAGTGCTCGCCGAAGTTTATCGGCGAGTGGCTGACTTCCGGGCGGAGAGCGGATTTCGCCCTCCGCCCGAGGACGTGCGCGAGTGGCGCGAAGCCGCTCGCCGAGCCACCATGCTGAGATGGTCGCTCCGGCTGGAGACCCCACGCGCTGGCTTCGCCGCCGTGGAGGCTCTTCAGCCGGTCATCGAGGAGTGGGCAGGGCGGCAGCACGGGACCCTTTCCTTCCGGCTGACGCAGGTACTTTCCGGGCACGGTTGCTTCGGAAAGTACCTGCACTCGGTCGCTAGGAGGGAACCGAGTCCCGCCTGCCACCACTGCGACTGCAGTGAGGACACGGCCCAGCACACGCTGGCGGTCTGCCCCGCTTGGGCGGCGCAGCGCCGGGTCCTCACTGCAGTCATCGGAGGGGATCTCTCGCTGCCGGCCGTCATAAGATCGATGGTCGGCAGCGACAGTTGTTTTACCGCGGTCGCAACCTTCTGCGAGGACGTAATCTTGCAGAAGGAGGTGGCGGAGAAGGCCCGGGAGGATGCCATCCAATCGGACCCGATCCGCCGCCGGCGCCCCGGGCGGTGGAGGCGCGCATACCTGCGTCTCATGCCGCCCTGAAAGTGGCCGCGGATGGGCGGGACGGGTTTCCCGTCCGTCCGCAGTAGAGGCCAACCGCGAGGGGGCGACGTCCGCGTGTGACCGGACGTTGCCTAATTAGAGAGTAAAGTTTGAGATGGTGCCCGCAACAGTGCGGGCAGGCGCCGGTTGGAGTCCAGAAGGAAATCCCCTCCCTGGACTCCTTCCAATACAAAGGCGCAGAGAGGGTCACACCGTGTGGTTTTAGTCGGTTCGAGTCCGACACACCACCCCGCCGTAACCCCCGACGGGGTGACGGTCCGCGGGGATTTCCACACGTAAAAAAAAAAAAAAAAATTGTATGTTTTACATTTCCATTCTTCTCTATCCCTCGTCCTTTCACTGTTCACTCCCTTCCTAGCCATATCCAATATTTCGGACATCTTACACACTACATCTTCTGGTCCCAAACTAAGCAGAGCTTGTATTATGGGTACTAAGACAACTGATATAAATACATAAACATACTTTTTTTGTGACTACAGACATTTTATACATAGAAAACACCCAAGCTCCGAAACAAATATTTGTGGATTACACAAACATTTGGTCCGACCCGCGAATCGAACCCGAGACCTCAAGCACAAAAGTCGCATAAGCTACCACTGCACCACCGAGGCACAAACAATCCACCCACCTTTTCTTAATTTCTCCTCTTCTTCAGAACCCTCTACAGCTTCCGTACACAACATTTCCTCATCTTTCGTATAACAACATATTCATGCCACCATAATCTATTACTTTTTCATTTTTCATCCAGTGGGACTACTTTCAGACTTGCAGCCCCCCCTCCCCCTGGCCAAGTTGCTAAATGTAGAGACTACATTACACTATTTGATCCACAAAGTAATCGTTTCCCGATCCCGTTCAGCCCCCCTAGCCAGGTTGCAAAAGTTTTTCGCTTAGCTTCGCTTCGCTTTTTAGGGTTCCGTAGCCAAATGGCAAAAACCGGAACCCTTATAGATTCGTCATGTATGTCTGTCTGTCCGTCCGTATGTCACAGGCCCTTTTTTCCGAAACTATAAGAGCTATACTGTTGAAACTTGGTCAGTAGATGTATTCTGTGAACCGCATTAATATTTTTACACAAAAATAGAAAAAAAACAATAAATTTTGATCCCCATACTTGGAACTGAAACTCAAAAATCAATTTTTCATCAAACCTATACGTGTATAGGTGGTGTATAGTGGTATCTATGTATAGGTATTCAAAAATTATGTTGAGGTTTCTAAAATTTTTTTTTTCTAAACTGAATAGTTTGCGCAAGAGACACTTCCAAAGTGGAAAATGTCCCCCCCCCTGTAACTTCTAAAATAAGAAAGTGATAAAACTAAAAAACATATATGTTGTACATTACCATTACCATGCAAACTACCAACGAAAATTGGTTTGAACTAGATCTTTAAGTAGTTTTTTAATACGTCATAAATCGTAAACCGCAATTTACCTTTCATTCAATCAATACACTATTATAAAAACATCGATCAAAGTTACAACGAACTACAAGAACTTTTATATGATGTTACTTGCTGATACGGAACCCTTCATGGACGAGTCCGACTCGCACTTGACTGCATTTTTTTTAAATAAGATGGAAAATGTAATATAATTTTTATTTTCTATCTTATTTTCCTATTCTCATGTTTCATTAGCTAATGCCAGTCAGTCACGTGATCAAAACAAAATATTAGCCGAAACAAGAGAATAGAGAAATAGAGAATAGAATAGAAAACAAAAATCTTTGCAACTTGGCTAGGGGGGCTGTACTCCATCTATATGAACGATGAAAAACATGGATGACTTTTTATACCTCATGATTAATAGAACAACTACAGTAAGACAAGAAATAAGAGAACGCCTAGTCTGCCGAAACCAGAAAAGTCGAAGATCTTGGATTGGGTTCTCACCCAGGCTGCATAAATGTGAAATAAAATCGATTGCTAGTTCTTTCTGGGTGTGATAAGTGACAAATCTATAATTATAATGCTGAATCGGTTTTTTATTTGATTGATTGTTTGTTTCTTTGAACGCGCTAATCAAGAATTACTAGTCCGATTTGAGAAATTCTTTCACTGTTAGATAGTCCATTTATCGAGGAATGCTATGGGCTATTAATATATTTGTTATTATTATTATTATCGTTTTTTTAAAAACTATTGATGGTGAATCATTTCTATTTTTATATGCTTCCTAGTCTACTATGAGGAACTGCTATCGTGTAAATAAAATGTCACTGATAAAGAACTTTAGATAATAAGTAGTAACACGTGGAGACATCTATTCAGGAAGTATATCAAGGAAATAACAAGGAAAATGTAAAGAATTATAGCATTTCATACACTTCTTGGCTTTTGTCCGTGGCTCCGCCCACGTATATGTCGATTTTCCCTGTAAATACATACTCTGTAGCTTATATTCTTACTCAAGAATCTTTGAAGAAGAAGAATTGAAATCAGCATGACGGTTTGGTCGTCATACCGTAACAAACAGACAGAAAGAAACATAGGGTTATTTTCGAATATAATGTTAGTATGGATGGCATGGATTGTACGTATGCATATTTTTTCTTTCTTTTTTTGAAAAGACAGCTCCCGTTTTAGGAGTATACATTCTGTTTCGCGGCCACCCTTTACACATATTAGACATACATACTTAAAACGGACACAAACAACACCTAGATCAAAACAATCATGTGGAAACGTGCTTGTTCGTACAGCCGAACATCTCTACATGTTACCGGCAATGGCGGCAATCTATGTCATACTCATACATCTAGATTTGTTTTTGCAATAAGTTTAGTTCCATAAATATATTTTTATCAAATGATTTCTTAAAGATTATATTTATGTAAATAGCTCAATTTCTTTCTTGTCTCAACTAGAACAATAAAACAATTTATTGGTCGTAATTTTGAATCCAAATATTTTATCAAGTAACTTTTACTTTAAATGCAATATAATCAGCCATGTTAATATTGCATTGAAAATAGGTACCTACTTAAATATTTAAATGATAGAAATTTTACTATGCTGATATTGATTCGAATAATAATGTCAACATTCGAATGGCCGAAACTGTTTTAATTATGTTTTTAGATTACCTATTTCATTTTCTCAGATTGATGTTATATAAGAATTCGGATAGGTATAATATTTTATTGAATACTATAATTCATCACTACATATTATAAAATAAAGCTAGGTAGTTCATTAATGAAATTATGTGCACTGTTTATGTTTATTTCTAGTTCTCTCTCTCAACATAATTATATAAATTTAATAATATATTTCTGAACGCAAAATTTTATCCAAGGTTATAAGAAGGTTATGAGGAAGACAAAAGACTTTCTCTTTTGTAATGTTATTATAGTTATGAATTATATTTTTGTAATACATGTCAAAAAATGTTTTACAATTAAAAAACTAAGTAGTTACTACCTGAAAAGAAAATTCTGTGATTGTCACGCATCACTACGTATTATTAAACAAAGTCATCTGCCGCATCTGTCTGTCTGTCTGTTCGCGATGAACTTGAAAACTACTGTACTGATCTCATGCGGTGTTCAACAATGGATAGATTGATTCTCGAGGAAGATTTTAGTATATAATTTGTCAAGTTTATATGTTTTTTAAATACTTATAATATCTACCCCTGCAATGCCGGGGTGGGCCGTTAGTTGTATCATTAATTTTAGGGCATCTCCTCTTTGTATTTGTTTAACAGTGACATCTAGACAGTTTAATTGAAAAAAGGATTCAAAGTGAACAATTAGTTAAACTATTATATGGTAGATGTCACTGTAAAACTTTTCTCTATTAATCTGGAGTGAAGTAATTTAAATAGTATGTAGATACATTATTTTTGGATCTTATTGTTTAAATTAAATGTTAAATACTTATTAATGTATTAAATACGAATGAATTTTATTTTGATTGTCATCTTACAAGTTACACAGTTTCACCAATAAAGGTACATAAATTATTTATTCATGAAAAGCAAACTTTATTAATAAAGTGTAACTTAACAGCTACTTGTACGCAGTACGCTGCGCATTTACTTTATAATGCAAAATATATTGTTTTGAATATGCATAAAGAATTTGTCTTCTTCTTGGAAATGCGTGGACGGTGGAACCGATTAGGTGTACAAATATTCCGTCCATCAGTATATTTCTATTTTAATAATAAACATATATATGATAATTATCTTTTATATTTGTTGGTAATAATGATTTATACATTTTAAATCAATTTCATTTATGTTGTGTTTCAACCTTAATAAAAGTATTTTCGACATTTTCGTACTAAACGTAAAACGGAACGCGATCGCAATTGTCATGTCATTGATTTGATTCGCGACTTCGTATTTCTGATTCTGTCTTTTTTTTCTAAAAGCTTAATGATTTTTACGACACGTTTTCTACCATTATTCTGTAAACTATTAGGCGCTTAGCCTCTGTTTGTGTTAGTATAATAAAATGATTAAATATCGATTGACTGCTTGTAATTGCCATTTTGCTCTTCATGCAAAAGAAATTCTAGTCTAGTACTTATATTATTAATTTGGGTGTAACTTCGGTTGTTTATTTACTCTTTGGTGTTACGTTCACAGAGTTTGATGGATCCTTGGGGCAGTGAAGTTGAACATTCTGATTTTGTCCCAGAATTCGAAGATAACTTTAAACCAACTCACGAATACGAGAAACTCTCTGATTCGGAACAATATCTCGCCGTTTTAGGTAATTAACTTATTACATTGTTATCTAAGTAAATTTTTTTAACGACTTGATAAGTAGCTGTCAGTGATTTTGTAGTCACGTGACCTGTGGTGAATTACGAAATGTAGGTGTAGCATTTTTCTTGAGAGACATTCACTGTTCGCTCGCTGTTCGCCACACATATTCTAGAAACGGCTTCCGCGACGTACACTGCCCCAGCTTGGTGACAACTTTATTAATTTATTACTTCAAGTATTTGTGATAATTTAGTTTCCACTGAAGAATAAAATAATTATTTTATTGCTTACAGAACGTAAACTCAAAGCAATCAGAAAGAAGAACAAGGTCGTTGAGAACCTCGCCGCATATCGCGCTGATTGCATTGACCGGTTGATGAGAGAGGGCTGCGATTTGGATCCTGTGATAGGCGATACTGAAGAAGAGAAACTCCTGCAGGGCGAGCAAGAATAACTTCATTTACTATAAGACTACTTTGTAAGTAATCATGGCCTCATCATCATCTTCTCATATTGACCTCTCAGGGCCCACATTTGTTGTACTTACAGGGGCTTCCCAAGGCATTGGGAGAGCAATTTCCATTGAGTTATCTAAAGTCCTTGGTCCAAAATCTCTTATGTTACTACTGGCACGTAACAAAGATGAACTGGCAAAAACAGCTGACCAATGCAAACAAGCCAATGTGACTGCCATTTATGAGTCTATGGACCTGTCTAAGGCATCTGCTAAAGACATGTATGACATCATTAAGGGTGCTCTAAAAGACCGTAAAGTCACCGACTTTGCAACAGTAATGATATTCCATAATGTAGGTTCTCTTGGTAACTTAGCTGTACCAACTGAACGTATGGAGGATGTCGATGAAATGAGACATTACTATGATCTGAATGTGTTTAATGTTATTAAACTGAATACCCAGTTTCTTAAGATTTTTAAAGATGTTGAAGAAAGAGTGGTCATTGTTAACATTACATCGTTATGTGCTATCAAAGCTATGAGCGGCATGGCTAGTTATTGTAGTGGTAAAGCTGCTAGGGAGATGTACTTTAAAGTACTTGCCGAAGAGAAAAAGCATATTAAAGTTCTGAACTACTCTCCCGGGCCAGTAGAGACATCTATGATTGATTACGTGCTGGCTGAAACGGTTAACGCCAATTTAAGGGATGTGTTTCTTTCATTCAAGATGCAAGGGACTTTGCTTAAGCCGGAGGCAACGGCTAAGAAATGTCTCACGGTCCTGCAGCAGGGCAAATTTGGTCCCGGTGACCATGTTGACTATTTTGATTCTGAGTAATAGACTTAGAAATTATAGTAGCTTTCTTACTCAAAATTTTCTAAATTAAGATTTGTCTATTATGTGAAGTGTTCTTGAAATTTCTGAATCTCTGTGTTATCTCTACTTGAAGTAGAAAATGAAACTATATATCCATTATGGTATATTCCTATTTCAATCTTCTTTTTTTATGGAAATAGATGTTTTTTATTGAGGTTATAAATGGAAGAGCAGTCTTTTTTTAATCACGTCCCAGATGGCGTCAAAAATAGTTATTAAAGTGTTTTAATGTTATCATTACATAGCAAATAGATAAAAAAATTGCAATGTTATTCATTATTTAAGTGAGTAACTTAAAATGCCTCTTCACGCGTAATGCCAACTGCCATGTTGCCATATAGGTACCTATTTATGTAAATGCCTGTCCCTATACTTACAATTTTGAGGTAACTATAGATTACTTTGAAATATTGAAATAAATCTGCTCCATTCCATATTAAGGAAAATTCTGTCAACATGTAATTGTTATGAAGATGTATAGGTGGATTAATTTAACCGGTAGTTGGCAATAATAATAGTAAATGACAAGTAATATATAATCGTTATTACATTAAGGATAAATTGCACCTACTTATGCAATAAGGAACCAATCAACACACATGCTAAAATCGAAATAAAAATAATAATTATTATTTCGATTTGCCATGTGTGGTGTGGTTCTTTGTAGCATAACTAGGTCCAACTGTAATTTCACAATGATAGAAGTGGTCAAGAATTTAATGGAAAATAATATCTATTTCCATAAAAATACTAGAAAAAAATCTTGTTCCTAAAGCTTAGATTATATTCAGTTAAAAATGGTAGAAGTTTTTCTGAACTCGGAACTGCTCCATGGATACTTGAAATATGGCCTATTATAAATCAAAGTTAGTATTTTTAAATGTTGATTGTTGTATGTATGTGTGTACTATATCTGTACAAGTATTTGACTTATTTTTTTATTGCTGGTCATACAAAAAAAAATGCTTTTGGTGTGAGAAAAAGGTGGTTAGGTCACCACTGAGTGTTTTTCAATTTAATTTTTTGTATTGTTAACTTAATAGTTATAAAATATTGTCATTACAATATTGGTTTATTTTTTTTTATCATCGTTATCATGATGATCTATGAAAATACATGTAAGAAGAGTTATTTAAAGATTTTTTTTAATATTCTCTCTGTGCCAAACATCAGGAACCTGTGCAAAATGTCAATGGGTCTAAAAATATTTTTTAAGACGCATTGGCTAAGTTGTACATTTATTTTTAACCTGTATTTAATAATTGGACAACATAAGGTGGCTCTTAATATGAGGCCTACAAGTGGTGACTTAACTACAAAAAATTGTTATTTGTGAAATAAGATATGTTTTTTATTTATAGAATTAATATTGATATGTTAATGTTTTTTATACGAACAATTTAATTGTTATTAAAATAGTATTTTTTCTTAGGCTAATGCGTGCCAATGATTAGAATACATATTTACGCACATTTTAATATTACATCTAGTATTAATTTTAGTGCTCCTGGCATCTCTAGGAGCTATTTCAAAATAGCAGTCAGAATATAACTACAGTGCGTAAATATTGGCAGATAAATTAAAGGAATGGTCTCATTGCGGGCGATTATGCGAAACCTCCGTTTCATGTAAGCAAGTATCTGTTGTAAAACGCTTGTTCATGATACAATAATAACTGTTGAAAAATATAAGATTTGTAACTGTTTTCACTTACTATTCTGAAACCGTCTACTTACATCTAAGAACTTATGTGGCTTCTAAAGCTCCTAATATATCACTAAGGGTTACCTAACTCTAAGTAGTCGTAGTAATGTTGGTGAAAACGGTCATTAATCTTCAATGAAAATCGCTACTTGCTGCTAGTGGGACCATACCCATTATATTTTAGTGTGACCAGCAAGCGTTCAAGTATGGATTATCAAGTAAATATGCTACTTAAACATTCCGTGACATATCATGTATGATTAGTCTATGAATGCAATTCATATTAACAATAAACGCTTGAATTTAAACTTGTTTTTGTTACCCTTACCTTGTACTGTTTACTGTCATGATAATATGAGTTACATTCATGATTTAATTTTAGTTTTTATTCATTTATTTAATTTTTTTTTAAATATTTAATCCTACTAACTCTGCCTGATGGAAAGCATGAGTATAATCCAGGTGTAAGAGTCACCATACGGATTGTGAGGGTAACCAATGCAGCATGGTGACCCATACCATAGCGGCTTGGTCTCACACTCACCAACGAAATACGACAGCAAGAGTGCTGTCATTATTAGGATGGTCTTCTGTGTGAGAGTAGTACTGCCCCGGACGTGCCGACCCATTCGTGCTGTAATCAGCGTAGCTCTACTACCTACATTATAATGAAACAGCCCTTTAGTCAAATTCAAATTTAAATCATTTATTGCATTTCATATGGTACATAAAGGTGTAATAAATATGTTAGAGGAACAATTATAGTCCCTGTCGGGCACGGCCAAGGCTGGTAGAGAAGGCGAAGCCCGCCTTTTTAATTGTGACAATACAATACTAGTTTTTTTATATTTAACGGTTTCAAAACGTTTTTTATACGACTACGGTGAAGCCAAAAGGGAGGATAACAGTTATGCCGTCTATTAAAAGTGAAAGTTTCTTCAAAATCGGTCCAATAGTTCTAAAGATTAGCCGCAATAAATAGAGTTAGGTACAGACAGACAGAAAACAATTCAAAAGAAAAATGATATTTGACTTTTTTACTTTCATAGGCATTTTGAAATCCATTTACCATGACAAAATGATTGTGCAATGTAGGCAAACGACCTTTTATTGCGTAATTAATGGTAAGCAATTTGTGGTTGTTATAATAATCGACATAATTGAAAATGTTCATGTTTTACAAACATGTTACATTAAAAAATAGCTGATTATGTTATTAATGTTATAGTGCTTGGCCAAAGTTCGAAATACCACCGTAAATTATTTTCATATTTCATATCAATTTTTGACCATTTGCATTTTCGGGACATTATGCGACTACTGGTGAACAGGTCTCGGTTTCGAATCCCGAGTTGGACTGTTGATAGATATACAAATTCAACGTCAAAAACTCACTGAAAAAGAACACCTGAATATCAGTTTTTATACGGAGCGCCTGGCATCGGACCGCAACCCAGAGGTTTGAATTAGAAGGTTGAACTGGTTGTCAGTATATTTGAGGGCACTGACTTACCAATGACGATGGCCATAGATGTTCACGACAACCGGGACTGACAGCTTAACGTGCTCTACGAGGCACGGGTGTAAATTAATAATAATCATAATAAATATATTATAATAGCGCATACGCTAACCGCCAGACTCGAGGCAGTCAAGTAATTCAGTTTTCGGTCGTTTTTGTTCTTGACAATTTAGTTATTTAAATGTAACTTAAAAGTAACTTTGCCTTGAGACATTCTCTTTCAGTCGATCTTTGAATTATATAGAAACCAAATTCCGTATGGGACAACACTTTATATGATCCACAAAACTCTTGTTCTCAGTCTGGATGTTCTTTGTGTCCGTTTCATGTATGTTTACCTATATGTATGTATATTCCTAATGCGGGTCTTGTTGTTTTATAAGAAATTTTTTTGAAAGTACATTAAATAGGTATTTTGTCGCACCGACACTGCACGCATTAAAAAACAAAACCGCAACAGCGACGACATAATATTTTGTGGTCGTTTCTACCGCGCGGCAAAAACGTCATCACTGTGAACCTGACCTTACTAAATAATACCTACTGCACAACAAATATTACAATTATTGTGCAATAATAGATCGTTGGCTAATATTACACAATCTATACATCTATATAAATAAATAAAGCTGTGGTGTCTGTGTGTACTTTCAAATTAACAAGTATATCATAATACGTTATGTAGGTAGTTACATCAAAAAACAATCTTTGTCTGTCTGTCTGTTCAAGCTAATCTCTAGAAGAATTGCACCAACTTTGACTTGGTCTGGCAGATAGCTGATGACATAAGTAACTCAGGCTTCTTTTTAGGGTTCCGTAGTTCATGACTCTGAACCCTTATAGATTCGCCATGTCCGACGGATCGTCCGTCCTCGACCCACCGCCCAAACGGTTAGTGCTAGAAAGATGAATCTTTGCATGAATATGTTTTGTAATTACGTGGACAAAGTACTACAATAAAATTATAAAAAATATTTTTATTTGGGGTACCTACCCTATATTGTAAAGTTAGGATGTATTTTTTTTCTCGCGTCTACCCCATCGTGTGGGTATCATTAGATAGGTCCTTTAAAAACATTGTGAGGTCTCTAAAACCATTTTTCGATTTAGGTATCAGTTTAGGAGTTATTGAAAGCGCATTTTTTTCTAAAAACAGGGAGTCCCCCACCCTAAAAGCTTAAAGGCTTGCTCAAAAAATCTCCATAAAATTCATGATAGTAGCCCATACATTGAACTTTCAAGGAAAACTATAGCGGTTTTCACAACTTTATTTTAGGAGTTAAAGGGGCCTAACTTGTAAAATACACTCACTTAAAAAACTTCGTACAAAGATACAGAAATAATAAGTTAACATAACAATTGTCTATTTTACATGATTTTATATCTACTTACCATTATGGGTGATTACGGAACCCTATTCTATGCGTGGCCTGACACGCACTTGGCCAATGTTTTCAGACTAGCTTGGCCCCGCGGCGATACCCACTGTTGTTATGGTAAAGTTACAACAACAAACAGGTGGCGAAGATAGTTCAATATTGTTGATTGTTAGAACTGACAACAATTTATTTTGATTGTTTAAGATTGCAAAGTTTCGTAGCTACGGTCTTCGTATAGCAACAAAGTCGCTGATGGTAGTTAGAAATAATTCGCCGCTGGACGTAGGTTTCAACCTTAGTAAGGAGGTTTAAGTTAAGTCCACTATAATACGCTGGTCAGACGGATTGGTATAGGGTTTTTGTCTGCTATCCCCCACTTGGACTGCCTTGGTGCGTGTGCGACTGCTATGCTTGAGGTCCCGAGTTCGATTCAAGAGTGGCACACCGTGTGTTTTTAGTTGGTCCGATTCTGATACATCATTTTGTAATAAATCCTGGCGAATTCTTTTGGGGTTTCCTCACGTAAAAAAAGGATGGGATGAATTTAAGTTTCTTTAAGAGAATAATGACAAAAATTCTTCAAAGAACAGATTATAAAGCGACTCAAATGTTCTAATATATTTTGTATGGCATATCGGGGGTCGTGACTTTGATAATATAATTGATTGGAAGTTTATTATCAAAAATTAATAAAAAAATAAACTGACCTCTGTTTAGGTACCATAACAATGTAACGATAGGAGTAAATTGGTACGTTAAAATGTTTATTGAATTAAATTATCAGAACAATAATGAAAAAATAAAATACTATAAAAAAAATTAAAACAAAAAATGCTGGTCAAAAATAACTAGTTACTGCGTGGCGCAATCAGCGTATTCACCGGTTATCGCTGTATAAAGTAGCCTACGTCCTTCCACAAGAATCAAACTGTCTCCATGCCAAATTTCATTTCAATCAAAGCAAAAATCAAAGCAGTTTAGCCGTTAGTGTAACAGACAGAAGTTACTTTCGAATTCGTAGATAATATTAATATGGGTTCCTATATTGGGAGACGGAGCGTGGGTAGGCCTCTACAAGCTGATCTGATGACCTGGTGAAGTTTACGGGAAACCTTTGGATGCGGGGATAGTTAAGGCATTGTTCCTCAGTATTGTAAAATATTTGACTGACTGAATTGACTGCCTTTGGTAGGTAGGTAGGTATATAGGTACGTATTGATTTTTTATTATTTTTAAATTGCTTGGTTTAATAAAGATAATAATCTTAATATTCTTAATAGTATGACCAGTGAATGCTGATTTTATGCCTTTTAAAACGTAACATACGCGTTAACTTTGACATCTTATTATGCTGACGTCACTTCGTAAAAAAAAATCCGCACGAAAGATAGCGCGGGAAAACCTATTAAGCCAATCTTTAAATATATACCTATTTCTAATTACATCAAATTTAGTTAATCAATCAACATCGTCTGATTGCTTTAAATTACAATTTGGAAAATATGTCCGATAACACCCTTTTATTAATATTTTAACAGATCTAACATACCAACTGAATGCTTTAAATAATTGGTACTTATCTTAATCGTAATTGGGGTTGCCATTATTTCTCGTAAATTGCGACGCCGCGGAGTTTAGCTAGCTTAAAAAAAGTCTAAATTACGTTTTTACTGTAAACGGGACTTATTCACGATAAAATTAAAAAGGTTACCTTCTATCGTATCGTATTCGTGGTCACAGGTAGACAGTCTACCCGTCGGAAAATAGAAGGTATCGTAACCTTTTTAAATTTTATCGCGAATAAGTCCCGTTTACAGTAAAAACATGACACAGTGTCCCAAAAGTCTAAAAATAGTTTAAAATACTCCTTAGGTCATCAGCTTTCTGCTAGTGGAAGTCCCGTCAAATTCGGTCCAGCCGTTCCAGAGATTACCCGGAACAAAAAGATAGACAGAATTTATACAGACAAAATTTTTAAAATTTTTGGTGGGAGTAACGTATATACTTTAATTTGCATTGCAATGTTAATTTGCAGGACAATGACTGGACGCAAGAGTTTGTTCATATTCCTCATGGGTCTGGCCTGGAAGTGCCGCTTCAGCATGCCGCTCCTCCTCAGTGGTACAGTGGCGGCGCTCGGCAGGGCATGGATGTTCCAGATCAGGGTGCAAACGGTCCACAGACTCCATGAGAACGAGGTGATTTACTATCATTCTTTATACAGTTTCAAAATGTTAAGTTTTGTCCGAGTTGTGATAAATAATTCTACTTATATTAGTTTGTATGTACCCAGGGCCGGATTTAAAAAGCTGAAGCTTGGGGCGGCAAAATTAGGGGGGCGGCAGATTGGCCCAAAAAACATTTGGTACAGAAAAAAGTAAGGTTGCGGACACAAGTCTTTTTTTTAAAGACCACTCTCAAGTTAGGAATATAAATCCTGTGCCGCGGGGGCTTTACAATTTGTGTATCGCACAAAGTGTTTTTCCACGTAGGATTTGAACCCGTGACAAGACATGCTCCAAGAGCAGTAGAAAGGAGCGTAGCGACCACTTAAAACACTTTTTTTTGGACGTGTGGAAACCCCCTCGGGCCGACACCCTACCGGGGCTTGCGGCGGGGCTAAAACTACACGGTATGCCACTCTGCGCCTGAAATAGAATGGATTCAGGCAACCTGTAATAAGCCATGTGAACCCCTCCCAGTGACTCCTCTCAGTGAAGTGGGCGCCATCAATTGCTTAACTCTCTATGGCGACGTTCGGCACATGCGGACATCACCTCCTCACGGCTTGCCACTGAAGCGGATGACGGCCGGTAATGAAAGGATCTCCTCTGGTGACTGCAGTGAGACCCGAAGCTGCGCCGCCCATGCGGAACAAAACACCAGCGTGTGTCAGTGTCGTGCAGTCCCGGGGAGTATGCAGGCAAAGGTGTACGCCGCCTCGGTCGACACGCTGTGGTAACCGTGTATGACTCTATCCGCCAAAATTCTTTGGGGTCACCAGAGGTGTGCCCTTTTTGGGCGGTCAAAGCCGCCGCCCACACCAGTGCATCGTACAGTGCCATGGACCGGACAACTCTGGTGTACAGTTGTCTCGTCGCGACACTGGCTTCACCCAAACTGGGCAAAAGTCGTCCAAGAGCGAAGGCAGTATCAACCAGCTTTGGGGCAAGCTGGCGGAAGTGCTTGTCAAAGAGCCACCTACCCTCAAGGATCAGGCCCGAATACTCCATCTGGGCCCGGACGAGGACCAATTTGAACACGATGGAGGCGCCAGTGAGTGGCCCACGACTGGGCCCATGGAACAAAAAGGACTCCGTCTTATCCAGGGCCACCAGTAAGCCCAAAGCCTCAATGCGCCCAACCACCAGGAAGACTCCTGTGGTGACCAGGCGCGTCACCTCCTGAAAGTTCGCCCCACTAGCTGTAGCCAGAGTCTGCCACACGCCTCAGGTCCTCTGGCACTCCATGATGGAGGAGTGCTTCCCTGATTCAGCTAAATGCCAGACTATTGAAAGCGTCACGGCCAATGCACGCCGCCACTGTTAACTGCCTCTTCAGTCACGGCCCTCAGGCGCAATATGGCATCGACCGTCGAACGCCCCTTCCAAAATTTGGGCGTCCAACAGATCGGGGCCCACCTCGCATAGGTGCCGGACGATGCAGGCTGAGAGCACCCTCTTAAACAGCTTACCCCACCTCGTGTAACAACACGATGAACCTATAGGCTGTGTCCGAATCGACAGATCGTCCTGACTTCTGGATTAAGACCGGCTTTTCGAACTTCCAGCTCTCAGGGAAGCGTCCGAACGGCATGCTAGCGTCCAACACATTCCTGAGGTAGTCCGACATATGGTCGAGGGCTCGGGTCAGCTTTGCTTTTCTTAGCTTAAAAATAAAATAAAGTTGTAAAAAAATCTATTAACTAGATATTTTCTAAAAAAGGGTATTAACTTTATAGTGAACAGTGTATCTAATTTTAGAAGTCAGTATGGGCGGCAAAAATTTTATAGCTTTGGGGCGGCAAATGTGTAAATCCAGCACTGTATGTACCTATGTGTGATTGTTTGTTGCTCTTTCACGCAAAAACTACTGGATGAAACTTTACAATAATATAGGTTATATATCAGAATAACACATAGGCTACTTTTTACTGCTTTAATTGAGATAGACGCCGGCGAAAGCTAGTAATAATAAATAATCCTTACTAATATTATAAATGCGAAAGTGACTATCTGTCTGTCCGTCTGTCTATGACATACACTGATAGTAGTAAAGATTAGAGTCACTTTGATAGGCTTAAATATATTTTAAAAAAGTTTAGAGCCATTTAACTGCGATAACTGACATATACACGGGTGCACTACGGGTGAAAGCTAGTAAATAAATATTTTACACATTTAACACACAACGGTAACTAGTTTCAACTGCCTCGTTGGTCTATCAAGAGGGTTCAAATCCCAAAGTCGGGTCGGGTCGGGCCAAAAAGTGTTTTTGGGATTTTCGAAGTTTCGAAGTCGTAGAAAATCGGAGTTTGGAAGTTTGGCGGTGATTCACGCCCGTGCCTCGGAGAGCACGTAAAGCCGTCGGTACCGGTTGAGTCCGGTTGTCATGAACATCTATGGCAATCGTTATTGGGAAGTCAGTGCCCTCAAATATACTGACAACTAGTTCAATCTTCGAATTTAGCGACTGGTATCGGACCTCCGCAACCCTAAGGGAGAACCCCTTAGGGTTGCGGAGGTCCGATACCAGTCGCTCCGTGGAAAAACTGAAATTCAGGTAAAACCGGTTGAACTAGTAGCCGACCCCAAATAAACTTGGGAATAATGGCTAGGAGGATGTTTACTAGTTTCAAGCTTGTACTATGAAAGTTCAATTGACGGACAGAATAATTTACTTATTGTAAATGCACACATGTAATACATAGAAAACACCGAAACAAATATCTATAGGTCATACAAAAACTTGGTCCGACCCATTATTTGAACCCTAGACCTCAATCTATGTCACTGCGCTACGGATGCAGCAGTAAGCGGGAGCAGGTGATGAATTAAGAAAACGGATCGTCACCACTTCTATTCATCACGTGGGTGTGGTAGAACCGACTTAGCAGGGCCACAGCACTCCGAAAGAAGGAACACTTGAAACAAATCCAATACCAATCCGTCTGACTAGCATGATATGGAAGGCCAAGGCCACCTCTTTAGAGAGACTAATAAATGATATAGGTAATAGAGCCACGTCTGGGGCAGTACTATACTCACACAGAAGATCATCCTAATAATGACAGCATTGTTGCTGTCGTATTTCGTTGGTGAGTGTGAGACCGGAGACCCACAACTGACCAGGCCGCCATGGCATGCGTCACCATGCTGCAATGCCTATCCTCACAATGAGGATGGTTACCCCTATTCCTGGATTCTACTCATGCTTTCTATCAGGCAGAGTAGAGACATTTGCTAGGCCTAATATACACTCATTTGCAAAAAAACGGGCGGTTTCAATTTTCTTCCTGGCTGAAAAAAATAAAATACTAAAAAGGTTTTAATCATTTGAACATGTTACTGGACAGTCATAAAAGTGCCATAATGTTTATAAGAGTACCTTCCAAATTCAAATTTTTGACTGAGCCTGGTTTTCAAAGAAAACAACTTTTAACTACATTTTGTGGTGCGAATTCCTTGTAGTTAATATCGACTTTAATTAACTTTCTGTCAATTTTTATTAAATGATCTGATGTCCTTGACATTTAAAAGTATTGTTATTGCTTTTAGCAATCTCGAAAATGGTAGATAAAGTGATAAAAGCGAGCAAAATTATTGCGCTGCTTGAAGAAGTTTGCAGCCAATGCTTCGTGGCTCAGAGGCTAAATGTGAGTCGGTCGACAGTTCAAAGGACCTGGCAGCGCTATCAAGAGACCGGTTCCGTCAAGAGAAGGCCTAGTTCTGGCAGAAAGACATGTACCGAACCACGGGATGATCGTTTTCTAGTTAGTCAAGCGTTGAGAAATCGCAAATCTTCTTATGTGGACCTCAAGAACAGACTCGAAGAAGTAAGAAATGTGCGAATTAGTCTATGGACGGTCAGGAGGAGGCTTCTCGCTGCTAATATACACAGTCATCACCCGGCACGCGGCCCTAAATTACTCCGTGGACATCGAGTTGCCAGGCTTACTTCGCTCGAAATTGTGTGTCATGGACTCATGAAGACTTTGATAGGGTATTGTTCTCAGATGAAGCCAGGATATCTCTGCATGGTGAAGACCGACGTCGGCGAGTGCTACGTAGACGAGGAGAACGCTTTGCAGAGGCATGTTTTGAAGAAATTACACCTTATGGAGGGGGCTCTGTTATGTTTTGGGCAGGAATAAATTCTATGGATCGTACGGAGTTAGTCTACATCGAAAACGGTACACTGACTGGACACCGATACATAACGGAGGTTCTAATTCCTTATGCACAACTCGCTTTAACCGCTCTTAGCGAAAACTTAATTTTTATGGACGACAACGCTCGCGCCCATCGGTCTGGCGATGTGGAAGCGTATATGCCAGAAGTCGGAATTCGTCGTTTGGACTGGCCAGCTAGAAGTTCGGACCTCAATCCCATGGAGCATGTCTGGGACGTTCTGAAGCGACGAGTGAGATCAGTGCAGCTGGCTCCGCAGACCATCAGAGAGCTAAAGAATGTGATTACCGCGGAGTGGGAACGTATTCCCCAAGAAACCATAAAAGATATACTCGCTAGCATGCCCAGACGAATGCAAGCCGTGATTTCAGCAAGAGGGGGTCACACTCAATACTAAAGTTTTATCTGCTTTTAATGTATTCAATAAAAACAAAAAAATTAACGCGTTTCATTTTTATTTAGCGAGCAGGTACAATAACAGTGTTTTAAGACTAAACATTATTTCTCAATAATTTAACCAAAATATTATGATAAAACTGATGAAAACTATTCCTTCCTAATTAGTTTATAAAATTCTGAGGATAACAATACCTAAAATTGTCAAACAAACCAATAGTAACTATAAAATAGTTCTTTGCTCAAGTGCCCGTTTTTTTTGCAAAAGAGTTTATATATAGCTGGTCAGTAAATTTCGAGAGGCAGAAGAGCACATTAGCGTCTTTTTCTACCCACAGTCTTATCACTAAATTCAGTCATCAACATTCATCATTTAATTGGGTAACATCATATGCACATTTTGGTCTGAATTTATTGAATACGCGAATCTGACATCGTTTTTTTTAAATATTCAATTTCCATTGCTGTGAATCACGACAGAACATATAATATATACATAGAGTGCCAAAATCATTATCCTTCCTGTGGCTCATGGAATTCTGTGTCCTTGTGGCTTTGTTGTAGTCTGATAAAAACGGTGGCTCGACTGCTGTTGAGTAAGTTTTTTCATAAGTTCCAGTTAGTACCTTATTCCATAAAAAGTAAACTACCCTCATCACATCAACAGCCGTCGATGGTCTACTATACCACGCTGGCCAGACGGGTTGGTAAAGGGTTTTTAGAAGTTTTATTTCTCTTTGCTGTGCTATTTGGTCCTTCGGCGTATTTTGGTCCTTCAGTCGGTTCTTACCTCAGCAACAGCATGAATAGTAGTGGTGAAACTCCGTATTTATAACCAGTTACGACCCGGATACTTGGTTGTGTCGAACTAATATATAACAAAAGTTCCGTGGTTATCTCATATATTTTTTTTTTATTTCCAGCTGGCTTATTATGATGAGGATGAGGACATGGAGGATGAAGAAGGGTCTTGGGAGACACAATCAACGGATTCTTGGGAGACCATAGTCGAGGAAGTGGCATACGGGTGACTCTTAGACCTAGAATTGTAATTTCAATACATGTATATTTGAATTCCATGCTTATTGTATGTATCCTAACCAGACAAGTATTAGCTTTGCAAAAATGCACCTTAAGATCTACTATATACATTGTAAAATAAGTATTTGTTTGGTAGTTTTAGTCTGATAGATTTGCCTGATACGCCCGTCAGGTAAGGTTGAGTACACACCGCAGAAATGACTCCTACACAGGGATGACCGTACTTCAAAGTCAGTTTACCCGTTAATATACCTGTTTTAACTTATTTAACCTGATTTAACTTGTATAGTACGTACAAGATACTAATGGAAAAAAACAAAATTCTTGTTGTTTTGGTTGCCAGAACAGGCCTGAAAGAGCTGCACAGTTGAGCAACATACACCCTCCTACCTGTAAAATTCAGCTGTACAGGCATACCTGTCAGGTACACCCTACCATGTATCACTAGCATAGGCTATTTGGATATTTATTCAGACCGATAGCGTTTTGAGTGTTAATTTTCAGAACAAAAATTCGGTCAAATTTTAGTTCTAACCTCCTTTCAGTCTCATAACTGATAGAAAACGTATTTCTCGTAGTTAAACAGTAAAATTGTACTAAGAGCTAGGTCCTGATAAAGCGTCAGCTAGTTATCTATCATGTAATAATATTTATCAGATAAAAGAAAATATTTGTATATCTTCTGGAACTAAACTTACTTAATTCACTTTAATCCTGACCGGTTGCTATCTTTAACAGGAATCGATGAAGTGAGGGCCAGCGTTATTGTGCTCACCAGTGGGCGCCACTGTAGAATGAGGTCATCAGGCATAGCTGACAGCTGACAAAGTTTGTTAATAATACACACGTTATAATTTTAAAACCTTAAAATCGTATTGTAAAATTACTAATATGCATGCCGCAGTCCTGTTTTGTTCGAAAAATAAAAGAAGGTCATAAGTTTCCGAAAGATAAGATTGTTTTAAAGCAGACATTAATTGAATCGTAATTAGGATTTTCCAAAAATAATGTCGTATGCGACATTGACATTATATGACATATTCACGAACTTGATGTATTTTCCTTCGGAAATAACTCCCTCAGAAATGTAATTTGACATATCGGAGACCTCATGCTACACTAGCGCCTCTGGTGGCGAAATCACTCATAGCGCTCATTGGCTCTAAACGTTTAATATTTTACTATGAGATTAATTTTTTTTATCGAGACTGAATCAGAATTTATTTTTGACCGATTTTTTGCCAACAGGATTGCACTTCTGAACTAATACATTCGGAATTTAGAACAACAATGTTATAAATATGTTTGTTCATATTCTAGGAATTAATATTTACATTTGTGATATTAGTGCACTTTGCTATATTTTGGTTAATAAGTAGAAAATGCATTTACAAGGTGTGCGTATTTGGGAATATTGGTGGTGTTTTGGTCAGGATTTTAATTACACGTATTGTACGACAATAAAGTTGCTTTTATTTAATGTTATGTAAGTTTTTAATTTAAATGATTCATCTATATTTATTTTTTCCTCAACATTTCCATAGGCAACTAGGTAAAGTTTGATGATGAATATAATCCTTATCTTCATTATCTCGTTGTCCTCGACTCTGATGATCGTTACCCCTATTTGGAGCTATTCTGCAACTGATAAAGTTCACCACCTATTCCTATCTTGAGCAGTAGGGCAGCATAGACCGTAGTGCCGAGAGTGGAGCAGATTTGGTCTGCCCAGCGCAATGGGTTTCTGGGTCTTTTCCCATCTTGTCGTCACCTTCAGTCTTTCGAAATTCTCAATGTGGCTGAAGTATTCAAGGATTCTGCAGAGGCAGGTTGCTTTGAGCTCCTTTTGGATGAATGCGGATGGTATCAAGGTATTAGCAGTAGTTTCCTTCAGCACCAAATCTCGGAAGCTAAGATGCGCTTGCGGTCGGCATATAATGCATAAAGCTCCTACCTAATACCTAATTCTAGCTCATTCAAAACATAATACTAATAGCCCGAGTTGTAATCAATGAAGCATACGATTCGATTTGTAAGTTGATTACGAAAATCATTATCGATTCCTGATTCCAAAGAAATAAAGTGAAAAGTTTATTACAAGTATTGTAATAAATAATTTTAATATTCGTATATTTCTAACACACAATAATTCCTGTAAGGACGTAAGTACGTACATTCAAAGACAAAAATGAGTCGGCTCGGTATATTATTTAGTAAATTTATATGAATTCGAAATATCGGATAATTTATATTATTATCTTTATAAGTTCATGAAAGAATATGAAAATACAAAAGTATACTTTATCTATGTAACATTCATAGACATAAAACCTATAACAATAATTGTGGTTGATAATAGTTTTGTAAATAATATATTTTCTTCCTGTGGTGGAAAATTTGCATTAATATTGTATTTTAATCCTAATAAATGCAGTTTACCACACGTCTGATTTGTTATTTATTACTATATCCCTAACCTTTCACTTAACTTTCCAGTGTTATAAATTCGAAAGTTACTCTGTTATAGTTTATCAGCTAAACCGATGGACCGATTTCAATGATATTTCGTGTGGAGATATTTTCATTCTTGAGGAATTGCATTGGCTACTCTTTACCGTAATAATCGTCCTCCACCATGGCGGAACCGCGGACTAAAGTTAATACTAAAATAAAAAGTGTAACAACTAAGGCAATCGAGGCAACTAAGGCCTTGGTGGTCTAATGTTGCCGTGTGGTGACGGATTATGAATACAGAATGTCACCACTCCTATACATCCCGCGGGTGTCGTAAAAGGCGACTAAGGGATAAACTACGCAAGACAACATCAATGCAAAGAGAAGGAAAACTTGAAACCAAGCCTAATCCAACTCGTCTTTCTAAGGAGAGGCCTATGTCCAGTAGTGGACTGTTGAAGGCTGTTGATGATAATGATGTTGGTCTAGTGGTTAGCGTATGCGGCTGCTGATCAAGAGGTCTCGGGTTCGATTCCCGGGTCGGACTAAACATTTGTGTGATCCATAATAAATATTTGTTTCGGAGTCTGGGTGTTTTCTATGTATAATATGTATGTATTTACAATAAAAAAGTATGTTTATGTATTTATAACAGTTGTTTAGTACCATAATACAAGCTCTGCTTAGTTTGGGACTATTTATTTATTTATTTATAATATTTGATTAATCATACTACTCAATTCAAAAATAGTTTTGGAGATCTCGCATCCTGAAAAAAATTAACCTCTATGTGATGTAGGTCGGTTTCCGCACTTAGTCCTTCAGGTACGTGAGGGCGGCCATCACTAGCCAGCCCACCTCCCTCCAGAAGCTGATAAAGTCTCTGAGTCTGTTCAGGGATTCTGAAATAGTTTTGCGAGATCCTAGGCTGCTTTTCCGGGTTTCGGTGACACTTGTACATGAGTACACGCGACACCGTTTCCTCCGCCCCTAAGCATGCTCTGCATAAGGGACTGTCAGTTATGCCTATGGTGTAAAAGTGTTTATTTAATGAGCAGTGTCCGGTGATAGTTCATACCACCAAAATTAACCGCTGTGTGACTTTGTGGTCTAACTCCAAACAAACTACGGAGACTAGAGGAAAACAGGTATCAATTCTATCCGTATTCTAAAAACTTCAACTTTTCAACTGGTCTGAAGAAGATTCAGACAAATCAACAATACTTTACTTTCCGTTTAATCTCTCCTTTGTGTCTTCCACACCTCTTCAAAGTTTACCGTACTTTCCGTTTCCGAAGTTATAGCACAGAATACATAATAGTACCAGTACAGAAGCCTCACTCCGAAAAGTAAATTAAAGTTAAAGATACCCTCGGTGTCAAAAGATTAAGTTCAATTCAGATCGCACGGCGCCGAATCACTACGTTTATATTTACCTACAATTGCGTCTCTTTCTATCGTGTAACTCTTAACTGTTCTGACGATGTCTGTTCGACCGGCGTGTCTGACCCGGCAGGTAGCCGGCCGACTATACCTAAACTGCGGAGTGACACCCCCCTGGTTATAGGTAAAACCTAATTAGTTTAAATATGTTAAGATTGATAACAAGAAAAGGTAAAAAGGAAAAAATCCAAACACTAAATATTTCATAGTGAAAGAAATTTTGCTCAGATCTGGTAGTAGTATCCAGGCTGGTAGAACTATTCTGGTAGGTAGGTTTTTGTTTAGCATGGGAGACCCTGTTTAGATGCACAAGAAAACTTTTTGTAACCCTCCTAGAGATACCTCTCATTACTCGGAGCACTCAAACTTTGGGAGGTTAGACGATGTCTTTAGTCTCGATGATATGGAGGTGTGTCAGATCACAATCGTTATCAATTATGATTGATTACGATTGTAACTATACATATTTGTATTTGATTAGTTTTTCCAATGACGGTTGTTACGCACTACAACACGCGTCGGCTTGTACAATTAGTAATTAATTTACATTATTACATTATTACTTCTGATCCTGTTTTGATATAGCAAATAATTACCTAGATAATATATCAAAGTTGGCAACTGAGTTTTAAGGCGTGTATGCGGTGTATAAAGAACTGCAACTGTCCGGAACGGTGTAGGTATAGTAAAACTTGGACAGTAAACAATTTAAAAAACTTCTTAACAACAAAGTTGAAAGTCGAAAATGCGTGGGTTCCTCACATCTCACTTAAAACGAGCATTTTGTTAAAGAATTTGTAGATACTCTTTGTCAAAAATTCCCTCAGTTTGCCTCGTATTTGTAACCGTTTTTATACCACATCCAGATGGTTACTATTCGGAAAGCTTTAAGACAATCCCGATGACAGTTGGGTTTAAAAAGAAACCAGTCAAACTTTTTCTAATTCGTTTTTTTCCCTAAGCAAAAATTACGCTAACCCTAAATAAAATCCGGAAAAAGAACAGTTATACAATAGTCATTGATAATAATAGAAAAATTATAGAAGAGGATTTACAAAAACGTATCAAAGCGAAGAAATAAAATTAATATACTTTAAATATTATACAAATTACATGTAAAGTAAAATTAAAAAATTATATCCTATAATGTACAGTTGAAATATAACTCGTGATATGCTTTCTAGCAAAATTGAGTTTTCATCATTCGGGGACTGGAAACTCTGTGACTCTGAATGCCTTACATTGGGATATTTGTAAATACAGAATTCTCGTTAATTTCATCGGCTTCGTTGTAGTCATCACTGATATTATTGTGGTGATGTAATTCACCCTGATTATAGCGACGAGGCAATAGGTAACGTTTATTTAGCAGATATCTAGAGGTCTGTATCTTACATCCCCAGTAGGGCTGAGTTCTCCAACATTTTTGATTGTATTTACACAATTTGTATTTTTTGGACATACGGTATAAGAACAGATTACAGTAGACAATTTGCAGGGACAAGTGATCAACGGATTCCTTCACCCGTATTTGAAATACAGTGCATTCAGCTGTTCTAAGAATATGAAACAAAAAACGGTGTGAGGTCCTATCTTCGCATATGTTGGCAGTAAACCCGTCCATAATGCCATTATGCCTTCGTTCGCGATAACATTCCTCAAGACTCCAAACTGGCTTGCACCTTTCCCTGCATTTTGTACTCTGAAATGAATTTAAAATACGCATTAAGTCACTTGCCACTCAAAATCAAAAAAACGTGCGTCTCGTGACGCCCGACAGAAGTGATTACTTAAATAATGTTTGAGATAAAAAGTGTATGCGTGAGAGAAAGGAAAGCCAGACAGACTGGCGCCGTAACGCGTTACGTAACGAAGCGATTTACGCTCTCAAAAGCTTTTATTTCAAGCAAGTTGGTTTTTCATGGCACTTTCGAAACGTTACATTAATAACTCTAGTTCTCGATTCTAAAATTTCATTCTTATAGAGAAGAACCTCCACGTTTTAAAAATAAAAGTTATACGAAATAAATAATTATAATTCACGTCTATAATTAAATAAATATAAAATTCTAATATTATTAATATGGCAATATCGAGTAGCATAAACAAAATTATTACCTTGTTTTGACAATATCTACTGGTAAAGAAGCGACTGAAGTGACGAACCCGGCGACCATCGCCGACGCAAAGTGCAGTGGTAATCCATCCGCTATGTGTGGCAACAATAGCTGCCGTGCCTGTAAAGCATTCATTTCTATTATTTAGTTACTTGAAAAATTCTAACCACTTACGAAAATTATCTCTTAAATATTTATCTGGCAAAGGACATCTCCGACCTGATTGACATATGTATATCGGCTGCTAAAACCTTTATGTGGTTGTTTTTCACCCTGTGAGGTTGCCAGATCCTTAATCAGCCCCTTAACCTAAATGTAAGTTTTTCGTGTGGAATCTCTTTCTACAATCGCTGATGACTTCATTATCTTGTATTATCGGTTATTATTTTGTTTCGACCACGTCACTTGGCGTTAAGATGACGTCATTCTTTAATTCTGTGGTTGTTTCCACACGATTGATAGTTTTCTAAATTCTAAAAAGGTAAACAATTTAGCTATGACTTATCCCGATACAAAACAGTCTACCAACTTGGGTAGGGCCAGGTATGATTAAGGTGTCCAGAAGGAGATTTGTTCCCTAGACTCCTCCTAAAATTCTGGCGCAAAGAAGGCACACCGTGGTTTTAGTCGATTCGATTCCGTCACACCGATTGCCGATTGCCCTCTCACAGACGACCAAACTAAAATGGCCTAAATTCCATCAGGCAGAGTAGACTCACTTTGTCACAGATAAATATAAAAACATGTAAAGCAAAGACCACCTGTGTGTAAGAACCGAGCTGTGCGCCGTTAACGACCACGGCTCTGCTGACGGTAGCTCCTGTGCCTGTAAATAACCCTGCTACTCCTTCTGTGCGTAATATCCTGAAATTTTGAAATAAGGATGCCATTACATCATCAACAGTCTTTGATAGTCCAATGTAGTCTCTGTAACATAGGTCTCTCGTTAGAAAGTAGGTTTTGAGCTAATGTACAACGTTGGGCAGACGGAAGGCTGGATTTATTTCAAGAATTCCTTCTCTTTGCAGTGGTGTTTTCACTTACTCCCTTAATCGGTTTTACTACATTCACTGGGTGACGGGTGACGACGGCCCATATTCTTAAGCCATTACTCACGGATAATTTAAAGTCGGATAAATTCCCATCAATGACAAAACTGTCATCAGGGAAAACTTTACACAAAAACAATCAACATATACTAATCCGTCTGGCCAATAGTAGGCCAAAACCTCCTTTTAAAAAGAGGCCTATGTCTAGCAGTGGATTATTAAAGGCTGGATGGTGATGGTGTATAAATCTTACTTAATAAGAGCATCAAATACGTTTTTGTAGTTCCTCCGCTTTTCCGGAGGTAACCGTCCGTCAGCCGTCATTCGGATGAGAGCCACCTCCGCCGGAGTACCTATCAAAGCGCCAATACCGCCAGCCACCATACCTAATCCTACTTTTACTGGGAATGGAGGTACACCATAGGCCCTGAAAGAAATCGTACCATAAGAAAATATATTACTCAATCAATTAAAGCTTCTGTATTTTGTAGCGTAAAATTCATATACGTATTACAACAAAAACTATGTGTTAAAGTCGTGAGTCTGAAACAGTTTTGGACTGTGTTATAAAATATTGGACAGCTATTTCTTAAATATTGGAAGTTTAACAATTGGACCGAATTCTCAACATAATTAGTACCTATGTATGAGAATGGCTTTTAACTAGTTCGACTGTAATTCAAATGTATCAAGGAAGTTTGCAAAGAGTGCAGTCGGATGATTTTTCATGATATATTGATTGCTTCTTCAAATAACATTCCCCATTAGTGGCGGTTTTGCAAGAAGTTTTTGGCAATAAAGACGGTTTCCTTGAAACGGTCTTATACAATGCTCCTTACCTAGTGAGAGGTTGTATATATGAATACCTATATCAACAACCTATTACTGGTTAAGACTGGCAAGACAACGTTGTGTCTATGTAATCTTGCCGTTGGAAGTTTTTAGGACATAGGTCAGAGAGGTTCCTGGAGATGTACGAGATGGAGATACGAGCCCAATAATTATTTTTGATTCGGTATTCAATTGCCCTAATCTTTTGCTAGTTAATAACGTTCATAGACGTTCTTTTTTTTACCGATATGTTATCTCTATAATACAATGAGAAAAAGTGTACTTACTCTTTGTAGGTATCAAAAAGGGCATTAAAACTTCCAAGTCGACCAGTTGTATAGGTGGCTTGTCTGAACAGCGCAGCGCTCAGGCCGTTATAGAAACCCAGGATGCCTTCTTTGTTTATAATGCCCTGAGCCACCTTGATTAGGTTCGTATTTTTGGACTCTTTGCCCAAAAGCTGCATTCGAGTTTTTAGCAAATCCATAGGCTGGACTATTGCTATGGCCATCATGCTGTTGATAGGATTTATTTAATTAATAAAATCTCCTTCCTCAGAAGAGGTTAAGTCTAGCTGAGGACTGTATAGATTATGATCAATGATAATCGTAAATTTAGTTCTTGAGTTCATGTGTGTTGTACCAAATAATATAATTATTATGGCATTTGTGTATTAAGGTAGTTCTATTTTTGACTTTTGTAGGAGCTTTTATTATTTGAATTGACTTTCAGGTCGCATGTATGTCCCGGGTGCCAGCTCCACACATGAACAGACTGTCTCAGAATTTATAATATTATAATTTATAATTAATAAAACTAAATTAAGAAGAAAAAGAAATACTTCTTCTCCTTATTCCCGATATTATTTGGGGTCGGCTATAAGTTAAGCCGAATACTAACAAAACATTTTTTACAGTTGCCCAGAATAAATAAATTATAATTTGATAATAGTCTCTGACGTGTCACGAGAGTAAAGAAAAATTGATAGACTAAGTTATTAATAGTTCTAATTTTATGTCAATTTGTATCAAATTTTATATTATTTTCACTTTACATAAATACGAATACATCAGCCAATGTCTTGTATAACCAAGTATTACATTTTAGAATTCAAAACATCATTGAACAGCACCTTGTACTAAACTGATGATCATTTAATCAATACAGGACAGGTTAATGAGGTGTGTGGTGATTATAGAGTGGCATCTTCAAGTGGTGAACGATTAGCGGCACTGTGCTATGAAAAGGCTCTAGAAACACTTACCCACTGGCGCCACCTATGACAAAATTTAACCACCCAGGCATAGTTTTGGGTTTGATCACTTTGATTACTTCTTTAACCGAATTTGCTGGTTTTTCTGGTGCTGCCATAGTTCAGACTTCTCTTAGTTTTCTTAACATAGGATTTGTTTTGTTAATACTGTATCTTTATGTATACTTGAATGTCCATTAATATTTGATTTTGTTGTTGTACGTATTTTTCGTGGTTGGTGGATGTGATTATTGTGATTTGGGATTGTCATTGTCCTGTCAAGCATTGAAATGACAAAAAAATGCCTGTATTTAAAGTATATACTAAAGAGATTCTATTTGAGTAATTATTTATTTCGTGACACGATCGTTTTTATAGAAATTGATGATCATGGCTAGTATACACTTCCTTTTCACTTCAATCTGACTGAAACCATAGAACTTATTTTGTATGGACTTTTTTTATTAACAATACATGGTGTGTCTAACACAGCAGGAATTGCATCCAAAGTGTGGTCCAGAACTGTTTTTAGATAGATAGATAGATAGAAAGTCACCTTGGCTGGCGTTACCTGCCAAGGTGACTTTACTATGCCTGATGGAAAACATGAGTAAAATCCAAAAGTGGGGGTTGCCATACTCACTGGAAATGCAGTATGGCGACCCACATTATCATACCATTTCCGTGTCCGTGCGGCGTTAATTTTTAGATTTAACCCTCGAAATGGCAAAATGCATGTTAAAAGGCGAATAAAAATAGCATATTTTACTAACACAAAACATACACATCACTCATACACATTTCATACTCAGATACAAAAAATCGCCAGTCACTACGAACTCGTGCATAACAATTATAACAAAAAACAGGATTTCAAACACACACACTCACACACACAACACACACACACACATACATATAAATACATTCTGTATCATAACAGTGTCATGAATATTTGGCCCATTTGGACTTGTGTTTTGCCTTGTCTTAAGGTTAATAAGGCGTAATTGAGAGTTAAATAAAAAACGGAGTAACTGGGCGTTCAATGAAAAGGAGATATTCTTTCAGTAGTATTTTTATTTTGAAATCAATTTTTACAAACGAATTAATCAGTTACCACTGCCAGTCTTCTGTAAAATCCTGCTCCAAGGGGAAATACCTCCTGTAAAAGTGTTAATACGTTGAAATTAAAAAAGTAAATAATTTTTTGATATATGACCTCGTGCGGTTCACTACATCCAATAATAAAAAAAAACCTTTTAAGAAAAGAGGTTATTTAATTTTTTGGTCCTTCGAACCGTGTTCTTTATTTTTTTTATGTATCACTATGGCGGCTTATTGAGATGCTTTTGCATCATTGGGCCTCCGGTTTCCCACTCAGCAAAACACTATAACATTATTGCTGTCATTTTAGTAACATCTATAGTAGTAGTAGTAGATAGGTAGTAACTGGTCCGTTCGTTCAGAAATCAGCGTGGCTCTACACTACCTTGGTCTACCTAATCACACATACAAACACAATAGAAGTTCTGTATTGTTACTTGATAAATGATATTGATTTCTATAATTTAATATTTTAGAGATATTTTTAAACATCGAACTTTACAGCTGGAAGGCGTCGGGATTATTATTTAACATAGACATAATGAGGTGTGCTTTATACCTTCGATGCGGTGGAGTGGCGGGCGAGGCGGGGGAGGCCGGTACTGAACGTCGCGGGGGTGTGCTCGTCCGTGGAGACCCCGGCGTTCGTCGCGCCACCTCGCCCAGCAACGATAGACATGAACGAGACAGACGCTGGCTGAAGTTCTGCTCGAAACATCAAATATTTATACTTCACGATGTGTCTGCGTGTCTGATGGATTATGAATACGGAGGCAGATACATTTTTCGAAACACGGTTCCCATTTTATCGCATTCATATTTTTTTATCACTACTTTCATGATGATGATGACTTGAAGACTTTAAATACTTGACATTGGCAGAAAAAGCTGATATTATTCGGCTTAATTATTCCATTAGTGTCGTAACAGAACAAATTACGTATGATAAAAGCACTGCAAATAGAAGGAAACCCCATATCAATACATCTAGCTAGCGTAGCGTAGTATAGTAAGCCAAAATTTCCTATCTAAGGAGAAGTGTATGACCATTACAGGATGTTGAAAATGCTGATATTCAAACCTCACTTACCGGTAAACACGAGCCCTTCATCTCACGCAGATCAATCTTCCTGAATAATTCGCACAACAGCAGTTCGTGAAGAGTCGGTGTACGAGGACCGAAGATCTGTTCTATTATCTCCACCACCTAAACATACACAAAATGAGAAAGCCGTGCTTCTCTCTGTCTCTCACGTTTTCTCTGATTCAGGGGTAAGGGGTAGGGGAGGAAGAACTCTCAGGACGGTAATGTACATACTTGTGACTCTCGAGTTGAAGATGTTCATAAGCGGTGGTAGTCATTACCATCAGATAATCTATCTCTATCTTTCTAGCCTTTATTAGTAGGGGTCAGCTACTAATTCCACCAATTTTACTTGCATATCAGTTTTTCTATCCAGCAACTGACATCGGACCTCTGTAACGTTGTGGGTAATCTGAATTACAATTAGTTCAAGATTTGAATCTTGAACTAATTGTGAGTATATTTGAGAACACTGACTTCACATGCTCTGCTCTCCGAGGCACGAACGTGTAGCATGGCCTAACTTTCAAACACCATATTGTTATTAAGAATTTTTGTCAGAAAAACCCAAGAATACCTTTGACCCAACTCGGGAATAGATCACGAATTCTCTGGATTGGCAGTCGCATAATATATAGTAAGACGCATACATTAAACCAATGAGGTACTCTCGCATCAAGTCAATGATCAAGGAATCAATGAAGTGACCTCCACGGTTGGCCTAGCACTTTAAGCTGTCGCCAGGCTGTATTCTACTGTGCTAAGTGTCGTGGATTCAAACCCCACGTGGGACAACTCTTCGTTTGATCCGAAAATTGTTGTTCTGAGTCTGGGTGTTCTTTGTGCCCGTTTCACAAATGTTTGTAAAGCCACAGAAGATGTATATAGCTAAAGCGGGAGTTGTCTTTTTACAAATAAAAAAAAAAACAAAAAATGGAATGGAATAACCAGAAAATATCAGATATATGTACTTACATTTCAAACAGTATTATCTCTTAACTTTATAAAATACGTATTGAGAAAACTTACATTAGGATAGTTAGGTAACAAATCCGGTAAAAGTGAGAGGTCGATCTCTGCGCCGGCGCACATTTCGAACAGCACGTGTCCTAGAGACAGTGTCTCCACGTGCTCCAGCTGTGCTGCCAAAGCTATGGGACACCGAGGTAGGGCACCGATCAAAGTGTTCTCTAGACCGCATATCCTATGAAAGTGATTTTATATTCGTTAGAACTAGCGTCTGTGTAGGGTAACGCGATGATTCTTTAAACTGTTTTAATTTTTTTACTTGTCAATCGATTGTAATTAAATATACACTAAATGTTAAGGGCAGTTTCCCCCAATACGTAAGAGGAAATCGCATTCAAATCTGTTAACCCATTTCTGAAATTAACATCCACAAACATACAGACAAATAGACAATATTTAAAAACATTTGCTTTGTCTTCTGTTACTTAGTTATGGACTCTTATTAGAATTTCTTCAGTACCCTAGGTAGACAGTTTATCATTCCTGGGAATCTGTTGTACAAAATTTATTTGTTCTGTTTTATTATTTGTTGCCATGACACTGATACTAATTATTTAAATTTAAATAAGTAATTTAAAAAAGTTAAATTCTTTAAAAATGATATTTATTATTTCTTTGTTTTATTTGTTCCTAGATTTTGCCCTAAGCTCCGCCCACGTGTATGTCGGTTACCGCTACAAATAGTAGCCCTTGTAGCGAAATTCATCCAAATTGGTTCAGAGTCATCATCATCATCAACAGCGTTTAACAGTCCACTGCTGGACATAGGCCTCTCCTTAGAAAGGAGGGTCAGAGTGTTAGCCATAAACGTGTAACAGATAGACAGACAGAGTCAGAGTCACTTTCGAATCTATATTATTAGTGTGATTTCAAATTCGAAGCTGAGTGTAATTTGTAAAATCTTAATACATAGGTTTAAGTAGGACTACACATTTTGTACATTCATGAATCAAATAATTAGTAAAGGAGTGCTTTGTGGGTTTTAACTCACCGCGCAACACCATTCTGTACTACGACATTCCCCGAGTGCAAGTGCCTAAAGGGCGGAAACCCCTTTTCCTTTAGAAATAATAATCCTTCAAGCATCTGGCGGCCGAACCTCGCTACCTGCCAGGCTGGCAGACCAGTACCAACACACCCATACTTGCGACTATATTCGTCGTTCCATGTGCTCTAAAGAAGAGAAAAAAATCGGTCACTTGACACACAACGTCATCTTGTACAAGACAACTGGTGTAAAAATGCTCTTAGTTACTTACATACTGTGAAAGAATATAAAAAAGGGGATAGTATAGTTTTTACCACACAGCGGACCTTATTATATGCGGTCGGTATCTGATATCGGGAATTATTCTAACTGTTTTTTCCTAAGTATTTTCAAGTAACTTATATCATTTACATCACACATTTACATTAAATAACATCATTATCTGACTACGCCTTTCCTTAGAAAGGAAATTGTGACCTACTATATGACGATGCAGAGACGAGTTTTGTTGTTGTTTTGATAGTAAAGGTGTAACGCACCTTGTAAATGAGGTCCTTCAGGCTTCCTCTAAAATTGAAGGGTAACACAGTAAGTGCATGACCGTTGCACAGTTCAAGATCCAACACCGGGTATATGTAAGGATGATGAAGGGCCCTAAATAGTTCCATTATAAGAGTTTTAGAACGCTCGTTCTGTTCTATTGGACATTTGCTCGTCAATGGCATCTGGAATAACAAGTGTTATGGTAGAATAACATCAGAAGTATTGTCTATCTCCAGTTTTAACTATAGATAGATTATTGAAAAGGCTCAGGATTTACCTTAAAAGGGTACTTATTCTTTTATTTGACAACTAAAACTAAAAAAAAGAGAAAAAAATATCTATAATACCAATTGAATCAGTTACATTGAAAAAAAAAGGAATTAGATAAACAACAGCCGTAAGTATATCGCGAGAGTAATCTTTAAAAAAAAATAATTGAGTAGAGTATTACCACTTGCTATGCAATCGGCGTTTACTTGTGATCCAAAAACTTTAAGCACTAATACTATTAGGTTTGGGATTCTTACCAATGTCAGGAGCCTGTCTGTTTTGATAGAGTTGTCGTGAATGGCAAACCAATGTTTGTTGGATCTACATCCAATCGCAGACAGGGCGGATAGCAAATTGTATCTAAAAATGGAGAAATAATTTAAAGGGGCGTGTTAATAATAAAGCTTGATAACAAATTGTGATGTTTTTTAGTTGTACAGGTGTTTCTTAAGTTCTTGGCTCAAAATATTCTGCTAAAGTCGCATTAAACAGTAGTCAATAGAATAGTCAATTTAATCGAAATTCGAATAGGGTTTATAAGCGCTACGTGGGTTTTCTGAAGGTAGGTAAAGAAAGTGATAGAAAATTGGGCAAAGTAGTAGAATGTAGAATTCTTTCTTTCTCTTAGAGAATTAAGTAAAAATCTAAAAATACGTTGACTCAGCTGCCGGAGATCGCAAAACTATCGCAATCTCGCAAGATCGCCTTTTTGGTGCCAGAAAAGGAATGAAAGTTCCTACACGGAACGGGATCGGCTACAAGCCATTTCCTTTCTAGGGTGCACTTGGTTACAGTTCCAGCGTGCGGTTTTCGGTCGATTCGAGTCCGATATAATTGTGGACGAACGTGTATCGTGTCCCTCTAACTCAAAGGGAGGACCCACCAACTAGGCGAGGTGATCGTGCCTAACGGCCTACTGCTCAACGCTTGATGTTTGGACGTTATTTCACGATTCAAGATTAGTAGTTACATCGTAACTCTATGTAGATGAGGTCTATGATGAGAGCCGTGGTCGAACCTTTTGTATACCTGCTTTGATTATGTGGATGTCAGGAAAAACTTTATGGAACAGATACGGCAGGTGGCAAACTAAAGTGATTCATCATTTTATGACTGCATTTTTGGATTTCCGAACGATTTGATTTGGACCGATTTCAAAAGATCTTTCACTGGCAGATAGCTGATGTTATAAATAGTAACTAAGGAGAATTTTTAGAACTAAATCAAATCAAAGAAATAGGGATCAATATTCGATATAAATGTAACAAAACCCGCGAGGCTCAGCAAGTATTTAACATAATTATAGACGGGGTTATTTTATTGTTAAGCTTACCTGTTGGACTGAGACAGATACTCTGTGCAGATGGCCAAAGCAGCACAACTCTCCATTGATCGTTCACACCTACATATAGCAAAAAAAGGAAACAGGAGAAATGATACAAGACTTGTATACATGGTACTTAGTTATTCAAGTAAGTGTTGCCATATCTTTAATTGTATATTTAAAATATGATTAACGTTTAAACAAGGTGGAAAGAAAAATAGGTAAAGAAAATATGAAATGCTATAGTTTTTCGACATTGTGTAAATCAAATAATAGAACAAAAAACAAACATACAAATAAACATACAAACAAACATAAAAACAAACATACAGGTGAAGCTAATATAAAGCGTGTAAAAAGCTACCGTCCGCGGCTCCACCTGCGTGTTGGTTTTCGCTGTAAAAAGTAGTCTATCCCTTTTCAGGTTTTAGAATATCAATATAGCTAATTATATTCAAATCGTTTCAGTAGTTGTGGCGTGAAAGCGCGACAGACAGACAGAATTTTTTCGCATTTATATTATTAGTAAGGATGATAGAGAAACAAATGGTTTTTACTTGGGAGAGGCAGGCGGCTCCATGGGTGAAGATTTTCCAGATCCGGAACCTATCAGTGACTTGTTGAATAGTAGCTTCGCTAGCGAGTCAATCTTCTGCGCAACCAGTGGCGTGCGTTCCGAAACCTCTTCTAAATATTTACACAGAAAATAAATTGGTTATGTAATAATATTATAAAAATATTTAACAGTTTAGGATAAAAAATAAGTTCAATAAAGGTTGTAGCAAATTTTTTTCATATTTATTTGACAAAGACAGAATTTCCAAGTGATGGAAATGTGTGTAATAAGTAAAAGACATAGGGCATACCAGAACGAGTAATGAGCCCGATAGTGTCGAAAATAAAGAAAAAGGACATCTGAAATAATATAAAAAGTGAACCAAAAGGCAAATACTTGAACTACACGCGCCCGCTGATGCCTCAGCATCGTCCGGTTTTCCTGCGTCTTGCGTTAGCGAGCAAAAACAAATTAAAGTAAATTTAAACTATGGTTACAAACAAAAAATTATATGTTGCTATAAGCTAGTACTAGCAAAATTACAAACTTCTTGGCTTTTTTCTAGCACAGAGAATTAGCATCGCCATTTAGCGTGGCAATGCTGCCAGTCATAAGCGAAAGTTAACAGTAAACGATGAATTCTTTTGACGCTTGTATGTAAATATTTTTTTAAGTGATATATCTATAGAGTTACCTTATATTTTTTTAGACGATGTACTTTAAAAAAAATTAAGATGTTCGAATTTTAAATTTTATTTCACTCACTTTAGCTTGCAATGAGAATATAGGTATACCCTGTTTACACATTTTTACTACGTGCTAAATGTAGATATATTTTTGTGGAATTAAAAGCCTATTACAAAATTGCCATACTCATATAAAATAATTGGAAAATTAAAACTCACCTTCGCTGTCCTCCCTATCTGTAGAAACAGAGCGTATTCGGAAAGCATTCCTTTTATTCGCAGCTGCAATCGACTCCGGATTCAGTTCAGCAGCAGATTGAGCCCTTCTACAAGCACCGCGGCGTTTCTTCTTCCTGTAACTCGTTCTTGGACGTTCTTGATAGAATCTATCGTGTCCTGTTGTCTCCGGCTCTTTCTGCTCCTTCCCTTCATTATTAGATTTCATATGTTGATACAAGTTAAACATTTTCGCAGTTCTTTTTAGGATGTTCAATTTTAATCGTTCAAATTTATTTTTCATTTAATTTTCTATTCATAACGGACTTGGATTTCGATTTTTTCTGTAGATTATAATTCAGTAGATCAGAAATTTGATCAATATATTTCTACTGGTGAAAAGTGACAACGTTGTGGAGTAAATGTGTTGAATGTATGGCGGGTACGGCCCCATCCGATGAACTATGTCAATAGTAACTAATTGAAGTCCTACAAGCGCCGCATTAGCTGAGAACTGGGGCCCACGACGATATTACTTGATGTCGCCCTTTACTACTTTCATGTATTTAATCCGTGTTGGAACTATCGCAATAAATGTATTCACCTATGTTGATTTGGTTTAATTGTATTTATTTACACTAATGCCATGTTTATTTATATATATTAAATCCTCTACTCTACTTAAGTAACTGTACTCTACCTGATGGAAATCATGAGTAGAATTCAAAAGTATGGACCTCATTATGAATGCATACAATGCATGGCGGCTTTTTTTTTAATGTTGTAAAGGAATAGGCGTTTGTCTTCCATCTCACCTGATGGAAAGTGTAGATGAAGACGAAGATGGTACACGCCAATCCAAAAGAAACCTGTTCACTCTACTCTTAAAGGCTCCAGAGTTCAACTCATCAGGAAAAATAGACCCAGGCAGGTCGTTCCAAATTTTGGCGACTCTCACCAGAAACTAATATTCAGTTAAAACTAGTAACTGACCCCAAATAACAAAGGAAACCGAAAAAAACAAAGGATAGGAAGTTAATGATGACGACTTTATTATAATTAAATAAATAAATAAATATTTACTGACAACATACGAGAAAAACAAGTAAAATTTATAAAACCCCCGACTGATTGGATCGATGATCGATTTCCATCAAACATGGGTTAGAACACTCTCGACTATATTTCAAACAAAATTAAAAACGGTTTATCCGTTCGGGGGTTACGATGCCACAGATAGACACGTCAAACTTATAAATCCCCGTCGGTTTTGCGTTTGTCATTAATGTAATCCTAAGTAATGTTCATGATCAACAGCCTTTAACAGTCCACTGCTGGACATATGCCTCTCCTTGAAAACGAGGTTTTGGCCTACTATACCACGCTGGCCAGACGGGTTGGCATGGCAGGTTTTAAGTTTTCCTTCTCTTTGCATTGATGTTGTCTTGCGAAGTTTATCCCTTAGTCGCCTTTTACGACACCCGCGGGATGAATAGGAGTGGTGACACTCTGTATTCTTAACCCGTCACCACACGGACAATACAACTAATATTATAAATCCAAAACTAACTCTTTCTGTCTGTTTTACTAAACCTTCCACAGGTTTTAATGAAACTTGGAATGGAGAAACTTTGAACAAGGACATAGGCTATTTTTTACTTGATAACCGATATACACGCGTAATCTCAGCAGTTTAGGATGGGTATCATGTCTCGGCAAACATAGTGTAGGACGTCCACAGACCAGATGGAGTGATGATTTGCGCAAGACGGCTGGCAGGAGCTGCATGCTAGGAGCCGAGGATCGAACCAAGTGACGTACAATTGAAGAGGCCTATAACCAGTAAGTGGACTGCGATAGTCTGATAATGATGATAGTGTAAGAAAGAGAACCGTGATTTAAGGTAACAAGGATTAAATAGTGTTGTATAGAAGAAAAAGAATATGTGCATTCCGCTGAAGGCAGATGGGATGGATGATCATTTAAGCTTTAAACGATAATCAGAAACATATGAAACCAGTAAACCAGTAAACCAAATATGAATTTCATCTGATACCAAATGAAATACTTAATTAATAAATCATTCAAAAAAATGTTGCCCCGATATTGTTTCATTTGAAGGTTTTATATACAAAAAAGTTATACACTATCAAAAAAGATTTTTTCAATTATAATTTGGTTCAACAAAACAAATCGTCGCTAAAAAAATACTTTTTATTTTTTATTCTATACTTATACAGCTATGCGAAAACCGGGCAAATGGTTTTTTTTTTTTTTTACCTATTAGAACCTTTTTTTTTCTTACATTATTTTGACCATTTACACAGCGCTCGCAATGGAATCTTTCAAAAGAAATAGTTCTCGACAGTTTTTTTACATTTTTCATTGATACGTCGCTCCTATAGGTCGTAGCGTTATGATATACAGCTTTCCTCGATAAAAGGACTGTCTAACAGTGTTTTTGGATCAGTAGTTCCTGATATAAGCGCGTTCAAACAAACCAACTATTCAGCTTTATGATACTAGTATAGATTAATTATAAGTTTAAAGAAACATAACTCAATCCAACATTTAATAGGTAGTAGAACCGCGCTGGTTTCAGCACGAATTCGTCGGCTCGACCGGGGCTCACTCACTCAGAAGACCAATCTAAAATGACAGCATTGTGCTGTCGTCTTTCGTTGGTGAGTGTGAGATCGGAGGCCCAATCATTCTCCATCATTTAAGTATCATGATGCAGAAACATCTCACTAAGCCAATACGTTATTGACTATCAAAAGTCGAACTAAACACTTTTACACCATAGGCATAACTGACAGTCCCCTATACAGAGCATGCTTAGGGGCAGAGGAAACGGTGTCGCATGTACTCATTGAGTGCACAGGTGTCACCGAAACACACTTGGATCTCCTAAATCTGTTGCAGAATGTCTGGACAGACTCGGAGACCTTATCCGCTTCTGGAGGGAGGTGGGCTGGCTGGAGTGATAGCCGCCCTCACGTACAATGGTCCACTTAAAAGACTAAGTGCGGAAACCACCCACATAACATAGAACATAGAAGTCGAACTAAAAGGTTTGACAGCTCGTTTCTGGTGAGAGTAGTAGTAGTTCCACGGAACGACTGGCATCATACCTCTTCAAATCAGAGAGCGAACTGGATTCGAAAGTTGAACTAGTTGTCAGTACATTTGAATGTCCAGAACATACCCGTACCCGTCGCGTCGAATTTTTAAGGGCCACAGCACACTAGCTACTTTTAGCATCAGCGATCGGCGATTTTGCGACTGCATCGATGCTGCATCGCGTTTTAGCGACTTCCTGCGTTCGATCGCGGTATCAAAATCGCGAGTCATGTTGCATTATTCGCGATTTTCTGCGCTCGAACGCGGTATCGGAAACGCGCGTTTTAGCGACTGCTCAGATCATGGATCGCGTCGGCTGTAGTTTAGTCTATAATTTTCCGACACCAAATCGATGCTACCGGCATCCGAATGTGTGCGGAGAGTAGCGTTCAGCTGCTGTGTCGCGCTTCTAAAAAGCGATTCAATCTCCGCGTTTGACGATTTGAAGTGTGCGGTGTGGAGCGTGTGGTCGCCGTATTCAGCTTCTAAAAGCGACTAGTTGCCGATCGTCGATGTTAAAAGTATCTAGTGTGCTGTGGCCCTAAAAGGCACTTCAAAGACAGCAGTTCAGTTTCAGCTAATATGTGACGAATAACAATGTGATACCAGTGATGAATATTCTGTGATTTTAAGTGTTTTTTTCAATTAGTTGCTTTTAGTTGTCATAAGGTTTACTCATATTCTAACACATAACACTGTTATTTGTATTGAATGGAAATCGAATTCACGACTTCGGCACGATAACCTCCAACCGACAGACTGCTCACACATATTGCTTTGTCTAAAATGAACCATCAAAAATAAAACACATTTTTTTTTAAACAATGATTTTTATTAACCTACGACAACTTTTTATATGTTATTCACAAATCAGAAATTGCATTTCTAAAAATATATATATGATTATATATATAATATTTAACAGCATATTATCACAATTGTACTGTATCTATAACTTATAGAAATCATGATTAGTTTCTTAATATAGCAGATAGCCTTAAAATGAACGAACGAATGAATGAATGAAAGTGGTGATAGATCTGTCAATTAAGTGGCCAATAATACTTGAACTACACTTTTATACATCGTTCGTTATTATTATTATATCTTTAAAGCAAAGTAACAAACAGTTTCTTTCTCAATCTTTCATTTCTCTTTCTTGATCTTGGCAGGGTTTTCAAGTCTCCGTAAGAAGATTACGTAGTAGATTTGAAAGTTTTTGATCTTTGTGAACATTTAACTACCCGGGTGATGTATGATAGATATATTTTAAATTTTCTTGTTTGGAGAGTGATGAGCTATCTACTAGATAAACAAACTAATATGACTTAAAAGCAATATCAAATAATTACAAAAGCTTAGAACGTTTATAAATATGCGCAATGAATATTCTAAATGATATAAAGAAAAAAACTTAATAAATTATTAAAAGCATTGACTTTATTTAACCCTTTGTAGACTCGTGTGACATTTCTGTAACAAACCTAAATAATGCCGCTAAAATATATACTAAACATTTTAGTTTATTCAAATCAATGTCACAGCATTGTAACATACTATACCGAATATTTTAGTATCAAATACAAATCATAGATAGCAAAAATAGACGATTTTAGCGAGTTCGAATTTCATGTGTTGATGAAAGTGACAATTTGAAACTCATTGAAAGTTTGAATTTTATAAAAATATAATAAAAGTGTATAAAATTGTTTTGCTTTCGTCAAAACCTATAGGTAAGTGAATGAATTTCTTCATATATTGTTACCAAAGAATATTTTTGCTTTTTTATGGGAAAAATTTATCTTTATATGTTTGTAACATTTCTGTTACATTGAGTGATGACGGAAATAATAATTGTAACTAAAGTATGTGGATATTGATGTAAAATTATCTCATATTATTTCAGAATGGGGTCAAAGTTACTGCTGTATGATTGCGAAGACGGAAGGACGATGATGATGATGATAAGCGTTATTGATCCGGAATTTCAGCCATTATTAGAAACTTTAGAACTTTTATCTGTATGTAAAGAAGATACCTCAGTTGATATGGAGGCAATTATTGAAGAATGTGAACGCAGTGAGCCATTCAAATAAAGCATCCACAAAAGTGAAAAAAGCGGAAAATACAATGGAAAAAGAAAAACTGGAACTCCACGCTGAACCAGATTTTTGAACATCTTCAATCATAGTAGTCATACCAAGACAGGCACGCCCCATACCAAGACATCAGAATAATCAGCATTTTTTTGATAATTTCATAACTTCCTTGGCATTACTGGAGTACTTAGCTAAAGGGGGTATATTGAGTCTTGGGACAGTACCACGCAATCGCATTCCAGATTGCAAACTACCCGCTAACAAGAAAGTAATGAAAAAAGTACGCGGAATTTCCGTTGAATATGTGGCGAATATGGACTATGGATGGATGTGATTGATGAAAGGTAATGTTGGAAGAAAACAAAGTTGTAACTCTGGTGTCATCTTTTGCTGGTGATTTGCCGAAGGCTCAAGTCAGACATTACGAAAAAGCCAATAAGAAGGTTGATCGGTCCCATATCGTCGGAAAATATAATCGGCATATTATGGCAGACGTAGAATTGATTGACAGTATTATGGGAACGTATAAAATTTTGATACAAAGTAAAAGCTATCAGGTTCGGATGTTTTATCAGTTATTAGACCTGACTATGGAAAATTCTTGGCTGTTACATCAAGGAGTAAGGCAGGCAAAAAACTGCAGTGACAGACAATTGTCTTTTTTCGACTTGAGATCGGTGTGACTTTATGCAAGCTAGGCTTGAAACCTAATATCAATAACCGAAGGTCAATTGAAAATGAAATTCAGGACAAAAAACACAAATGGGTCCAACTCAACATGTCCCCCCATTGGCAGATAGGCAGGATCAAATTGGCTACCGGCGGATGTAGATAGAAAAAGGTTTAGTGCAAGTTTTCCAAATGTACTGGTGTATCACAAAATAATTGTGAAAAATGCGGAGTAGTGTTCCGCTTTTCTTTTAGATCCTTCCATACCACATAACTATATTTCCTTGTAGTTTAACTCAATGTTACAGTAATGTTACACTCCCTAAAATGTCAAATAAATCAAAAATAATAAATATTTTAATTTTTTTGAGAAATACGTGTTTTTTTATTTGTTTAATCCTATCATATTCCAAAGTTATGTAAAATTTTATGATCTTGGGCTACAAAGGGTTAACAAGTGAATAGAAACTAACTTAAAATATAAATATACAGATATCAAAATAGATAAAAAAAACATAAAAAAGATAGAAAAATCTGTTTGTATATAACAAAAAATAGTTGAATGTAAAGTTACAATTTCGACACATAAAAAACAAAAAAACTTCGCCCAAAGTGGGGTCTACTATTTGACCCCATGGTACTAATAGGACATTGAATGCAACATAGTTCCATGCTGATACAATTCAGCCTATTTTCACCAACGATACTCAAACTTTCTCCTTACTACGAGCCCCCCCAACGTAGGTAGGTATAAAACACATCTGAGTTTTTACGAGTCCCCTAAACGTTGGTGTAAATTAAAATATCACTCTTTCTAAGCGACCCTTTGAATTTAGGGGGCGTTAGTGAAAACGGCTATCTGATCCCTATCTGCCTTTTAAATACCATATTCTGAAAAAAACATTAAAAAAAATACCAGGAATTTAAGTTTAGCGATGTTCAAACCATCTAAATCAAGTCACAAACTAAAACAACATACGCTACTATATAAAAAGACAATTCATACAATTTATTGTCCATTTTTTTTTACAATATAACATTATCATAATTTTGAGCGCAATAACATGAAATAGTGTAAATAAAAATTTCGGTCAGCAAAAAAAAGTCTCAAAAAAAATGATAAAATGCAACGGGAATCCTCCTCCATTTTGAAGTCGGTTAAAAAATACAAATCGTAAACTAACTGTATAAATAAAATCGTCAAAATAAAGAAAAAAAAAACATTAACAAAAGTTAAAAGTATAAAGAAAAAATATTACTTTGTGATTTATGTTTAATCTATAATGGACTTAAATTAGCTAATATAATTGTAAGAAATTATTTCTTAAACAAACAAACAAACAATCTGATTTCAAGTATCTATCGCATTCCATACCACATGAAACGGTGTCGTCTTTTACGGTAGGAGTACGCTCTTTTCTCTTAAACTAGCCCCCCTATCCAAGTTGAAAACGTTTTTCGTTTTCTATTCTATTATTAATTATATTTCTCTATTCTCGTTTCATTGTGTATGTCTTTGATGTACGTGATCAAAACAAAATATTATCCAATGAAACAAGAGAATAGAAAACGAAAAACGTTTTCAACTTGGATAGGGGGGCTGATGTATAAATCTAAGAAATAAGTTGTAAATATAAAATGTATGAAGTAAAGAAATTATAACAGAATAAAAAATAAATAACATGTTTATAAAAATAAATATATCAACACACTTTTTTATATGGAATTTAAGTTACATTTTCTGGGTAAGAACAAAATACACCAGTCCTGTATATGCCTATGAATAAAGTATATATTTACATATATACATATATACATTGTAAAGCACGGTGTACAATAAACCGAAATAGTAGGCTCATATCATAACTTGTTGAAAAAAATAATGAGGATCTGTCATCTTAACTCCAATCCAGCGGAAAATTCTAGAGTCCTGATTGGATTCATGTTACATACTTCGTCCCTTTTACTAAAATCACTGTTACTGAATAGCCAAAAGAAAGATATTGCACATTAATAGTAATAAATTTGATTTAAATACCAACAAATAACATGTGGCAATCAATCAAATAATAATTAATCAAACATTTCATGTAATCCACGGTCCTTGCTCTCTACAGCTGATTAATCACTTACCCAATGAAGTGGCAAAATCGCTATTATACCTATACATTGCGTAGCGAACACATAATAAATACAGAATTCTTCTCAGTAATAAAGCAATGGAAGTCGTTGTTACATAAATTTTCATTACGCCGTGCCATTCAGCCTATTTATATATATTATATGTGTCTATTAGCAGAAACTAAAACTTTTACTATTTGTACTACAGTAAACTGACTTACAAAGCAACTATTCGGGAGTTATTACGTAAAGGAAGTTTTCTTTACTAGGAGACAGCACAAAATAATTACATTTATGGTACAGGTTAACAAGTTGGATAAACGAATACAAATTATAATACATGTGGAATAAAAGTCATTTTACATTGACGACCTACAATGTGATTGCATTGCAAATATGTAGGAAGTATGTATCGTCCCCGTAGTTGAAAATTAAATGTCCGGTTTTGGCGAAATTTCCCTATTTTCAAAACACCTAAAACATGCCGCATATTTGAGCCTTACAGGCATTTTCGTATCGTATTCCGTTCCAAAAATATAGCCATTTTTGTCGGACAGATGGAATAATAAATATCTTCAGATTAACACTATTATTTTGAAGGAAAAATAAATAACTCAGTAAATAAATGTTTAATAATGTAAATAACATGAAGTTGTTGAATTTTACCTCAACTTAAAAAATCTCTCACACTAAATTGAGTTTATCTCAGAACAACAAAATCAGAGTTATTTAATTTTCCCACTACTATATATAAAAATGAATTGCTGTTCGTCAGTCTCGCTAATACTTGAGAACCGCTGGACCGATTTGGCTAATTTTGATCTTGAATTATTTGTGGAATTCTAGAGAAGGTTTAAAAGACGAATATATAAAAATTATTTACATTTTTTTTAAATTTTGATTCCTTTTGTTTGTTTTAAGTTTATTTTATACAAAAGTTTAGGTCAGCTAGTATATAATATAAATGAAAATATTCCGTAAATGAATGAATGATATATTAGTGTCAAATGCTTGTGTGATTTCCGAACACTTTGTTAGATATTTATCAGATATTCGATCACATTTGATAGCCGAATTGGGTTTCTTTATTATATTGATCGCTTCTAAATCGAGTGGCGATTATGATATAGTTTTATATTGACAGCGATAAGATATGTACCGATATGGACATCTAGGCTTAGCAAATATATTGTTACATAATGGCAGTGACAGATAACATCACCAAATTTAAGATGGCTGACCCTGCCTGATGGAAAACATGAGCAGAAGCCAGGAGTAGGAGTCACAATCCTCTGCATGGAATACACACAAGTCAAAAGATTGGTCACTAACAAAATTAGACTTTATTCTTTTGAGTATAAAGCTCGAATTAGCAGGTAGCATTGGCTTGCTTATAAGGATTACCAAAGATGTTCATATGGCAACCGGGACCTAGTTCATAAAAATATAAATAAAAAGTTATCGTCATACGAAATTCAATGTTGTCTTTATATATTTCATTTTGATATATCACATCACTTTATAATGTCTACGACAAAAATAGCACTCAGTGACGTCATACAGACACGCCCACGTGACGTCAGACGTCAACGTCATCATTCATTTGTTTCACATTGCCAGTTAGAAAAATATTCAATGCTTTTATTTTTTTTTATTAAGTATTGATGTTTTGTCGTTTTTATCTCGTATTTAAGACGTTCTTAAATCGTTTGACTTCTTATCTCAACATACATATATTCAACAATAAATACTTTTATTACAGTGTATTGTATAATTCGCACCGCCATATTTGCAATATGATAAAAGACGAAAGCTTTATATACTTTATCAGTCCATAGCGATAATCATTCAGTTTTTTTACAACAACATGACTTTAATAAACATCAATGTTTACAGATTAAATATTTTCATAACTTCATTAATAGAAATGACTCATTTGTATAGATAGGGTTGCCAATTAATTTTTTCGTTTTTTTTTTATATAGGTATACTAGTTGACCCACGTAAAAAAAATACATGAAAATCACTTGGATAGTTTCGGAGTTCATTGTTAACAACAAATTATATATAATAGGTAATTATTCTGTCACGTTGTTCTACAATTTGTTTAAATGCGTGTTTAACTGTCGTGCCTCAGATAGAAAAGGGATGCCGACGAAATTGCATGGATCAGTTAGTTCTAATATAATCTCTTCTAGTAAACATACATCTCAATTTTCAAGACATATAATTTTTGATTATTTCCCATTATATATTATTTACGGTGTTTTATTCAAACCACGTAATATTGTATGTTAACGAAGGTTTTAGGATAATTGGTCATACTTATGCAACAAGGAACCAATTCATAAAATGACAAGCCGAGATAATTATCCTTATTGATTTTTAGATAGGGCCCTGATTTCGATATTGGCATATGTATTGGTTCCTTACTGCATAAGTAGGTCAAATTATTTGTTTCAATATGACGGTACTCACAAAAAAAACTACCGACATTATGAACGGAACTCAAAAAAATTATAACAAAATAAATCTGTATGTACGTATTTGGACTTAAAAAAATGTTTTTCTTACCCCGTAATTAAATGTATTGCTTATTTTCTATTAATTTACGTTAATCTGAAGTAAGCAGCGTTCATTTGTTCAAGGAATATGAAGGTGAGCACGGTGTGAGGTCCGAGACGAGCGTAGTACGGCAGGAAGCCCTTCCATAGAGAAAGGACGCCTTCGTTCTTGAGTAGGTTGGTCACCACTCCCAACTGGCTCTGGCCTTGGGCTGCGTTCTGGATCCTACAATGAGAGAAAGGAAATATTTACAAAAAAAAAGTATTGTTAACGTAAATAATTTTATTATTACTAGTGGCAACCCTGGCGTTGTTCGTCGCTAACATAAAGCAACACGGTATTGAGCAGCCATAATCCAGCGTTCACTTCAGTCAAAGCATAAGCTCAAATGGGCCCATGCATTACACTGTAATGAAATAAATGTGTTTGTGTGCGAAAATTTGAATTTTTTATTTTAATTGTTATGTGTGAGTTCATAGTGATAGGCGATTCTTTTTATATGTGAGTCTAAACATGTATGTGTGAAGATTTCCCTACTGCTGAAGAATGCTGTTTGAGGTCTTGGGTTCGATTCCCGGATCGGACCAAATGTTTGTATGACCTGCGAATATTTGTTTCGGAGTTTGGGTGTTGTCTATGTATAATATGTATGTATTTACAAAAGAAAAGTATGTATGTATTTATATCAATTGTCCAACCCATAGTGCAAGCTCTGCTTAGTTTGAGACTAGATGGCGTTGTATGTCAAGAGTCAGAAATTTTATTCATTTACATTTAAGTTAGATCCACAGTTTTCAAAACTCTTTAGAAGTTAAAAAATTTCAAAGAAAGTACTATCGAGTATTGAATCGAGATATACATGGTGAGGTATAACAGTCTTATATCTATTACAATAGCAATTAGATGAATAATTCTGACGCCCATACAATTTACAATACAAAGTCAGTCAGTTCGTAAGACCGGTTCTCATAATATATAGACTTGGACTTGAAACTAATGAAGTGATAATTTGGCAGGCAAACCGATTGTGCCATATATGTCACAACAATCTAACTATTATGTTACAGTTTTAAATACTGTGTTAAAGAAAGCTTGTATGATTTTTTGAATTTATTTGTATCGCTGACAAAATGCCTTGATGGCCTAGTGGGAGTAATACATACTGCTGTGATGTTTTTTTTTTGTGTGATCTGCAAATATTGTTTCGGAGTTTGGGTGTTTTTTATGTATAATATGTATATTTATATAATTACAAAAAAAAAATGTTTATGTATTTATATCAGTTTTCTTGTACCCATAATACAAGCTCTTCTTTGTTTGGGACTAGATGGCGTTGTGTGTAAGATGTCCGAAAAAATCTTTCATTATTTATCATCTTCAGGACGATTTAGTAGGCCTACTGGACCACGATTTCCAGACGGTTAAGTGAGTCAGGTACGGCTGGAGGTCGGTAGGTAGGCGACGGCGGGTTTTATTGGGTAGAACGTTTGGTTCGGGAGTCCCACACACGCCCTTCGTTCACCAAGGATATGTTGCGAAAAGCATTCCCCGCGTAAAAAAAAAAACTGGAAAATAAATAAACTGATTATACAAATAATTTCTTACCTTGTCTTTATAATATCGACGGGCATAGAGGCGATGGTGGTGATGAGACCAGACACCATGGACGCGCAGAAGTGCAGGAATATACCGTCAGGTACGTAGCCCACGAACATCTCACGAGCCTAGGATCAATAATAATTTTGATATTCACACACCACATATATTAGATATGTATACATTTTTATACGTGTGCAAACCCCACGGGCCGTCACCCCACCGGGGTTTGTGTCGGGGTGGTGTGTTGGAATCGAACCGACTTAAACCACACGGTGTCCCACTCTGCAACTAAAATAGGAGGGGTCCAGGAACAGCAGGTCCAGGACCCATATATTTCTATACTGTTATATTTAATTACTATATACTCTTATATTTAATTCTTGTATAAATCAGTAACAGCGGACTAACAGCTTAATTTTGAGTTAAGCGATCGCCTGAAACACGGGTAAACCGGTTGCCCGGGAGTCCCACACTTCACTTACCCCACGAAGGGTATGGTACCCTTTAGTTTACCCTAGCTCAGGCAAGTAGCTATTTTAGAATTTGGTCTAAATTTATAAATGTACTCATGTAAACATGTATAATTTAATAACATTTCGTTAATTTTACACTAATGTTATTTAGTGTAATTAATACCTTAAGAACTACCTTTATATCAAATGTCCTATACTTTAACATATTATTATGTATAATTATTGGTCAAAGACATAAATAGTACTATTATTATACATTTACCAACCTACAAATTAAAAAGCAACCATTAAATTTCATTTAAAATTTGAAAGAAATATCATATCTAGGTGAAAAAGTATATAAGAACAACCAACTACGTTATATAATATTTTTGTAGTTTATTTCGACGACATTTCGTCTTTGAATTTGACACGGAAGGTCGTCAACTTGGCCGAATAGAATTGAGGCCTGTGCCCTTCATGTAAATATATAAATAGAATTCACGAAAACTTCTAAACGTCAAATCACTTTTAGCCATTGCTGTCTATCATCTATAAAACTGCATACACAAGGAATAGTCAGCACGAATGGGCCGGCTCGACCGGGGCAGTATTACCCTCACACAGAAGACCATACTAATTATGAGTGTGACACCAGAATCCCAATCATTCTGCATCATTCTCCCGGACTTCGGAGGCCGGGAGAATGATACAGAAACATCTGACCAGGTCGCCATGGTATGGGTCACCATGCTGCACTGTCTACCCTCACAGATGAGGATGGTGACCTCTATTGCTGGATTCTACTCATGGTACGCTTAAATATAAAATTTATAATAATAATTTTGTTGTTGAATACGACTGACTGCTAAGTACGAATTATACTTACTTGTGAGTAGGTACTGAGTTGTGCAGCGTTGACCACCATAGCACGTCCAACAGTGGGCGTAGCGCCACGCCATAATTTTAACACACCTTCTTCTTTCACAATCCTGTTAACAGATGAAAAAGTGTATTATGATATGCCCATAACTCCCTCATCCTTTTTTGGGGTTCCGAAGTTTATGACTCGGAACCCTTATAGATTCGTCATGTCCGTCCTCGACTTACCGTCCAAACGGTAAGTGCTAGAAAGATGAAACTTTGCATGAATATGTGTTGTAATTACGTCGACAAAGTGCTACAATTAAATTATGAAAAACATTTTTATTTGGGGTACCTCCCCTACACGTAAATTAGGGATGGTTTTTTTTCTCGCAGCTACCCTATCGTGTGGGGTATCATTAGATAGGTCTTTTAAAAACAAATAAGGGTTTCTAAGACGATATTTTTATTAAGGTAGCTGTTTGCGAGAAATTTCACTTTAAAGGGATTTTTTTTTGTAAAAACAGGGCTTCCCCCCCCCCCCCCTCTAAAAGCTAAAGGGCTGGCTCAAAAAATTTGGGAAAATTCGTGATGGCCCATTTTTATTTTTCCTTGCGTGTTAGACAACAAACCCCTAAGCCAGATTGCAAAACGTTTTTCGTAATATTTCTCTATTCTCTTGTTTGGCTAATATTTTGTTTCGATCACGTGACTGAGTGACATTAGCCAATGAAACAAGAGAATAGAGAAATAGAATGGAGAATAGAAAACGTAAAACGTTTGCAACATGGCTAAGGGAGCAGATAGTTACATACTTCTATCGTTTATATGTATATCAAAGGTTTGTCAATAAAGCTTTATAGTATTTTCTAAGTTTAGAATACTTTTAGCCTGTTTTTTTTATCAGAACATCTCCAATTTGTAGACTCTAGACTGCACGGTTGGTTTAATTTCTTAAGTGGTCGTCACACCGCTTCCTGCTGCGCCAAGTGTCGTGGGTTCAAATCCCATGTACGATAACACTTTGTGTGATTCACAATTTGTTGTTCCGAGTCTGGGTGTTCTTTGTGTCCGTTTCAGGTATGTTCGGAAAGTCCCCCGCGACACAGGAATTTATATACCTAATGCGAGAGTTCTTTTAAAAAAAAAAAATTGGACAATATTCTCTGTGTGAACGTACGCTAATATCTTCCTTATTTTTATTTGCTTATAGGTAAAGCCCGCTTAATGAGTGCGGCAATAACCAGCGAATCAACTCAAATATTGTCAGAATCGCCACGGGGAAGTGTTTCCTATCCGGATAGGTAATTGATAAAGGTATGATAGAAAGCACGGCAGCTTCTTAGAATGAGATATGCCAAACGTGGGATAGCCATGCGTCGAAATTAATAGGCCGGCTTGACCGAGCCAGTGTTATGGGAATTCTTACGTTGCTTTTCACCGAAGAATTTTCACATTCAGTTTCAAAAACCGTTTTAAATTTAGATCTGTTTTTTTTATATACAATTACATAACATATTATCATAAGAGATTGTGTCACAATAAATAAAATATCGCGTTTTGAGCTTAGCAATCAAACATTTCGGCCCTTTTATCTGATATCGCTTGACATAAACTTGTCTAGTAAATGTTTTATACCTGATTAAATTGTGCTTATTGTACATTAGACTTTAGTTCAGAAATATCCGTTTAAACTGTGGACTGGAGGTCGACGATTATTGTGGAATAGTAAATAAACAATAGTAAATATTTCGGACATCTTACACACAACGCCCTCTAGTCCTAAACTAAGCAGAGCTTGTATATGGGTACTAAACAACTGATATAAACACAAACATATTTTATTTGTAAATATATACATGTTATACATAGAAAACACCTTGACTCCGAAACAAATATTTGTGGATCACGCAAACATTTGGTTCGACCCAGGAATCGAAACCGAGATCTCTAGATCAGCAGGCGCATACGCTAACCACTAGACCAACAAATCAGTCAAATAGTGTACATATAGATACAATAATCAATGTGAAAACTTCCATAGCGTGATTCAGGATCGATTTTATTTTGTTTTTTTTTTGTTTAATCACTGAGCCGATTTTAATAAAAATTTCAAACACTGCATTCAAAGAGAGGGGCATCTTTTTCTTACTTCTAGAAGGGTACCAGATCTTATACTTATATCTTATAAACAAATTATTTTACCTTATTAATGCATCAGCAACATTCTTGTAGTTTCTGCGCTGTTCCTTAGGCAGTCTGCCGTCAGCCGTCATCCGGATGAGAGCTACTTCAGCCGGGGTACCACCGAAGGCACCAATGCCTCCAGCGGCCACACCCAGCAGGGTTTTCGTGCCAAAACTTGGAGTAGCGCCATTGTTGCGCCTAAACACAACATTTTCATTAGATTATTGTTATACAGCAGGAATAAACAAGATTTGATTGTCGAGTGAAATAATTGTTGTAAACTTTGCTTTCGTCGAATCATTCATTTACTTAGCTGTTTTATTTAAAATTAACAAGCTTGATTATAATAATTTCGACTTAAAGTTATACTGAGTATTCTTAAATCGTTTGAATAATTGTTATTTCTTTTTATAAAAATCAACATCATAACATTGTTATATACAGATGAAATAGAGTATGCCTTTGCCTCATATATTTGGATATTTGACAAATTTTAAATCCAAAAATAAACATTAAGAAATATATTTTGAATAGACATTTTCCGTTCAGAAATCTTCTATTTCAATAACAAATCACGTGAATATATTTAACATACCTACAGTTCAAAAGAGTATGAGTATTTATGGCGCATTTTTTTTTTCTTTTGGCGCCAATATAAACAGTTAACGTCATCGCCAGATGACAGATATGCGCGCCAATGACATTCATGTAATGAACGGAAATGTCAAACAACAACAAACCATTGAAGGTATATTCCATTGATATTTCTACACACATCAGGTGCATTAATGAAATAATACCTTTCTGATCTAAGATACTGTGGTAAATATACACATATCATGCTCATCATACAATTAGGTATATAACCTGGGTGAGAATCGTACCTATGGTCTGTTCGTGAATCACAATTTTACATTCAACAACCCATAACGTCCCACTACTAGGCACCGGTCTTCTCTCACGCTGGCCGAGGGCGGGTTGGAGACTGGCAAGACACGTTGTGGCTACTCTTTCCGTTGGATTTTTTTAAGCCGCCCGGATGCCACCAACTAAGTTTTCACGACTGTTATCTTATGATAACAACCGGGACCGACTGCTTAACGTGATCTTCGTATCACGGAAACGCTCATAACATATTATGCTACCAACGGTCATCCATCTAGGTCTGATCGCGCTGTCGTTGCTTAAACTCAGTGATCGATGACCTAAGGCGACTTGGCTATCAGAGCTTCAACTACATTCAACCTTCAAAAATACAAAGTTACTATAATTTTACTCTCAATCTTGACATACTCATTACTTTGTGTACTTACATTACTTTTAGTTGTAGCCTCTTTTAAATAAAGGACGTCATTTATATAATTTTTAGCTAAATGAAGGTAACCTATTCATTAATAAGGTAAAATAAATATAACTCGACAATACATACTTGTATATTGTTTAAAATTAACATTGCTCCTTAATTTAGATCAGTAAATATTTTCAAGCTTGTTATTATTTAATTAAATTGAACAAACAGATTTATCTTACCAGTCAAACATAAAATTAAAAAATAAAACCTTTTAACTACTTAAACCGATGGGAATTACAATCACAAAGTATTTTATTTAAAATCTTACAACGAGCTAATTTATATATAATCTAGACTACCTATTATGTACTTACATGACCAAGTATAGTATAAGTATCAAATGTACCTCACTAAGTACCAAATGTACCTTACTAAGTACCAAGTGTATCTTACTAACTACCAAGTGTACCTTACTAAGTACCAATGTACCTTACTAAGTACTAAGTGTAACTTACTAACTACCAAGTGTACCTTACTAAGTATCAATGTACCTTACTAAGTACCAAGTGTATCTTACTAACTACCAGGTGTACCTTACTAAGTACCAATGTACCTTACAAAGTACCAATGTACCTTACAAAGTACCAAGTGTACCTTACTAAGTACCAAGTGTACATTACTAAATAACCGTACTTGGGAAAGTACACCTTACTAAGGTAAACTTGGTACTTAGTAAAGTACACCTTACCTTGTACTTAGTAAAGTATACCTTACCTTGTACTTGGTAAAGTACAACTTACTAAGTATCAAGTGTACCTTACTAAGTACCAAGTGTACTATACACCTTTATGTATGAATTCTATAGGTACTCGTGAGACAGACAATACAGTATGAGAAAATTCTACCATAAGTAGGTTATATGGTCCTTTTCATCTTGATCTTGAAATATTTACGTTCGCCGTGTGCAGTTTATATCATTTCATTCAGAGTCAAGGTTTTCAGTACATTAATCTAGAATTTATAATAATGTCTGTAAATATTATGAATTTATAAAATAAGGTCATTATAATATTATGCACCTATGTGAAAAAAATATTGTAATATATATGCCACTTCGCCTACTTTGTCCGAACTCCTTCTGAATATTAAAGCCTGCCAAAGTGACTCTACTCTGCCTGATGGAAACCATCAGTTGTATTCAAAAGTGGTGATCACCAACTTCATTGTAAAAACAGAATGCATTGTGAGATCCTATTCATTAAACAATTATTATTTGATTTGATGCAGAATCGAACTTAAAAAAAATTATTCAATAAAGTTCATATTGTGATATCACAAATACCGTAAAAAATTAGTTATCAAACAAATTACACTTTTTAAGCCACTAGCAAAAGTAAGAATTATTTAAATTACATCACAGTAAATGTTGCGTAAACTTCGCTTGCATGATCTAAAATATTTTCATCTGATGACGTCATGTGTTTGACGTTTACTACTCGGTATTGACTGAGTGGAATAGGCTAACATAATATGTGATTTTTATTTAGCATAAAACTGCTACACAGCGTGGTATAGGGGTTCGATTACATGGAGACTATTGAGGATATTATTAGATTCTGTAGAACGACTTGATGGTCTTATTAGGGCTCGAACTATTCCGAACCGACAACATAACCGTCTTTCCGAGGGGAATCAATGTCAAGAACCGTAGTATATGCGAAGGTTGTATACTGATTACTGAGGCACAGATACTCGGTGACAGTCTGTAATGTACAGTCGTAAATAAATGGCCGAACCAATAAAACGCTTTTCCATTAACCTATTATAGTTTTATACCAAACATCATAAGAACGGTCAAGGTCCATATGACCTGGATATAGTTTTTTCATGTATGAGCCTGCCAAACGGTCCCTTCTCTGGCTGATGGAAAGCATGAGTCTAATAATAGTGGCCACCATACTTATTAAGAACGCAGAAAGTGCAGTATGCTGGCTCTCATTACGGCGATCCATTGAGATGCTCAGCGTCGTTGGGTCTCCGCACTCACATTCACTAACAAAACACGCCAATACGAATGCTGTCATTTAATATTTGTCTCCTTCTTCTTCCTAACCTTATTCCCAATATTATTTGGGGTCGGCTACTAGTTCAACCGGTTTTACCTGAATATCTGTTTTTCCACGGAGCGACTGGCATCGGACCTCCGCAACCCTAAGGGAGAACTAAAATTCGTAGGTTGAAATAGTTGTCAGTAAATTTGAGGGCACTGATTTCCCAAAGAATGACTTTAAGATTTGTCTCCTGTGAGAGGGTAATACCGCTCCGATAAAACGGGCCAGTTCGTGCTAAAATCAACGTGGCTCTACTACCTTGTTTAATTTTGCAACGGTCTCCTATCAATAGAATGCACTGAACTCGCTAGCTTTGAGTGTCTAACAATAAGTCCACCACGGTCCACTTAGAAACGAACCCCACCACGATTGCATAGAGACTTTATAGTCGTGACCTTTTTGATCTATAAACTCGCTCATTAGTAGGTATATCTTTGTTTTTTTAAAAACAACATATTTTGATAAGTCTTATCAGTAGAACTTACATAAATACTGTGTAATATATTTACACTGCGAATTGTAAACTTTTATAGTTGTCAGAGACCAGTGTTGTCACAGTAAATATGCATAACTGATTTAAACAACACGTTTTATTTTTTATCATTATAAACTTTTTTCTAAGGCCATTTGAAATTACTTACGATTTTTTCATCTAAACGAATTATACTGTTTATAATCGATACTAATGGCAGGTATTCGAAAGTAACTCTGTGTTATGCTTTCACAGCTAAACCTCTCAACCGTTCAGGAGTAGTGATAGATTGGATCTAGGTGAAGGACATGGCCTATTTTTGTCGCGATAACCGGCATACAGTCGGGTGAGATCGCGGGCAAAAGCTATTTAGAAAATAATTAATCTTTTTCTTCAGCCAAGCTAAATTAAGTTTAGCTAAATAATAGTAATAGAGATCACTTGATATAAATTCATTTCCTAACCAGCTTACTTCTAGGTAGACTAATTCTTCTACAAGTTTATTACATTAACAAGGACAGTGAATTTCCCGCCGCCCAAGATCGTCGCCCACAGACCACCTACCAGTGCTGGATTTACACATTTGCCGCCCCAAAGCTATAAAAATTTTGCCGCCCCTACTGACTTTAAATTAGAAACACTGTTCACAATAAAGTTGATTCCCTTTTTAGGGTTCCGAAGTATATCACTCGGAACCCTTATAGATTCGTCATGTCCATCTGTCCGTCCGTCCGTCCTCGACTTACCGTCCAAACAGTAAGTGGTAGAAAGATGAAACTTTGCATGAATATGTATTGTTATTACGCCGACAAAGTGCTATAATAAAATTTTGAAAAATATTTTTATTTGGGGTACCTCCCCTACACGTAAAGTGGGGATGTAAATTTTTTCTCGCGGCTACCCCATCGTGTGGGGTATCATTAGATAGGTATTTTAAAAACAATAAAGGGTTTCTAAGACGATTTTTTGATTCAGGTATCTGTTTGCGAGAAATTCCACTTTAAAGGGCACTTTTTTGTAAAAACAGGGCGTCCCCCCCCCTCTAAAAGCTAAACGGCTTTATCAAAAAATCTGGAAAAATTCGTGATGGTGGTCCACATAATGAACTTTGAAGGAAAACTATAACGGATTAGATGACTTTATTGATTCAGGAGTTATGGAGACTTAACTTGTAAAATGCGCTCACTTGGAAAACGTCATACAAAATTAACACATTAATACGTGAACATAATAGAGCAAGATCCCAGAGCCGCCAGACCTACGTCATTTGTGCAAAGCTGAAATTTTCAGGATTATTAGTACAATGTCTTGTTAAGATGTATGCGTACCCATTAGCTTGAAAGCGGGGCCGTTTGTGAGGTAGCGCGAAGTACAGATGGTAAAAAACCTTACTTACCTACGTTAAAGGTGCAAACCTAGTATTTACATATTTTTTTTAAAATATTATTTAAAATTAAAATTCATTACTGCCAGACACTTTCGGTGGGCCATTACTTCTGCCAGACGTCTTGAAAGTTGTGAAAAAATTAGGTAAACTTTTTATTAGCTTTACTGCGATTTTGACCCACTTTAAACGGCCAGATTTCGTTGATGTTGTGAATAGCTACAAGTATATACAAGTACACGAAATCTGGCCGTTTAAAGTGGGGCAAAATCGCACCCATAGGAGTTGGTTACAAACAAACAAACATACAGGTGAAGCTAATAAAAAGCGTGTAAAAACCATTTAATAATTTACAATTCTATTCTTGAAATAATACCAAAGATGATATACCTCAGCTTCCTAATTACTACAAATATTTAAAGGTATCTGGGGGATGATTGGCGATTCGGAATGGGCCGGGCCCCAAACAAAGGGTCTTAAAATAGTACCTACCTTAGATAATATGTATAAAATTTAGGTTTGCTACTATAACGTAGTTTACCTAATTTTTTCACAACTTTCAAGACGTCTGGCAGAAGTAATGGCAGACGCAAAGTGTCTGGCAGTAATGAATTTTAAATAATATTCTTAAAAAATTTGTAAATACTAGCTTTGCACCTCTAACGTAGGTAGGTAAGTAAGGTTTTTATCAATATGTACTTCGCGCTACCTCAGAACCGGCCCCGCTTTCAAGCTAATGGGTACCTACGCATACATCTTAACAAGACATTGTACTAATAATCCTGAAAATTTCAGCTTTGCACAAATGACGTAGGTCTGGCGGCTCTGAGATCTTGGACTATAATAATTATCTATTGGATACGATTTTAAATCCACGTGACTGAGGAACCCTTTACTGTGCGTGGCCTGACATGCACTTGGCAGATTTTTTTTATTTAGGAAGTCATCTAGTTACTAGATTCTTTTTACAACTATTTTTATTTTTAATGAAAGAAAAACAAAGCTTTATTTTTCCTGCACTACTTAAAAGGTGTGATGGGCTAAGGAAGATAGGTGGTAAGGCCCGATACTGCTATCGACGTATAGCCGGTACACACTACAACGATTTATCGTAGCGATTTAACTGCACAATTCGTTAAGACAGTTTTATCGATAGTGTGGACAGAAATTGGCTCAGATTTTTTGGTTGGTGCAAACGATCGGAGGCATGAGCAAAAGTTATTCGATAAATCGTTGTCGATTTAACTGCACAGTTCGTTTGTGCAGTTATCGTAGCTACGGATCCGGTACAAGAACACCGCCCCGGGTACCAGATCGAGAACTGACCCAAGCCCTCGACCATATGTGGGACCACCTCAGGGATGTGTTGGAAGAAGTCGGGACATTCTGCCGATTCGGTCACGGCCTATAGGTCCATCGTGTTGCTGGATGAGGTGGGGTAAGCTGTTTGAGAGGGTGCTCTCTGCCCCCATCGTCCGGCACCTATTGGCGGTGGGCCCCAATCTGTAGGATTTCGGACGCCCAATTAGGATTTTGGGAGAGGCGTTCGACGGTCGATGCCATATTGCGCCTGAGGGCCGTGACCGAAGAGGCAGTTAGCAGTGGCGGCGTTTGTATAATAGTCTGCCATTTAGCTGCACCAGGGAAGCACTCCTCTATCATGGAGTGCAAGAGGACCCAAGGCGACTAGTGGCAGACTATTTAGAGGAGCGTACCGTCATATGCGAGGACGGAGATGGTTTTTGAGACGTCGGGCCTAGTCGTGTTCTTCAGGGGTCTGTCCTCGGACCACTCCTGTAGATGGTCCTCCCATGGGATACGACTGGACCCTTTTATCTCCCCATAATCTTTTACGGCGATAACACTCTGGCCACAGCCAGGGGAGCGAACTTACAGGAGGCGGCGCGCCTAGCCACCACAGGAGTCCCCTGGTGGTTGGCGCATTGAGGCGTTGAGCTTACTGGTGGCCCTGGATAAGACGGCGTCCTTTTTGTTCCATGGGCCCCGTTGCCTCCATCGTGTTCAACTCGGTCCTCGTACCGGTCTAAGTTGAGTATCTGGGCCTGATCCTTGACTGTGTGTGGCTCTTGACGAGCACTTCCGACAGCTTGCTCCGAAGCTGGTCGACACTGCCTCTTGTCGACTTTTGTCCCGTTTGGGTGAAGCCAGTATCGTGACGAGACGACTGTACACGGGAGTTGTCCTGTCTATGGCACTGTACGATGCACCGGTATGGGAGGCGACTCTGACCGCCCAACAAAGGGCACACATCTGGTGACCCCAAAGGATTTTGACAGTTAGTCATACACGCCGCACCGTGTTGGCCGAGGCGGCGTGCGCCTTGGCCGGCACATTCCCGGGACTCAGGCGAGCACACGCTGGTGGTTTGTCCCGCATGGGCGGCGCAGCTTCGGGTCTCACTGCAGCCATCGGAGGAGATCTATCGCTACCGGCCGTCATACGCTTCAGTGACCAGCCGCGAGGAGGCAACGTCTGTGTGTGCAATTCGTCGCCATAGAGAGTTAAGCAATTGACGGCGCCCCCTTCATTGAGAGGAGGCACTGGGAGGGGTTCAGAAGGCATAATAACAGGTTCCCTAGACCCCTCCTATTTCAGATGCAGAGTGGCACACCGAGTGGTTTTAGTCGGTTCGATTCCGACATTCCCGCCGTAAGCCCCTGTAGGGTGACGGCTTGAGAGAGTTTCCACACGTCCAAAAAAAGTGTTTTAAGTGGTCGCGACGCTGCTTCCCACCGCTCCAAGTGTCGTGGGTTTAAATCCTATGTGGAAAACATTTTGTGCGATTCACAAATGGTTGTCCTGAGTCTGGGTGTTCTCTGTGGTCGTTTTATGTCTGTTTGTAAAGCACATACATAAAACGAACACAGGATTTATATTCCTAATTCGAAAGTAGTCTTTTAAAAAAAAACAGTTGTGTGTCCGCAACCTTACTTACTTACCTTACTTTTTTCTGTACCATAGTTTTTTTGGGCCATTCTGCCGCCCCCCCCTAATTTTGCCGCCCCAAGCTTCAGCTTTTCAGCTTCTATGGTAAATCCGGCCCTGCCACCTACAAGGGTGACTGAAGATCAACGAATGCTCTCCAGTAGAAATCTTTGTTCTTGACACTTCTTGACTCGTGTGATTAAATTATTTTTGTTTCAGAAGCATTCTAGTTATTGGTTACAATTTTTTTATAGAAGAGTTTATTAGACTTCCAGGTATTTTGCTATTTTAGAAGATTTTTTAATCAACCAGTCAGAAGTCTATTGTTACCTCTTTGGAAGAAACTTTATACTCACTCTCTATAGGCATCAAACAGATAGCTGTATACTCCGAGACGAGTAGTGGTGTAGGTAGCCTGTCTCAGGAGAGCCGCTGATAGCCCTGTGTATAATGAGAAGAAGCCTTCCCTGGCGAGGATTTCACCAGCGACGGCGAAGGTGCCTCGACCTCCACCGCTCAGCTGCATTCGAGTCTTGATTAAGTCTAGAGGTTGGACCACGCATGTTGCAGCCATGCTGAAAGGAAAAATAGGTTTTAGTTTTTTTTTTACCTTAACTTATGTGTAGGTCGCTTATATATTTTATGTAGAAGTTAAAAAAATAGGTAGGTATATAATAGAGTCATAAGGATATAGAACTGCAGTTAATTAGATTTTTTTTTGGTATTTGGTAACGTACCATAAAAGAAAAATATTCTGAGTACAAAAATATTTTGGCTGATTAATTATTATGCAAAAATTTGAGATATATTTAAATTATTACTTAGAAAGACAAGAGTATGAGAAATACTTAGTAAAAAAATCTTAATCTTATGTAATCGGCGTGTAATTTAAAAAAGTCAAATACAGCTACTACTGTTATTTAATTATACAACAAAAACATTCTATTTCACGGATTCGATAAAAAAAATTAAATGAAGGACAGTGATGCACAGATTTGTAATCGAGAAGTGGAAATCGATTAACTTTCAATCTTGATAAACTGTTAGATTTTTAAGAATGACAACTTTTTTCTCTGGTAAAAAACTAGATGTTGATAAAAGTGCACTATATACAATTTCCTGTGCGGAAAAACCCTGGATACCACCAGTTGGTGGTTATCTCGGACTCCTACCAATCAAAACCGCACGCCGTCCCAGGTACCAATAGCTGGGGAACCAGGTGTACCCTAGAAAGGAAATCCCTGGAACCCCGACTATATACAATTCTCTATGTTCAGTTAATTTCCAAAACCACGGAACGGATTCCATGAAGTTTTAGTATGAAGTTTTGCTTGTAGAAACTTAACCTAACCCATAAAAACACCAATCTGCGCTGCCTCTTCGCCCGAAAACTGACCCATATGGAGACTGGGTTGCCTATTCAAAAAATGTCAAGAATAACCTTCAAAGTTATAATGAGTTATAATTAAAATGCTTTCACATTACGAAGGTCAATCGATACGCACTAATAAATCAAACGTTGTACAAAATGTGTTAGTAACGAACTGTTGATACATGACATTACAGTATGGTGCTTAATTACTAGTTTTATTATGGACCAAGAGCCCAGAGCCGCCAGACCTACGTCATTAGTGCAAAGCTGAAATTTTCAGGATTATTAGTACAATGTCTTGTTAAGATGTATGTGTACCCATTAGCTTGAAAGCGGGGCCGTTTCTGAGGTAGCGCGAAGTACAGATGGATAAAAACCTTACTTACCTACGTTAAAGGTGCAAAGCTAGTATTTACATATTTTTTCAAGAATATTATTTAAAATTAAAATTCATTACTGCCAGACACTTTCCGTGGGCCATTACTTCTGCCAGACGTCTTGAAAGTTGTGAAAAAATTAGGTAAATAGTAATCGCACCCTAAGGAGTTGGTTACAAACAAACAAACATACAGGTGAAGCTAATAAAAAGCGTGTAAAAACCATTTAATATTTTAAAATTCTATTCTTGAAATAATACCAAATTTGATATACCTCAGCTTCCTAATTACTACAAATATTTAAAGGTGTCTGGGGGGATGATTGGCCCTTCGGATTGGTCTGGCCGCATACAAAGGGTCTTAAAATAGTACCTACCTTAGATAATATGTGTAAAATTTAGGTTTGCTACTATAACGTAGTTTATCTAATTTTTACACTTTCAAGACGTCTGGCAGAAGTAATGGCCCACGGAAAGTGTCTGGCAGTAATGAATTTTAATTTTAAATAATATTCTTGATAAAATATGTAAATACTAGTTATGCACCTTTAACGTAGGTAAGTAAGGTTTTTATCCATCTGTACTTCGCGCTACCTCAGAAACGGCCCCGCTTTCAAGCTAATGGGTACACATACATTTTAACAAGACATTGTACTAATAATCCTGAAAATTTCAGCTTTGCACTAATGACGTAGGTCTGGCGGCTCTGAGCTCTTGCTCACCTACAAAACCTTCAACCATCATTATAACGTGAGAGATATTGAGACCATGTTCACAATGAACACAAACACTCAACTGAGAGGTCACTCCATGAAGCTTAACAAACTTTGGTGCGCTAACAATCTCCGAAACCATTTCTTACCAAACCGAGTGGTGCGAATGTGGAACTCTTTACCAGAAATCGTGATAAGTTGCCCCAAATGTGAACATTTTCAAAAACAGACTTGACAAACATTTAAAAACACAGGTGTAATGATATACACGCCTCAGCTCTAATAATAAATACAATAAATACTGGTCTGTTTTGAAAAATTCTTAGTCAATGTTAGATAGATAGCGCTGTTATTGTGGAAGGCTAAAAGCTATGTATCATCACGCTAGGACCAAGAGAAGCGGAAAAATGGCGTTAAAACGGGGGAAAATTGATTTTTTTCAGAGTTCCCATTGTGTAGGCTGCTTAAAGTTGAGTTTTACAAAACAATGAGTGAAAGAATTGGCACATAATTATATGTTTTATGGTAAAAAAAAATGTAACCTTTAAGTCGCAGACGGTGATACGTGGGTGAGTTAGTTTCATAAAAGCTATTTTCGTACTAAAATATTACTAATGCCCGCTACACACAATTTGAGAAATCATAGCAGATTGTTGGTGAACGATAAATCTGCGCAAATCGATCTGAACAGATTAATCACAACGATTTATCCTTACGTGTGTAGCAGGCATAAAGCTAGCAAAATACCGAATCAATATTCGGTCACACATACATTCGGAATTCGGAACTCACAACAGCTGATGTTCCTTTACTACGAGAACATCTTTTATGATATTTGTGAGATCGATCTAACAAGGATTTTTATGTCTGCGGAACTACTTAGGAAATTCAACACTTGAAATTCAAGTGCTTTGCATTTTTTTTTGTCTGATTACGTCAAAACCTAAAGGAAAAGTTATAATTTTGGGAGTCTATGTAAGTTTGTATGTTCCACCGTAGCGCTTAATCTACTTATTCAATTTTAATGAATGTAGTTACTTAATGCTCTAAAAAATCTTTTTTAAATTTAAGCATACCAAGACTTTACTCTGCCAGACGGAAAGCATGAGTGAGAGAATCAGTGCAAACAATGCAGCATGGTGGCCAACACCATGGCGGCTTGGTGAAATGTTTCTTCATCATCATCCGATCTCCTGAGGCCGGGAGAATGATGCCGAAAGACGACAGTACGAATGGTGTCATTTTAGGATGGTCTTCTGTGTGAGGGTAGTACTGAACCCAGTGTAGCCGGCCCATTCGTGCTGAAATTATGTCTTGTATTAAATACCTTTGTATTGAAAATATACTAGGACCTACTAGCTGTTAATGCAACAATTTCTACATATTTTTATTCACAGCACTATTGTAAAAATATTTCAGTTTACTGAACTTCTTCTTCATAAAAACCTAATGTTCTCCAAGTATAACAAGCTTTTTGTATTACATTTTTTTTTTAAAGTGTCAAATATTTTGCTCACTATACATAAGGTATTATGACAGATAGAAGTTTGCATACGAGAACGAACGTAACACGAGGTGGGATCTTGATAAGCAGTTGTTGTCAACTGTTTATATTCGTATCCATTACAATGGCAACACAAATGCACATAAGTGGTACTTTTTTTATTTCGTATATAATACGTACGGTAACTTCCACGTACTACCTACTTACCTATTTAGTACTTACATTTGGTCACGAGGCTAATAAATTATTAGGATATATAAAAACCTTCTATTAAGAACAAATTTGAACCTTAATGGAGTATCTATATAAATCCGTATCCATACTATTAAATTCGAAGAGAACTCTGTCTGTCTGTTAAACTTTCACGGTTAAATCGCTTAACCGATTTCAGTGAAATTTGGCATGGAGATACTTTGATTATTAGGGAAGGCCATAGGCTTCTATATATCGTGATAACCAACATACCATACGAGCAGTCACGAGCGAAAGCTTGTATTTTGAAAAATACAAACAACTTCGAAGTGGCTACATTATCCATGGATTTTTTTCGAAGTGTAGGAACTGGAATCGATTTGGAAAAAATATAATTAAAGGGTTAAAGTTTAGTTAAAGTTTACCGAATTAAGGCATAAATATCAATGAGAGAGTACCGTAAAATAGCTACATAATAAAATAGCGGCGAATTGAGAACCTCATTAGCAAAGTAGATTATTAAAATGGGTTTCTTTGGTAAGCACGTGACATCTTAGTAAAATAGTGGATTTGAATGTTTAAAATAAAATAGACAAAGGAAAATATATAAATAGATTTTTCGGAAAGTTAAAATTAATTAGAAGTGAATTTTCTATCAAAAGAAATGAGGACAAATGATTAATTTCTATTCCAACACGATAACGTCTGTGAAGGACGCTATTTCAGTATAGAATACAAATTAAAGCATTGTTTCTAGCATTGTAACAGTAGTGTATATCTGGCGTAGGACAGTATAGAGAAAAGCTATAGGGAATTTTATGAATTTTTATAGTTCTCCGCTTGCGTCAGAGGTATTAAAAGTAGATGTTGGCCGATTCTCAGACCTACTCGATATGCAAATCGGTCCAGGCGTTTCGGAGGAGTTTGGTAACAAACACCGCGATACGAGAATTTTATATATTTGATATATTATCAACAAGTTATATCCCTAGTTTTTTAACTAATTTCATTAATAAACCGTTTGTCGATAGTTGTCTATACTTAATATTATGAAAAGGTAAAGTTTTCGAGCTTGTGAGTTTGTAAGGGTATGGATGATGTCGTATAGATCTAAATAAAATTATTTAATCAATACACTCAAAGTCCGTCTGTAAATCGTAGTACTTTATAGTCGAGATATAGGCTAAGCCTAGTGCGGAAAACATCGATATGCCTATTGTTAGTACTGGGCAAGTATTAATAAATAATTTAATGGCAGAAAGTAGTAAGAGAAGTTGTGTCACCTGATAAAAAGCTAATACTGCCGCTCATGAAACCTTACAACTCTAGAGTTAAGAATGCTTAGCTGCCCTTTGAAGCAAGCCTCCTGAATCAGGGACGGAGGGTCCTATTTTTTTTCGGTATAAAGAGAAGAACAATACAGGCCGGCGGACCAGAGGGGAGAGTCTGACATTTTAGACACACATACAAAAACAATCACCTGTTACTATAAAGTCACTACTTTCAAAAATTATAACTTAACATTCACAATTTCACACCCACAAACACATTCGGTGTCAGCTAGATAGTCCAAATGGGCCTACGCATTACACATGAGTAGGCCGATAAGACCATCCCAAAAAAAGTCTATAAACATAACTGTACATACATACATACATACATACATGTACACCTAGTAACGATCTAGATAGCGCAGCGGTCGTGCTTTCAATTGCAAGGCCAGAGGTCGCGAGCTCGACCTTAATGCAAATATTTACTGAGCACGAATAAGTCTGGCAGTTCCATAAATATATGTATGTGATTACAATAAATACCTATATAAAGGTAAGGTACAAGTGTTTCTTTATGTTCTAGAATCCATTAACAATAACAGTATGATTAGGTTTAGTTTTGAAGCTGTGTTCTGAATAAATAGCGTTCGCAAATCACACTTCAATCCACCTGCATGTTAAATTGAGATTATGGGTTTTCTTCATTATTTTTTAAACCTTAGGTGTGCTATTAATATTAATAGGACAACGTGGGAAGTGGCACATACGCTCAATTAAATAGAGTTTTTGATTTCTTTAATTAATTATGGAGTTCTGAGTTAACACATAAAAATGATATAACCGATTTGAGAGAGAAGGGAAATCCCTTTTTGAATGGTAATTCTGGTGCCTATAATAAAACTATAGGTATATGAGGTATATAAACGATTGTAACATACATAATTGGTTTTAGTTTAATTCCCTGTTGTTTTTCCTTCTGAGTTATATTGATTATTGATCACATGTTATTATTAGATATACACAATAATTATTGTTATATATACCATGAACTACGGAATAACATATCAATCCTGAATCACACAACGAAAATTTTCGCGCCGACCGTTTGAACCGGATGATCCTCCTCGATCTAGATTAGTTTTATGTTTAGGAAAACGCGATTTTTTGTGCGTTTTTCTTTCGCATGTATAATAAACTTAACACAGAAACGGTTGGTGGTTGGTATTCCAGCACAGCAACACTACAGCAACTTTAGAGAATAGATGGCGTTGTTAACAAATAATAGTATAAACCGAGCAAAGCTCGGTCGCCAAGGTACTTACTTGGTTTAAATTTGCGAAATAGAATTTGCAGAATTATATCCATTTACCAACGTATTAGGTACGTCGTTTATTAGATTTATATTATTGCTATTCGTGCGAATTATATTATTGCTACTCATGTTGGTGAATTATAAATTTCAATGTTGTTTTATTGAACAATTAAACTTTAACTGATAACCCGATTAGGTATGATGCAATTATGCATTAATACAGTTATTAAATATATGATAATTTTAGTTTAGAATCACATTTAACAATAATATAATATTTTTAACTCTTATGTATAGTAATACATTAAAAAGTCGTAAAATAGAAATAACTAGCTTTATCCCGCGGCTTCACCCTCGCCTATGTCGGTAGTAAAGTAGCCTTTGTCCTTTCTCAGGCTTTAAGCCCGGTTTCCACCGCGAAAGGGTAATGGGCGGGAAATGGTAACCGAAACGGACTCCTTTTAAACAAAATAGCTTTGCATTCCCACCAACAAAGAGTTTTGCCACTGCGAGCGGATAATGACAGAGCGGACTCGGCGGAGCGAGCTGAACGGAAAATGAGAAATAAGAAATGAATACTCGTTTGGTCCGCTCCACTCAACTCTTTTTCGGTGGAAACACTACTTTGTAAAATTCAATTGGGAGTTGAAAGGACTCATTAAGAGCGCGCATAAAGCCAGCAAAATTTTAGATTTCACCCGCGCGCCCCGCACCCGCCCCTTACGTCGAAAGCGATCTCAGCGCAGTTTGGCGCCAAAAGACAAGTACTTCGCTGCTCTGCTGCACTCTGTCGACGCGTATTTCTATAGTAGTAAACGCAAAATAATCAGATGATTATTTTATCTGATTATTGTGTGTACGCGAATAATACATAAATATATTTATTTATTGTCTTTAAGTATATACACAAAACATACAAGAAAGAAAAACAGAAACAATTGTGTTACAAACTATGTACAACAATAGGCGGTCTTATCCCTCATGGCGATCTCTTCCAGTTCTCTAAAAGTGAGTAATAAAGTATGAGTATAAAGCTAAAGAGTTTGTTGAGTTGAATATGCTAATCTCAGGCAGTACTGGATCGAATTTTTTAATTATTTTACCGTTAGATAGCTCATTTATCGTCAAAGGCTATAGGCTATGTAACATCACGCTAAAGATCAGTGGCCATAGCGTGTGGCGTATCTAGCCGGAAGACGCAGGTTTGAATTCTGCCTGCAGACAAATTTTTCTTTCATATATTAAATAATTTAATAATCTAGCATAAAAAAATCCAAAACAAATACAAAAAGAATGAATTTCATTTTTATTAATCAATTCAAAACTACCCATCTCACAATAATAACAAAAATATATATATGAAATCCTTAACCCTCTCTTGAGAGGAGACCCGAGCCCAGCAGTGGGACGTTATGGGTTGTTGATGATGATATGAAATCCTCATAACAAGGCCTTTCATTTATCATAGATTTATAAGAATGAGAAATAGTAATTAGCATAGAATAAACAATAAGATATCTAAAAAAAGCATCTTTTTATTTTGCATATGCTATTTATACTACACGACACGCGTAGGTATTAGTATTACTACTCGAACATAAAATAAAGCGCGGCATTAGACATATTATTTTGCCTTTTATTTTTATACTATTCTAGTAAGATCCATAATATTTTTCTGTAACTTATCCAGACCTTTGAAAGATCTCATTACTACTGGTAAGTGATCACAAAATTGTCTGCGGAGGGAGAAACTAATTTAGACCCTATGTCTCTTGCAATAAAATCTAAAATTGCATGCATTAACTATCACAAATGAATAATGTTTTGATTTATTTTTTACACATAAAACATAGTTACGGTAGCCAGTAACACAATCAAATTTGTTTGATCGATTTTCAACTTTAATTTAAAGTCATAAGTTTCATATTCAATTGGGAAAAAAATATTCATCTTTTCTTCTTGTAATTTCTTTAGTTGTCGTGTCGGAAGTCTTCAATAATCTTCTCTTGTTTCCCATTTTAACGAATTGTTTTTTTTACGATTTATTTCATACCACGCGATCAATTACGACAGCGATTCGAAAAGTTGAGCGCAGTCCACTCGTCTCAACAGAGCGTGTGTGACTGATTTGTGAAATAGAAATATGCTTGAAGCTCCCGCAACATGCGACGGAACATGAAATCTTTCGCGGAATAGTAGCGTAGTAAGCGCCAAAAGTGTTTTATCGTAATAAATCCAAAATTAAAAGTAATTTTAAGAAATGCATAAGCACGTTCCTGGGTCATGCATAATAACAATGAATAATATTTTTTTTATCTTATTAATCATTGCCATATTGAATATAAAACGAAAAAATAAGAAAATTAGAGGTTACTTCGTGATTTTTTTTTATCGAAGAAAGTGTATTAGTTTATGTTTTTGTTCACATTAAGTCCTTGAAAATATAACGTAGTTACTCACACAGATTTTTATTTTAACAATAATCTGGAACTTTTCATGTAAAATCAAATATAAGATAGGCGATTTAGCTTTATGCGCGCTCTTAATGGCTCCTGTCCGAATTTTTACTCTTTTCGCCCTCGTTGTCATATACACTCGACTCTTTGTTGGTGGAAGCACATGTATGCAGTTTTGTATTGCGAGGTAAAAGGAGTAATTAATGGGTCCGTTACGCTCGAGGTGGAAACCGGGCTTTAGCCTATCTGGGTACAAAATTACATTTAAATCGGTGCAGTGGTTTTTGAGTTTATCGCGAACAGACAGACAGAAAGCACTCTTGCTATCGTATTTCGTTGGTGAGTGTTAGACCGGAGGCCCAATCATTCTGCATCATTCTCCCGGTGTCCGGAGGCCGGCAAAATTATGCGAAAACATCTGACCAGGACGCCATGGTATGGGTCACCATGCTGCTTTGCCTAGCCTCACAATGATGATGGTGACTACTCCTAGATTCTACTTATGCTTTCCACCTTTACTTTGGTTGGCTCTAATATAAAAAAGGCCAGTAGCCCAGAAGGAAAACCTTGGAATGGGAAGAAAAAATTTGAGCGTATGCAGCGTAAATCTGGACCAACAAGGCAGTCAATATGATTTGTTGATATGATTCCAATTCAATTCAATTGAATATTTTAATTCATACCTATTAATTAATTACTTTATGACATACATAATAACTAACTTCATTAATTTATCTTTTCCTCTATTACAGTGTTAATAAATGGAAAACACTGGCTTGCCGTCATTGGCTTGGCTAGGAAAATATCCCCATACATCTCATAAAAATTGCAATGCAAATTTAGCAACTTCCTAACTAGTTACATGTAACTATGTATTATGAAGATGAAAAAATATATTTGAAGGGCATTTATATAAATGAGCACAGCTGAAAAGCAAAATGACAGATGAGGTTTAAACTCCGCATTAGTATAGAGGTCAGTTATGCCATTTGAGCAAACAAGTAAAGCAACATACCCTATAAGCAAGTTTCTAGAATGAATAACAACAACAATGTAGACTACACTATCTCAAATTTAACGTAAAATGGTATGTATTTTATACACCAAGTTCTTTTAAATTACCTAGTGGTTTAAGTGGTCACCATGCAGCTTTCTACTTTGCCAAGTATTGTGGGTTCAAATCAAATGTGGGACAATGCTTTGTGTTACCTAGAAATTTTTGTTTTGAGCTTGGGTGCTCTGTGTGTTCATTTTATGTATGTTTATAAAGTCTCAAAACAGTATGCTCCTAATGCGGAAGTTGTATTTTTTTTAAAGCAGAATAAACACGGACCTACAAAATTTTTTAAAATTGTCATTTTAATGTAATACTTTGTATGTGTATATACTTTGATATGTATTTAATAAAAAACTGTTCTTTTGATATTACATACAGGTTTAAAAGGTAGTCGAGCAACACTGTTTCAGCATGAATGAGCTGGCTCGTCCAGGGCAGTACTACTCTCACATAGAAGACCATCCTAATAATGACAGCATTCTTGATGTCATATTTCGTTTGTGAGTGTGAGACCGGAGGCCCAATCATTCTGAATCATTCTCTCGGTCTCGGAAGGCCGGGAGAATGATGCAGAATTATCTAACCAGGCCGCCAAGTTATGGGTGCTACATTACCTACCCTCACAATGAGCATGGTGACCCCTACTCCTGAATTCTACTCATGCTTTCCATCAGGTGGAGTAGAGTCACTTTGGTAGGCTTACAGAAATTATTTGTATAGGTGGTATTAAGGTGTTATTCGAGAAAATATATTGTCCATGAATTTGTGCCTATGTATGTCTTCCATAATTTTTTATTTCATGATATAGCGGCAACAAGACATACTTTTTTATCTAATAGTATAAGTAAATATTTAAAGTACAGTTCAAATTATTGTTTGAAATAAACTACTCTATTGTGTACTTTTGAATATAACCCTGACCTTTTGCTCCAGTTTGTAGTAACTTTTGCCCATCAAAACTCCAAAGGTACAAGTGCCTTACTTGCTGGCCTTTGAGTTAGACATAAACATATCTATAATCAACAACTAATCCTAGACACAATAATAGAAATAAATTCAGTAATAGAAATGCTTATTGTTTTAATAGAAGCTGTTGTAATTAAAGTAATAATGGTCTGTACCTTCTGAACTAGCTGTTACTGTATCTCAGAAGGCACTATTCATTATTTTCTTAAATTTGTGATAAGTTATCAGTAAATTCTTAATTTGAAATTTTCTGTATGTAGTAGAATATTCAACTTTGGAATATAAATGTACTAGGTATGACATGATTTCTACAATTATTATACTTATAACATAAATACTTAAACCTTGGTAATATTAAATAAGTAGTCTCATTGCATAATCATTCATTTTTATTAGTTTAATGATTGTGAACTCAATGGTAGTCATGAGCAGATCACGACAAACTAATTAGAATCGTTTAGCGAACATGTTTTAGCAAGTTATGAGACTATCTAACTAGAACCGTTGCTAAAACTGAAATTATATGGTGTGTTATGTTATTTGTAGCTATAAACCAGAAGTTTACCGCCCGTTAATGACATTGGTAATAGAGGAAGGACGCACAATCTTAAAATAAAGTAAGCATTCATACCCGGCAAGGCCGCCGAAAGCGAACTTAAGTCCGTTTGGTACATAGCGCTCCTTTGGCGGTGCTACAGCTGTTTGTGCCATTTTAAGTTTGTTTTTTTATTTAAAAAAAATCACAAAACACACTCAATGCACACGGTCCAACCACATAGATACTGTTCAAAAACTGTATAGACACTGAATTTAAATAGTGTGCCTTGCACAACTCTTTCAGCGAGACAGCTGAATTTGACAATTGACATTGACGTGACAATATGCTGTCAATAGTGTCATTTCTGACAATTTTTTTGCTTGATTAGGTATGGATCTTTTAGGATTAATGTTTTTTTTTAGTATTGAGTCGAAATCTTCATATTATTATGTGTTGATAAACTTACTCTTTGCAGCATAAATGAAATGTGACCGAAACCGAAATGTGAAAAATACCAATGATAGACCTTCTTTTGCTTAAATTTGTTTAATGTATTTCGTTTGGGTCTGAAACGCTTAAAAAAAATTTTTTTTGATGGGGTAACGTTTGAAACGTTACTCCAGCAAAACGTGTTTTTGTCGAATAACTTTTAAACTACTACATGCACAAATTTTGCTATTAGTAACAAATTACACCTCAGAACACACTAATTTTCTGTTTATACTCTCATCTCTCTAAGGCCCAATTTTTTTTGCTTTTTTTGCTGGGGTAACGCACGCCGACTTTTGGGTATGCCAACAACGTATCGATGAACCTTTTGCCTGCGCCTAGTAGTCCGATAAAGGAATGGAGATGGCTCGATCAGTTCGAAAAGAGCTTTCGAGCACTCTCCAAAGTGCATCCTTTAAAAAACCGATAAGCTGGCAACACGACGACGATGCTCAAGAGTCAGTGTTCGGAACCGTACGATAATTATCGTACAAATACGATAATTTTGTGCCCACGTACGATGTACGATAGCATATTATTATCGTACGCAGATTGTACGATAATTTCTATCATGATGAAAAATTTGAGAATTTATATTATTTCACTCATGCGTTCATAGTCTAAATCGCAGTAGCATGATTTTATTTTGTCCAATAAAATCTTGGGAAAATACCGGGAAATACAAGTTCTCTATTCCTATTGGTCCTTACGATCCGCTCTACTAAGTTTCACCACTGCCGATACTGTAACTTTATCCAGCGCCTGCTGTACACGCTTTCTTATTGGTTAGCATAGCATCTACCAATGCAAACAAGAGAATATAAGTTTGTTCACACTTCTTAGGTATCGTATATTTTGTGTAGAAAAGTTGGCAGTTATTTCGTTATATTATTGATTATATGATTATATGTCGGTATTCGCTCTGACAAAAGGGATTATTCAAATTAAGTGAAGAAAGAAGTACCTAATTTTCTAGAGCAGCAAAATTTTGTCTGAGTGAATTTTAAGCTTGGCGCGTTTATTGAACTTAAAGTGGAAAGGGAATCACTATCAGTTCAGGTCTGTATCACGTGTAAAACATTTGGGTTTCAGTGTTCTGCTGATTTGACAGCGGTGGTTTAAAAAAGATAAACTATAGAGTACTTGCATGCATATCAATATTACAATTTATATGATTTATTTATCTATAATAGACATTATCCTAAAAAGTACGATAATTTCGATCCATTGTACGATAATTTTACGCCCCTGGCGCCCCCTGGTACGATAGTCAGTCCACTTCAAGTTCCGAACGCTGTCAAGAGTGTGTAGTTTGCTATTTGAGAGCTTTTCGTTGTTAATTAACCTACGGGCTCTTCGGTCAACTGAGTCCAAAGCTTCCAGATGATATTTGGCTGCACCATCCAAGAGGTGACTGCAGTACCTACTCCATGCCGGATCGAACTTGGGCAGTGTAAAGATTAAGCAGCTGTTCAGAGCTGAAGTACCGCCGAAACTTTGACAAAATTGATAATTTCTTGGACGCTTTTTGTGCCATAGACTCAATTTAATGGCCATTTGGTATGTACTCACTTTGAGAAGTTAGTAGAAAGTTTAAAAATTTGTTATTCTGAAGGTAAGGATTATTAAGGCGATTCACACACTGGCGACGCGAACACGCGCGTAGCCGCGGGGCAGCCATTGCAGCCAATCCCGAATCTGCTAGCCACACGCGTGAGCGCTCACCGAACACGCGCCTCTTTAGGCGCGTGTTCGGTGCGTTAGACCTGGCGTGTTCTCTATACTAATCGATGTACTTGCATACAATATTAAAATCTGCCGCGCCGCGCTACGCGTCGTAGCACGGTGCAGTGTGTGAATCGCCTTAACTGAGGAAGAGGGTCATAAAAGTAAAGCTTAATTTCTTTTTTTTATTGATAGTTAAATTATTTTATTTTCTATCTATATATATATATATAAATCAATGCCACTTTTCGTCGTAATTAAACTCGTTCTAAAGGGCTGAACAGGTTTTGATTGAAAAAAATGTGTGTTCAAGTAGGTTCGAGAATGGTTTAGATTCGCAATTGGACGTCACTGCGATCAAGTTCTGGGATTTCATAGTTAGGCGGTACGAAGTTCGCTGGGTCAGTTAGATATTTTTACGTCGGACTTTACAGCTAGAAGCCGCCGGAAGTAAGTAAAAAAGGTAAAGGTTGATAATATATTTTTTTATTATAAAAAAACTTACAATTCTAAATTAGAACATTTACCTACAAGATATATTTTTTTAATCAGAATTATCTATAAACTATGATTCTCTGGTTGCTTCTTTATACTGTTCACACCAATGATCTGGATTTTTTCCAAAAGCCTGTAAAAGGAAAAAGTATTTTTTAACACTTTAGAAAATGTATATTTATAATTAAAAGTATATGTAGGTACATTTTATTTTTATATTTTGAATCATAAATAATACAAGTTTAATATTTTTTACCAAGTGACCAATTAATGGCACGGGAGACCATGGTATCCCAGTGAATCCAATATAGAAGGTAGGATAACATGACATTACTTTGTTTTTTTTTTAAATACTAATTAAGCGTATATACCGTAGCCATTTTGTTGAGTAAGAATAACTTGGAGACTTCATGTTCAGCTCTTTGGCCCCATGTAAATTCACATCTTGTAACATTGCCTTCTGTACCCTGTAAAAGACAAATGTTTAAATAAATAACATCTGATTGCAAACTAGATACAACAACGTAAATACGTCTATCACAAGACAATAAGTGACTGCACGGTTGGCCTAGTGGCTTAAGCGGTCGCCACGCCGCTTCCTACTACGCCAAGTGTCGTGGGTTCAAATCCCACGTAGGACAACACTTTGTGTAATTCACAATTTATTGTTCTGAGTCAGGGTGTTCTTTGTGTCCGTTTCTTGAATGTTTGTAAAGTCCCCCGCGACACAGGAATTTATATTCCTAATGCGGGAGTTGTCTTTTTAAAGAAAAAAAAAAAAAAAATCAACAACCTCCTTTATCCTCCACAGCTTCTTTATTTAGATTATCAACAAAATTCACATTCCTCACATCTTCAATTGCTTCTTCACAAACCACTTCATTTGCCGCTGTACTCCCCTCATCCTTAACACCGTCAATCGTTACTTCCTCGGTTTCTTTTTCAATTGTTTCCAAATATTTCTGGAGTCTTCCTTTTTTCAAAATAACTATAAATATTTCTGGGCCCATAACCTCTTGAACGGTACTCCTACAAGCTATTTTCACGGAATCAATACAATGACACAATTTCAATCTGAACAAACAAGACTGACATTCCAAATTTAAACTAATTGAAACATAATACTTAAAACCAAACAGAACAGAGTTAACATCAAATAAAAATGCGGCCAAGTGCGAGTCGGACTCGCCCATGAAGGGTTCCGTATCAGCAAGTAACATCATATAAAAGTTTTTGTAGTTCGTTGTAACTTTCATCGATGTTTTAGGAGTGTATTGATTGGATGAAAGGTAAATTGTGTGTTACGATTTATGACGTATTAAAAAAAAACTACTCACTAGATCTCGTTCAAACCAATTTTCGTTGGTAGTTAACATATATTTTTTTTAGTTTTATCACTCTCTTATTTTAGAAGTTAGAGGGGGGGGGGGACACACATTTTTCCACTTTGGAAGTATCTCTCGCGCAAACTATTCAGTTTAGAAAAAAATGATATTAGAAACCTCAACATCATTTTTGAACACCTATCCATAGATGGCACACGTATGAGTTTGATGAAAAAAATTTTTTTGAGTTTCAGTTCCAAGTATGGCGACCCCCAAAATGTATTGTTTTTTGTCCATGTTTATGTGAAAATCTTAATGCGGTTCACAGATTACATCTACTTACCAAATTTCAACAGTATAGCTCTTGTAGTTTCGGAAAAAAGTGGCTGTGACATACGGACGGACAGACAGACAGACAGACAGACAGACTTGACGAATCTATAAGGGTTCCGTTTTTTGTCATTTGGCACCGGAACCCTAAAAAGGATTTATAATCTGAGATTACCAAGCAACAGATACAATCTAGCTCCACACTCTGTTACAGCGGTAAAGAGTAAAGGTGCTATTTTTTTGAAAATTTTTTTGCTGCCATATTATAGCCGCCAAGTTGCTGATTATAAATCTCATCACAGTGCAACAATTGCTGCAATATATTTCATTATAGTTGCAAGTATTTAATGTCTAGCCGGCTATATTGCAAATGATTTATCCCGCTTGCAAATATAAGCTATATTGGTCAAGAAAAATAGCCAACAAGATGCTATTTTTATTGTCCGTTTACAAGCGACTTAACGTTTATAGGTGCAGCGGTTAGCTGTTAAAGACAGACAGTTACATTCGAATTTATAATATTTGTATGGATATATCATAGGAGAGTAAAGACATCTTAACGAAATCCCTACGCCCCTAAGGAGCTGCACAATTCCTTCGGATTACGAGCATATATAATATCATATCAATGCAGGATGGATGAAGTGGCGGCAGGTAACGGCAACTATTTGCGTCCCTAAGTTCCCTTAAACGTCAAAGGGACAAATATATAAAACGATCATCAGAACTGCCGTCCTGCATGGATCTGAGTGTTGGCCAACAAAGAAAACGGATGAGAGACGCCTGCACGTTGCTGAAATGCGAATGTTGAGATGCATATGTGGAGTGACCAGCATGGACAAGGTGAAGAATGAGTTTATTAGTGGAAGCCTGAAAGTAGATGAAAAGTTGAGAAGCAAGGGATTATCCTGGTATGGTGGACATCTGATGCATAGAGAGGAGCAAAATGTAGTGAAGAAAGTTTTAAGTATGAAAGTCGACAGATATAGGAGTAAACGGCAATCAAAGAAAAAATGGATGGACTGCGTGAAAGAGGATATGGCCAGAAAAGGAATAAACAGTGAACTGATGAGTAATAGAGAAGAATGGAAGAAGAAAATTCATTGCACCGACCCCAAAGAAATCTGGGAAGAGGGTAGGAAGATGATGAGATAACGATAGAGAAGAGAAAGCTATGAACCTCGAAATACTGATGGTGACGGGTAAGATAGAGGGGAAAAGACCCAATGTCCGTGACCCGTTGCGCTAGGCAGACCAAGTTTGCTGTACTCTCGGCAGTACGTTCCATGCTGCTCAAGACAGGAACAGGTGGCGAGCTATCACTTACGGAATTGCTCTAAATAGAGGTCATATATCTCAGAATTGAGGTCAAACGACACAAAGAGAAGGACATAACAAGTATTCATCGTTATCATCAGGCTATCGTAGTACACTGCTGGACATAGCCTCTCCAATTGCACGTCACATCCAGCTCTTGCCAGGCGTCTTTGGATCACTAGTAAGGATTTGAATACATAAATATTCCTGACATCTTACACACATCCCCATCTAGACCCAACCAAATAGTTTTTTTTATCTCCCGCATTCGGAATATAAATTCCTGTGTCGCTGGGGACTTTACAAACATACATGAAACGGACACAAAGAACACCCAGACTCAGAACAACAAATTGTGAATCACACAAAGTGTTATTCTACGTGAGAATTGAACCCACGACACTTGGCGCAGTAGGAAGCGGTGTGGCGACCGCTTAAGCCACTAGGCCAACCATGCAGTCACACACAAACTAAGCAGAGCTTGAATTTTGGGTACCAGACAACTGATATAAATACATAAACATACTTTTTTTGTAAATACATGTAACATATTATATTATACAAACGAATGCATACTTTGACTATATCAGTTATTTTTGTACTGGTGTCTCTAAGTATAAACTTACTTTAACTTTGGTATATTCTAAGTACATTTGCCTCGTAAATGTGGTGGTGAGCAGCTTTTTAATGGCCTGATCATCTTGTTCCATTAAACCAGCATCAGTCAGGAATCTATACATATCATCTGTAAAATATTTAATAATTTGTGTTATTGTATACTCTATTCTATATAATACTCAAAGTTGGGAGTCTGTTTGTTGATAAGAATAGTGTTTTACTAAATGTATATCTAAGCGCTCATAGCCGAGTGGCCTTAGGTGATTGGAAACGATCACCAAGGGTAAGCAACGACGGCGCGGTCGGACCTAGATGGGTGACCGTTTGTGGCATTATATGAAATGAGCGTTTCCGTGATTCGGAGTTCACGTTAAGCAGTCGGTCCCGGTTGTTATCATAAGATAGCAGTCGTGAAGCTTAGTTGGAGGCCTTCGGGCGGCTTAAAAACATCCAACAGCAAGATTACGTAGCCACAACGTTGTCTTGCCAGTCCCCAACCCGCACTCGGCCAGCGTGGGGACGTATGGCCTTAACCCTCTCTTGAGAGGAGACCTGAACCCAGCAGTGGGACGTTAAGGGTTGTTGATGATATCTAAGTATATACGGTATTTACACCAAGAAAAACAATTTATAAAATTTTATCTGTCTGTTTTCATGTATGTACCATACTTTCATATGCATTTAGTGAGAAGTTGTTAACTTGAAATTACAAACAGATTTGAAGGTAATAAGAAATAAATATTTTTGGACATCTGACACACAATGTCATCTAGTCCCAAACTAAACAGAGTATTACGGGTAAGTTTACCAAAACTCTCTTTTTTTTCGAATGGTCTTATAATGCGTTAGACATTCTCTACTTCAGAGGACTCATCATCTTCCTAGCTCTTATTATTCCCAAGGCTATTTGAAGTGGGCTACTAGTTCAACCAGTTTTATAAATATCAGTTTTTCGACTTTCATCGGATATCCATACCCGCAACCCTGAGGGCGAACTAAAATTCAAAATTTGAACTAGTTGTCAGTATATTTGAGGGTTCTGTTATAGGTCGGTTTCCGCACTTAGTCCTTTAGGTGGACCATTGTTCGTGGTATATATTTGAGGGTAGACTTCCCAATAACGATTGCTACGAGTACATGACAACGGGGACAAACAGCTTAACATGCTTTCCAAGCCACGGGCGTGAAACCCCAGCAAATTTCAATACGGGTTGTAATTAAGAATTTCTTGTCAAAACCCAACAACAGTTTTGGCTCGACCCGAGATTTTAACCCGAGACATCTTGATCTGCAGTCACGTACGCTAACCGCTATACCAACGAGGCAGTCTACTACAGTGGACTAGAAATACTAACAAAAACCAACCTTCTCTCACTGGAGCCCTGCTCATATAGATATGCATGAGAGATGCAATTAATAATTTACGATGGTGTACATCCACAATGGCAGGTAGCATAGAATCACAGTCTTGATTCAGAATTACTATGTATTGTTTGCCGGTTGTTGCAGCCACCTCCAGAAGTTCATAACCATAAACCTAAAAAAAAATTGAATGATTTTTAAAATCTAAATCTATTTGCAAAATTTTAGTATTTATTTGATATACGATTTGAAACATATATGGTAATTAAGGCATTGTGTTATTAACATTGCACAATGTCCCACTGCTGGTCAGGTTGAGGCAAAACATCCTCATCCTGACCGAGTAGGTTAGGGACTGGCTAATCAATACAGGTATGTTTATGTGTGTTATTCTAGTATTTTATTCAACAGGGAGCAACTGGTATACAGTTGCTCCCTGTTGAATAAAATAATAAAAGCATTTCCCGTGTAAAAAAAGGCACTACAAAAGTATCTTGCTAGAAACCATTGTTATGGAGATCTCTGGCTAAGGCCAATGTCTAGTATTAGATAATATATATGACGACATATCTAAACATTTATCAGAAAGGATAGAAAAATATTATTTAAAATTTCCCTTTATTTTGCACTGTACAAACCATCTACAGTGCAAAAAGAAGGAAGCTTAAATCAACCCAACCAACCTATCTGGCCAGTGTGGTATAGTAAGACAAGTAGCTAGTACTATTTTTTTTGTAAATACATACATATATAATATACACTTTCATCTTATGTATAAAATTCTCGTGTCACAATGTTCATTCCCATACTCTTCCGAAACGGCTTGACCAATTCTTATGAAATTTTGTGTGCATAACGGGTAGGTCTGAGAATCGGCTAACATCTATTTTTCATATCCCCTGGACGCGAGCGGAGCTGCGGGCATCTGCTAGTACATATATAAACTAATATGCACTGATCATACAAACATTTGGCCAGACCTGGGAATCGAACCTCTTGATCTGCAGTCGCATACACTAACCACTATACCAACAAGGCAGTCAAAGTACTAAATGCTTTAGCAATGTTTATTCAAATGTTACATCAAGGTTGACTTTATGATACTCATTGGAATAAAGTAAAATGAACTCATTGATAACTGCAGAAATACTGTAAAAATTCAATACATGATATTGTTCCAAAACTATATTAAAGACGTGATTACAGGACTTTATTTTATTTACAGCTTAGTTAAAGTTTAGTTTATCAAGTAATAGCTTTCACACGCGTGTATGTCTGTGTACGTTAAAAAGTAGCCTATGTCCTTTCTTACACCCTTATCAGAGACAAACACCGCAAGATCATAGGAACCCTAAACGGACATTGTGTCCTCAACAAACACCTATACACCATAGGAGTAACAGATAGCCCTCTGTGTATAGGATGTATGGAAGCAGAAGAAACGCCACAATATGTCATCATAGAATGCAGTAGTCTTGCCGAGCAACGGGCACAAATTCTACAGTTGGATTTATAAATTTAATCTATGGAGTTAAATAACAAAAGATTATTCACAGAGAGTAGGAGCTGCGGTTGAGCCCAGAAGACGATGATCTATTGGTTCTGAATGTCTCATCGAACAGTCGAATTGGTTTTGAAACTGTTATTGTTGCGAAGAAGTTTGAAATGTATACTTAATAAATGGAAAGGCAATAATTATTAATTTTAACATTACTAACCTGTCTTAAGATTTTGTTAGCTTCGATAATGATACTGGATATTACATTTGGTGGTGTTTGGCACACAGTATTGAGGTGTTTAGTAATGTCGGCGCGTTTAATCGGTATTTTGCCTGCTTCCCGACAAAGTATATACCGAACGCATTCCCTTATCGGACCCTCGAAGTCGCTAATATCCATCGATGAATCTCTATTACTTTTTCTTTGACTCATGGTACAAGTTTTGTTTTAATCTATATGTTTGGTTTGGTTAAAAAGTTGTAGCAACTAAACAAGTAATTAACCATTAGCGTAACTGATTTCCACTATCGAACTGTCATTTTTGTGGTCAAGTGACAAGTGTCACTAGTGTCAGATAGATACTCAGATTCACTGAAGTATTTAGGTCTATGCTCAGAGTAAAGTAGGAGTTAGACAACTTTATCATGGCTAATCGCCGTCTAAATAAACTGAAATAAACATGGTTTTATTGTACCATGGGTTTAACAATTAAATTTTCATAAATGTCTGAAGTATGTACCTTGTTCGTTGTCATCAAATATCCATTGTTTTTTAGCAATTTGGAGTAAATTAAAATAAGTTTTCAAAAATTATGGCTTGTTCAGATTCTTGTTCTTCTACTCACCATTGAAAATGTAGAGGTTTTGTGAAGCAGAACAGTAGAAACAGGGCATTTTAGGGTAACTGCTATGACAAGTAGGTTAATTTCTGGGTATTAATTACTTATTTAAATTACTATAGGTATATAAAAAAAAGCGGCCAAGAGCGAGTCGGACTAGCCCATGAAGGGTTCCATAGCAGCAAGTAACATCATTTAAAAGTTCTTGTAGTTCGTTATAACTTTGATCGATGTTTTAATAATAGTGTAACAGTGATTAAATGAAAGGTAAATTGCGGTTTAAACTTTATGACGTATTAAAAAAAAACTACTCAGTAGATCTCGTTGAAACCAATTTTCGTTGGTAGTTTACATGGTAATGTACAACATATTTTTTTTTTAGTTTCACCACTCTCTTATTTTAGAAATTACAGGGGGGGGGACACACATTTTTCCACTTTGGAAGCGTCTCTCGAGCAAACTATTCAGTTTAAAAAAAAATGATATTACAAACCTCAATATCATTTTGGAAGACCTATCTGTGGTGTAACCACTTAACTTACTTTAAGTTACTAATGTACAATAATTTAAGTAAATAAAAAATGTAAATAATTTTGTATGTTGCGCGGACAAGCAGACCGAGTTTCAATATAGATATCGTGCACCACGAGATCGCCGCGTGCGCCCCGCCGGTCAGCTGGCCGGCGGCCGCCCGCGCCCGCGCAGTGCTCTTGAAACCTCGGAACCAAACGCACGCCGCGCGGATACAAAATTACCGTTACTCGAAACACGCGACTTTATAATTTAGTTTTTTGTTTATTCGCTGTGAATGTTTTTGTGCTTGTTATATCCTCTTGCTATCTGACTTTCTTACTCTCAACTCTTGAACTCTTTCTGGCTATAATAACTTTCTCCTTCTATTGTATATACTGTGCTTGCTTATGACATTAAATTGTGCGGTGTTGTTTACTCCGTCGTTTAATTTATTTCCGGAGAAGAGTACGGAGACCCGTCAAACGACTTCATTGGTGACCCCGATAAGAATACATCATGCCAGATAACGTAAACGCAAACGAGTTAGAAGTGAACAAAGTTGGTGTGAGGGTACCGCCATTTTATGCAGATAAGCCAGCGTTATGGTTCGTACAACTCGAGAGCCAATTTGCACTAGCCGGAATAACGACGGATTCCACGAAGTTCCACTACGCGTTGGCCCAGCTGGATTCGCCAACGGCGTCAATCGTGGAAGACATCATTACCGGACCCGCAACGGCAAACAGGTACGAGCAGTTAAAAACCGAACTGGTTAAGCGATTGTCAGTTTCGCGTGAAAAGCGAATAAGCCAGCTGCTGACTAACGAGGAATTGGGAGATAGGAAGCCGTCGCAATTCCTCAGGCATTTGAAAAGCCTGGCTGGAGCTGGTGTTCCTGAGGAGTTCCTGCGATCAATATGGACCAGCAGACTCCCCACCAGTACGCAGAGCATCATAGCTTCGCAAGCGAAACTACCGTTAGACGAGGTTGCAGAGCTAGCCGACCGCATCCACGAGGTAGTACCGTCAGGACCCCAGATAGCGGCAACATCAAGGTCATCGGCACCACATTCCTTAAGCCAGGAGGTCGCAGCATTGACCCAGCAGGTGAAGGCACTCACGATGAAGGTTGACCAGATGTCACGCCAGCGTGGGCGGTCCAGAACCCCTGCTGCGCAGCGGGGACGCAGCCGCTCATCATCATCAGCACGAAGGTCGAACTCCAACTACAGGAAGTTTCCGACGTGTTGGTACCACTACAAATTTGGGGACAAAGCTAATAGGTGCGTACAACCTTGTGATTTCGCGGGAAACGGCCAGGGCATTCGGTAATGGCGACCGACGATTGCCCGGGTACCGGTCGCCTGTTTGTGACTGATCAGCGATCTAAAACACAATTTTTAGTGGACACCGGCAGTGATTTATGTGTTTTTCCCAAAAAGTTAATGCACGGTAGATGTGTAAAAACCGATTTAGTTTTAAGTGCCGCTAACGGTACAACTATTTGTACATACGGTTTTGTAAATTTTATTTTAAACCTAGGCTTACGCCGTGACTATGCTTGGCTATTTATTATTGCAGATGTAACGAGGGCGATAATAGGAGTGGATTTTTTATCTCACTATGGGCTCGTCGTCGATGTGAGGAATCGACGCCTCATCGATGGTATGACATCGCTTGCCGCCCCGGCGTTGCTCGCGCGTAAGTCTGAAGACGTCACTTCGGTTAAGGTAATGTCTGGTGATTCTACCTATCATACCATACTCGAACACTACCCCGAAATAACACGCCCACCCGGTATACACCGCACACCTACACACAGTACCGTACACCACATACGGACTACACCTGGGCCGCCAGTATCAAGTACACCGCGTCGCCTGGCCCCGGACAAACTTAAAATAGCCAAAGCAGAATTTGACGCCATGTTGAAGAGCGGCATCTGCAGGCCATCAGAGTCCCCGTGGTCTTCCCCCCTCCACCTGGCCCCAAAAAAGAACGACGGATGGCGTCCGTGCGGCGATTACCGCATGTTGAACGCCCGGACCGTGCCGGATATGTACCCGATCCGACACATACAGGACTTCGCACACAGCCTATCCGGCTGTACTATTTTTTCTACCATAGACCTGGTAAAGGCGTACAACCAAATCCCTCTGAACCCTGAGGACATCGCGAAGACCGCTATTACAACGCCGTTCGGTTTATTCGAATTCCCTTACATGACGTTTGGGCTTCGAAATGCCGGACAGACGTTCCAGCGCTTCGTCGATGAAATGCTCAGGGGGCTTGACTTCGTGTACGCCTATCTCGACGATTTCTTGGTCTTTTCTCGGGACCAGAAGACGCACGAACAACACCTACACCAACTGTTTCGTAGACTGAAGGACTTCGGTATGGTGGTAAATACTGCTAAGTGTGTCTTTGGTGTATCCGAGGTTACTTTCCTCGGGTACCGCATTACAGCTGAAGGAACTACGCCACTACCTTCCAAGGTCGAAGCCATCCAGAGCTTCCCGGTGCCGAAGACGGTCAAGGAGTTACGTCGCTTTTTAGGGATGCTTAACTTTTACCGCAGGTTCATCCCGAACGCAGCGCAGCATCAAGCACCCCTTAACGCTCTACTGACCGGCTCGGTAAGAGGTTCCCATCCTGTTCACTTTTCCTCACAGGAAGCCGAGGCGTTCCAGGCTTGCAAAGATAGTCTTTGCCAAGCTGCAATGCTGGCGCACCCAGACTGCCACGCGAAACTCGCACTCGTGACAGATGCGTCAGACAAAGCCATCGGTGCTGCACTCCAACAGCTGAAGCACAACGAGTGGCAGCCCTTGGCGTTCTTCTCGCGCAAGCTCAGTCCCGCTCAGGTAAAATACTCCCCCTATGATCGCGAACTTCTAGCAATATACGAGAGTGTGAAGTATTTTAGACACATGCTGGAAGCTCGGGTCTTTACGATCTATACAGACCACAAGCCCCTAACCTATGCTTTCCACTCTCGTAAAGATAATTGTTCCCCACGACAGTTCAGACACCTTGACCTGATAGCCCAGTTTTCGTCTGACATCAGGCACATATCGGGGAAAAATAACATCGTTGCTGATACCCTTTCGCGCATAGAGGAGATAGCCCAACCTGTCACTGCCGAGAGAATAGCCTTCGCTCAACAGGCTGACCAAGAGCTGGAGCAACTGCTCAAAGCCGGTTCATCGTTGCAGTTGGACAAGGTAAAAATTCCTGGTTCTCAGAATTACCTGTACTGCGATACAAGTGGCTCCACCCAGCGGCCATTTATCCCTAAACAGCTTCGCAAGCCAGTGTTTGACAGCCTGCACTCCTTCAGCCACCCTGGTGCCAACGCTACAGCCAAACTAGTGGCGGAGCGGTACGTCTGGCCCGGTGTCAAAAAGGACTGCAGAGAGTGGGTACGTACCTGCCTGGCTTGCCAAAAGTCTAAAATTACCCGTCATGTCTCTAGCCCGTTAGGTAACTTTAAACTACCCCAGGCTAGACTCTCATTTATCCACATAGACCTAGTGGGTCCGTTGCCATTGTGTCAAGAGTACCGCTATTGTCTCACAGCTGTCGATAGGTTTACGCGATGGCCAGAGGCGATACCATTGACGGACATAACAGCTGAAACAGTGGCACGGGCATTGCTGAATGGCTGGATAGCCCGCTTTGGTTGCCCGGCGGATATAGTCACCGACCGAGGACGCCAATTTGAATCGGCCCTATTCCAGCAGTTGTCTGTCATGGCCGGTTACCACCACCGTAGGACAACAGCATACCACCCGGCTTGCAATGGACTCGTGGAAAGGTTCCATCGGCAACTTAAGGCTGCCATAACCTGCCACGGAAATACCAGTTGGGTAGAAGCCTTGCCTCTCGTCTTATTAGGTATAAGAAGCGCCTATAAAGAAGATATTCAGGCATCAGCGGCTGAACTTCTTTACGGGCAACCCCTGCGCCTACCGGGAGATTTTTTCAACCCCCCAACTGACGAGACGACTGACATGACAGATTACTTGTCAAGACTTCGTAAGTTCGTAAGGGACTTACACCCATCACCAGCTGCACGGCACATTGGAAAGCGCAACACCTTTATTTTCAAGGATCTCTCCACAACAGCACACGTCTTCCTACGAGATGACACTGTAGGAGGGTCCCTAAAACCAGCGTACACCGGGCCGTACGAAGTTATCACTAGAGATAAAAAAATCTTTACGATCCTAGTTAACGGTAAGAAGACAACAGTATCGATAGACCGCCTTAAGCCGGCCTTCATACTACACGACAGTCCAGACACCACACTACACACACCAAACAACCACACTCACCTTCACAATCCAAATTCACCCAGGAATCATCAGCCATTACCTGATCCCAAGAATGACTGCAGAAGAACGCGATCAGGACGTACCGTCCGATTTCCCGACTATTATCGCCCTTGACGGTCTCTGGGGAGGGGTGATGTGGTGTAACCACTTAACTTACTTTAAGTTACTAATGTACAATAATTTAAGTAAATAAAAAATGTAAATAATTTTGTATGTTGCGCGGACAAGCAGACCGAGTTTCAATATAGATATCGTGCACCACGAGATCGCCGCGTGCGCCCCGCCGGTCAGCTGGCCGGCGGCCGCCCGCGCCCGCGCAGTGCTCTTGAAACCTCGGAACCAAACGCACGCCGCGCGGATACAAAATTACCGTTACTCGAAACACGCGACTTTATAATTTAGTTTTTTGTTTATTCGCTGTGAATGTTTTTGTGCTTGTTATATCCTCTTGCTATCTGACTTTCTTACTCTCAACTCTTGAACTCTTTCTGGCTATAATAACTTTCTCCTTCTATTGTATATACTGTGCTTGCTTATGACATTAAATTGTGCAGTGTTGTTTACTCCGTCGTTTAATTTATTTCCGGAGAAGAGTACGGAGACCCGTCAAACGACTTCATATCCATAGATACCATACACGTATGGTTTTGATTAAAAAAAATTTTTGAGTTTCAGTTCTAAGTATTGGGACCCTCAAAATTTATTGATATTTTTCTATTTTTATGTTAAATAATTAATGCGGCTCACAGAATACATCTACTGACCAAATTTCAACAGTATAGTTCTTACAGTTTCGGAAAAAAGTGGCTGTGACATACGGACGGACAGACAGACAGACAGACAGACTTGACGAATCTATAAGGGTTCCGTTTTTTGCCATTTGCACATAAAAACGTGTGCGTCTCGGGACGCCCGACAGAAGTGATAACTTCATAGATTAATATGTTGGATAAGTTGTAACATATGTTAACTGAGAGAGACAACTGTCGTAAGGTCGTAACGCGATTGCCACGCTGCCAAGTGACAATTTCTTTAACTGGGTTTTAAAACTGAAATGCAACAGTCGGTGCGTGGAAAACGTATTTATTTTGATTGAAGTACTCAAGACAAAAGCCATACATACATAAGTGTTTAAATTATGTAATGAAACAAAGAAATCAAGAGCTCCATACAATTCTAAAGTAGGCGTCAAAAGTTCAATATAGGTGATTGTTTTGTTCAGTGGAAACATGTTGTGAAAACCATAAAACATGTAAAATGTTTTGAAATAAACTTAGTCGATGATTAAAATTATGTTATTAAATTGTACAACCAAAAAATGCTAAATTCCGTTTTATTTGGTCCCTTCTTCCTTGAAATTTGTTCGATATCCATAAAGCCACATAGTTTATTTTATTTATTTATTTAAACTTTATGCACATATTGTACAAAGGTGGACTGCCATGAGGCATTCTCTACTACTACTACTTTATTTTAAACACCATAGTTCGTCTGCGTTAAGAATCTTTGAAATTCATTATACTTAATCTTATCTCAAATACACAAATTTTGATTTTTAAGTGTATTTATTAAAATCATTAAACTTAATTTTATCTAAAATACACTTAAAAGTTAAAAATCAAAATGAAGTCATTAATATTTTACTGCATTCTTAACGCGAACGAACCATAGGTACCAGGAATCCATCCGTTATGCCTTGATCGCACGTAGCGAGCAAACGGGCGAGACAGTAAAATGTTGCTCGGCCGAGACAGTGATGTAAGCGAGAAGCTGTTCACACGTGTTCTGAAATTAGCACCACTGTTCAGTTCTATAGAGACTTTATTGCCTTGATCGCACGTACCGAGCAAACGGGCGAGACAGTAAAATGTTGCTCGGTCGAGACAGTGATGTAAGCGAGAAGCTGTTCACACGTGTTCTGAAATTAGCACCACTGTTCAGTTCTATAGAGACTTTATTGCCTTGATCGCACGTACCGAGCAAACGGGCGAGACAGTAAAATGTTGCTCGGCCGAGACAGTGATGTAAGCGAGAAGCTGTTCACACGTGTTCTGAAATTAGCACCACTGTTCAGTTCTTTAAGACTTTATTGCCTTGATCGCACGTACCGAGTAAACGGGCGAGACAGTAAAATGTTGCTCGGCCGAGACAGTGATGTAAGCGAGAAGCTGTTCACACGTGTTCTGAAATTAGCACCACTGTTCAGTTCTATAGAGACTTTATTGCCTTGATCGCACGTAGCGAGCAAACGGGCGAGACAGTAAAATGTTGCTCGGCCGAGACAGTGATGTAAGCGAGAAGCTGTTCACACGTGTTCTGAAATTAGCACCACTGTTCAGTTCTATAGAGACTTTATTGCCTTGATCGCACGTACCGAGCAAACGGGCGAGACAGTAAAATGTTGCTCGGCCGAGACAGTGATGTAAGCGAGTAGCTGTTCACACGTGTTCTGAAATTAGCACCACTGTTCAGTTCTATAGAGACTTTATTGCCTTGATCGCACGTAGCGAGCAAACGGGCGAGACAGTAAAATGTTGCTCGGCCGAGACAGTGATGTAAGGGAGAAGCTGTTCACACGTGTTCTGAAATTAGCACCACTGTTCAGTTCTATAGAGACTTTATTGCCTTGATCGCACGTACCGAGCAAACGGGCGAGACAGTAAAATGTTGCTCGGCCGAGACAGTGATGTAAGCGAGTAGCTGTTCACACGTGTTCTGAAATTAGCACCACTGTTCAGTTCTATAGAGACTTTATTGCCTTGATCGCACGTACCGAGCAAACGGGCGAGACAGTAAAATGTTGCTCGGCCGAGACAGTGATGTAAGCGAGTAGCTGTTCACACGTGTTCTGAAATTAGCACCACAGTTCAGTTCTATAGAGACTTTATTGCCTTGATCGCACGTAGCGAGCAAACGGGCGAGACAGTAAAATGTTCTTCGGCCGAGACAGTGATGTAAGGGAGAAGCTGTTCACACGTGTTCTGAAATTAGCACCACTGTTCAGTTCTATAGAGACTTTATTGCCTTGATCGCACGTAGCGAGCAAACGGGCGAGACAGTAAAATGTTCTTCGGCCGAGACAGTGATGTAAGGGAGAAGCTGTTCACACGTGTTCTGAAATTAGCACCACTGTTCAGTTCTATAGAGACTTTATTGCCTTGATCGCACGTAGCGAGCAAACGGGCGAGACAGTAAAATGTTCTTCGGCCGAGACAGTGATGTAAGCGAGAAGCTGTTCACACGTGTTCTGAAATTAGCACCACTGTTCAGTTCTATAGAGACTTTATTGCCTTGATCACACGTACCGAGCAAACGGGCGAGACAGTAAAATGTTGCTCGGCCGAGACAGTGATGTAAGCGAGTAGCTGTTCACACGTGTTCTGAAATTAGCACCACTGTTCAGTTCTATAGAGACTTTATTGCCTTGATCACACGTAGCGAGCAAACGGGCGAGACAGTAAAATGTTCTTCGGCCGAGACAGTGATGTAAGGGAGAAGCTGTTCACACGTGTTCTGAAATTAGCACCACTGTTCAGTTCTATAGAGACTTTATTGCCTTGATCACACGTACCGAGCAAACGGGCGAGACAGTAAAATGTTGCTCGGCCGAGACAGTGATGTAAGCGAGTAGCTGTTCACACGTGTTCTGAAATTAGCACCACAGTTCAGTTCTATAGAGACTTTATTGCCTTGATCACACGTACCGAACAAACGGGCGAGACAGTAAAATGTTGCTCGGCCGAGACAGTGATGTAACCGAGAAGCTGTTCACACGTGTTCTGAAATTAGCACCACTGTTCAGTTATATAGAGACTTTATTGCCTTGATCGCACGTAGCGAGCAAACGGGCGAGACAGTAAAATGTTGCTCGGCCGAGACAGTGATGTAAGCGAGAAGCTGTTCACACGTGTTCTGAAATTAGCACCACTGTTCAGTTCTATAGAGACTTTATTGCATTGATCGCACGTAGCGAGCAAACGGGCGAGACAGTAAAATGTTGCTCGGCCGAGACAGTGATGTAAGCGAGTAGCTGTTCATACGTGTTTTGAAATTAGCACCACAGGGCACAGTTCAGTTCTATTGAGACTTTATTGCCTTGATCACACGTACCGAACAAACGGCATCTCAACAATCATCATCAACGGCAAATCGCAGCTTTGAATGCATTCGCCATCTATTCCGTTTAGAGGACTCAGATAAACGGTCGGCCTATAATTTCAACGATTATCGATCGAAGTGGATTTCCGCAACAGCCACTCTGCAACTACAGGCCAGTCACTGGCCTAGTGGTAGTGTGATGGTTCTTCTTTAAACTTAGTCTGTGTAAAGTAAGTATTCGGCTGTATAATAAGGTATTTATAAACCTTCACACTCAAAATCACTACATGACAGATCACTGAGCTGTATCAGAGGTATCTCGAGGATATCTGGGATCAGTCAGTAACCCCAATTGTTCATAACTCGAGTCACCACATTGCAGGCCTCTAGGAATCTCATAAGGGCAGCTTCTCTCTATATTAACTCTGTGGATTATATGTACAACCATCTACCGATTTTAAATAGTTTACTTAAAATTCTTATTCTTATTGATGCTGACTTTTTTTGTCTGTAATGTCTATACAAAACATTATTGTAACTTAATTGCATTTTTTCCAATTAGTATTTTCTCCGTCTAGTACGAATTAGATAAAAGTATTTCAACATCATCAACATCAAAAACCCCTAATGTCTCACTGCAGGGTTCAAGTCTCCTCTCGGGAGAGGGATAACGGCCCGTTTACGACCTTACCGCTGTGAGCGGTAGCTAAGAGCGAAACGCCGAGCGGTAATATCAAAAGTATGAAAAAGTACGAGGCACGCCACGAGTCGCCGCTCATAGCTATGAGCTTAGATATGAGCGGCGACTCGTGGCGTGCCTCGTACATTTTCATACTTTTGATATTATAGCTCGGCGTTTCGGTAAGGTCGTAAACGGGCCGTAAGACCGCGCCCCACGCTGGCCGAGTGAAGGTTGGGGGGGGGGGGGATATAACTCTTTGCAAGATAGTCCCATTAATTACTTAAAACTACTTCATCGTTAAAAAAAAACCAGACCACAATCAAGCACGTGTATTATTTTATATAGTACATTATAAAGTATTTAAAAATAATAACAATACTGATGTGTATGTGCGTGGATACTTCCTAACGTAAAAAGTGTCATAACTTTGTCATTTATATCCAGGAGGCCTAGTTTGAATATATTTCCTCACTGAAATATTAACCAACAACACTTGCTATCGAGAACGAGTTTAAACTCACACTAAACTCTCAGGTTACATTAAATGACAAACGCAAAGAACTTTTGTGTAGTTTAAGAAAAGTGATTTGATACATGTCTATTTAAACACCATGAGGCGATACTGGAGCTGCATCAGCAAATGCCTTCACTTTAGGAATAGAATACACTTTATCCACTACCTCCTTGAATGCCGGATAATCTTGGGGCAGATCTGGCATCTGCATAATTCCCTTTAGGTAGTTAAACATACCGGCAAACACGAAGTCGCCCCACGTCAGCTGAAAAAATAAATTGGGATATTAGAAAAGGTGGAGTTTACGTTGTTTTTTTCTGATTTAAGAGCTAGCAGATTTGATGTAGTAAAATGTGTCTTGCCAATAGGCTTACCTACACATAATGTTCTGTAGAGGTTAATTGAAAAGCTTCTCAAAGTTTTTTTAAAGACAATTCCCGCTTTACAAATATAACTCCTGTAGATAACGACTTTAGAAAAATACATGAAACGAACACAAAGAACAGAACAACAGTTTGTAAGAATACTAAGTGGGGCGAACACTTAAATCACTAGCCAACTGTGCAGTACATAGTGAGGAGTTTCCAAATCTCTAATAACAAAAAAAAGTAACCAAAGCCCTTACGTGTGGCTTTGATAAGCACTTTAATTAATTGTAAACTTGCACAGATATCATTAGGTAATCAATTTTGGAATAAACTCCCAAGTGACTTTGATTGAAACTAGCTGCTTAGGCAAAGCAGGAGAGATAGTTTCAACCAGAACCCCTTTTCAGTATGTTCATGTGTTTGCTTCTGCCTTTATTTGTAGTTTAGGTAATTTATGTGCTAGTCGTGTACTTCAGCCATGGGGTACGGCAGGGGGACTCCAGAAGCCGTTGACGCTCCCAACTGCTGACTTAGGCTACCCCGGGCTTAGTGCGTAGACCGGTTCCTCCGGGAGTCTCACACACGCCCCTCGTTTACCCCACGAAGGTTAAGTAAAGTATTCCCAGCCTAAAAAAAAACTTATGTGACAAACCTTTCCAGCTGCAATATGTCCATTGTTCTTCACAATAAGAGCATTCAGTTTCTCCAAAAGACCAGGGTAGTGATTTTTCACTAATTCTTCCTGTTTCTTTGTTTTGACCTCAGGATCTGGTTCATAGTGGACACCAAGAGCCTCTGTTAACGCAAAGAGAAAATAATTTAGTTTCAAGGTTCCAGAATACCTTTATAAGTATATTTTATTTATCATTTATTTTTAACTAGCTGCGCCCCGCGGTGTTACCCGCGTATTTTCGGGATAAAAAGTAGCCTACATATGTGTGTGATTATCCAGAACTCATTCTTAAATTAGCAATTTACAAACTGTCATTATGGTTGCTATGCAAGTGTGTTATGCATAGCAACCTGTGAAGTTTTGACTTACAGTGATACATTTTGACATCTGCGATTTATGTATTTTTATAATTACGTAGCTTTCGTCCGTGTATCTCGATTATTGCAGTAAAAAGTAGTCTATGTGTTATTCTGATATATAAGCTATATTACTGTAAAGTTTCATCCAAATCCGTTAAGTAGTTTTTGTGTGAAAGAGCAACAAACATACATACTCACAAACTTTCGCGTTTATAATATTAGTGGGATTTTTCGGACATCTAACACACTAGGTCAACTAGTTTCAAGCTTAGCAGACCTTGTACTATAGCTAGATTGACTGATAGAGTATTTACTTTTATACTTTTTTGTAAATATATACATATTATACACACAGAGTACAGACATAGAAAACACTCAAAGTCCGAAACAAATATCTGTAGAATATACAAACATTTGGTCCGACCCAGGATTTGAACCCAAGACCTCAAGTATAACAAACGCATACACTACCACTGAATGCATATAATATAAAACTCTATTAGGACCATTTTCATTATTCTTATAGAAAATATCCTAGAAGAGTTTTTTCATTTGCAGTTAAATTCTTCGGAAAATTTTACTTAATTTATCACTAGATAATTTCGGACCATTCGAAATAGAATACTGTAAGACATACAATACATACATAAATTTTTAAATTAGCCATTTACAAACTATCATTATAATTGCTATGCAAGTGTGTTACGCATAGCAAACTGTGAAGTTTTGACAGGAGATTTACAGTGATACATTTTGACATGCATACAGTGGTGGTGTATGCGTTTGTTATACTTGAGGTCTTGGGTTCAAATCCTGGGTCGGACCAAATGTTTGTATGTTCTACAGATATTTGTTTCGGACTTTGAGTGTCTTCTATGTCTGTATGTTTAACTTAAGAACTTGTAAAACTGTAAGGAACAGCTTTTTTTCCCTTCAACTAAAAAAGAAAACATACAATATCAGAAGTAGCAGTACTTAATACTTAATAATAAGCCATAATTTAATACTAACTTGCACGAATATCATAGATGAAATCTACGTTTTGATCGATTTCCATTGCTTCCTCATCATTATCTCCGGCAAGTCCGAATTTCTTGCCCAGGTACCGGCAGATGGCGAGGCTCTGACTGTAACGTTTCCCGTCGATCTCCAGCACAGGTAGCTGTCCCAAAGGCATTTCTGAAATAAATCGTTAAAAGATTGAATACATACAACATATTATTATGATTACATCAACAGCCTAGCGAAATTTTATAGCTTTTTAAGTGCTTTCTAGTGCTTTCGAAAAATCGAAAACTGAAACAGGTAAAATCGGTTGAACTAGTAACCGATCCCAAATAATATTGGGAGTAAGGCTAGGAAGAAGAAGAAGAGTTTGTACTCGTATGGACTTACCAGGTTTCAAGGTTGGCCACTCAGTTTCGTAGTCGACGCGTCGATCTTCAAACTCCTGGCCTCCATAAGACATGAGAAGCCTGGCGGCTTCACCAAGCGCTTTCACGTTGAAATAGTATAATACAAACTTTGACATTTCTGTGGAAACAAACGCTTTTGTAAGAAAAAGAAGCAGGCAATGTCATCATTTTAATAGTTACATGTCGGTCTGTCTTTTATTCTTTTACGGCTAAGATAGTTTCATTCAATTTCATAAGCTACTCTCTACCGCAATAACCGACATACACGCGGCCAGAGCCGTGGGGAAAAGCTGGTTTTTAGGGTTTCGCATACCACAAAGGGTAAAATGGGACCCTTTTACTACGACTCCACTGTCACCAGGCTGTGTCTCATGAAATGTGATAGAGAGTCGAAGTTTTCACAGATGATGTACATATTTTTGTTGCCGCTTTATCACAAAATGCTTAAAAATAAAATAAAACAACTATTTTAGGAGGCTCTCACGCAACAAACGTGATGTGTAAAGTTTCGAGCGTATGTATGTATATATGTATGCATGTATGTGTGTATGTATTGTAAGCTTACTAAACACTTCATGGTGCTGCAGACAAGGGGACAAAAAATACATTGTCACCTACGTGTAAAGGATCGGTGTAGCCGCGAGATCAACTCCACTTTAAAGGCCACTTTTTTGTAAAAACAAGGCGGGCTCAAAAAATCTGGAAAAGTTCGTGATAGTGGTCCATATAATGAACTTTAAAAGAAAACTATAACGGATGACTTTGTTAGTTCAGGAGTTATAGAGGCTTAACTTTTAAAATGCGCTTACTTGGAAAACGTCATACAAAATAAACGCATTAATACTCGTACGTGAACATAACAACTATCCTTTGGATACGATTTGTAATCCACGTACTATTATGGGTGACTGAGGAATCCTTTCCTTGCGTGGCCTGACACGCACTTGGCCGATTTTAATATATTATGTAAGCATTATCAACATACATATCAATAATGATATGTATGAGAGAAAGGGAGAGAGATTAAATTTTTTGTTCGGCTATTTTGATATATAGACAGATTTATATATCAACATCATCAACAGCCTTTAACAGTCCACTGCTGGACATAGGCCTCTCCTTAGAAAGGAGGTTTTGGCCTACTATACAACGCTGGCCAGACGGGTTGGTAAAGGGTTTGTTTCAAGTTTTCCTTCTCTTGGCAGTGATGTTAGTTGCTTATTTTGTTCCTTTAGCCGCCTCTTACGACACCCATGGATTGAATACATGACACTTTGTATTCTTAATCCGTCACCACACGGAATATCATCAATATATCATCATCAATATTTATAATATATAATATCAATTCATAAGTTTGTGTGCATATTGATTAGGTGTGCGAATCGGTCAACATTTATTTTTCATACCGCTAGGACGCGAGTGAAGCCGCGAGCATCAGCTAGATCAGTAGTAGATAAAATTTAAAGTCGTATTTACTAGTAAAGCCTATTTTTATACATATTTTGTTTGAGCACTGTTATGATAACGAGTAACCAAGGAAACATTATGTAAATGGAAATCAATATAACGATGGTTAGTTACTAATAAGTTTCATGTAACTATTATTTCTTTATTTTTGTACGAAGTTTTTTATGTGAGTGTATTTTACGGGCAGGCGCTGAGTGGGGTCCAGAAGGAGATATCACCCTGGACTCCTCCTAAAATAGAAGCGCAAAGAGGGCACACCGTGTGGTTTTAGTTGGTTCGAGTCCAACACACCGCCCCGTTGCAAAGAAAACTTCGGCGGGGTGAAGGTCTGAAGAGATTTCCACACGTAAAAAAAAGGCTAGTAGTAAAACCAAAGAATTGATTTTTGAAAGAAAAATCTGGCTAGTGCGTGTCACGCTCTTGGCGCGGAGGTTTGGCGACGTTATTATTATTATTCTCTTTATTTGATAATATTTACATATAAATTACATTTTTAAATATAAATATAAAAAATACATTTAAAAATATAAAAAATAGTAGACCACCGACTTCGGGCACAGGGACCAAGAAACCGGTGTTTAGGACTCCAAAGACAGGAACCTCCTCACTATACGTGCCGTGTCAAGGAGGACCGCCTTCTGCTCTTCAGACCCTTATTATTATTATTTAGAAGTGGGGCAATTACTTGATACAGTTTTTCAATTCAACAAGATGTCTAGGTATGTAATTACCGATAAATACCTACTGTTTGTGTTATTCTTTAAGTTAAACTTTCAAAATTCCAACAGAAAAGTCGCCACAAGTGTTTATTTAAGTTCCATTCATAACTAATGTTTACATTACAAATAGTCCATGAAAAAGCGGCCAAGTGCGAGTTGGACTCGCCCATGAAGGGTTCCGTAGCAGCAAGTAACATCATATTAAAGTTTTTGTAGTTCGTTGTAACTTTCATCGATGTTTTAATAATAGTGTTTTGATTTCAAGAAATGTAAATTGCGGTTTATGATTTATGATGTATTAAAAAAAACTACTTACTAGATCTCGTTCATACCAATTTTCGTTGGAAGTTTGTATGGTAATGTACATCATATATTTTTTTTAGTTTTATGATTCACACATTTTAACACTTTGGAAGTGTCTCTCGCGCAAACTATTCAGTTTAGAAAAAAAAAATATTAGAAACCTCAATATCATTTTTGAAGACCTATCCATAGATACCCCAAACGTATGTTTTGATGAAAAATAAATTTTTGAGTTACAGTTCTAAGTATGGAGACCCCCAAAATTTATTGCTTTTTTCCTATTTTTGTGTAAAAATTTTAATGCGGTTCACAGAATTCATCTACTAAGCAAGTTTGAACAGTATAGCTCTTATAGTTTCGGAAAAAAGTGGCTGTGACATACGGACGGACAGACAGACAGACAGACATGACGAATCAAAACGGCACACCGGATTTAAGTGTAATATTGAAACACATAAACTTATACTCGTAAACTTACAAAACATTCTTTCTCATTCTTTCTATAGAGTTTTCGATTGGTGACGTCTTTTATAAAAATGGAAAGCTTTTTTTCTTTTTCTTTCCTATTTTTCGTTCTTCTTTTAATTTTAAAAGACAACTCCCGCATTAGAAATATATTCCTATGTCGCGGAGAAATTACTTTGCAAACATACAAGTAATAGGACGCTAAGAGAAACATAGACTTAGAATAACAATTTGTGGATCACACCAAGTGTTTATCCGTGTAGGATTTGAACCTAAACCACTTAGCGCAGTAGAGAGCGGCGTGGCGACCGCATAAGCCACTGCGCTAACCGTGCAGTCGATTTTAGTACTATGTATGGGGCCTATCCCAAAAAACCAACACACATTACCACTACGGGGGGTCAACACAGCAGTATTACGTCACGAGAAGCGGGGAGGGTTACTAGATTACAAGGTACAAGGCCAAAATTTAGTGTGAGTCACATACTAACACCAAATTTTCTTACTAATAATATGACAAGCAATAATAATGATGGATTAAAAACATTGTAAATTCGTGAGAAACTAAAATAAAAAATAGCCTTGAACTAAGATTATATCATCTATGATATTTTGATATTTGAATTGATTAAATAAATTTAGATTATTCTGTAGTGTGGTAGTGTGTAGGTATGTGGTGTATGTAATCAAAGTGAGTTATCATCCTAATCAACTAATCAATATATTTGTAATAGATAGTTTGTAACAAAACAAGTCTGATAAAACAAAAAAACGCATTGATGTAATCAAAACTAATATATATAAGTTTTTATATACACGGAAATCGTACATCCAAAATCAGACCCTAATTTTATGCGTGTAAGTTTGTGATTCATTTTAGTTTTATATACTTCGAATAAACATAATATTACATAATATAAAATATTCATTATATAAGTATGATTAAAATCGTAAATGAAATCTTACCTGTTAAAGGTGTGTTCTGCTGTAAGGCCAAACGAATACTAAACTGAACTAACGCGAAGCGATGTCCGTAGTTTGTAGGTTATAATAAAGGTTTGATGGAAAAACATCACCGGCTAATGTTAGGTTTATACCATAGTTACTAATTATATTTTATATCTTACTAGCTCTAGCCTGCCACAGTTCATTGTGGCGTATTTCGATTGCTTGGAATGAAGAACTAAATTACAAATAGAAATTTTATATCAATTTAACAAACACTTTGAAGCTGTTTCGACGAGTATTTCGTGTAATACTTTTCAGCGTAATTGATGCAAAACATTTTGTGTTTTTCAGGCGTTTACCAACCAAAGTTTACTTCATTTTATGTAAATAAATAAACTAAACTAAACATGGATGTTAAAGTATCTCTGATAGTTGTTTTGAATTGAAACTTTCTTTGTAGTTTGTATGTAAAAATCTTATAATTTAGCATCTTTTGTATTTATATCAGTTGCCTAGCACTCATAATACAAGCTCTGCTTAGCTTTTGACTATATGGCGTTGTATGTAAGATGTCCGAAATATTTATTCATTTTAGATGATACATACATAAAACAGCTCATGTATTAGAAATAAAAAAATTAAGACCAATATTTCACCCCACAGATCAGAAAATTTCTATGATCTGTGTTTCACCCGCTGTAAGTGTCATCAAAAAATTAAAGCATGAAACTCAGTGTCTCATAACATGACCTTTGCCTTCGTTTATCGATTTTTATATAAATAACCTTCTTAGGTATTTACCTTAAATTTAAAAGATCAAATCAGCATGGAGTTTTACTACCATTATTTGTCACATGGGTGTCGTGAGAGGTAATTAAGGGAAAAACGATGCAGGTCAACATCACTACAAAGAGAAGGAAAATTTATATTAGACGCAGTTTCAAACCTTCTGGCCAGTGGGGTATAGTCAGCAAAAACCTCCTGTCTAAGGAGAGGCCTATGGCCAGCAGTGGACTAATTAAGGAAGTTGATGATAGTCACGTCTCTATTCATGAAGATGTAGACTGACAGACAGAGTGTCTGTACGTAATATTAAATTAAGAGTATTTATTAAATGCATATGAAAGTGTGGAGGAACGGGTGTTGTGTTCCTCCAACACAAAGGGAGGATCCTCCGACCAGGCGAGGTGATTATGCCAGGCGGGCCACTACCCAACAGTTGATGTTGGGATGTTGTACATATGCCAATCGGCGCGAGAATGTCACTTTCGCGATTCAGAATTAGTAGCTACTCAATATAGATAACTCCGTGTTCTCTTTGTAGTTCAGTGTTTCTTCGCTAGATGGCGCTGTTGCATGTTTTAGTCGCGCTGTATGTGGAAGTCGCCACAAAAGTATATATTTTACTTACAATAAAAATTTGTCTGTCTGCCTATCTGTTTGTTTGTGCCGGGTAATCTCTAGAATGTCTGGATCGATTTTGACGGGACTTCCAATGGCAGAAAGCTGATGAACTAAGGAGTAACTTAGGCTAAATGTCTTTTAGAATAACTCCGCGGCGTTACTTGCGATTTTGATTGCCTTGTTGGTCTGGTGGTTAGCGTATGCGACTGCTGATCAAGAGGTCTCGGGTTTGATTCCCGGGTCAGACCAAATATTTTTGTGATTCACAAATATTTGTTTCGGAGTCTGGGTGTTTTTCTATGTATAATATGTATGTATTTACAAAAAAAACTATGTTTTTAGTACCTACCCATAATACAAGCTCTGCTTAGTTTGGGACTAGACAATGTTGTGTGTAAGTTGTCCGAAATATTTATTTATTAAATATTTACAACAATAACCGCGGGTAAAACCGCAGAACTTAGCTAGTCATATTTATTTTATTACATCTTATATTTTATTAATCGAGTTCCACTCACTAGTATAGCTAACTTAAGGGTCAATGAATAACAACCACGGTGTACGTGATGACAGCCATATTTATTATTTAAACTCTGTAAGATATGGATGTTGGTATGGTTTACAGCTCCATTATATCATGAAACTATCACTACAATGCGTATAATTAATCTCGACGAGATAAAGGTGCCCGAATTCTACGTGATCGATAAAATAGATTCATATCGAAAATATGCTGAGATAGCTGGCCAGGCGTTACTATATGACGTAGGAATAACTAGAAAGCAATGCCTTTGGAATTTAGAGATTTTATGAAAAAACTAGTTGACCCAGCGAACTTCGTACCGCCCAACTTTAAAATTTCAGAACTTGATCGCAGCGCCACCTACCGGGTCCAATTGCGAATCTAAACCATTCCCAGATCCCCTTGAACACACACAAAATTTCATCAAAATCGGTCCAGTCGTTTGAGAGAAGTTCAGTGACATACACATTCACAGAAGAATTATATATATAAAGATTAGAAGTAGAGTACAAGGAAGAAAAGGTAATGAATAGGATTTTGTTCCTCTTTATAGGATTGAATTCGAGAATTTAAGGAAAGGACAACGGGCTACCAATGGTGGTGGATGGTCATAAAATTAATCAGCATGGGAAAGTTGTAGCTCACCAACAACCCATAAAGTCCCACTGCTGGGCTCAGCTCTCCTCTTAGGTGAGAGTTAAGGCCATACATCACCCCGCTATCCGAGTGCGGCTGGCAGTCAAGTTGTGGCTACGTCATCTTGCCAATGGATGTTATTAAACAGCCCGAAGGCCTCCAACTGAGCTTCACGACCACTCCAAATCGCGGTAATACTCCTAACTGATCATGTCACAAACGGTCACCCATCTAGGTCAACCGCGCTATCGTTGCTTACCCTCGGTGATTGTTTCCAATCACTCGGCTATGAGCGCTTCAAGTTGTAACTATACTCTGTCCATTCGTATAATATCTTTTTGACAATTCAAGAAATTTCGAAAATAGTGACGCTCTCGCACGTCACCGATTCGATTTGAAATTAAAATCAATTTTATTGAGGAAGAACTTTCAATCGATTCAATTAAATATTTTTAGTTTTAATATTTATTATTCGTTAATTATTTTTTTAAATTATATATGAAATAATTAATTTTTAAATTATATATGAAATAATTAAAAGTATAAATGATAGATCACTAAATAAGAAATATTTATACATTTAAACAATACAACGGAGGTAGCTTTTAGATCTCTTAGGTGTAAAAAGGGAGTATCTAGTCAGTCGTAGAAGTTTATTGGAGACCGTATTATTAAGTTTTTGTAGTAGATGAGGACAATTTATTTTACCATTAACTAATATGTGTAATAATGATAAATCTAAAATTTAACGACGCTTTTTTAGTGATTGTATTTTGAAATGGATAAGTCTGTTTTTGTAGCTGGTTAGTTTTCTTAAAAGGTTAAATTTATATGCTAAGTGGTACACATTTTTTTTCTAAATGCGTTCAATTCTATTGGAATGAACTTCATAGTGAATGGATGGTGGATGGATAGTGGATGCCAAACTACACAACAATAATCCAGGACAGATCTGACGAAACTCTAGTATAATCCAATAACTGACACATAATTTTTAAAATGTTTGGTGTTTCTCAATAAAAAACCGAGGGTTTTAAGTGATTTAGAGACTATACGATCATAATGTTTCCTAAAATCAAGTTTTTATCAATAATAACGCCAAGGTCCCTAACACTTGCGACTTCTTGAATACGTTGGTCAGATACTGTATAAACCCCAGGCCATTCAGCATTACGGTTTCGAGTGAAGCGAATATAACAGCATTTGTCAACATTCAGTGCCATTTTGTTATCTTTGCACCAACTAACCAATCCATCAAGATCTTCTTGGAATAGCATTTTGTCTTGAACATTCCTGATCCGCATAAAGATATGGTTTGCTATTTTTGAGGCAAGAGGTGACGTCGTTCATGAAAATATTAAAGAATATAGGTCCTAAATGAGAACCTTGAGGAACCTCAGATATATTAGAAAAAAGATCCGATTCATATCCACTGACTACTACCTTTGATGTGCGCTCGCGCAAGTATGAGGAGCACCATTTGTGAAAAGTACCAGCGAAACCAAGTAGCGATAACTTCTGTAATAATATACTGTAAGGAACCTTATTGAAAGCTTTCGAGAGGTCATTACAAATAAAATCAACGGGAGTGCGATCGTCTAAACAACATGATATGTCATCAATAAAATACACAAGATTGGTGCAAGTCGAGCGAGCAGATACAAATCCATGTTGAGAGTCTGCGAGAACACTCTTAATATGCCATGATACGTAAGGACATAACAAGGATTCTAGCAACTTGGCGAACACAGATAGTATAGTGATCGGCCTGTAATTTTTGACATCGCTTATATCGCCGGCCTTGTGGACTGGCATAATAAGGCCTAACTTCCAAAGTGAAAGAAAGATTTAGTTTGTTAGAATGTATGTTGGTAAAAAGACAGTGTATATAGTTTTGTAAACTTCAATTAATATAAAAAAAAATGCATTACAAATAAAAAATAAATAATTATAATTGCATAAGTTGATAAAAAATTCTATGCAATAGCTTTACCGATGCAGTCCCCGAGTGCCACACGACTTTTATTTTATTAAATTAACAGTAACAATACTTACACAAGTTAAATTATTTATAAAATGATCGATTATTTTAATCATTTAATCGACTTATCGATTTTAAGAACTGTTTTATAGTTAGCTATGCACAGGGCACTTCACTACGCGTCTATTAAGTACGATATTACTGTAATACGTTATTTTGAAAAAAGAAAACGGTAATTTATAGGCGTGATGTGTCAAAAAGATAAAGGAATGGACAAGGTATAACAAATATGAAATGATAGGTAATCTGTCTCTAGTTAGGCCATCCCAACTAGAGACAGATTGATTACCTACCATTTCATATCATATCTGAGATGGCATTGAACTAAAGGTCTGACAACGGTTCATTCAATAATAATTATGCTCTATAAAACTATGTATATAATTCTAATAATGACATTCGAGTAAATGGATTTTGACAAAGAAAATGGAATTTGAAATTCGAGAAAATACAGGTAGGACGCACTGATTAAAAAACCTTCGTTTTTAGGCACGGTGGGATGGACGAAAAGACTCGTCTTTTCGTCGCCGTTATTTTCGAGAAAATGGAATTTGACTTTCTACAAAATGAAATTTGACATTCGAAAAAATGGAATTTGACGTTCGAGAAAATGGAATTTGACATTCGAGTAATTAGAATTTGATATCCGGATATAGAACTCAAAAGACAAGTAAATCACAGCATTTAAAATAATTTATTTCAATATCTTATGGCTAAAGTTACACGATATCATATTGACATAACCTAATAGGAAACAAAAAAAACCTTTTTTTCATCAATCTTAAATGTCCATTTTAAAAGCCAAAGACGGATGCGGGTGCAGCATCGGCGTATGCCTTGACCTTTGGGATAGAGTATACATTGTCAATAACTTGCTTGAAGGCAGGGTACTTCTCCTCTAGGTCTGGCATCCGAAGCATGGCTTTCAAGTAGTCGAACATACCAGCAAACTGGAAATCACCCCATGTGAGCTGGAAACGGAAAAATATTGATCTGTTATCTTCTATGAGAACAACAGTCTTAGAACTAACGCATATAAAGCTTGGGAGAATACATACAATTTATATGCGTCTTTTTGGAAAATTTAATGTCTTAAAATAATTAAAAAAACTATACAAATAAATAAAATGGTGTGTCTGTATGTAATCTCAAATGAATCTCGTATATGTGGTGTTAACATCAAAAAGGCCATTTTTACTTTTTTGTGTCTGTCTGTCTGTTTGTTCCGGCTAATCTCTGGAACGGCTGAACCGATTTTGACGGGACTTTCTCTGATTTTAAATAAACTATTTGTTGTTGCGAACTTTGGGACACCAGCCTTGGAGGTCTTTTTACTGGCATGATGATGACGGTTGATGTTGAAAACGTAAAAAAAAATCTCATTTATTTTTACTTTTTTATTTAATATTACCAAAGCAACTCTACTCTGCCTGATGGAAAGCATGATCAGAATCCAGTAGGGATCACCATCCTCCTTGTGAGGGTAGGCAATGCAGCATGGTGACCCATACTATGGCGGCCTGGTTACATAATTCTGCATCATTCTCTCGGCACAATGATTTGGCCTCCGGTCTCACACTCGAAATACGACAGCTAGAATGCTGTCATTATTAGGATGGTCTTCTGTGTGAGGGTAGGACTGCTCCGGTCGAGCCGACCCATTCGCGCTGTAAGCAGCGTACCTCTACAACCTAAACGTATCGCATGTACACATTTGGATGCAACTGAGGATGCAGTTCATCATGCAGCATATTTTTATATGGGTGTTCACCTTTCCAGCAGCTAAATGACCGTTGTTCTTAACAACAAGAGCGTTGAGTTTTTCTAGAAGATCAGGATATATGTTCTTAACGGCTTCTTCATGTTTTTTTGTTTTTAGTTCTTCATCTGCTTCGTAGTGAACAATGGCAGCCTCTGAAAAACACAAAAGTCAAAATTATAGAACAAATAAAGCAAATGTAAAAAAACGATCATTATTGGTTCATGGATATGAATTAAAGACTGAATATCCAATTATAATACTGTAAAGGAAAAATAAAGAAAAGCAGCAAAGAGTGTCTGACTGTCTGTCTGTCTTTCTGACAAACTACCAGTGAAATAGTGTGAAACGATCTCGTCTGAGATTTTAATGTATGTGTTTTTCAAGGTTTTTTTTTCTATATAGTATAAATATTTTTTCGGACGTCTTACACACAACACCATCTAGTCCCAAATTAAGCAGAGCTTGTATAATGGGTATACTAGACAACTGATATAAATGCATAAACATACTTTTTTTTTGTAATATATTATACATAGAAAACACCCAAACTCCGAAACAAATATTTGCGGATCACACAAACATTTGGTCCGACCTGGGAATCGAACCCAAGACCTCAAGCACAGCAGTCGCATGCGCTACATGCGCCATCGATGCAGTCAAATATAGTAATATATAAACAATACTAACTGGCGCGGATATCATTCAGGAAGTCCACGTTCATGTCGATCTCGAAGGCCTCCTCATCATTGTCTCCAGCGACTCCGTACTTCTTGCCCAGGTATCGACAGATGGCGAGACTTTGAGAGTATTTCTTCCCGTCGATTTCCAATTCTGGCAATTGTCCGAAGAGTGTTTCTGAAGACAGAAAATACTTAAGCTATACGATTTACTACCAATAAAGCAGTGGTCATTTTAAGAGACAGTAGTAATAACGAGAGCATTTTGAAACCTCCAAGCAGAATTATAATAAACTATGTGTTATTCCGATATGTAAGCTACATTATTGTGTAGTTTCATCAAAATCCATTCAGTAGTTTTTGCGTATAAGAGCAACAAACATAAATACATACATACTCATAAACTTTCGCGTTTATGATATTAGTAAGGACAAATATTTTGGACATCTTACACACAGCGCCATCTAGTCCCAAACTAAGCAAAACTTGTATTATGAGAACTAGACAACTGAAATAAATACATGAACATACTTTTTTTGTAAATACATTCATATTACACATTGGTCCGACCCAGGAATCAATCGATCTCTTGATCAGCAGCAAAAATTACCTGTTTTGCTATGGCTTAATACCATTAGTAGAGGTTTACAATAAAACTTATCAATGTAACAAATACAGTTAAATTACTGAACCACTTTAGGCGTCGACCTTGATCGAAACTGATAATGCGATTCTAAAACACATGTGCAAAAAAAACATGATCTCGTCATGCAAACAGAATATTCACTTCAGTTTCAGCAACCTTCAACATATTCCAATTCAATTGTAAGACCGCAGAAACAAAATTCAATGTTTGTTTAGCAACTGTGCGGCGGCTCTCGTATCAAAAGGTATATTCAGGAAATTGCTTAATGGACCCAATTCTAGTAAACGCGTATCATGTGATTGATATCGTCAATTTTGTTACACGAGGTCGCTCGTATCTGTCGTTGAGTGGCGATTACAATGAACTTGAAAGTCCAAAATAATTGATTCCCAGAAATTGGGACCAAGCCGTGCCAATGGTTAGTGGATTACTGTTCATGTCACGAGGACTAGGACTCTTCAGATAAAAGGTTTATTAATAGGGTAATAATTTAGTCTGGGTTAATTCGCTTCCGAATTAATCCTAAATAATAAAAGTGTTTTTAGATCCAAATATACTTCTATAGATGAGCATTCGTTAAAAACAGAGTTGCTTGGCACATCTAGATGTTTGCGATAAGCTGTAGAAAAATCCACGAATACAATTGTAAATAGATAGGTCTGACTTATGAGTATAGGTTAGCTTTGAGTTGTCCAAAAAAGCAAAAAAAAGTATTTTGATTAAACAAATCGTATTGGATTGAATTATCGCTCACATATGCATTATGACTTCCCTATAACTTTATTGCCTTCGTATCTACCCTTTTCCTATCATATTAAACTGTCAATTTTCGCATCTCATTCCGATAGCTCTAGGTGGATAGCAAAAAGATTGCCCCCCTAATACCTGATTATAATTTATTTACCTCTGCCTTGGGGGCATCGGCGTCAATTGATCTATACAAGTGACGTTTGTTCAAGGCCCATTTATATTATCCTAACATTGTTTAACTTAAGTACATATAAAATAATTTAAGCAATTTTCATGTCGCCTCATGACCCTGAGCAGTCAATTCAGACAGCCGACATTCTAAATAATGTTACCTATGAGTCATCGCAGTGGAACATCAAAAACACATAAATAATTATCCTTAGTATGGAATAATAAAACAATCTTAATTGTATGTTACATCAATCATTTTGAACAAGGATAGAGACCTACATCAAATTAATGAACATTGTACAAACAACGGCCTTATCGTAGAATGTTTCAAAATTGGGGGCTTAATTTTCTCGCGAGAGCTACCGCTGCGCGCGATGCGTAAACGGTTAAACTTTCGCAAAAATCATGTATGACAGAATTGTTTCCCTTTAAAAGATCTAAAAAAGTCTACGACAACATATGTTTATCTTTTAAGGTTGGCTCACTATGATCTATTTGATGGGAAACAAATCTGCTTCCGTGGTATAACATCGCGCTAGTGGTAATAGAATACGCAGACGACGGGGCTGTCCAGATCAGCTGGTTTCTGTATAAAACTGGAGTCAACATGCCAAGAAAGAATGTCGAAAGGGGTCGATGGGGATCCATACTGAGTCACCTTGTTACTTGAGATACCATACCCTGGATTAAGATACGGCGAATCTGATATAACCCTTATCACGCCTTCGGTATTTGAAACATACAAGTAGTGCTTATCACAATAACAATATTAATCAGCACTGATATGGTCGTCACACCACCACCAACGTTGGTGATCTATTATTATCGATATACGATAACAAAGGATGTTGTAATATTGGGTTACGCTTTGTAAATGAACTTCCTTCCATTGTATTTCAACAAACATCATCAACAACCCATAATGTCCCACTTAAGGGTTCATTTTTTCTCTCAGGAGAGGTTTTTTTTTTAAATTCAAATCTACCAAAGTGACTCTATTCTGATGGAAAGCATGAGTAGATTGCAGAAGTGGGGGTCACTGTCCTCATGGTGAGTGCAGACAATGCAGCTTGAGCCACACCATAGCGGTCTAGTGTATTTAAATAAATAAAAATAACTCGCTACTGTTATCCTATTATAACCAGCCCCTCTAGCTAAGTTTTCTTGTATCATTGGTTAATGCCACTCAGTCACGTGATCAAAACATAATACACACATCAAAAGTGTCTAGGGATCAAGCATTTTTATGCGGATTTCTTGAGATTGAGATGTGGCTTTGTAATAAATTTATGATTTTATAAATTTATATGGATCCTTTTTCATGCATTTCATAATTTGAATCAGGAACTGTCAATCAAATTCGAGTAAAAGATGAAAATCAGCTGCCAATATTTTCCCTATAAAAACATACAACACATTGAAGAAATTATTAGTGCTACTGTTTCCCTACTACTGATTAAAACCAACGTTATTATGGAGCGGCGACGTCATTTAAGCAGGGAAGAAATGCTCAGAGCCGTGGGAATGATAGAAGCTGGTTCCCGGCAACGTACTGTGGCTTTAGCTCTGAATACAAGTCAGAGTGTTATCAGTCGACTTTGGACACGTTACCGAAGCACTGGTACCGTGGCTGAGCGCCATGGAGGACGGTATCGCTGCACCACACGGAGACAAGACCGATACATTCAAATCTTAACTCGAAGAGCTCCAACAATAACCGCCATGATGTTAGCCGTGAGGCTTCATCACTCTTCAGGGAACTTAATTAGCGACCAAACAGTCAGAAACCGCTTGCATGAAGTGAACCTTCATTCCCGAAGACCGCTACGGGTACCACCTATAGCAATGCACAATCGTAGGATTCAATATCAATGGGCTCTTGAACACAGAAATTGGGCAGAAGAACAATGGCGTTTCGTGTGCTTTTCTGATGAGTCTCGTTTTGGTATGAGACCGGATACAAGACGTATACGACACTGGAGAACCCCTGGACGCCAACAGCGATTAAAATCCTGCCAGGAAGTCCATCCTTATAGTGGTGGAACCATCATGGTATGGGCGGGTATTTGGATCGGCGGAAGAACTGAGTTGATTTGGATCAGAGGCAACCTCAACGCTCAAATTTATGCTGAGACGATTGTATCAGACGTCATCGTTCCTCTACAAGTGCAAATCGGTCCCTTATTTCAGTTAATGCATGATAATGCACGACCGCACACCGCAAGAGTTGTAAGACAGACTCTCGCCGCAGCTAACATCAATGTCCTGCCCTGGCCTGCTCAGTCGCTAGACTTGAACCCGATTGAGCATGCATGGGATATGCTACAGAGAAGAGCTCTGCCGAATATGGAGGGTATCCAGTCGCAAGAAGACCTTTTTTTGTTGTTGCAACGAACATGGGCGGCCATTCCACAGCGTGATTTGGATGAACTCATTTTGAGTATGCCAAACCGATGTTCTTGTGTTGTTAGTGTTCGCGGTAGAAACACGGATTATTAATTGTTTAAGTTACCTAATAAAATTTTAAAGAAAACTGTTATTTCAGTCTTTTTTTCGAACTTTAATGTTAGTGGTTCAAATGTCAAAAATCCCTTTATTAGGAAAATGGCAAATTTCTTTACTAATGCAAAGGTGACTTGGTTTATCGTTACTGTGACAAACGAAAACACTTTATTTGATGAATCCTTAAAGAAATTTTTAATTAATATCAATCAGGAGAAAAGTTATTGCAAAAATATATGTTGATCCCTAGACACTTTTGATGTGTGTATTAGAAAATGAATCAAGTGAATAGAGAATAGAATAGAAAACGTTAATTGTTTGCTACTTGGCTAGGGTGGCAAGATCGACGTCAAAAACGTCTCGTGTCATTGTATTTCAATTCAGTTTAACTTTTAGTCAATTGGCTATACATATTATCGTCGCGTCGATGAAAAAACAAAGTAAAAAGACGACTGAATGTTTGCCCATTAAAAATAAGTCCTGATTTCCAATCTTTCCAGGAACAATTCGCTTTTACGTCTCATATTGCTGTACTGCCTAGTTCGTCTAGCGTTTAATGCTTGTGATTATCGATCAAAAGGTATTGAGTTCGATTCGCGGTTCTAACAAAGTATCTCTACCCCACCTGATGGAAAGCATGAGTAGAACCCAGGAGTAATAATAATAATAATAATGTTTTTATTTTACTCCCACAAAGTACAAGTCATATAGTAAATTTAACTTATAATATACGTTTTTGTGGGAGTCAGGAAGCTAAACTAGGATATGCCCTGTGCTATGCCCCTCACGGAGTTTATACTTTAACAGGATATTACAGTACGAAAGGGCAAAATAAAAAAAGAAAGACAATACAATAACATTAAGAAAAAAATTAAAGTGTTTGTTGGTGTGTGTGTGAAAGTGTTGTGTGAGTGTATGTGTGTGTGTCTGTGTGTGTATGTACGCGTGTATGTGTATATAAGAATGTGTAGTGATGTAGCTGTGTAACTGTTTGTGTGTGCACGTATGGGTGCTTATTCAACGCAGTTCTTTGCAAGTGATTCCATTAGTGCAAATTAGTCGTTAAAGAAACAGAAGGGTTACGAAACAATTTTTAGAAGAGACTCTGTTTCGTCATAATCCAGTTTTAAAAGCCACTCAGTAATTTTCTCCTTACACTTAATTCTTGTTAAGTTCTGAACGGAGAGCAGTTGATTCGCTTTGTTATACAATCTGCTTGCTCTAAAGCTAAAAAATTTTTGTGCAAACGAAGTTTTCACCGGAACGGATTCACAGACTGCAAAGTGTCTTCGGGAGTTAGTTTTGTTATGCATTGTCGAAACGTTTATGGAGACATGAATCTTCAGAATAATTGACATAATGTAAAGTTTTCTGATCGTTAATACATTTGCTTCACTGTAAAGACTGTTTGTAGGATAAAGTCGAGGCTTAAAGAGAGCAATTTTTAAAATAAGTCGTTGCACTCTTTCGACGGTTAAAAGTTTTGTTTTATCCGCGCCTCCCCAGATGGGGATACCGTACGATAGAACTGATTGGCAGAGGGACTCATAAACAGTTCTTATCAATTTCCAGTCTGAAACATGCCTGAGGTTCTTAAATATGGGAACTAATTTACGTGTTTTTTTTATAAGGTTTGTGAGGTGTATATCAAACGATAAGTTTTTGTCAATTTCTATGCCTAAATATTTAGTAGTAGTTATTTAGTAGTATTTGTTATTTAGTAGTAAATATTTAGGAGTAGGGATCACCATTCGCATTTTAAGAGTAGGCAATGCGGCATGGTGACTCATACTATACTAGACGTTACAAAATCTACGTACTTAACACATTGTACACTATCAAAGATGAAACGTTTAAAATTGAATGGGTAATAGAGCCACGCTGATTTCAGCACGAATGGGCCGGCTCGAACGGGGCAGTACTACCCTCACACAGAAGACCATCCCAATACTGGCAGCATTCTGGCTATAGTATTACGTTGGTGAGTGTGAGACCGGAGGCCCAATCATTCCACAGCATTTTTCTCGGCCTCTGGAGGCCGGGAGAATGATACCGAGTTATCTGCCCTATGGCAGATGTTGTAACGTCTGGTATAAATATGACTTGTGTCTATTTCAATGGGGCTAGACGTGATAAAGAGTTATCTACGGTATGTTATGTCTAGGGTATATTTGTGTATATTACCGTGTATATAAGATAATAAAATGGAACTAAATAAGAGTTCATATACCTTCGATCAATAAAAGTACTATTTGTGATCGAAGTCATATACATATCAATATATCAGGCATATTGATATCCCTATGTTACAAAACTTTATTGATATAATCTTCTATATATATTCTATATACATATATATAAATGAATTTCTGTTCGTTAGACTCGCTAAAACTCGAGAGCGGCTAGACCAATTTGGATAAATTTGGTTTTGAATTATTTGTGGAAGTCCAGAGACGGTTTAAAAAGTGAATCTAATATATAAAATTCTCGTGTCACAGTTTTCGTTGCCATACTCCTCCGAAACGGCTTGACCGATCTTTATGAAACTTTATATGCATATTCAGTAGGTCTGTGAATCGGACAACATCAATTTTTCATACCCCAAAGTCACGAGCATAGCCGCGGGCATCAGCTAGTAAAGTGACATTTTTCAGACTTTGACAACCCTACTTTGACAACTTTGACAACTCTTATTTTCCGTGTGGTGACGGATTAAGAATACAGAGTGTCACCACCCCTATTCATCCCGCGGGTGTCGTAAAAGACGACTAAGGGATAAACTACGCAAGACAACATCAATGCAAAGAGAAGGAAAACTTGAAACCAACCTTATACCAACCCGTCTGGCCAGCGTGGTATAGTAGGCCAAAACCTCTTTTCTAAAGAGAGGCCTATGTCCAACAGTGGACTGTTGAAGGCTGTTGATGATGATTGATGATGATGATGACAACCCTAATAGATCAACAATAGGGCTGTCAAAGTCTGTAAACATTAATTAATATACTTAAATAATTTAGTGTGAGTCATAATCATTAGGTAAGGCAAAAATTTATTCTGACGATCAGAAAAGCGTTTCTAAGATTGCAGTAAACATTTAGTTACTTACGTGGTTTGTACTCAGGCCACTTCTCGAGGCTGAAGCGGACGTCTTCGAACTCCTGGCCGCCATATGCCAAGAGTAAACGGGCGCCTTCACCGAGACCTTTGGCTTGGAAGTAGCGATACACAACATGCGGCATTGTCCTGAAAAAGAAAGTCATTAAAACCATTTGCAAGTTCGTAGGCATGTTTTCGCCCCAGTAATCCTATTCACTTGTGTGGAGTGATTCAAATATGATTCGATCGACAAGGGTTTTTACAACGACAACGGAACCCTTACAGATTCGTCATGTCCCTCTGTCTGTCTGTCTATCCGTCCGTATGTCACAGCCACTTTTTTCCGAAACCTTATGTACTATACTTTTGAAACTTGGTAACTAGATGTAATCTGTGAACCGCATTAAGATTTTCACATACAAATAGAAAAAAAAACAATACATTTTGGGGGTCCCCATACTTGGAACTGAAACTCAAAAAAATTTTTTTCATCAATCCCATACGTGTAGGGTATTTATGGATAGGTGTTCAAAAATGAAGTTGAGGTTTCTAACATATTTTTTTTCTAAACTGAATAGTTTGCGCGAGAGACACTTCCAAAGCGGAAAAATGTGTCCCCCCCGCGCTGTAACCTTTAAAATAAGAGAGTGATAAAACGAAAAAAAAAAAATGTTGTACATTACCATGCAAACTAGCAAAGAAAATTGGTTTGAACGAGATCTTGTAAGTAGTTTTTTTAATACGTCATAAATCGTAAACCGCAATTTACCTTTCATTCAATCATAAACTATTATAAAAACATCGATCAACGTTACAACGAACTACAAGAACTTTTATATGATGTTACTTGTTGATACGGAACCCTTCATGGGCGAGTCCGAGTCGCACTTGGCCGCTTTTTTTAGAACTTTTAAAAAGGAACAATTCTGTCATACATGATTTTTGCAAAGCTTTACCCGTTTATGCAGTGCACGCAGCGGAAGCTCTCAAGTGGGAAAATCCCCAGATTTTGAAACATTCTTCATTGGTGCTTCGTTGCTATTGGTCTCAGCAGAATGATACCAATAGGAACCTATAGCCTTCCTCGATAAATGGGCTATCTAACACTCAAAAAATTTTTCAAATCGGACCAGTAATTCCTGAGATTAGCGCGTTCAACCAAACAAACTTTACAATATTAATATGGATAGAGAACACCCAAAATCCGAAACAATTATTCGCAGATCATACAAACATTTAGTCCGACTCGGGAATCGAACCCGCTCACCACTACACAATAAGTTTTCTATTGTACTTACGAATGTATTATTCACTAGTGTAGTTTAAATATTAAACTTTAAAAATGTTTGTATCCAATGTCTGTACGTTTGATTACATGTTTATAATCAAAGGTATGTACAGCTTAGAAAAAAAACAAATGTTCTCCAAACCGTTTTATAGAAAAGGGAATGAGTTTCTGAATTTAGTTTGAGATCACGAAAATCATCAAAATATTTCTTATCCTCTAATACCATGATGATAAAAGAATTTAATAATACTAAAGTACGTATTTCTTTTTTAGCTTAGTATCTACTAGGGTTCATGATTTCTCGAGCTTTTCAATTTCTCGGGTCTCGAGAATTCTCAAAGCTAATTTCTCGGGGCTTCTCGGGTTGTCGAGAAATTTACATTTACGTACGTTTTCTCATATTATTTGGTTGCAATACTTCAACAAATTAGTGGTTTTCCTCACAAATAAAAGTATCAAATTAATTACAAAACTTTTAATGATTATATTCAAAAACATTAATCTTATAAATAAGCTAATTAAATAAAAAAATAAAAAACAGTAATAACGTTATTAAGTAGGACTCATAATTACAGCAACATTTTTGGCAAGTTATTTAGAAGATTCTTCTTGGGTCCCGCATTTAGTAAAGGCCGCTGCATACGTGACGGGATTTAACACGGACGGGACGTGGACGTGGTTACCTCGTTATAAACGGGAACGTGATTTAAATGCATACGCACCGTGACTGTGACTCGGATCTAACGTGTTAGTGTTGTGAACAAGGAAAGATGTATTTTCATTTCAAGAATAGGCATTAATTGCTATTGACCCTCTAAACATCGTCGGCGACGATATTTAGCACGTCCCGTGCGTACCACATTCCGCCCCGTCCGTGTCTCCGTGAAGTATGCATTTCCTTAAACATTTTGTATGTAACGATGTTTGCAAAACTTCCCGTCCCGTTCCGTCCGTGTTAAATCCCGTCACGTATGCAGCGGCCTTAATATTGATTTTATGAACACGTGCTAAATGTCTCACCAACCCGCTAGTATTTGAATCTTTGCAAGCAATGGTTTTTGGGCACTTTAGGCATTGCGCATTTGCAGATTCCTTTTTTAAATATTTCCATACTTTTGATGCTTCCATCTTTACTGTTATAGTGACGTTTCGGTAAAATCTATAACAAACGCAAAACAAATTAATAATAAGCCTTTGGAATAATATGTGATACACACACACATACAACACAACTGGCAATATTCGTCTCACAAATTTAAAATGACACATTAATTAATTTCAAATTATGTAGATACTTACATATCAGAATAATTAAAAAAGCGGCCAAGTGCGGGTCGGACTCACCCATGAAGGGTTCCGTATCAGCAAGTAACATCATATAAAAGTTCTTGTAGTTCGTTGTAACTTTTATCGATGTTTTTAAACTAGTGTATTGATTGGATGAAAGGTAAATTGCGTGTTACGATTTATGACGTATTAAAAAAAAACTACTCACTAGATCTCGTTCAAACCAATTTTCGTTGGTGGTTTGCATAGTAATGTACAACATATATATTTTTAAGATTTAACACTCTCTTATTTTAGAAGTTAGAGGGGGGGGGGGGGGCACACATTTTTCCATTTTGGAAGTGTCTCTCGCGCAAACTATTCAGTTTAGAAAAAAATGATATTAGAAACCTCAACATCATTTTTGAACACCTATCCATAGATACCCCACGCGTATAGGTTTGATGAAAAAAAAAAATTATGTATGTATACAAGTATGGGGACCCCCAGAATGTATTTTTTTTTCTATTTTTATGTAAAAATCTTAATGCGGTTCACAGAATACATCGACTGAACAAATTTCAACATTATAGCTCTTATAGTTTCGGAAATAATTGGCTGTGACATACGGACGGACAGACAGACAGACTTGACGAATCTGTAAGGGTTCCGTTTTTTGCCATTTGGCCACGGAACCCTAAAAATAAGCTTGTGTGTTAATGATTTACAAAAATAGGAAACGTAATAAGACTAAGTAGTTTAATTAATGAATCGTTAGTTATTTTATGTATTAAAGTTGGACTAAAAATAATAGAAAAAACAACTTGGGTACCTACCTACTCGTACCTAGTAAAATTTAAGATCATATTTAAATTATATTATTGATAAAAATAATATGAATAACAAAGCTATGATGTGTCAATAAAAGTGAAAAGACTTACCTGTTTGATTTCAATTTATCACGTAATCTGTGAAACACTCACTACGTAAACTATCGTGTACCCAATGATATATAATATCATTGCGTGTACCTAATTAAAAACGACGCGCGCCGCAGAGCGCTTGCAGCGAGATCAAGGGTGCCACTGCGCTTTGGCCCGCGCCTTCAAGCAACATAACAAACGGCGATTTAATTTCTATATAGTTACATGATTTCTCGAGTTCTCGACTTTTCTCGAGCTTGATTTCCCGGGAACAAAGCCCAACGAATAAACCCTAGTATCTACAACAAGCCGGTTAGGTATTCGTTAGTTAAATTTATTTGACTTAAATAAGCGTTTTATAAAGGAACTGTGTTGTTTTGACACTAAAAAATATACAACATTCAAAATATTCTCTAAATTTTAAGTTACTAGGTCGAATTTTCGAGAACAACAGCGACAAAAACAGCAGCAGTTGTTTTGTTGCAAGCAGTAGTTGTTTATCGGTATTCAGGTAGTAAAACTTGAACAAAATGGTATCTGGTAAACTTACGAGGTATTTTCTATACATTTTTTTTAAATTGTAGTCAAAAACAACTGAATAGCATTCTAATTTTAAATACTCACGCGTCTTTTCTGTTACGTGCGTGCGGTGACGTAATTTCACGATGGTAATAATACTGAGATGCAGTCGGCAACGCGAACGCGGTTAAACTGGTTAAACTGCCGGCCGGAATATTCAACGACTGGAGTGGAGGCGATGTCGACACTCAGTCGGCCAGAAAACAATACGATATAATATGGTAAGGAGCGGATGTGACTGCACGTGGCTCATAAATACTTACAATCCTTTTATTCATGGAGCAACAGATAACAGCTGCATGATCGAGGCAGCGCCCATTACAGGCTTTTTTTTTATTGTAGTTGAATAAAGGAGTTCGAATTTGAAACTGTCTTCGAACTGTTTTATCAACTTACTATCTGTGTCCCGCGGTGTTACGCGCGGTTATTGTTGCAAGTCACGAGAAGTTAATCTACAGAAATAAGCCTTAGTTACACCTTAGGCATTAACTTTCTGACAGTGAAATTTCCGTCAAAACCGGTCCAGCCGTTTCTGAGATTACCCGGAACACACAGACAGAACGACAAACATGGAGACAAAAAAAAATGCTTTGTTAGTGTAAGTATACTTTCTTTCATCAATTCATCAACAACCCATAACGTCCCACTGCTGGGCTCAGGTCTCCTCTCAAGAGAGGGTTAAGGCCATACGTCCCCACGCTGGCCGAGTGCGGGTTGGGGACATACTTTCTTATTCATTTCAAATATGATACTTGTTTTTCTCTTTTCAGTTCATTACTATAAAGCAGTCGGGATTTTTGTTTCTATTATTATAATTTTGTTTCATATTTTTCTATTTTATTTATAGTATTGATTAGTATAAAAATATATTACTGATAGGTTTTTTTTCCAATAGTTTTTATGTAGAAACTTCCTTGTAGACTTTTTCTATAATTAATAAATAAATATTTAGAACATCTGGGTTCTGACACACAACATCATCTAGTCCCAAACTAAGCAGAACTTGTATTATGGGTACTAGACAACTGATATATACTTTTTTTTGTAAATGCATACATATAAAACACCCAAACTCCGAAACAAATATGAATATGACGATTTTCCCTCTTATCCATTCTAAAAAAAATAATTGATAAGTCTGCTTGTAATTATCAAATTAAGTAACAGCTTTTTACTTAAATCATATGAAGTAAATACATTACCTACAACAAAAAAAAAAAACAAATTTTAAAATTTCTGTTTTTCTATTTTTCTGTCTGTTCCGTTCCGCCTGTTCTGGTTAATCTCAAGAACGGCTGAACCGATTTTGACGAAACTTTCACTGGCAGATAGCCGATGTTACACGGAGTAAATTAGACTACTTTTTCAGACTAGCTTCACATCGCGGCGTGTCCCGCGGCTTACATCAACATCGTGGGACTAAGTTGGTTTCTTATACATATAAAATGTGATAAGGTTGTGATAAGGAAAAATATAGGAGTGGCGCGAAGCCGCTCGCCGAGCCACCATGCTCAGATGGTCGTTCCGACTGGAGGCCCCACGCGCTGGCTTCACTGCCGTGGAGGCTCTCCAGCCGGTCATCACGGAGTGGGCAGGGCGGCAGCACGGGACCCTTTCCTTCCGCCTGTCGCAGGTACTTTCCGGGCACGGTTGCTTCGGAAAGTATCTGCAATCGAGGGAACCGAGTCCCGCCTGCCACCACTGCGACTGGAATGAGGACACGGCCCAGCACACGCTGGCGGTCTGCCCAGCATGGGCGACGCAGCGCCGGGCCCTCACTGCAGTCATCGGAGGGGATCTCTCGCTGCCGGCCGTCATAAGATCGATGGCCGGCAGCGACAGTTGTTTTATCGCGGTCGCAACCTTCTGCGAGGACGTAATCTTGCAGAAGGAGGTGGCGGAGAAGGCCCGGGAGGACGACATCCACTCGGACCCGATCCGCCGCCGACGCAACGGGCGGCGGAGGCGCGCACACCTGCGTCTCATGCCGCCCTGAGAGTGGCCGCGGATGGGCGGGACGGGTTTCCCGTCCGTCTGCAGTAGTGGCCAACCGCGAGGGGGCGGCGTCGGACGTTGCCCAATTAGAGAATAAAAAAATTGAGATGGTGCCCGCAACAGTGCGGGCAGGCGCTGGGAGGAGTCCAGAAGGAAATCCCCTCCCTGGACTCCTTCCAATATACAGGCGCAGAGAGGGTCACACCGTGTGGTTTTAGTCGGTTGGAGTCCGACACACCACCCCGCCGTAACCCCCGACGGGGTGACGGTCCGCGGGGATTTCCTCAAAAAAAAAAAAGGAAAAATATTTCGCTATTAAATGAAGGACTGCGTGGATGTCGAGTGATAGAGGAGAATGAATGTGATAAAGTGATCGGATCGATCCCTAATTCAGGGAGAAACGTAATAAAAAGATTTTTTACTTAAAAACCAATCTTCAATAGAGAAAGACTTCAAAGTTAGCATTATTCTCGTTTCCCTACTATAATGTATTGCTATTAATTATTTGTGCATGAAGCATATGTAGATACAAATGCATCAGGAATAGGGGCCACCATGCTCATTGTGAGGCTAGGCAATGTAGCATGGTGACCATATATGATGACATGGCGGCCTGGTTAGATAATTCTGCATCATTCTTCCGGCCCTCGGAGGACGGGAGAATGCTGTAGAATGATTGGGCCTCCGGTCTCACACTCACCAACGATGTATGACAGCAAGAATACTGTCATTATTAGAATTAATATGTAGTTAGTTTCAGCTTTACCAAATACATGGTTATGAAAATAATTCGGCACTGAAATAATTATTACACCTACTTACTGCTTTTCTCTTTTATAGTTATTTTGTACTTACTTTTTCAGATAACAATCCTTTAAAAATGAATTTATCCAAATTGGTAAGAATATCAGTGAAAATGTATTCAATTATAACGTCAAATTTAATGTATCTTTTGACATTAAATTTGACTTTTCTAGACATTTTATGCTTGACGTAGATTTTTATGTGATAAGGTAAACCAAAATCAATCTAATAAAGAAAGTCAGAAAGTTGACATTACTTTGGCTAAATTTACATAACACTCTTTTTTTTCTTGGTTATTTTATAAACTGCATGCTCTAGAATTTTTAATAAAATCTTTTTTCACAGTGAATTCTGGAACAAGAACTGAATATTACTATTGTTATTCATTGAACGCGATAAATACAAAATGCATTTTTTACCGGTAAAAACATTTATTTTGTCCAATCAATATTTGCATTTGCCTACATCTTAATACAAATAGCTAGCAATATCTGTAATTTATTTCAAGTTTTTTATGTGTGGCTTATGCAGTGCCATATAGACACTTCAATTTAATTTATTTTTGTAAACACAGTACCTATTAAATTTCTATCTTCAAATCATTATAATTATTTTGACAGGCGTTTCCAATAAAACCTTTTTATCTATATTGTTACCTTAATGTATTCTATACATACAAGCAGGGCCGTCTTTAACTATGCAGGAGGCCCTGGGCACATACGAATTAGGGGGACCCTTATTGAAAGTAAAGAAAGTGAACTTTACCAAAAATTGTTTTTTGTCAAATTATTTTGGGTAATTTATAGTAACATATTAAAAATAAAATTTCATCACAACATCACAACAACATCACAATCACAATTATCACAATCAAAAGACTTATTTTGGTCACAAGCACTAATCATAGGAACTGCTAATTGGAATTTAAAAATTATTTCGGTCTTAGGTCCCGGTTATCGAGTAAGGCTATATACCAACACGCTACGACCAAATAGAGTGGAGTAAAATTGCAAAATATTAAAGGAACGGGGGAATATTGTTCCTTAAAAAGTTTAAGTCTCTCAAAAATAACGTATGAAAGAATTGTTCCTCACAAAAAATTCTAATAAATGCGAAAAGTGCAAGGCGTTAACGACTCAGCTGACAGTCTGGTGCGGGTCATCCACGAACTTCCATCCACTTTCAATCGAAGAGCAGTGGAAACTCTAAAGAGAGACTCTGGATCCGACAAGGAAAAAACGAGAAACAACGGTTAAAGGCTGCTAAGACGAGACATTCGGCACTCAAATTCTTGGGCAATAGAGGACCAAAATAATAGCTCAAAAGTCTTCGCCATGCCAAAAAACCTTCAGTTGCCATCTGACCAAACACAGAACATCACAAGGCACCGCCGTCACCTTTTAATCAGAGGTTCTGCTGAAATAGAAAAGTTTTATGAGGACTGCTACTCCTCACAAACCTGCTCACCGGTTACTCTCAGCATTGACTAACAGGCCACGCACAGACGAGTTTCCCGGTGAGTGTGAGACTGAAGGCCCAATCATTCTGCATCATTTTCCCGGCTTTCAGAGGCCGGGAGAATAATGCAGAAACATCCGGACAGGTATGGGTCACCATGTTTCATTGCTTACGCTCACAATGCGGATGGTGACTCCTACTACTGGATTCTTGATGATGATTAAAAAAATATATACTGGCACTACACTGGAAGCTTGGAGTAGAAGCTTGGTAGTACTATTCTTCAAGAAAGGAGATAAAAACCTACTGAAGAACTACCACCCAATTTCACTCCTCAGTATTTGGTTTGGAATGTTGTTATTATACGCAACGGTTAAGATTGAAGAAATTGCGTTTTACGATAATAACTGGTTGCGGTTTCAGTGGACTGTAAATTTTGGTATGCGGGGTTTACAAAATGGCGGTCGGGTATTGGCTACCACGATCTATGCGGTTTGTGGCTAAGCTGACTGATGATTCGCGACATAAAGGGACACGAACTGCCCTCAGGAACACATGAGAACAGGGACAGGCAGTTCAAAATAGATAAAGGGACTAACCTCTCAATGGCGCCTACTCGCGTTAGGCCTGCCGGCTGCTTGGCCCAAGTCACTAGGCTTGTCACTGTCCGTAATGACACACCTTCCACGACGGTTTGAAGCGAAGGACGAAAGCACTTCTGGAGATGCGGTATGCGGGAGCTCGCGAACACGTCAGGTCAACCTGAATGCGGGGCTTTGACACGGCCTATTCGCACGGAGTTCAGCGGGGTTCTCACGGTCAAATGTCAACTACACCTGACATTTGACATAACAATACGACGTTTCGTATTGGTCGGCCATTCTTCTTGCGAGGTACCAGGAAGGACAGTGGCTAGGATTGGCGCGTTCATCAATCAGCTTAGCGTGACAATTAACAAAAGGCCAAAATGGCGCATCCATTCCCCCCGGCTTGAAGGAATTGATTCCTTCAAAGATTAAAGAAAGCGCGAACAATTACTAGGTAAGCGAAAAACTCTATGTTGATGCGATGCGAAAAAATATGAGCCCAACTATATGAGCGAAACTAAATGCGTACAATAGGAGCCCAACTATATGAGCGTAAAATATATCCTAAACTAAACTAAAATATGTATAACCTAACCTATTTTTTTTTTTTTTTACGTGTGGAAATCCCCGCGGACCGTCACCCCGTCGGGGGTTACGGCGGGGTGGTGTGTCGGACTCGAACCGACTAAAACCACACGGTGTGACCCTCTCTGCGCCTTTGTATTGGAAGGAGTCCAGGGAGGGGATTTCCTTCTGGACTCCAACCAACGTCCGGTCACACGCGGACGCCGCCCCCTCGCGGTTGGCCTCTACTGCGGACGGACGGGAAACCCGTCCCGCCCATCCGCGGCCACTCTCAGGGCGGCATGAGACGCAGATATGCGCGCCTCCGCCGCCCAGGGCGCCGGCGGCGGATCGGGTCCGAGTGGATATCGTCCTCCCGGGCCTTCTCCGCCACCTCCTTCTGCAAGATTATGTATAACCTAACCTATAACCTAACCTAAGACGCTATTGGCGATAATACTTATTGGCTAGGTAAAGGGCACAGACGTACAACCGGGCGCAAATACGATCCGGTAGCAGTCCTAACTCTTGCGATACGAACCACTCCATCAGTGGCCGGAAACACTTCTTCAATAACCCCTAAAGGCCAGTGAAGAGGCGGTGCGTTTTCCGTATTTATAATAACGACGGTCCCTACGGTTATCGGGCTATGCGGTGTATTCCATTTATTTCGAGACTGCAAAGTATGTGTCGCTCACAACTTCTAAATGTATCGCACGGGTAGACAAACATACGAATACGCAGATATAGCCCTTGTAGGCTCGATGTCCACGACCCTTTGTAGTTCTAATGTTTATCGGTCCAGCATAGTCAACCCCGCTATGCTGAAAGGGTCTGGTTGGCAAACAACGAACCGATGGCAGGGAACCCATTAAAGGGTTATTTACTTGAGCTCGTTGCTTCGCGCATATTACGCATTTCTTAACGCACAGTTTTACTAATTGCCTCACTCCAATGATCCAGTATGCTGTCCTTAAGTAATTTAACATCAGTTGAGGACCACCGTGTAGAGTCTTAACGTGTGCGTCTGCGATGAGGAGTTGTGTAAAATGCGCAGTTTTAGGCAGCAATATTAGATGCTTTAGTTGTTCCTCTAATGGTGCCTTTTCTATTCTACCTTGAGCTCTCATCACGCTCTTGTGATCAAGGAAGGGGCATAAAGATTTCAGTTTACTGGTTTTCATTTTTAAGTAACCCAGGTCCTGAATCTGTTTTAATTCCTGTTCAAACGTTTGTTTTTGTGTCACCTTTATGCAACAATCTAGTGCTTCTTCCATTTCTTTATTCTTCAAATAACCTTTATTTTGTCCTCTCTTCATGAAACGTCTACAATACGCAATTACTCTTAATAATCTCTGTAGTGTTGAAAATCTTTCGAACAGCGAAGGTTCTGCAGTTGTAACTATGAGCGACTTCCCGATATGTTCTAATTCCGTGTTTGATTCAATTGGCCTCTTGTATGTTATAATTTCCTCCTTTAAAAATAAGGGTCCGGAAAACCATAACCTATTTTCTATAAATAAACTGGGCAACAAGCCTCTTGAGGCACCGTCCGCTGGATTATCCTTCGTGGACACGTGGAACCACTGAGAACTCTGCATTGTCATCAATATTTCCGAAGTCCGATTCGCCACGAATGTTTTCCATCGGCTTGGGTGACTGCTAAGCCAAGCAAGTACCACAGTCGAATCCGTCCATGCGGTTATCTTATCGTTGTCTATGTTTAAAACTCTTGCTGTTTCGACAAGAAGTTTGGACAGTAAAACTGCGCCACATAATTCCAGACGTGGAATACTAACTTGTTTTATTGGAGCCACTCTGGTTTTTGCTACCAACAGTGCAACGTGTACCTTTCCTGTATTATTAACAGAACGTAAATAAACCACAGCGGAGTAAGCCACCTTAGATGCGTCACAGAACCCATGCAACTCGAGATCATCGCCCGAAACATTACCTAACCAGCGAGGAATTCGAATTGAGGTGAGTAAACATAGTTCTCTACGGTAAGTACTCCATTCGTTTACTATATCAGCAGATAATGCGTCATCCCAACCAACTCCAGCCAGCCACAACTTCTGTATAAATATTTTCGCGAGAACAACAGCTGGAGCTAGCCATCCTAATGGGTCGTACAATCTGGCTATATCTGATATAATCAACCGTTTCGTTAAAGGTGCTGTGGTAGGCGTAGGAAAACTTACCAAGTATTGAAATGTATCATCGTTGCGGTCCCAGATGAGTCCCAAAATTTTTATAGTATTATTAAGCCTTTCAACTCCTACTTCCATCTCTTCCCGTTGTATTATGTGTTTTGTATAGTTTTCCTCTATTTTATCGTCCATCTCCTTTTCCTCCATTATACGAATTTTAGCAAGGAGTTCCTTATTGTTAGTGTTCCATTTTTGTAAAATAAAACCACCTTTTCCTAACAACTCTTTCATCTGTTTATAAATTTCAATACCTTCATTAACACTGGCACAACCGGTCATTAAATCATCCACATAGAATCCATTTAACACCCTGTCAGCTACTAAAGGATACTTCTCACCTTCATCATACACAATCTGATGTAGAGTTTTCACTGCTTGATACGGCGCTGATGCAGTACCGAATGTGATTGTAACTAACTCATAGTCTTTTATTTCCTTCGTAGGATCATCGCGCCAGAGAATCCTTTGATACATAGTGTCATCTTCCGCTACGTGTACTTGTCGATACATCTTAACTATATCTGCGACGAGTCCAATAGGATGTAGTCTCCACTTCGAAACTGTGTGCCTCAAGTCAGCTTGTAATCTTGGTCCAACCATGAGAGTGTCGTTTAATGATATTCCATTTTTATTTTTTTCAGATGCATTAAATACCACTCGTACTTTAGTAGTGGTTTTGTCCTCTCGTATTACCGCATGATGAGGTAAGTATACCGCTATATCTTTCTTATCATCTTTTTCATTAACAGGTTTCATATGGCCCAAGTGTAAATACTCGTTTATTACATCAGTGTATTTTTGTTTCAAATCTTGATTCTTCTGTAGTCGTCTTTCTAACGCCTTAAATCTTGCTTCAGCAATGACCCGTGAACCGCCTGCTTTGCAGGGTGGTTCGTCAACCTTGAAAGGCAACTTTACTACGTACCTTCCGTCTTCTCTTCGTTTAGTCGTATCTTTGTAAAGCTCTTCACAACGTTGTTCTTCTGGTGTAAGTATTTTTCCTTTGTCTACTCTTTGTTCTTCAATTTCCCAAAATTGTTTTAGAAGATCGTCTTCCCTAAATTGTGCATGCATTACCTGTATGTTTTTAGAAATATTATCTTTCTTGGCCTTAGATTCGCTATCTATGGCTCCAGACAAGATCCAACCCAGAGTTGTATTTTGGGCAATCAAAGTGTTAGATGGACTCTTCACCATGTCATTTTTCAGAATGATACTGTAGACTTCGGCCCCTAATAATAAGTCGATCCTAGTAGGTTGATCGAAATGAGAATCCGCTAGATTTATTGCGGCTATGTTTAACCAATCAAAGGCTCCTCTATCTATACGTCTATCGGGTAAGCTCGATGTTAATTTTTGAAGAACGTAGGCGTTTACAGTGAATTTGAACTGAGGATCTACCCTTGACTTCATCATTAAACGTACCATAAACCGTGCAACGACTGATTCACTACCTAACCCTGACACGACTCCGCGAACAGGTATCTTTTGTAGTCTTAGGTATTGAACAGTTGATTCTGTTATAAAACAAGCTTGAGAGCCCTGGTCAATCAGCGCTCTTATTACGTGATAGTCGCCCGTCTTGGACTCTGCCTTAACTAGCGCTGTGGCCAGTAACACCTGTCGAGGCATAAGCATATTTTTAGAAAAACAAGAGACCACCGTCGACTCACTAGTTGAAGCATTAGTGTCAACGTTAGCTTCTTTAGGGGAAAAACTATCATTTACGTGGGGTGTTACATCTACATGCAATAAGGAATGGTGTCGCTTACTGCATAGTTTGCAACTGGTTTGCTTTTTACAATTTGTAGCCATGTGATTACTGCCCATACAATTAAAACACATTTTATGGTTTGCTACAAAATCGCGCCTGTTGTTGACAGGTTGTTTGGCGAATTTCTTGCAATAACATAGTTTATGGTTTTCAGAACAGTATTCGCAACGAACATGACTTGAACTCATGGCTACCAATGCCTTGGAAGTGTGTGGACTGTTAAACTGTGGAACCATGGCCCTTTTTGGTTCTATGCATTCTAGCGCGCGAAAACGGGTTTCAATGAAACTAGAGAATTGTTTAAAAGTAGGCAATTTGTTCAAATCGTTACCGCTTACATGTAATTCCCATTGCTTGCGGGTGTCAAAATCCAGCTTGAATGATACGATATGTATAACAATGACATCCCAAGTGGTCACATTGACGTCCAAATTTGCAAGTGCACTGAGACAATCGTTCGTCGTGTCAAGCATTTCTTTTAAGGAAGTCGCTGACTCAAAGTGCATGCGTTTTTGCCCAAAGAAACGTTTTAAAATACAATTGACTAAGTATTTTTTGTTACTATACCGTCTTTCCAACTGTGACCAGCACTGAACATAGTTAGAGTCACTCACCGGAGTATGCCTCACCAACTGTTCAGCTTCACCCGAGAGATGACTCTTTAGATAGTGCATTTTTTGCACATTGTCTAAGCCCGCGTTATTATGCACAAGTGACACAAACAAATCCCGAAATGTCGTCCATTCGGCGTACTTGCCACTAAAATTCGGTATTGTAATTTTCGGCAATTTAGCGAGATTAGCTTTAGGTGAACCACTGCTATCACTACCTGTGTCTATTTGTTTAACGTTACTAATTTTTTTTAACATAGATTTCATTAAGCTGTTATGAGTGACATAGGTGTCCTCGGTTCTATCATATATTTCTACAACTACTTCTTCTTGCGTTGAATATTTTTCTCTAATCTTAGTATAATTTTCTTTAAAAAGATCCCAATTCTTTTGTAACAACTCTTGTTTGATTTCTATAAATTCGAGGGTTAGTCTGTCTTTGGGACTCTTTTTAAAATTAGTCAGACCCCTGTCTATTACTTTCTGCAAGTCTTTTAATATATTGAGTAGGCCTTCCATATTTAACAAGGATTAAATCAACCAAAGATTCAAACAAGTTTTGTTTACAATTAACTAACTATAAAACAGCAAAAGGACAAGGGTAAAATTCTTAAAATTTTACAAGTGTTTGAGAATAAACTGTTTACTATCGGCGGTGATCGGGCATGGATTCCCCGTTCCCCCGTTTTTTATAAATTATTCTAAGTCCTAAAATTAACCTGCAACTTTAAACTAAATAAAGTCCTTTTTCTTCAATCAGGATTTTAAAACTTCTAAGTTCAAATTTTCTGATGTCGACAAGATAAAGTTAAATGTACTCACGTTTGCACTTCACTGTAAATATACACAACAGGCTTACTGGTCACACCTAGAATGGCAGCTCCTTGTGGCACTGTAGATGGTGACGCACTCTTCGATCACCAACTAGTCATATCCTCGCTGGATCAGCAACTAGTCATATCCTCGCTGGATCAGCAACTTGCCCTCCGTCGCTGTGATGAGGAGCCGCGTACCCTTTATCTGCAGCGATCCACTGCGAGTACGCGGAACGGTCTCACTGACCGTTAAAAGGGATAGTTAAGCACTATCCACGCTATTATCCGGCTCGGAGGACCAATGATTTAGTTCACTCGAACTAAATCCGGGTGATTGCCTTGGGGTGGAGCTACTAGTAGGTTCGTAAAATAAAACCACACTGAAACTTGATCTATGGAGTATGTACCATTTATTCAATCACCCTCTGGTCCAATTGTTCACTGAAGTTGAGTTACCGTACATCATGAACAGTATGCAAGTATTCTGCTCGCCATCTCCTCCAAAAGGATTGCACTAATCCATCCAGTAAGTCATGTCGAGACCGAATATTAAGCTTGTCATCTTCGATGTCGCGCGCGGGTAAGTAACGTAAGGGTGTCGTATTTAGAAAGCGTGCGGGCACCAATGCCAGATCCTCCGAGGGATCGCTAGAGATGGTGCGGCATAGGAGACGTTTATTCATGACGGCCTCAATTTGAGCCAGCACGGCGGTCATCTCTATAAACGATAAAATTTTGCTCGTCGATAACGCGGAATCTGAGTCTTAAGACCCTCAGTGTTAGCCTCCCAGTTACCTCCAAAGTGCCCAGCGGCGGGCGTGTTTAGTAACCAGGTTATGAGATTCTCAGCTAATGTGTGAGCATACTCACTAGTGAAGTCCTTGGACTTTAGAAGCCCATAAAGTTCCGAAAGTGTGCGTTTAGCGTGTGCGAGTGCGTGTGCGAGTGTGTATGCTAGTGTGTGTGCGAGTGCGAGCGCGAATGCGAGTGCGAGTACGAATTTGAGTGCGAGTTCGAATGCGAATGCGAGTATGAGTGCGAATGCGAATGCAAGTGCGAATGCCAATGCGTGTGTGTGCGAGTGTGAGTGCGTGTGCTAGTACGTGTGCGCATGCGAATGCGAGTCGAATGCGAATGCGAGTGTGAATGCGTGTACAAGTGCGTGTACGAGTGCGAGTGCGAATGCGAACGCGAATGCGAGGGCGCGTGCGAATGCGAATGCGAGTGCGTGTGCGAATGCGAGTGCGAGTGCGAATGCGAATGCGAGGGCGCGTGTGAGTGCGTGTGCGAACGCGAATGCGAGTGCGCGTGCGAATGCGAATGCGAGTGCGAATGCGAGTTCGAATGCGAGTTCGAACGAGCTATAATAGCTCAGAGAGTGTATGTGAAATATGTGTACGCGGTGCGTGAAACGGACTCGACGTGAGACCGAAACATACGCGATTAAATTCACAAGCCTCAAGCGGTTTATCAGGCGAAACCCGATATAATATGCGTTGAAATCGGCGATCATATTCGCAAACTTCAATGTTTAGATACATTAGTCGAACGTCGGCTGAAAGTGCGATTGGAAATAAGCGGAAATTAACAATTATATTGAACAAATTGCTTTATAAGTTCTGCCCGTTATGTCAACTTTGCGGGGGCACAACCTACAATAACATAACCCAACACGGTCTCTAACGCGTGGGGTGCGGTGAGTGTGGAATTACCCTGAACCTTGGACCCTAACATAAGATGTGGAAAAATAGAGGCGCCGATCAAAATGTCAATATCAGCCGGCTTGTGATATGAATCATCAGCTAAAGGCAGACTGTCAAAATTAACAAGCGTCGACGTATCAACAGTGACAGTCGGTAAGCGTTCAGTAATTTTATCGACGACTAGTGACTCCATATTAAAGTTAACAATTTTATTAAAGCGCGAATAGAATTTTAATTGTACAGAACCCAGTGTCGTTTTAGTAGAGCCCCCAATTCCCTTCACGATAGGCGCGGACGGTCTTTGGTTCAAGTTTAATCCTAAGCGGTTACAACAATGGCGCGTTACAAAATTACTCTGAGATGCACTGTCTAACAGCGCGCGGAAACTATGTTCCTTGCCATGCCTATCTTTAATCATAACCCGTGCGGTGGCGAGCAAAACCGTAGTTACGGGTGAGTGCGACATAATTTTATTGTTGCCTGATAATGAGCACAATGCAACATCATCGGCGCTGCGGGCCTCAGTGGATGACGGAGCGGGCTCCGTACCCGCCTGCCGTCCCCCTCCCACGTCACTGCAAGCGCGCGGTGGCGAGGGGGTGCGCGACGCGACTACTGCATGAGATGCAGTATGTTTATTTTCAAAATGTAACATCGTGTGATGTTTTTGTTGACAGGTTTTACAACGCGAATTTGACCTACAATTAGATGCATAATGATGTTTACATAAACAATTTATACAGCATTTCTGCGATTTAATAAATTTAAAGCGGTCATTTGGTGTCAATTTTTGAAATGATTGACATTGATACAAATGTATATGATGCGATTTGCATAGCGGACAGTCAGTTTGGTACGATTGAGTTTGAGCGGTATTAACGTAAGTATTTGTTGACTTGCGTTGTGGTGCGGGCGGCGACATTGGCGTCGTGTTGGCTACGCGGGTACGCGGTTCGATTCCCGATGTGCGTTGTATGATCTTTGCCTGATCGCGGACAAATGAAACTAAACTATCGAAAGACGGAATTTCAGAACCTCGACTTTCCAACTCAAATGCGCGAGCGGTTTCATTATCTAACTTTTTTAACGCTAAATATAAAAACAATAAATCGGAGAGGTCGTTGACCTTAAGATTTTTAAGCGCCGCGACTGACGATGCGAATTTATCTATAAACATCTCGAGGCCCACTACACTGGGAGCACTCAAAGGTTTAAGCTCGAACAGCTGATCCAAATAGGAGCATGACAGCGCGCGTTTATCTTCATACCTATTTATTAAAGTATCTAAAATAACTTTATAATTCTCGGCACACGGCGTAATGCCATGACCCGGGAATCGAACCCCAGACCTCTTGATCAGCAGCCGCATACGCTAACCACTAGACCAACGAGGCAGTCAATCAAATATTAATCTTAAGATCAAAAGAAAGAGAAGAATGGCCTTTATTCGTCACGTAGAATCTTTACTTATCTCTCGACTCGAAACTTAATAAAGAATCAAACCAAATGAAACCACAACAGAAGGCAACAACAATTTTTGAATCACTTATAATATTGTAACATGTGATGATTTGAATTCACAATAGGTACTCAGAGTAGTAATAAACGGCGTAGTGACCGCTTAAACACATAGGGGTATTGGCCATCTTTGCAATTGCAGTTCTAAAACAGTTTACTATTTTTCGCGAGGGATTGTATACACATTTTAGATTCACATTAATACAAATAAAATCGTCTGTTACTACAATCTTACATATAAACAAAATAATCACAATTCTACGTTCATTGTTCTCTTCTGTAAACCATATTTTCTCAGTATCAAATTTTCCAATACTTTCTTATTATTTTTCCATATTTGCCCGATTTTTGGTAAAAACTAAGAAAACTTTAAATTTTTTTGTTTTCCTGTTTTGAGCTTACTACATATAACTATTTTAACTGTGATGTGTGGACCATTTAAATGTCTCCTTCTCGACATCATGAAGAAATCAAAACTTATATTTTCTTTCACAACAGCAGTTTGACTTTGCAATCCAAGTGGGATTCTCTAGGGCATGGGAGATCTCTAGATAATTTACGTGGTAACTTAGGTAGGATGTGTTTCAGATATTATAAGTCAGTACACTAAGCACAGTTTTTATACATACGGCACATCAGCTCCATATTTAATATTAAATGATTTAAAGATTTTTATATATCTAGACTATCATTAGAGAAATCAATTATTTTCGAATTCAGTGATTCAAAAGAAGGCAACAATTCTTTGCGTTTTCATTTTTCATTCATAAATAATATTGCAAGCTAAGTCATTATTTTGATTATTTCATATTGAACTGCTATTTTCCTAATGAAAAAATGTACTGTGCAAGAGATTTTTTTTCGAGAAAATATGCGTGAGAAATAAATTTTCTGTTCGTCGGAGGCCCCCTGACAATGGAGGCCCTGGGCCAGTGCCCCGTGTGCCCTTATGGTAAAGACGGAATAGCATACAAGTAAATAAAATTGTAGCGTCTGTTTATCATTTCGAATCAAAACATTCTCACTAAGTGTATATGAAAGTACCTACGATAATTACATGAAAAAAAAACAGTTTCTTATTTTTTTGTCTCTGTCCCGGAAAGTTTTTATAATGGAAAGTTTTTATCAATTTTGAAGGGACTTTCACAACCAGATAACTGATGATATTTAAAATAAAAAATAAAAATAAAAAAGCCTTAATTAATTCATACCCATATTACAGTTTGATGTTAGTTAAAGTTAGTAATTGATTCTTTGAATGTTATTAGTTTTAGTAGATGTCTATAATTTAATTATTATTGGATATGAACCTCTCCTTGGGTGAAGCCGTTCCAGATATTAGCTACAACAAACAGAGAGATAGACAGATAATTTTCATAAAAATTGCTTTTTTGATTTATGTACCGTATTTACTTTCACAGTGAAAAACTGTTCATTAATATTATTTTTACGGGAATTAACGCGATCACTTCCCGTAAAAATAATATTAACTATCATGGAACGCGAAAGTTTACAATTTAGAAAAACTGTTCATTTTATAATACAAACGGGCACCTCAATTTTATATATTTGTGTAGATGCGCCTGTCAACATTCAACTAGCAAAGAGGAGGTTCTCAATTCGTCGAAATCTTAGTTTTTTTTTGTGTATGTTCAGCGATAATTTCGTCGTTTATGAACCGATTTCAAAAAAAAAAAAAGATTTGGGTATTCGGAATAGTTTTTCTTTGAAGTCGGTTCCTTTTTGTTAAAATTATTAACTGACAAAAAAATAGAAGAGGTTCTCATTTAGACGCTAAAAGCGTATATTTCTATGTATGTTTATGAAGCTCAAATTTGATCATTCTTTTTTGTTAGAAAGGGTATATCCGAAATTGGTTCCATTTAAATTGAAAAAAAAAAGGAATTCCAATCAATTCTCATGAATTAAAAAACTTTGGTGCCTATTCAGATTTATTTAGGTATGCTTACACTAGTTTAAGAAGTTAGCAAGGTTTAGTAATAATAGTTTATAATTTTCACCTTTTCGGTTCTTTCGACGGTTCAATTTTTTGCTAAAATGTTTTAATGCAAATACGAGTATCGTATTAGGCCTACGTCCTCTGTGAACTGCGATTGACTGTTAATTATGATATCCAAAGATTCATATTTTATTGGACTACCTTATTGGTCTAATGGTTAGCGTATACGGCTTAGGAGGTCTCGGGTTCGATTCCCGGGTCGGACCAAATGTTTGTTTGTATGATCTGCAAATGTTTGTCTGAGAGTTTGGATGTTTTCTATGTATAATTATGTATTTATATCAGTTGTCTTGTTCCCATAGTACAAGATCTGCTTAGTTTGGGAATAGATGATGTTGTGTGTAAGTTGTCCGAAATATTTATCCATTTATATTATTTATTAGTACCTGACAGAATTAAGTTATGTATGACTGACATTAGAATTAAAAACTTAATTTAAATCTTGTTAATTTTTCATGGCCCTTAAGTTCATTATGGAACCGAAACTAAACTTAACACTCTTAGGAGGAACGGGAGTAATGCCTCTTTCAACACAAAGGGAGGATCCTCTGAACAGGCGAGATATTGATACCTAGTAGGCTGCGAACAATTGACGTTAAGAAGTCATTATATGTTAATGGGCCCGAGAATTTCTATATCGCGATTCAGGAGTAGATACTCTGTTACTCGGTATATTTTTGATAGATGGCCATAGTGTGTCGCCGTACTATGTACTATTGTACTTCTTTGACTGTTCATTATAAAGGGGAAAAATATTTAAAAAAACGTCTGTACATAAATAAGGTGTTTATTTCAAGCTACCAATAAATTAAATTCCACGATATTGCTTAAAAGTTAAATTGGAATACATTAGGAAGATCTCCTTCTGAATATTTGTCAAAATCACCATTTTCATTTGTTTAGAAGCCCATTTCGGAAGGTGGAGCAGCATCAGCGAAGGCCTTTACTTTTGGAATGGAGTAGACGGTATCGACTACTTTCTTGAAGGCTGGGTACTTCTTCTCAAGGTCTGGCTTCTGCAGGAGGACCTTCAGGAAGTCAAAGATACCCGCGAACAGGAAATCACCCCATGTAAGCTGAAATAGGAAAGATATGAGAATAATACAAATGATAGTCACTTGACGGAGAGAGTTTGTCAGATTTTCGGGGTTCCACTATAACCTATCTGTAGTATATCACTCAGTCATTCATTCGGTCATGTACTATCTAGAATGAATGAGAAGGAAGCTTTATGCCATCTCCAATGCACGTGCGGTCGTGACACAGTTTAGTCGACTGTTAACGACGATAACGAGTGGGCGCGTGCGTCTGTGAGCACCCAGACTCAGAAAAACAATTTGTGGATCATGCAAAGTGTTGTCCCACGTGGGATTTGAACCCACGACACTTAGCGCAGTAGAAATCGACGTGGCGACCATTTAAACCACTAGGCTAATCGTGCAGTCGAGCATTACGGTGAGTTTTTGAATAGTTGCTTTCGCACCAAATCTAGGTCGAACACGAGGAGACAAGGACGAATTTATTGAAAAGTTTTTGAAAATCTCAACGCTTACCTTTCCAGCTGCGATGTGGCCATTGTTCTTGACGATGATTGAGTTAAGTTTGTCGAGAAGGTCAGGGTACACGTTCTTTTCGGCCTCGGCTTGTTTCTTGGCCTTGATAGACGCATCTGGTTCATTGAAGATGGATGCTGCCTCTGTGTAAATTGATCAGTCATAGGATAATACAAGTATTACATTATTTCTCTGACCGCTCAGAATAGGGAGCACCTCTGGCGTCCCTATAGGATATATAGGACCATACGCGGATACCGCACGGTGTCCACCGAGACGACGTGCGCTCGCGGCTGGAGACTCCAGGTGCTGGTTCGCCGCCGTGAAGGCTCTCCAGCCGGTCATCGCAGAGTGGGCAGGGCGTCAGCACGGGACCCTTTCCTTCCGACTGACGCAGGTGCTTTCCGGACACGGTTTTTTTTTTTTTTTTTTTTTTTATATATAACGCCTGCCAAGGTGACTTTACTATGCCTGATGGAAAGCATGAGTAAAATCCATCCATGTGGGTCGCCATACTCACTGCAAATGCAAGCAGTATGGCGAACCACATCATGGCGGCCTAGTGAGATGCTTTTTCACGCCCCGCTTAAAGGACCCGGGATCATAGTAAGAAGGAAAAACATGAGCTGGTAGTGAGTTCCAGTGTTTAACTGCTCGGCACAAGAAGGAAGACCCGAACCGCTTAGTTCTGGAGCGTATGTCTTCCACTCTGAAGGGGTGACTTCGCTGGCCAGATCGTGTTGTTCTGTGGAGGAAGGGAGAGGGTGGGATGAGTTGGAAGAGCTCTTCAGAACACTCACCGTGGTAGAGGCGATAGAGGACTGCCATAGAGGCGACATCTCTTCGCAACTGCAAAGGTTCTAGGAACTCGGTGGCTTCGGGACTGTCTATGATGCGAACTGCTCGCCTCTGCAACCGATCGAGAGCGTCAAGCAAATACTGCGCAGATCCATCGCATAGATGAGAACAGTGCTCCACGCAGGAGCGAACCTGGGTCTTATAGAGAAGACACAGATGCTCCGGCGAGAAGAACCGTCTCACCTTGTTTAGTATGCCTAGCTTCCGCGAGGCCGCCTTTGTGACGCTCTCGATGTACTCCCGTCGGTTGAGATCCCGGCAGATATCCATGCCCAGGATACCGAGCTTATCCTGTAGTGGCAGCTGAGTGCTCTGGAAAGTGGGAAGGGGGAGGAATGGAGACTTTTTGGTGGTGAGTGCGCAAACCTGTGTTTTTTTGGCATTGAACTCGACCAGATTCTCATCACCCCATTGAGAGATAACGTTCAGAACCCGGTCGAGTTCAGCGACAAGTTCCTGTCGTTTTACCTCAATATCCGCCGATTTAAATGTAGGATGTCCATAATATTGTCCATGCACTGTGCTGTCATCTGCATAGCAATGTATGTTGCCAAGGGCTAACATGTCATTGATATGCAGAAGGAACAGCGTGGGCGACAGGACAGAGCCTTGGGGTACGCCTGCGTTTACCTGTTGGAAATCAGACGCCGCGCCGTCACAAAGGACTGTAATGCGGCGCTGGCGCAGGAATGCGGCAATCCAGCTGCACAATTTAGTGGGCAGGCCGTATGCCGGAAGCTTAGAGAGAAGCGAACGGTGCCAAACCCTATCAAAGGCCTTGGCCATGTCTAGGCTGATGGCCAGGTTCTCTCCATACCTATCCAAAGCCTCACCCCACAGGTGCGTGAGGTACGTTAGAAGATCACCCGTGGATCGGTTCGGTCTGAAGCCATATTGCCGATCACTTAGCAGAGAGTGATCTTCCAGGTAATGGACCAACTGCTTGTTAATTATGCGTTCAAGCACCTTACAGAGTATGGAGGTGACAGCTATAGGACGGTAGTTGGCGGGATTGGAGCGGTCACCCTTTTTGGGGATAGGTTGAATATTCGCCTCTCTCCAGGCCTCCGGGACAATTCCTGAGGTATATGACAGGCGATACAAGCGTGTGAGTACAGGAGACAACTCTGGTGCACAGTTCTTAAGAACCACCGCTTCGAAAAGTACCTGCACTCGATCGTTAGGAGGGAATTGAGTCCCGCCTGCCACCAGCCCAGCATACGCTGGCGGCAAATCACGTTTTTTGTATGAATTTGAAGGGCTTTGAAAAACTATCATAATTATAATAGTCCTTAAATTTAAAATATATTTTAGAACCTACATAAGATACATTTCAGGTGTTTTTGTGATAAAACTGGCACGTAAAGAATAAAAATAGGTGTAGGTGATAGGACTGTAACCTTTGTCATGGTATACTTTGAACATGAGCCATCTGTAAAGGACAAATTAGTTACCATCGCTGTCTAGAGTAAATTTATTTTTCAGTGTGAGTATTGATGCCAGTCGCTTCGTGGTAAAACTGAAATTCAGGTAAAACCGGTTGAACTAGTAGCGGACCCCAAATAAACTTGGGAATAAAGGCTAAGAAGATGAGTGTGAGTATTGGTAGTTTATTATTTGAAGAGAACGTTTAAAAGATTCATCATCATCATCAGCCTATCGCAGTCCACTGCTGGACATAGGCCTCTCTCATTGCACACCACTCTGATCGATTTTGGGCTTCTCGCATCCAGCTCCTGTCAGCCATCTTACGCAGGTCGTCACTCCACCTCGCCTGTGGGCGTCCTACACTACGTTTACCGAGACGCGATCTACACTCCAGAACTCTTCTGCCCCAACGGCCATTCAGAAGATTCACTTATACTTAAATATCATTTATCAACAACTTACTGAGACGAATGTCATTGAGGAAGTCAACGTTCTGGTCGATCTCGAAGGCCTCTTCTTCACTGCTTCCGGCAAGGCCATACTTCCTGCCCAAGTAACGGCTGATGGCAACGCTTTGTGCGTATTGCTTACCATCGATCTCCAGAACTGGCATCTGACCGAATACGGTCTCTGGAAAGACGGAAAGGCATTAAATATAAATAAACATACAACGCCATCCTAAACTAAGCAGGGCCTGTATTATGGGCACTACACAACTATATATACAATACATAATCATAATTTAATTTTTTGTAAATACATACATGTTATACATAGAAAACACCCAAACTTCGAAACAAATATTTGTGGATCACACGACCTGGGAATCGAACTCGAGACCTCAAGTATGGCAGTCACATACGATCCTACTGCGCCACCGAGAGCAGGATAAAAATGACAAGAACAATTATTTACTTTAAAAGTATTTTTATTAATTCAATCAAATATATTACCTAAGGGCCACAGCACACTAGCTACTTTTAGCATCGGCGATCGGCAACTAGTCGCTTTTTAGAAGCTAAATACGGCGACCGAACGCTCTACACCGCACACTTAAAAACGCCAAACGCGGAGATTGAGTCGCTTTTTAGAAGCGCGACACAGCAGCTGAACGCTACTCTCCGCACACATTCGGATGCCGGTAGCATCGATTTGACATCTGAGCAGTCGCTAAAACGCGCGTTTCCGATACCGCGATCGAACGCAGGAAGTCGCATCGATGCAGTCGCCAAATCGCCGATCGCCGATGCTAAAAGTAGCTAGTGTGATGTGGCCCTAAATTGTTACGAGAGCTAGAAATTGAACAGATATAATAAAATGCCATATATGGGCTACTAGCTTTCGTCCGCGGCCCGCGTGTTGGTCGGTTATCGCGGTATAACTAGCCCATAGCCTTTCTCAGGCTTTACATTATCTGTGTGTCAAATTTAATTTCAATTGGTTCAGCAGTTTTGGCGTGATAGTCAGACAGATATAATCTTCTTATATATGAAATTCTCGTGTCACAGTCTTAGTTACCATACTCCTCCGAAACGGCTGGACCGATTTCTATGAAATTTTGTGAGCATATCGGGTAGGTGTGATAATCGATCAACATCTATATTTCATACCACTAGAACGCGAGCGGAGCCGCAGGCATCAGCTAGCTATTTATAATATTAGTAAGGACTATTATCCGCCATAACTGATATATAAACGGGTGAAGCCAAGGGCAAAAGCTAAGCTATTAATGTAATAAGTTTGTAAACAATAGATTTGTTGTAATCTATGACATTATTCTCTTATCCGGATCAACCGTTATCAAATTACATCACCATTTATATCGGTGGGACACTCAACACTGTATTGTGCATACTTATATGGGGTTAGATCAGCAAATACGAGTATGACATAGGTATTTTGCACACGCGATGATCGCTTAACGATTTATGTCATTCGTTCATTCATGATATTTTTATATATATATTATATATATATATATATATATATATATTCATTGTCAAGAGGTCTCGGGTTTGATTCCCGGGTCGGACCAAATATTTGTGAGATCCACTATATTTATTTCGGAGTCTGGGTGTTTTATAGATATGATATGTACGTTTTTACAAAAACTGTATGTTCATGTATTTATATCAGTTGTTTAGTACTCATAATACAAGCTCTGCTCAGTTTGGGACTAGGAAAAGATTTTTAATACAACTGTTCAGCGATTTCATTATTAAGAATTAATATAAAATGCTATTTAATAGAAAAATATAGTATCTACTAGCTGAGTGTTGGTTATTGTTGCAAATCGTGTTATTGTTGCAAAAAAACTTTTATTTTTATACTAACTTCGCTTCGTGGCTTTACCACGAAGCGAAGTTAGTATAAAAATAAAAGTTTTTTTTGTTTTAATGATACAACTCCCGTATTTGTATTATTATTATATTAATCCTGTTTCGCGAGGACTTTTCAAACGTAAATGAAACAGACACAAAGAACACCCAGACTCAGAACAACAATTTGTGAATGACACAAAGTGTTGTCTATCATTGGATTAGACCCAATGGCGCAGTAGAAAGCGTCGTGGCCACCGCTTAAACCACTAAGCCAACCGTGCAGTTCTTGTTATCAGCTATTTGTCAATCAATATTAAAAAAAATCGGTTGTCTGTAAAGTCGGTTTACTGACGATAGTTGAACATGACAACGTCATAAGAAAATACTGATGGAATAGTTACATTTTTCTTTGTCGCTCGTTCCACGCTCTCGTTTGCACTTAAAGCCATAAATGGAACGCATCAGAGCGAGGTAACGCCGCATGAGTCATGTTTTTTCGTGCGTAAGCCTGCTCCATCAAATTATAAGAAGTTGTCACGTCGGAAAAATGATTTTTGATGTAGATATCTTATATACTCAACATACACTCCCATTTATTTTATCTATATTGAAAAGTGCATGATAACGCGAGCACTTTACTCGTAAGGTATTTATTTGTGGATACTTCAAATGTCAATGTACATGACATTACATAAATTGTAAACTCATTCAATATTACTTCATAATGATAAAAATATATAATCGCTGTATCATCGATATGTAATAAAAAAACACTTGATCATACTTTCGTTGTTTATAATAGGTAGAAATAAAACAAAAAATCTATTTAGATAATTAAAATTAAAGTGACAGTTTTTTACTTTAATTTTAACAAAAAGGAACTGACTTCAAAGAAAAAATATTCCGAGTACCCAAATCGCGACAATTGTGCCAATGATATTTGAGAAGTTCCCTAGATTTCCTTGGGATCCCATCATCAGGTCCCGATATGCTGACCACCTGTAAGCTACGCCTATTCCAATGCAAAAATAATTTTTGAAGTCGGTTAAAAAGCAAATGCTTAAGAAGGTATACATATTCGGTAGGTACTTGTACCAAAAATGCATTTTTTTATCATTTTTGTTCCGCCTAAAGTCTGAAACGTTGAACGTTGAATATACTTTGTGGTTGACTTCGTCATAAAGAAAATGGCTGATCCTAGCAATATGTAACTAATGGTTTTGAAATTCATACCGTTTCCATCATTCTAACTATGTACTTTTATTTATCCTACTATAATATTATAAACGCGAAAGTTTGTGAGTATGTATGTATGTTTGTTGCTCTATCACGCAAAAACGACTGAATGGATTTTGATGAAACTTCACAATAATGTAGCTTACATATCGGATTAATCCATAGGCTACTATTTACCACCATGACGGATCAACACACGGGCGGAGCGGCAGGCAAAAGCTAGATTTTAATATTTTTAAAACTTTGCTTAAAACGAATTTCAATTCTTCTCAAATGCTTCTTAAAAATGAAATAGCAAAACGCGTTCCTAAATTTAAAAAGAACGACGAATTTAAAACGTTATTGTCGTTACAGCCAAATCAATAGAAAAACAATCCCAACCATGAAATATCTACGCCAGGCGGTCCAAAAGTCTTATACATTCTTGCCATTGTCTTTTAAAAACAAAAAGTGATGTCAGACTATGAAGGATAATTTTGTCATTTGCCTAATAAAGACAACGAATCGTAATAAGATAATAGTACATTGTTCACCGAGGGAGGAAAGGAACCGATTACTAGCGAGGGAGCAGTTTGTGGCCCGAAGGCGCAGCCTAGGGCCACAATACTCCCGAGGTAGGAATGGGACTTTCACCCGAGTGCTACACAGTGCTTTATACTACACCTGTGAGGAACATTTAAAGTATTTATAAAATAAAATCAAAACGTAAGACACAAATTAGCTTAGAATTTGACATAATGTTTATAAATATTTCGCGCTTCTTTTGTTTTTTTTTATTCTTCACAAAAGGATGTCAGTGGCACGGAGATTCCATATTTAAATTATATGAAAACTCTTTGGGCAGGCGCGCGCCATAGATCAGATAACACGTGAGAAATGAAAATTCATACAACTTTCTCTCCCGCTAAAACACGTTAGAAATGGATTTTCGTACATTTTTTCCTCCCGCTTATTTAGGTCTAGGAAAAGAGTAACTTTCTCTTTTCATTTTCAGGGAATAATGAATACTGTTCCGATCAGGTGTAGTATAAATTTGTTTTACTCTATATTTAACATGAACGCCTACATGCAAGTATTCGTTGGTTATCGCGGTAAATAGGATTCAAGAATCGAAGCGTATTTTTTTTTGCCTTTTGCTGTGAAAAACTCTTTATTTACAATATTAACTCAAAGAATATTTACATACGACTACTAGAGATCAAATAATACGAGTGAAACAATATTTACTTACTTGATTTGTACTGGGGCCAGTTTTCAGGGGCAATGCGGACGTCCTCAAACTGCTGGCCACCGTAAGCGAGCAGCAGACGGGAACCTTCTCCCATACCCTTGGCGGGGAAGTAACGGAACACAACCTTGGGCATTTTTCTGGAAAGAGAATGATGTAAGTACATACTTACTTTTTTATGTTTAAGCTTAACAAAGTGACTCTTCTCTGCCTGATGGGAAGCATGAGTAGAATCCTCACTGTGAGTATAAGCAACGTGTGAGTTGTCCGTGTGGTGACGGATTAAGAATAAAGAGTGTCACCACCCCTATTCATGCCGCGGGTGTCGTAAAAGGCGACTAAGGGATAAACTACGCAAGGAAACATCATTGCAAAGAGAAGGAAAACTTGAAACCAACCCTATACCAACCCGTCTGGCCAGCGTGGTATAGTAGGCCAATACCTCCTTTTCAGGGAGAGACCTATGTCCAGCAGTGGACTGTTAAAGGCTGTTAATGATGATGATGAGTACAGGTCAGACTTCACGGAGGCCAGAAGAATGATGCAGAATGATTGGGCCTCCGATCTCACCAACGAAATACAACGGCACGAATGCTATTATTATTAGGTTAGTCTTCTGAATGAGGGTAGTACTGCCCCGGTTGAGCCCGTCCATCATGCTGAAGTCAGCTTGGCTCTACTACCTACAAAATGACTATGGTAGCTGACTACGCAGGACAATATCACTACAATGAGAAGGAAAGCTTGAAACAAACTCCATAGAATCCACCTGGTTTGCGTGGTATATTTATTAGGCTAAAATATTTTATGGAGAACCTCTTCATCAGCAGTGAGATGTTGAAGGTGACAATGGTAATAAATAAATATTTCGGACTTCTTACACACAACACCATCTTGTCCTAGACTAAGCAGAGCGTGTATAATGGGTAATAGACAACTAATGTAAATATATGAACATCCTTTTTTTCTTGTAAATATATACATATTATATGTATATAGAAAACACTGAAACTCTATAACAATCCCACACTTTTTTTCAATTAGTTGAGTTTTTCACTAGGATTAATTTATTTCTCTAACTGACAAGCGGGATCAAATTCAGATCAGCTTCAGATCAGAATCATCTTTGTAGCAGTTTTACGGTTAGTACCTCATCTTACACACAACGCCATCTAGTCTCAGACTAAGCAGAGCTTGTATTATGGGTACTAGACAACTGATATAAATACATAAACATACTTTTTTTGTAATTACATACATAGGTATTATACATAGAAAACACACAGGCTCCGAAACAAATATTTGCGGATCACACAAACATTCGGTCCAACCCGGTAATCAATTAATTATCTATTGAGCAACTCACTTTTGATCACTAGACCAACAAGGCAGTCAATTATAAATATATATGTATTAAATTTGAAGTACTTACATGTATTTATTAAGACGTACACCTTGAAGATGTGTTGCCGGTCAAACGGTAGATGAAATAATGAGTAGAAAATGGGCCTGATATACCATTTAAAAGATTTAGGTATATGACATATTTACTTGCACACGAGATATGGGTTATGTTATGACATAATTTGATTAGATATGTGTATCTTAATGGCATAATAAAAGTGAAATATACAAAAAACGTTGTACTATTTACTGGTAAAATGTATATAATTAAATAAAATTAAAGTGTCCGTTTGTGATATCTAATAATAGTTTTACTAAGTGTATATGAAAGTGTAGACGACAAGTACTGTCATCAAAAAATCTTTTTTTTGATCTACATTTATTTTTGTTTTATATTTGGAACCTATTACCCAATTTCGACGCAACTTTCTCTGGTATATTGCTGATTATATAAGAAGTATTAGGCTACTTTTTAGTGTTCCGTAGCCAAATTGAAATACACTATTATTAAAACATCGATCAAAGTTACAACGAACTACAACAACTTTTATATGATGTTACTTTCTGCTACGGAACCCTTCATGGGCAAGTCGGACTCGCACTTGGCCGCTTTTTTAAGAATGTACTTATTTTGTTTGTAGTTTTCCATGAGCTTTCTATCAGAGGTGTATCGTGTTTCTGGTTTCATATATCAGCCTGCCAAAGTAACTATGCTTGATGGAAAGCATGAGCAGAATCCAAGAGTCACCAAACAGTGCAGCACAGTAACCCATACTATGGCACACTGTTCAGATGCTTCTGAATCATAACCGTGAGCAGTAATCCGATGCTTTTGACTCCTGAGTTGAAGGTGCATATAAATGGCAGTAACCAATTTCCATGAAGTAATCCTAAATATTGAGAAAAAAACTGTTTTTCATTTATTGTAAACTAGCTATCGTCCGCGGCCCTGCCTGCGTGCATCTCCATTATCGTAAAAAAATTGCCTATGTCGTTTCTGAGTCTCTAGACTGTCTGTTTACCAAATTTTATTTAAATCGATTCAGTACTTTTGGCATGAAAGCATTAATACCGACAGAGTTTAAAATGCTTAAAAGTGGCGGCAAAACTGCGGTTACTACTAGTATATAGCATGACATTGTAATAAACAAATTTGTATGGTGAGCGATAAAATGTTGTTTAAAATAACACCTATCGCCTATTGGATAACCTATTACGAAGGTTAACACAAATATTTGTAATTTTTCTTTGCAATTAGTCAAACCAACATTTTAATTGGGCCAGTAATTATAAAGGTCATTTGAAATTATGCTGTAACATCTTATTGCCTTGGTTTGTGTCATGGTCACAGGACTGGTTAAATGTTAGGATTTTCTTTTGAAACTATCAAAATCAAGATAAATGGAACCTTGCGAAAGGAAAATGCTACTTTTTACCCCCATAACTGACATAACTCGTGCGAGCTAAGATGGCACCTGGCTCAAAACGAAACCTGATGCCCTTCCACCGCGTGACACCCCTCTGTAGTCTTGTGAGTAGCGTTAGCATCACTATTACCGTTGCACGAATCTTTGCATAATAATTATAGGTTATTAGGTATGACCTAATATCATTTCAATCACTGCACGAATTATTTAATTAAAATATCATTAGATTTGTCTGGGTAACCCAATTGTTTTAGGAAAATTTACTAAAAAAAAACAACATGACGACTGCGAGAGCAATAGTTTAAAATAAAAAAAATATACATATGATATTTTGAGACTACAATTAAAATGTTTATCATGATGATTTAACATTAGAAACCATGAAACATGGTTATAGAATACCATTGTATTTTACAACCATATTTCGGTACCTTATATCTTTTAAAATGATATTAGGTATTACCGAATATCATTTAAATCACTGCACGAAGATTGCATTGGGGTAAATAAAGAATGAGGCCTGCTTCCCATTGGTATGCATGTGTATTTTCTTAACTCAGGTAGTAAAGTTCCACTTAAGATAAAGTAGTATGTTATGAGAAACTACTTAGTGCAAAATAATTGTTAAAATAAAAAATAAATAAAAAAAATTATATTTTTTGCACTCGGTACTTTAAATGACTGTCATTTGAGTCAGGTGCCATCTTAGCTCGCACGAATTATACACGCGGGTGGAGTCGCGGGCAAAAGCTAGTAATATAATAATACCTGGTATCAGTCATATAATGATACGTGTTTTAAAGTTATTATTATCAGTACATCAGGTCACGATGATCACGCATTACATACATTTCCAGTATCTTCTGGTGTACTCTCTTATCCTTTACTCCTTACACGATGAATCACCAAGGCACTTTATGTTTGTCGACTCGGAGTCAGATACTCTGATAAATTGATAAGATTTGATAACAACTTGTGACGTATTCGACCAGTTCTAGATCCAACAGTAGTGAGCTTGTTGTGTGTCAGATTGCGCTTAGGAATATTTTTGGAAATTTAAGGTATGTGGCTAAATATATCCATACTGATATAATAAATTCGAAGGTTAATTTGTCTGTCTGTTACGCTTTTACGACTGAAATCATCGCTAAAGCATCAATTTAATTGAAGTTATATTTGAAATGGATATACTTTGATTCTTGAGGAAGGATATAGACGTCACAATAACTATGTAGAATAAATTTATATACGGTTGGAGCCGCTTGTTGTTTACTTAAATATGTTATGCCTGTTTTATAGGGTTCCGTGGTTCATGACTTGGAACCCTTATAGATTCGCCATCTCCGTTCCTCCGTCCTTCCTCGACCTACCGCCCAAACGTTTGGTGCAAGAAAGTTGAAACTTTGAATGAATATGTGTTTTAATTACGTGGACAAAGTACTAGAATAAAATTTTGAAAAATATTTTTATTTGGGGTACCTACTACATGTAAAGTGAGGATGATTTTTTTTTCTCCCTTCTGCCAATCGTGTTGTATCATTAGGTCTTTTCAAAACATTATAAATATTAAAACCATTTTTCGATTTAGATATCCATTTGCGAGTTATTTAACTTTAAAGCGCAATTTTTTGGCAAAAACATGGCGCCCCCCCTTCTAAAACCCAAACGGCTGCCTTCAAAAATCTGAAAAAAAAACATGATAGTAGCCCATATATTATTATTGAACTTTCAAGGAGAACTATAACGGTCTTTATAACTATTTTATTTTAATAGTTATTGGGGCCTAACTTGTAAAATGCACTTACTTGGAAAACTGATTGTAAAATGCACTTACTTGGATAAATTGATTGTATTTCAGGACCCTTCACTCACACTCTTTACAGAATAATGCCAAAATATGTATTGTATTACTCAGCCGCAAAGGGCTTGGGTGAGGCACCAAGATTGCTATTGTCTTATGGAGGACAAGAATTTGAAGATGTTCGTTTAACAATGGAACAGTGGCCTGAGTTTAAACCAAGTAAGTTGTGAATATCTTGAGTTTTATACTCACACTACATCATCATCATCATCATCATCATCATCAACAACGTCCCACTCACAGATTATTGGACTTTAAATATTTCAAGTCAGTATTAAGTAGTTTACTTACTTCCAGCGCCATCGTAGTTTTTAAGATTTGTATTTTTTTTAATTTGGTCTACCAAAGTATCTTTACGAAGTCTGACGAAAAGAATGAGTAGAATCCAGGAGAGGGGGTTATCGTTCTCACTGTGAAAGCAGATAATGCAGCATGGTAGTGCAGTAATGTAACTCCCACAATGTTAACGTATATTACAAAATTGTAGAGCATATAATTTGTGACAAGTTTGGTTCATTTTTTTTGAGTACGCCTAACCATTTTTGAGATAGAATCCGAAGAGTCAATAGCACTCAGCCATACTTAATATATAAAATACATGGTCATGGTATATGCTCTACAATTTTGTAATACATCGGAGTTACAGAAATCAATACAATTGTAATAAAATGAGTTTTATGACCTTTGACCTTAAATAACTTACTACGCAGACATCAGATTTTATGAGACTTTTGAGATAACTTTTAGAACATCAAAATAAAGGCGTTTACGAGTTTACAGCTCACATTACATTTCATAACTTTTTAGAAACCCCCTTCAATCAAATACCGGTGTTGGAGATTGACGGAAAGCAGTACGCACAAAGCATAGCGATCTGTCGGCTTTTAGGCAAAAAATATGGCATTGCTGGAGATAATGACGACGAGGCCTTCGAGATTGACCAGAATATTGACTTCTTTCTTGATATCCGTAATGGTAAGTGATCTATATAAGAATTTTACAGGCAAGTCTTGCGTCCCAGTGTCAAAGTGTGGCCTCATAGGAACATCGTCATTATCAGCATCAACAACCTTTAATAGTTCTCTGCTGGACAAAGGCCTTTTCCTTCCAGTATTATTTTGAAGAAACTGTCGTGTCTTATCAAGTGGCCAACCACACATTTTACCTCTTCAATAACGTTCAATTCATTTACCATTATTTCATTTCCTCATTGGTTCTTCTCTCCATTTAACTGATGTTCTTCATTCTCCTCTAGCACCACATTTCGTAACCATAAAGTGCAATACTCAACATCAATAACATACTTAAGGACAATTCCACCATAATTAAATAACATAAAAATAATTGTAAAGCTTTAGGCTTTTATTTACTTAGTATTTACAAGTATTTTTCATGTAATATACTTAATTCATTTTTTTACCAGTTGCTGTTCCAGCACTTTATGAAGAAGATCAAAGTATTAAGGAGACAAAATATGAAAAATTACCCAATACTGTGATACCTAAACTGGAAAAACTGAACGAGATCCTAGTCAAAAATAATGGACACATAGCTACAGGAAAGGTATTTATTTAATATCACTTAACTTACTATGGTGTATATTTGTGAAGGAATAAGGCCCTTTAGCTAATTCTCTGTTATTATATTCATTGTTATTTACTTGTTTAAACCATAAGCTTTCTATTCTCACAAGGCTCTGGAACATAAACGGTAAGTGACATTTATCTGGTGAATGTTTACAGATATTTTACGTCGGAATTTACCGCTTAAATAATAAACTATGCCAATACACTAAGGGGTCTGGGTTGTCGTTTTGAAGAAAGGACCATAGTTTTTAGTCAGTCTATCCTTATAGCAGGCATAGGCGTAGCCTCAGCCACCATTGTATTTAATTGGTATTAGTTTAGATTAACGAACCGAAGCACGACATTACCGGCAGCAGGACATTTGGGTATGCTGTGGAAACACTGAAAACCACCAAGAAGATGTTAAATATGAACTTATATAACAAGCCTAGACTATACTTATATTTTTAAAGGAATAAGGTATCAAGTAATTTAAAGACAACATATAATAATTGAAATGTCTATCACTTTCAAATACAAACAGAAAACGTAAATGCGAGAGCGAGCAGCATCAATCACAAGCAAAATTATTTTTGATATCTGCTTGAAATTTTATAATAAAATCGTACACCCTGACATCCAAAAGACTTCTTTACTTTTTGTAATTTCGGCAACATAAGATTATTTTTCTTTTTAGTGTTGATATCATGAACGTCGCTAAACTAGATTATCGTAAATGTATTAAGATGCTACTCTCATGATACCAACTTCTTAAAATTTTACCTCAACGACAGCTTACAACTAAGGTGGTAAATGTTCTGTAACACAAAGATAGAATGTCAGCCGCATTCCCCTGCATCAAAATATCTTAAGAGTTTAAATGACTCTCTAAGCTACTCCGCGAAAATTAAAGAGTTTAGATGGTTTAGTTCAGTAGACTGTGTTGACTTCGCATAGAGCCTGCAAACCTCACTGTAAAATTTTAAGAGTGTTGAATATGCTTTATTGTAGAAATCCCGTGACGAAAATTGTTTTGGTAACTTATGTGCGTGAAAGGTGATTGGAATAAAGACTTAATTACATTAACGCTTGTATTATACGTCTAATACCCGTTATTAATTGTTTTACAGATAACATGGGGTGATTTTGTAATCGCCGGTTCGTTTGATTATTTCAAAGCAGCTTTAAGAATGCCAGATCTGGAAAAGCAATATCCAGCTTTTCAACAACTTCTCGACAATGTGTACGCCGATCCTAAAGTGAAAGCGTACGCGGATGCCGCACCTAAATCTCCTTATGGAATGTAATATTTAAATTAATAATGTAATAAATATATTAGTTGATTAATTAAGTATTCTATTTATTTATTTATTATTAGTAAAATCTATACTAGAATAATTCTCTCAGAGAAGAACCAGTAGAGAGTAACCACGCTGACTACGATATGCAGGTTTCACTAAATTTCGGTTTGATTTTTTGACAATACTCACCTAAGCAAGATGAAAGTGATCACAAGTTTTAGCGCTTTAACACCATGATGAATACACTAAAATGTGTATTATTAATTGTTTTGTAGTTGACTTGTAATGATTCGTGTTCCGGTTCATTCAACTTTTTGAAAGTAATACTCAAGAAGCCAAACATGGAGAAGGAATATCCAGTCTTCCAACAATTCGTCAGCAATGTGTACTATATTCCACAAGGGAAAGCATATGCAGATGCCGCTTCTTAATCGCAATTTGGATAATAACAATTATTTTACTCCACCATTCAAATATTATCTCAATCGATGGCTGAATGTAGTTTATTAAAGATTTTAGTTTGGTAATTGTGTTGCTTTTATTTTTCAGTATTTTTTTTGTAAATAATTATTATAGTCTCACACATCTCGTATACGGCCGGTTGAACACGAATTAGGTGAAGACTCTACCATATGGTAATCTTGCCGAATCACATCTGACTTGTATTAATTAATTAATTTGTACTAATATTATAAAGTTCAGACTAGCCATCGCACAGACAGCACACAGGGACTCTCTAGTAGTCTTGTCTGCCATCTCTCCAATAACTGTAGTGTTAGGATCCCGTGGTGATCCATGTGTATGCGTGCGTGCGTGCGTGCGTGTATGCGATCACGGACGGTTCTAGCTGCATAAGTCACACTACTCTTTCCCGTGACAACAGAAAATTCTCTTCTCCAAGTATTCTAATCCTTCTTACCACATCCCACCACCTATAGCGGATGCATTTCGTTGAAATCGACAGACGATACCGATAATGCGCTAGGCTTAACATATGCCAAAACATATAGGCTCACAACAGAGGCCTTGCTGATGCCTAGGCACCTGTGTGTGCACTGACGTATTGTTAAACGTTTGGTGCACTAAATGTATCCTGCGAAGTTAATTTGTCTCTGACAATGGATTCTGGCAAATGATAGACTTATATCAGCCTGATTTCACAATAATAAGTAGCCGTGGCCAAATGCAGTTTGAACCAGAGAACAGAAAGCCGTTTATTGATACACTTATACCTTGAAAAGCTCTCAAAAAGAGGGGTTCTGGGGTTTTTTATATGAACCTATCAAACCATACTGTGCTTGACGGCAAGCATGAACAGAATCATAGAGTAGTGGTTACCATACTCATTGCGGACCCAGATAGTGCAGTAGGACAGCATAGTGACTCACATAAAGATGGCCTATTGAGATCCTTCTTCATCAGTGGGCCTCCGATCTCGCACCGACCAACGAAATACGACAGCACGAAATCCGTCATTTTAGGTTGGCCATTTGTGAGTGGGTACTACCGCCTCAAACTAACCAGTTCATGCTTAAATAGATATTTTTTAACCGACTTCAGAAAACAGGAGGAGGTTCACAATTCGTCGGAATCTTTTTTTTAAATTTTGTTTTTTATGTATGTTCAGCGATAATTTCGTCGTTTATGATCCGATTTAAAAAAATCTTTTTGCGTTGGAATAGGCGTAGCTCCACAAATATCATAGGCACAATTGTCGCGATTTGGGTAATCGCATTAGTTTTTCTTTGAAGTCGGTTCCTTTTTGTTACAATTATAGTTTATATGCTAACTTGATTTTAAGCATTTATTATTATTACTTTAATAACAGTACTCAATGTAGTAAAATATAGAATCTGTATATTTAAAGTTATTGTATATTTAATACTAGCTGAGTCCCGCAGTGTTACCCGCGGTTGTTGTCGTCAATCTCGAGTAACGCCGTGGAGTGAAGCTAGTCTAAACAACAGCTCAAGTTACTCCTTATGTCATCAGCCATCTGCCCGTGAAAGTCCCGTTAAAATCAGTACAACCGTTCCAGAGATTACCCGGATTAGACAGACAGACGGACAGACAGACAGACAAAAAAATTTAAAGTAACAGTTTTGGATATCAGTACCGTAAATACTTTGATATGCATTTAGTAAAAACTGGATATTTGTTAATTCAAACAAATTTCATTTATGTGTATAGATTGTTCATTTATCGGTTTTGTGAAACGATGATTCCGCATATCCATACCTGACGTGTTGTACTGATTATTATTTGAAACACAACATGAATCATCAATATTTTTTTGTATATTTTTAGAATTACATAATTTGATAGTTGATAGGGTTTGATAAAACTCATAACGTATCTAGATTCAACAATAGTGAGCGTGTCGCGGAACACTTAAGAATATTTAAAAAAATATAAGGTAAGAAACTTAATTTAATATTTCGTTTACTTTGTGTATTTTTGGAATGAAGACCAAAGAATAAGTTATACTCGTCGCTGTATGGCAAGCTGATCCATAGGTTTTCCAAAGTATCCAGAACATCCCATAGTAACTCTACTCTGCCTGACTGAAAAATATTGACACAATTTGGGTTCCACTCATGCTGTCCGCATGAGTAGAACCCAAATTGAGTCAATATTTTTTCGATAAAGGACTCCAACGGATTGATAATGACGATGATGAAACTTTAGAACCCTTTATTTGTACAACTATTTATTGATATTTAGTAAATAATGTATTAATTTCTTTACAGAACAATGTCAAAATATGTCTTATATTACGGAAACCTGAAGGCTTTAGGTGAAGCTCCGCGTTTGCTTTTGGCTTTTGGAGGACAAGAGTTTGAAGACGTACGACTAACTACGGAAGAATGGGTGGATTTCAAACCTAGTGAGTTGTCAAAGTGTTGTATGTTTGTTTGTAATCGACTTTTGTGAGCGTATTTTATGTTGTTCTTTACTAGACTAAATTCATAGTGTTATAAATTAGAAAGTAATTTTGTCAGCCTGTCCGTTATACTTTCACGGCTAGGCCAAGACGCTACCCTGAAAAACCTATGGCATCAACATCAATGGTGAATACGTTAAATTACAATGATATTTACTACCAGAACCGGTTGCGGTACACTTAGCGTTCCTGAAGTTGTCTAAAGTTTTAAGTATCCCCGATTTCTTTTTCATCAACCTTTAGGTTTAAAACTCTCTAAGTGACCTTTTAAATTTAATTTAGCAAACGCTGGTAAAAACGGCCATAAGACTTTTACAAGAGTTTGGAAAAACATTTTGTATATTTGGTAACTTTTTAGAAACTCCTTTCGGCCAACTGCCACTGTTAGAAATTGACGGAAAGCAGCACGCACAAAGCAACGCCATTTGTCGGCTGTTGGGCAAAAAATATGGAATAGCTGGAGATAATGACGACGAGGCCTTCGAGATTGATCAGAATGTTGACTTCTTCCTTGATATCCGTAATGGTAAGTGATGTATGTAACAGTTTTTTATGTAAGGCTTGCGTACCAGTGTCAAAGTGTGGCCTGACTGGATTGGAACATCATCATTATCATCATAAAAACCTTTAATAGCTTACAAAGGCCTGCCCTCCGCTCCTAAGAAAGCATTTTCTGTGTTCTTTATCATGCTGGCTGCACGAGCTGATATTTTTTGTATCATGTCGTTGTCCTACGTATTAAGTTCTCTAATTTGGGTACATGGTGGGACGAATAATTTAGGAGTAATGGCAATCTGTTTTTATTCGGTCTCTACAGGTACATGGAAAACTCGTTATGTATACTGGGCAAGTATTTAGCATATTTTATGAACTGAAAGTATTTAATAATTTCACCTTTAAATTTTTTCTCTCAATTTAAGAGCTAGGCTCTTGTCAATGGAGAATTCGCCACTCCTCTCTGTTTTCAACCATTTGTTTAACCTCTGAACAAGCCACGAGTCCCACTTTTTCTTTGAATTGCTGTATGTATGTATATCTTGGTAGTCCTAGTTTTCTTTTGCCTTCTATTTTCCCCTCCAATATTATTTTGAAGAAACTGTTGTGTCCTATCAAGTGGCCAATAATTTTGCCTCTTCTCTCTTCAATAGCGTTCAACAAATGTCTTCTTTCATTAACCATCTGTAGAACTTCCTTATTTATTCTTCTATTCATCCAACTGATGCTCATCATTCTCCTCCAGCACCACATTTCAAATCTTGTTTCTGTCTCATTGGGCTAGCAATCTAGCATCCAGATTTCGTACCCATAAACCACACTACACCACATCAAGACATACATATGGAGTATTCTATTTTTAACTAATATAAAAATAAATGAAAAACTGAAGGCTCTTTTTTGGTCTCACAAAAATTTTTCATTCATAAAAATTTTTTTTTCATATAAATCAATCATTACTTTAGTTATATCATTTTTTTACCAGTTACTATTCAGACATTCTATGAACAAGATCAAGAAATTAAAGAGAAAAAATACGAAAAATTACCCGAGACTGTAATACCTAAACTGGAAAAACTGAACGAGATCATAAGCAAAAATAATGGACACATTGCTACAGGAAAGGTATTTAATATCGCCTAACTTAATATTATGTTGCATTATTGTGGTAAAATTTGTTCCTTTCGCTAATTCTCTATTTTTATATTCATTGTTATTTCCTAAAGCTTTAAGCTTTTTCGGTTCTTTTAAAGTTCAGTTTCAGCTAAAATGATCTTTTTGATTTCACACAGAACTTGCCAAACGTAACTATAAAATTTTAAGAGTGTAGAATTTGTTTTATCGCACGTATCGCGTGGCGTAAACTGCCTCGTCAAGTCATTGTGTTTAGGATAAAGACTTTAAAAGAAATAGTTTTAAAAAACTAAACAAACACGTTTTTAAACTAAAAAGTAGAAAATAATTTTAATGTACAAAGCGTGGGGGCTTTCTGAAAATATTTCAATAGACTATTTTAAAGATTAATTTGTTAAAAAATAAAAATATTTTTTTAGTCATATAAGTGTATTATCATCGGTCCTCGGTAAATCTACAAAGTGGGTCAAAATCGCACCCAAAGAAGTCAGTTACAAACAGACAAACATACAGGTGAAGCTAATAAAAAGCGTGTAAACCCGCTCTTTAACCCGTTATTAATTGTTTTGCAGGTAACATGGGGTGATTTTGTAATCGCCGGTTCGTTTGATTATTTGAAAGCAGGTTTAAGGATGCCAGATCTGGAAAAGAAATATCCAGCTTTTCAACAACTTCTCGACAATGTGTACTCCGATCCTAAAGTGAAAGCGTACGCGGATGCCGCACCAAAATCTTTGTATGGATTTTAGTTACAAATATTATACTATACATAAATGTTATATTATATGATGAGTCAATGTATTATTTAAATTATTAATGTATTAAAACTTTTGCTGACTGAAGTGTTGTTGTTATTAATTAATGGAAAAATCTGAACAAGTATAAAAAGCTGCCAAGTGCGAGTCGGACTCGCCCAAGAAGGGTTCCGTAGCAGCAAGTAAGGGGCCGTCCATTAATCACGTGATCTTTTTTTTGGCATTTTTTAACCCCACCTCCCCCTTGGTGATAAATGGTGAGGTTTAAGACTACACTCCCCCCCCTCCTATATCACGTGTATTTTTGGTTAAAGTTTCGAAATACGTCACCTGATTCTGGGGTTGTGAGTGGTTGGGGGGAGGGGGGGGAGGTGTCGGAACCCCCCCTCACCATTTTTACCTGCCGGAAATACTTGGTTCCCTAAAAAAAAAAAAAAAACAGAAATGGTAAAAATTTCGAAATACGTCGCCATTTTAAGGGGTTGTGAGTTTTTAGGGGGAGGGGGGAGGGGTCTGAACCCTCTGAACCCTGCCTCACCATTTTTACCCGCCGAAAATACTTGGTTCCCTTTGAAAAAAACAAAAACAGAAATTTGTACAAACATTATTTATACCACTTTATATACATGTTTTATTGCTTTAAGCATTATAGTCGACGGAGCCCCGCTACGCGGGGCTCCTATTTCTGGGTGGTTTAAAAAAAAATAACCACGATGGCTAAGGCGGCAGCTTCGCTGAGCTACGCTCCCGCCTTAGCCATTTAACCTAACCCAATGAAGTCGGATTGTGCCAATTCGGAGTAATACATTGCTATTAATTACCTAATAATTATATCCTGTTCTTATACATTTCCTTTAGCACATAATATATAAAATATAATTACCTTGATTAATTAATTACAGTAAAGCAATCCAAACAGAATCCAAGAACGTAGCCAAGTCGTAAAAAAAACACAAATCGATACGGAAGAACACATTCACTTTAACTCGAAAGCAAAGGAATGACGCATAAATTTGAAATTTACTGTCAATTAGTGTCAAAATCATCCATCCAAGATGGCGTTTCGTTTCACGTTTTTCATATAAAACCTAAAAATTACATTTGAAAAACTGTACTAAAGCATAAAAATACGTTCCGTTTTGCATAATTGCAATTGTATTTAAGAATTTTTGGAAACTGTTTAAAAATACTTAGACGCAACTCCGGCAGCCAAAATTACTTTGGGGGGATTAAGACTAACTCCCTTAAGCCCCCTACACCACCAAAACCCTCAAATTCAGGTGACTCGTTTCGAAACCCAACCCGTATTTTTTAGTACCTATCAAGAGAATCTTATTTTATTAAATATTATTAAAATACAGGTATAAGTATCAACTAATTTTATTATAGAAAATTAAAGACTACAATAATTACGTTCAGAGATAGAGCAGAAAGGTTGTCACCTAAACTCTGCAATACCGAGTGTCAGGTGTCCAGGGTGCGCCGGACGTCAGGACTCTTGTTCTCTTTTTTACGTCGCTCGGGGAGGCTCCTCTCGTGCACCCCCTTATTATAGTGTATTGATTGAATGAAAGGTAAATTGCGGTTTACGATTTATGACGTATTAAAAAAAATTACTAACTAGATCTCGTTTAAACCAATTTTCGGTGGTAGTTTACATGTTAATGTACAACATATATTTTTTTTGGTTTTATCACTTTCTTATTTTAGAAGTTACAGGGGGGGGGGGGGGACACATTTTTCAAATCAAATCAAATCAAACCATTTTATTTCAAATAAACCATACAACGGCACTTTTGAAACGACAAGTAGTCAGTAGTCAGTCGTGAAGCTAATTGTCTGTTCCAATTCGTAGATCCTATGGAGAAGAACAGACAAGAAACTCCATGGACACTCTTTTCCAACATTATTTTTACAATTTTTGGTTACATTGTTTGAGGCATTTTATTAAATGTGAGGACAATGTAACGATGCTGATATTTATACAGGTAGTGTCCAAAAATAATAAACAATAAATTAGACAATAAATAGAAGTTGTGAGACGAGCAGCCCCGACTGACGGCGCCCGTATCACGAGCATGACCTATGCACCAGCCATCGTCCAGTTCAACCATATCGTAGGGAGCCGAACGACCCGCTACATACACCACCGCCAGCAGGACTTTTGAGCGAGCATGACATACTCACAACCGCCAGTCAACAAACAAACTTATGCTACTAGTGACTACAAAGTGCTCACATTACAATTACACAGTACAATTCAAAATGTTCGCAGTTATACAATAATAAAACTATTTATAAAAATGCTACTCGCAATTATAATATTTATAATCACAAAATATTTATCGCAATCCTGAGTGCGATAAATATTTCGAACATGTCAATAAAAGGTAACTTATTATGTAATAATGATAATACCAAAAAAAATATAGAAATGTCAAACAACAAGATACAATTAAATTATCAATAATACATGTCAGAAATATGGTTATCAAATGTCAAAAAAAAAAGAAAAATATAAGAATGTCAATCAATAAGATAAAATTAACATGTCAGAAATACAAACTAACTTCTAAACATTAAACATTTTTAAATCGTTTCTCTGTTAAATCTAGTATGTTTTGAGGTATTTTATTATAAAATTTAATACAGTACCCCATAAAAGATGTGTGCACTTTTGAGAGTCTAAAACGTGGTTGAATTAATTTATCTTTATTCCTAGTATTATACCCATGTCTATCACATCTTTGATTGAAGAGATGTAATTTTTTTCGAACATACATTATGTTTTCATAGATGTACTGACAAGGATCTGTCATGATAAGTCGTTAAAAAGGCCCCTTACAGAATCGTGACTGCGGAGACCATATATAGCTCTAATGGCTCTTTTCTGCAGAATAAAAATTGACTCTATTTCTGCCGCACGTCCCCGAAGCAAGATGCCGTATGACATGATGCTATGAAAGTAACTAAAATAAACTAATCGTGCGGTTTCCACATCCATTAGTTGCCGAACTTTTCTAACAGCATATGCCGCTGAGCTAAGCCGCCCAGCAAGTGATTTTACATGAGGACCCCATAGTAATTTTGCGTCTAGCGTGATTCCCAAGAAAACAGTTTGGTCTATCAATTCTAGCTTCTCTTTGTTCACTAAAATTTCACAATTACTGCTTTTAACATTTGGCAAAGAAAATCTAATGCATTTGGTTTTCTTTCCATTCATCAATAAGTTATTAGCGGTGAACCAATGATGTACGTTATTAATTGTATTATTTATATCAACAAAATTTTCAGCCCGCCTATCAACTTTAAAGATCAATGAAGTATCATCTGCAAATAAGACAATGTTCGGTTGATCTTGCAATATGTGTGGGAGATCATTAATATACACCAGAAATAAAAATGAACCTAATATTGAACCCTGCGGTACTCCCATTACAACTTTTGAGCCCAGAGAATTTACGCCATTTACCTGTACTTTCTGCTGCCTATCATTGAGATACGACTTAATCAAGCTAAGTGCTGGTTTATCTAGTCTGTAATGATTAAGCTTCAATAATAATGTTTCATGACTTACGCAATCAAATGCCTTCGAGAGATCACAGAAAACCCCGATAGCATCCTGTGACGCTTCCCATGCATCAAAGATGTGCTTTAACAAGGTGACACCGGCGTCAGTTGTACAACGTCCTTTGATGAAACCGTACTGTTGATCGTGAAGGATGTTATTTTTGTTAAAGTAGCGAAGCATCTGATTGAGCATGATTTTTTCAAATACCTTGCTAACGACTGGCAAGATTGAAACAGGTCTATAATTATTTGTATCTGTAGTGGCTCCGGATTTAAATAAATGTATTACTTTGCTTTGTTTTATTAAATCCGTAAAAACTGCTTGATCTACACAGGAGTTAAAAATTGAAGCTAAGTAGGGGGCAACTGGAACTTTCCACTTTGGAAGTGTCTCTTGCGCAAACTATTCAGTTTAGAAAAAAATGATAATAGAAATCTCAACATCATTTTTTGAAGACCTATCCATAAATACCCCACTTTATATTTCTTTTTTCATTTTGAGTTTCAGTTCCAAGTATGGGGAACCCCAAAACGTGTTGTTTTTTTTCTATTTTTATATGAAAATCTTAATGCGGTTCACAGATTACATCTACTTACCAAGTTTCAACAGTATAGTTCTTATGGTTTCGGAAAAAAGTGGCTGTGACATACGGACGGACAGACAGACAGACATGACGAATCTATTAAGGTTCCGTTTTTGCCATTTGGCTACGGAACCCTAAAAACCAAATTGAAAATGAAAATGAAAAATATTTATTAATTATAACCATTGGTCTACATGACTTACAAAGTTGCTGGGGCCTTCTTTTAAGTTAATGAATAATTGTATCAGAAGACCCCAATTCCAAGCGAACAAAGTCGCTTATGCTTAATAATATAAAGCAGGCACCACACTTCGTTATTCGCTATTCGTTATGTGTCTACGCCGTATTCGCCCGAATATTTGTTATGCGCGCAAACAACAAACACGCCACCACACTTCGTACTGGTGTATATCAATTATGGCAAATTTGTGTGTTGTAGAGATGGTCATTGTCATTTTTATGTTGAACAAAACGAAACCATACGAACGAACGAAACATTTTCTTTTAATTTCCTTTTTATTTTATTAAATTCACAGAAACAATACTTAAATGAAGTCTAATTATTTTGATCATATAATAAACTAATTTAATCGTTTAATCGATTTATTCTATTTCAAAAACTGATTTATAGTCTATGGTTGTTAGTTATGCACAGGGCATTGTCATTTTTAATGGTCAATGAACGAACGAAACATATTATTTTAATTTCCTTTTTATTTTATTAAATTGACAGAAACAATACTTAAATGAAGTCAAATTATTTTGATCATATGATAGGTTATTTTAATCGTTTAATTGATTTATCTATTTCAAAAACTGTTTTATAGTCTATGGTTGTTAGTTATGCACAGGGCACTTCACTACCCGTCCGAAGTGTGGGCAGTCGATGCGTGTATTCGCCTTATTCGTGTCCTTTGAAGTGTGTCAAAAAACCGACAAGTCGACGTATATGCGATTCGCTATTCGATGCGTACGAATAAAGCGAATATTGGCGAATATACTCTCCACACTTCGCCGTTTGCGCGCGAATAACCCCCATTACGAATAGCGAATAGCGAAGTGTGGTGCCTGCTTAAGAAAACTAGTAATTTTGTAACTTTAACGAATCTCCGGTAGTAAAGTGGTAAATAACGCCTGTCACTTGCGCGACCGCGGTTATCGATCTAGTTTTTGAAAGGTATTTCATTTCTAACTGTAGACATATTTTAGTTTCGTATTAATTTTTCAATAACTTTAAGAAAATAAACGAAAATGATTAGAAACAATTACAGCTCTTTTGTTGTATGAGTATGTCATCAAATCACTTGTAGAGAAGGGCCTTTTTAGTTCCATCACTTATATACATCTACACCGGAATGTTGACTTATCTGGAATTTCATTAAATTTGTTAGAACTCAAATATATAAAAGTAGTATAGGCAGTTCCACATGATGTGTAATAAATGCAATTTTAATCGCTTAAATCGTCTTTAATTATATCATATTCTATGGTGAAAAGATACAAGGTATGCTTTTATGTCTATAGTGGGTAAAACAGAAGAAGATAAGACCAGTTACTTTGGAGAACCTTGGGATAGGCCTTTGTCCTACAATTGATATCCTTTGACTGAAATGATGATGTTGTAAATGAAGTGCTGTTCTTTGGAAACCACTTACCCCAAAATTAGGTGTAGGGGAATTTGCTGTCTTATTTCCGGATTTCTGGAAGGCCATGGTACCACTTAGATTAAAACCCGCTCGAGTGCAAAAGTGTAGCTCTCTAATGGAACTGGCTAATCTTATCATTACAACGTGAATTAGCTTAATATATTATGTCGTTACTAATCCTTACTAATATTATAAACGTGAAAGTTTGTGAGTATGTATGTATGTACGTTTGTTGCTCTTTTACGCATAAACTACTGAACTGTTTAGGATGAAGATTTACAGTAATATAGCTTATATATCATAATAACACATAGGCTACTTTTTACTGCAATAATCGAGATACACTCGGGCGGAGCTGCTGGCGAAAGCTTGCGTTGGGATTAGGTACTCCTAGGACCGATAAGTTTTGATAAAAGTTCGGAGCATATTTAATAGCGTTAGTTTGTTCTAAGTTCATCAGTAGTGCCTGCAGACTAGGAAATATAAGTTATTACTACTATTATGTTCATAAAATTGTGAAGAGGAAATAGTTTGGTTAGTTTTCAGTTCAAGCAGTTAACTAAAAGTGTAGCAAATTATACAAACAAGCTGGGGTAATGTGGGCTTATATTAGAAATTGCAGATAGACCGCGAGAGTGTGAATCTACTTCCAGCACTATTTCTCGCTCTATATCGCTAATTTTATATTGGAGTTTTGATTTTAGATCGATTCGATTTCAATTTTTGATCGTTTATAAATCATTATCTGAATTTGAAACTATACGTGAAAATTATTTCACCGAATTTTTGATATATCCCGTTTTACAACTATAGACATACAGAAATATAAATAAGTATTGATATTTTTTAAGAATCATGTATAATAAACGTGCAAGTATTTAATAACTCCTCAGTTTTACAACAAAATTCTGAACTTATAGAAATCTCTATCCATTTACAGAATAATGTCGAAGTATGTATATTATTTTTCCGCCGCAAAAGGCATAGGTGAGGCTCCCCGTCTCCTATTGGCTTTTGGAGGACAAGAGTTTGAAGATAACCGGTTAACGATGAACCAATGGCCTAAATTAAAACCAAGTAATTGCCACATTTAATTCGTGTTGAAAAAACCAAGTGATCCTAGAGTAATTTACATTAATCTTGGTAATCTTTCAGAAACTCCTTTCGGCCAACTGCCACTATTAGAGATTGACGGAAAGCAATACGCACAGAGTACCGCTATCTGTCGGTTCTTGGGCAGGAGATACGGAGTTGCTGGTGATGATGAAGACGAGGCTTTCGAAATCGACCAGAATGTTGACTTCTACATTGATATCCGTACTAGTGAGTGTTCCGAATTAATTTTCGATAGGTTGCTCGTCCAAAATATGGTTTAGGTCAAAATGAGTTAGGTTAAAATCAAGAACTGTTTTATCAAAAACATTTGAACAATAAACCACCTGCGTAATTGTGCTCTATTTTACATAGTTTACTACTTCTACAGATGCTATTTCGATATTCAATGAAGAAGATGAGGAAATTAAAAAGAAGAAATATGAAATTTTGGCCCAGACCGTAACTACTAAACTAGAACAGTTGAATGAAATCATAGTGAAGAATAACGGACATCTTGCTGCAGGGAAGGTGGTATTAAATTTATTGTAATTTAATTGTAACGTATTTGTTAGGAATAAGCTGTTTCCGCAGCTAATTACTTAATATTTATTCAAGGTTTTCTCCGGGTTTATTGGTGTTACAACGGTTTCAATTATTGCGTTCTGGTTCTCCGCTATTTTTTTAAGATGCTGTGATAGGTGAACGTAAGGAAATCAAAGATACGCTCGTTTTCTTTAACTAGATCATGAACCCCAATGAATATAATATATATAGTAAAGAAATAATTAAGCTACATTAAATTCTCTAACGGAGCAAACCGTAATTTTGTGCTTTAGTTTTCTAAAATAAATACTAGCGATCTGACCTGACTTCGTGTGGAAGTTGTTGAAATTCTTGAATTTCTTCTACTGTTATATGCATGTTCGTGTGGTGACGGATTAAGAATACAGAGTGTCACCACCCCTATTTATCCCGCGGCTGTCGTAAAAGGCGACTAAGGGAAACTAAACTAAACTACGCAAGACAACATCAATGCGAAGAGAAGGAAAACTTGAAACCAACCCTATACCACCCGTCTGGCCAGCGTGGTATAGTAGGCCAAAACCTCCTTGCTAAGGAGAGGCCTATGTCCATCAGTGGACTGTTGAAGGCTATTGATGATGATGAATATGCATGTATTACACATATAAACCTTCTTTGAACATTTTCTATTGTTGAAACCTGCATTAAAATCCATTAAGTAGCGACTTCATTTTACATTTACTATGTAGAGAAAAATAAATAAATTGTTCTTGTTTTCTTTTGCAGCTCACATGGGGTGATTTCGTGTTCGCCGGTTCGTTCGATTTCTTTAAAAGATTGTTGAGGATCCCAAATCTAGAAACAGAGTATCCTGCCTTCCAACAAGTCGTAGACAATGTATACTCCATTCCTGATGTACAAGCGTACGCTGATGCCGCCCCGAAATCTCTTTATGGATTTTAATATCCTACATAAGGCATTTGCTAAACACCAGTACTTCACACAAACTGCTCATTTATATGGACAAATACATAAACAGCTGGATACTAGGATCTTGACATCTTGAAAAAAAAAACTAAGGCGATTGACACACTGCCTCCCTCTCCGTCGCGTAGCGCGGAGTGGCACATTTTAATATTGTATGCAAGTACATCGAAGTATAAAATCTGCTCGAAGAGGCAGATCTGCTCCTCCGTTGCCGCGCGCCGGATCTGCAGCTGCTTTTACTGCGCCTCCGCGCCTGACGGCTTTGTACATGGCCCGCACCAAACTAAAGGTTACTTTCCATTTGGTCGTCGTCGTCTGTATTCTTTGCATTTCAAATTGCTGGGCATTGTTTAATTTCGTATATAAATGTGTTTACCGCTGCGGCCCGCTCCGCCTAAGCGCGCGGGGGCAGAATCTGCTTCCGGCACGAGCTCACTCGCCTAGGCGCGTGTTCGGTGTGTTGGACCTAGCGTGTTTTCTATATTAATCGATGTACTTGCATACAATATTAAAATCTGCCACTCCGCGCTACGCGTCGTAGCGCGGTGCAGTGTGTGAATTGCCTAACCGATTGGATACAAAACCAAGACTATTCGGAAAATACGGAAATACCAACCTAGTTTAAGAGATAGCATTAAACATTATTAAGTCCCAATGTACTAGTGTGCTCAGTATACATTGTATCTGTATTTTTAATATATTATTATAGACAATTTTATAATAAATAAATATTTTACTGAAATGCCACATTTAGATCTCAAGTTACGGTTGAATGTATATTAATAAATTTATAATACATTTAAATTATGAACTGTTTTCTTTGTATTGTATTACTAAACTTAGTTTCAAAGAAAAAATATTGTGACAGGGTTTAGGCAAAAATGTAAAAGAAATCAGTTTATTTATATAACAACAATTTATTTTATTTTTTAAATACAATGGTAATGGAGCCGAAGTAAGTTCATCCTTACTTCCTTATTAATATTATAAATTAGAAAGTAACCACGTCTGTCTGTCAAGCTTTTACGCTTTCACCACTGAACAGAATTAAATTAAATTTGGTGCAATAGTCTAGAGTCTGATAAAGGACATAGGCCAGTTTTTGCCTCGATAACCGTCTTCACTAGTTTGATATAAAAACAAGCTGACGGTTATATTATAAATATCTTTACCTTTTTAAATTTATAATAACAAAGAAATCTTAAGAAACTAAGTACGACTCTCAATATAACAGCCCTCCCTAGCCAAGTTACAATGGTTTTTCATTTTCTATTCCATTCTCTATTCTCTTGTTTCATTGGCTAATGTCACTCAGTCACGTGATCGAAACAAAACATTAGCTAATGAAGCAAGAGAATAGATAACTAGGATAGAGAATAGAATAGAAAAACCTGTGTAACTTGGCTAGGCTTCACAAACCGCCTTACATAAAAGTACGCGAACTTCTTCAAAGCGAACTGGCGGTACAGTCACAACACTAGTGCCCGTCTGTGTATTTTATACATATAGACTAAATAAATGTATGTGTTAGTATTTATATTATATTTATGTTGCGTGTTATATGAGTGTTATAATTATAATACCGTGTGTAACTTTGTTACATTCAATATTTAGTCCTTGCAACTACCGCATCATATTTCTACATCGCCTGAAGGTTGACTGGTAGAGAACGCCTTAGAGCATTAAGTCCGCCCTCGTACAACAGTAAGTTTAAATAAAATTAGTAAAATGAATAGAGAATAGAATAGAAAAAACGTTTGTAACTTAGCTACGAGTTAGTAACAATATTAATCTTCTAGTCTGTTTGAAGTCACACACGTGAAATAATGAGTTACAAAGATACTAAATAAATCAATCAAATTGAGTCTCCTTCTATTTTTAGAAGTCGGCGCTAGATATTTATACTCTAGACTAGCTTTCACCCGCGGCTCCGTCCACGTGTATCTCGATTATTGCAGTAAAAAGTAGCCTATGTGTGATTCTGATATATAAGCTGTATTACAGAAAAGTTTCATCCAAATCCGTTGAATTAGTTTTTGCGTGAAAGAGCAACAAACATACATACATACTCACAAACTTTCGCGTTTATAAAATTAGTAGATGGGTTCATCGGGCACTACGTAGGTACGTACTCGTATTGATTAATTTTATCATGACATCAGGAAACAGAAACATGGTATACTTGTATTTTGTTTTGTTCTTATCATGGTTATCGTTAATGTCTCAAATTCGGCCACTTTATCAGCTTGATTATCAGTATGTATATTCATGGGAAATTAGAGGTTTGTAGCACTAATAGGCTGTGATATACAATGTGGGCAGACGGACGAATAGACTACCTCGTTGGTCTAGTGGTTAGCGTATGCGACTGCTAACCAAGAGGTTTCGAGTTCAAATCCCGGGTCGGGCCCAAAAGTGTTTCTGAGTTTTTCTTAGGAAATTCCTAATAGCAACCCGGAGTTTGGAAGTTTGCCGGTAATTCACGCCCGTGCCTCGGAGAGCACGTAAAGCCGTCGATCCCGGTTGTCATGAACATCTATGGCAATCGTTATTGTGAAGTCAGTGCCCTAAGGTTGCCAAGGTCCAATGCCAGTCGCTAGGTGGAAAAATTGAAATTCAGGTAAAACCGGTTGAACTAGTAGTCGACCCCAAATAAACTTGGGAATAAAGGCTAAGAAGAAGAAAAAGACAGACGAATATATGAACGGATAGACAGACATGACGAAACTATGAGGGTTCTAAGGATTTCGCTTTCAACAGTCTGCGCCATCGTTGACGATTATAAGCAACCGCTTACTAGGTCGTATTGTTGTCGTCATTCATCAACAGCCTTCAACAGTCTACTGCTGGACATGGACTCTCCTTGAAAAGGAGGTATTGGCCTACTGTACCACGCTGGCCAGACGGGTTGGTATAGGGTTAGTTTCAAGTTTTCCTTCTCTTGGCAGTGATGTTAGCTGCTTATTTTGTTCCTTTAGTCGTCTCTTACGACACCCATGGAATAAATAGGGGTGGTGACGCTCTGTATTCTTAATCTGTCACCACACGGTCATATAGTTACAAATAGTTATTTGTATATTTTACCTTAGTAAATTTGTTTTCTGTAGCGGCGTGTCAGGCACAGTCTTACTCTTGGTTCTAATGGTGCAAGAAATTTTAAGCAGACAAATTCAAGAGCCCATGTAACAATACCTATATCAGAACATTACTTTTACACGCTTTTATTAGCTTCACCTGTATGTTTGTTTGTTTGTATGTTTGCACTTTAAACGGCCAGATTTCGTTCAAACTTTGTAGATTTATCGAGGACCTATGACAATACACTAATTTGAAAAAATAAAAAGAATATTTAAACAAATTAATATTTTTTTCTTTTCTCTAAAAAAAAAATAGTTTGAAAAAAACTAAACAAACACGCTTTCAAACTAAAAAGTAGGAAATAATGCTAATGTAAAAAGCGTGGGGCGACGTTATTGAAATATTTTCAGAAGCAAGTGTTTAGTCGTAGAGTAGTTGGGATTCCCGTATGACACGCGGGAGACTAACGTTTCCCCCCTGGTGATATTTGATTTGATCTTTTTACACTTTTATTTATTTAATGGTATTATAGTTTTCATTACCTCATTGACTCACTGCCTACTAGATCTGTCGTAAAAACTATTTGCATACTAATTTGTTGAGAGTATCGATGAGAATATCACATTTTTGAGCGCGCATTCAACGCACTCAACCATTTCAATTTCTTTACATGTTCTGTTTGTTATAATAAGAAGAAATACCTTATCACTACTAAATAAAAATAGACAAAATAATTAATCATAATGTTTAATAAATTACTAATAATAATATATTATACTAAATGCATTTGTGATCTTGGTTCATTGTAGTAGGTACAATATTTGTATTAATATGGAGGTTTTGGGGCGGCATCAGCGTATGCTTTCACTTGAGGTATAGAGTACACATTGTCGATGACTTGTTGGAAGGCTGGATACTGCTTTTCAAGGTCAGGCATTTTCAACAGTACCTTAAATGAATCGAACCCACCGGCGAATACGAAATCACCCCACGACAGCTGAAAATTTATTAAGAACAGTTTTCAGCTTATGTTTGCACAAAAAGTTTTAAAAATTATGCTATTTTTTGATAATTATATAGGCTTTGTCACCGAGGCCTACCCAGGTTCGGTAGTTACCTTTATTTGGCTTTGCCGTAGTCCGGTAAAATATAATCAGTAGGTAGTATTCGTTAGTGATAGTTTTTTGGGGCCAAATATCAAAAAAGCAAAGCTAAGTCTGTAAAATTTTAAATTAATTTAACATATTCTAAGCCTATTGTATTGTCCACCTATTTGTTTGTTTTGCGTTGGATATATTTCGTGGTCCAAATATATTAATCGAAATTATTGCATTACATTTATAAATTCACAAAGTTCAACCTTTTCCCTTTTTAAAATATCATCGTCATCAATGGCTTATAAAAGTCTGGACATGGCCTCTCCTTGGTTGTTTCACGTTTTGTCTTCTTGCAATGCCAAGTCAAGTGTAGTTTTATCCGTTACTTGGCTCATAACTCATACGGCACCTTTTTTTTGGATCGCCGGCTCCTATAGTAAGGGAAATAGGAGTCAGGAGTATGTGGTGTTCCCACTAAAAAACATCCCGACGATCGACCTGTGACGTCCTGCTCCGGGAGAACCCGGACCATGTTATTTAAGGTCCTTCCCGAATCGGCGCCAGACCAGTTATCAGGCACTATCCTGGCTCATACAGCACCTACGAATCCCCGGGAATTCCCGGGGAATCAAGGAATTAGTATAAGTCGTGGTGTAACATGGGTTAAGAGTACCTTTCCTGCAGCAATATGTCCTTTATTCCTGACTATGATCTCGTTCAGCTTTTCCAGTTTAGGAGTTATGATGCTGGGAAGTTTTTCATATTTCTTTTCTTTCACTGCCTCGTCTTCCTCTTTGTATATCGCACCAACAACTGATGTCAAGAAATCATAGAAAATTATGATCTAAAGTAAAGTAATCAATGTATAAATTAAGTTTATTTTTCTTTAACGACAACTCCTGCAAGAGGAATATATTTGCTGAGTCGCGGGAATTTTACGAATATACTACATATGTGTGTACAACAGACATTGGACAACAATTCATGGATCACAAGAAATGTTGTCTCATGTGGTATTTGAACCCACAATACTTGGCGCAGTTGTAAGCTGCGTCTTGGCCCTTTAAACCACTAAGTTGAACTACGCTCAACCGCTGTCAATTATAACCATAGATAATACACTATATCTGATATAGATAAGCAACACTGAATATTTTTTTTTAATTTAACCCCACCTCCAAAAGATGGCATTAGTATTGCAAAGATGGTTCCACAAATTCCGCTAGATGGTGCTGTGCACTCATATATTTTTGCCTTACTTATATATTTATTTACTCGTCGATTATAACATTATAGTTTAAGTTGCAATTTAAATAATCCGTGTCTATTCGAATTGATTTACTTTTAAAAATCGGAAAATATAATTATAGACGGATTATTTAAATTGAATAAAATAAAATAAAACACAAGTACATAGTTTATTTAGTTATATATTTTGCACGAGTTTTACAATACCTTAAAGCATCTGTTTTTATATTGTCGTTTCTACTAAATTTTGTGATTTTGCCTTATAAAATCTTGTTGACCACTGTACACCAACTGTAAAGAATTATTTTTATTGTTATTAAATAAATAATTTTGTTGTTGTTTTGTGTATTGTGAAAAAATGTTATTGAATTGAATAAATTTCGTTATTATGTGTGCTCTTCACATTTTTTTAATATTTCAAATTCACAACAAATGTCAACATTAAATTTAATGGTATTCATTATAGACTACGGTGATTACTGTATGCATCTAGCGAAAAAAGTCTTTCATCATAATTGAAAACCCAGTTGTAGGATAGGATAAAGACTTTTTTGTGTAATTCCTTTCATAATATATGATGATTCTTGATTTTCTTAAGTAACTTACCATCAACGATGCACCCAAAATAACATTTCAATTCAGATGTTTCAGGCATTTTGTTGAAAGAAGCAGAATCCGAAGACAAACCAGGAAACAATATCCAATTTGAGAAGCCGGGTTAATTCGTTGCAGAAGAAATCACAGAGTCCATAAACAGTCCGAGTCGTCGTTTTAAAAAGAAATCAATAATATAATAAAACACAAAAACTTTTAAAACACTCAACCGCCCAAAAAGTATTTGAATGTCAATTAATATTCATCATCAATTTAGTAAAAGTTTTTCCTTTTGACATATCCAAATGTTGCCATATAAATATTTTCTTGAATTGAAAGCAATAAATTATATTTTCTATTCTTATAAATATGAAATATTTAAAACCATATTAAATATAAGAGTCAATAAAATAAAGTTTTTAAAAATAAATATTAAGTATAATTTTAGAAACAAAAAGGAATATATCATAGTATATTGGGACTTTAATTTGCGATTAAATTACAGTTGTTTATTATTACTTAACTATTATTGCTACTTTAATTCAACGTTTTATTGTATGCAGAAAATCATAATTTGACTTTAGTGAAATAATTAGAAAACCACATTTATACGTCATTGTTATTATTTAAATAATCAAATAATTAATTAAAAAATCAAAAAATTTGGTGTCCTATATAACTCCGAAATATTTTTGAAGTACTTCACTCATAGAGCTATAACCCTGCCATCTAGTTAATTCTTTTAACAATTCCATAAAAATTGTATCACCACAGTCACCAGGTGGCATTGGTTTATAAGGAATTTTTGTGTTCGGAATTTATATGGCAGTTTCACTGCCATGATTATAACTTAGATTTGGTTAAACAACGACGAGGCATTGTACTTGACATTTACTGCCATCTAGTGTAAAACCTTATTAACTAACTCTAAAAGTATTTAATAGATGGCGTTACTAGTTGCAATTGAAAACTGATAAACTAACATTTTTAAGGTGTTTTGTCTATCATTTGATCTCCATAACGGGATAATTTACCTATTTTTATTTTGAAATAAGTTATATTCAAGTGTCTATCAGATTTTAAAACATATTTTTGTTCTCTCGTGGTTCTTCTCGTAGACCCTCTGGTGGTCTCGGGGTAACTTTTCCAGGTCAAAGGCCTGTTGAAGTGGTAGTCCGCGCCGCCTGCAACTACAGACGGGTCAATGGGTTGGGCTCATGGGCCTGTTAGTACTTCCGGGGTGTTAATCCGGTGGGGGGGCGTTACTGACGGGGTCGTGTCAAACTGTGAGTAGACTCCACAGGGTGACCGACCTGCCAGTGACGCTCGGGTCTTGTCCAGTGTGGTGACCTGTGCTTGGCGAGGTCGAGCTCCTAAGGGTATAGACCCCAAGGAGCGCCCGTCAGCCAGCTCTAGGTCGGGTGTGGTCCAGTGGGCAATACGGATGGTCCGGGGAAGGTTGCCACTGAGACGAGGTCTCGTGGCAGGCCATACCTGTCCGGCGGTCGCCGATGGTAGGGTGCGAGCTCGCGCAGGTGGCGGGCCTGCGATCCGTCTGCACGTACGAACAGGCTGGTGCTCAGGCGTCCCACGAAGTCATCCAGGTTCTCAACGCGCAGATCTCTGGAGATCGTCCTGTTCCGCACAAAGCGAGGGGCGTTTGCGAGGGTGCGCAGTGAAAGCGACTGCTGTGCACGCAGTCGTCGGCGGTTCGTCTCGGAAACGAGCGCGTACCAGGCCGGTGCACCATACGTTAATCGGGTGCGAATGTACGCCTTGTACACACCAAGCTTCGTGCGGAGCGGCAATCGGGACGATAGTACAGGCCGCAAAAGAGAACGCGCGGCACGCACCTGTGCAACAACGTTGTTGACGTGGGGCTTCATGGTGAGAGTGCGATCGATGGTCACGCCAAGGTATTTCACCGTCGCAGACCATTCAATTTCCTGCCCCATGAGCTTCAGTTGCGGCAGCGTCACGCTGCCTATGGAGATCGCCTGAGTCTTCGCCACGTTGACCGTCAGTCTCCAGTCCTTCAGCCAGCCGGGAAGTGCGTCTAGAGTATGCTGCATCTTGGTAACAGCGTTGGCACCATTCTTCGACGTGGTAATATAGGCTGCATCGTCGGCGTACAGCGCAAGTTTTACGCCGTCAGTGACGGGGATGTCGTCTGTGTACCAAGAATAGCACACTGGAGACAGGCAACTTCCCTGTGGCACACCGGCACAGATAGGTCGCTCTGTGGACAGGGCGCTTTCAACCGCCACTTGAAATCGTCTGTCTTGCAGAAAGGTGGCCACAATCTTCACTACTCGACGGGGAGTAGCAGATGTGGACAGCTTGTACAGCAGACCAGCGTGCCAGACGCGATCGAACGCCTTCTCCATGTCGAGGAAGACTGCAACCACTCGCTCGCGCTTGTTGCGTGCAACCGTGATGTCATGCAGTACCCTCGCGAGTTGGTGTGTCGTGGAGTGTTCGGCACGAAACCCGAATTGTTCGTCGCGTGGCTGAAGGTGTGGCGTCATGTGCAGCAGTAGCAGTTTCTCGAACAACTTCGATGTCGTCGAGAGGAGTGTGATGGGGCGATAGCTTCCCGGTTGGAGGATATTCTTCCCTGGCTTGGGCAGCATGATGACCCTGCCAAGTCGCCATGTGGTGGGAAAGTGTCCACAGCGAAGAATGCCATTAAAGAGGCGCGTCAAAGTCGCGATTGCTCGCGGAGGCAGGTGACGCAGGGCTTCGTTGGTAACTCGGTCAGGGCCAGGCGCTTTCCGGAGAGGTGTTCGGCGAATCATCCGCTGTATTTGACCAGGGGAGAAGATGACGGGATCCTCGTTCGTGGCTATTGGACGCGCGAAGTATAAGTCGAGCTTCCTCTCAACCTCTGCTACATGCTGCATGTTATAGGCAGGATTCGGTCGGAACTGCGCTTCCAGGAAGTCAGCAAAAATCTCCGCTCGGTCCTCGGCGCGATAACGTGGGGTTCCGTCATCCGCCAGCAAGGGCCTAATCGGAGCGGGCTTCCCGGAAAGTTGGCGGCAAAGGCGGTGTATGCCCGACCAGTCTTCACTGGCTCGCTCAATGGTGCGTTGCCACGACTCCGCTGAGTATGTTGCCAACGCGGCGGAGATCCTCGCAGCCAGAACATTGAGCTGGGACTTCAGGGTCGGACATCGAGCAGTTTGCCACTGCCGGCGCAGTTTTCTTTTCCTTTCTATCATCTCCAGGATATGAGCGGGGAGCTGGAAGGGCTTTCTAGCTGTGGTGGCGTCGAGTTTCGACTCTCGAAGCGCGGTTTGTAGGGCCACGCTGAGATCCGTCGTAAGTTTCTCGACGTCGTCAGGTGTCTCAACTGGGTAGGAGGGGGAGAGCTCTGCCATACGCTCGGCAAAGACCCGCCAATCCTGGCGTGATCGCGAAGGTAGTTGCAACGTTTGCGGGATGTCATCCAGGGTCAAACACACCGGCTGGTGGTCTGAGATGAGATGGTCGTCCAGGACATCAAGATACACAGCTGCGCCGATGTTGCGAACGACGGCTAAGTCTATGACGTCCGGTGTATGGGCCACGCAGTACGGGTAATGCGTCGGAACCTCTGGTCCTAATACTTGGTACGCATTTCGGTCTGCATCGTCTAGAAGGCGACGGCCTTCTGGGCAAATGGTATTGGAGTTCCACGCCGTGTGTTTTGCATTAAAGTCACCGGCGATTATCGTGGGCATCGGCGAGTCTAGCAGAATATGGATATCCGACACAGTGAGGCGCTGCCCCGGTGGCCTATAAAATGCAAACACACGGGTGGGCTGGCTTCCGATACAGACCTCTACGCCCAAGGCGTACGCAGATTGCAATTTTGGTACTGGTAGCGCTTGGTGGACGACTCTCCTCTTGACCAGGACTGCTAAACCCCTATAAGCAGTACCTCTTGGTGAGCGTTGGTCCTCCCGGTAGACATGGTACCCCCCCCATTTGGAACTTGTCTACTGTTCGGAGGTGGGTCTCGTTGAGCAGGGCTATGTCGACTTGCTGTTTTGCCAACAGTTGTTTCAGTAACCTGGTCTTCTCTGGTGACATCCCGTCGGCGTTCCAGAATAATATGTGTAGCCTACTTGAATCCAGACTTACACAGTTCGGTTAAGCATTCGAGGATCAGCGGAACAGGGTCCCGCTTCTCCAAAAGAGCTACCAGTACCTTTTGTAGGGTACTGATGACGCTGGTAAGTCTGGGGTCCGGATTTACCGTGGCCGGCTTGGTTGTCGGCTCCGGTTGAACAGACCGCTTCGCCTTCGTCCCCTCTGGTGGGGCAGCGACCACGGCGTCCTCCTGGACTTTGTTACGAGGCACGTTTGCCTGTTCAGTCTCAATATTTTTCCTGCGTCGCCTCTTGCGTCGCGTGCGTTCCTCCCGTGAGGGGTTGGCTGCTGCCATAAGCGAAGCGGGAGCATTGCCGTCTTCGACAGTGGATGGCTTCTCTGGGTTTGCTGAAGCTGCAGATGTGCGCGCAATAGTGCCGGCCTTCCGGTTTCGGGTTTCTTGTTTGAACACAGGACAGGCGGCACTGTTTGCGGTGTGCGCTCCTCCACAATTCGCACACGTAGGCGGTTCTTCCAGAGGGCGTGGGCAGTCGCGGGCAGTGTGAGCTCCTCCGCAACGCACGCAGGAGAGCGGCCTGTGGCAATTATGAGAGGAGTGCCGAAATTGTTGGCACCTATGGCATTGCGCGGGGCCCTTTTTCCCGCGCCATGCTTCTATATGTACGCCGGGCATACATAAAAGTTCTCTTACTTCGTAAATGTCCGGCGTAAGGTTAGCGGTGCGTGCAAGCTGTGCGAAGAATAAGCACCCAGGCCGGCCCTGACGGGCGCGGATGGGGCGCACGAACTCGGGTGTAAACCCGAGTTCTGTAAGTTCGGCCTGGATCTCCTCTGGCGGGGTGTTCACTGGCAGTCCACGGATGGCTACCTTGAGGCTGCGTTCTGAGGGAAGAGAATAAGAAAACCAGGAGATCTTCTCCTTGGCTTCCAGCGAGTATAGGTACCGCTGGATGGTACGGTACTCTTGTTCCGACTTCGGAATGAATCGGACTCCCTTTCCGAATGGTCGGCCATTAGGTGCATGTCCAAGTAGGGTTTTAAGCTCACGGAAATGCGCTGGCCAGTTCGGGAGTGTTTCGACCACTAAGGGCGGGTAACGCGCGGTCGCCTGTTTCTTGCCACCAGTGGAGACAGTGGCAGGATCAATGGCGGTGGCAGCAGCAGGAGTTGAGATTGTGGCAGCGGTAGTGGCAACCGCAGGAGCAGCGGCAGGACTTGTGGCAGTTGCAACGGTGGGTGCAATAGCGGGTGCGCCAGCAACAGTGGCATAGCTGGGCCCCCCTACTTCCATAGGGGACTGCTTTGTACTGGATGGTAGGCCAAACGGTGGCGTCGTGAAGAGTACCCGACGTTCCTCCGTTTGTGGTGGGGATGGAAATCGGTCCGGTGCGATTGGGTGTTGTGGAACAGGAAAGCGGGGCGGGGGAGCCGCCAACTTTTTCGGCCTTTGCGGTGTCGGACGTGTCTGCTCTGTGAGGGCAAGTGCAGGTGGTGTGGAAGCAGAGACAGGTGCAGTTGAGGGTACAGCAACCGGTATAACTGGCAAGTTGCCAGTCGAAGAACCGGGCGTGGGAGGCGTGGTCGGACGTGAGTGCGCGGTGAGGGTGAAAAATTCCTCCCCTGCTCCCGACGTGGGTGTCAGGGCGGCATTCGGCGACGTACTCGGCTGATTGCTTGGCCCAGCGAGTGATGGCTGAGTGGGGCGGCGCGTCAATGAGGCTTGATCCGCGGCCACCACACGGTTGATTGCGGAAAGCGCTGCGCCTCGGGAGCGGACATACACTCGCTTCGCAACCCCGGAGTTCGGTTGCGGTGCGCGAGTTGCTCGACGCGCAGATGTATTTTGACTGTGGTACGGAGGTGGCATATTATATTACGCCTTTCTTCGTTTCTTGAACGGCATTTAGCAGCTGGACGGTACGCCACACGATCAGCGCCCTACGGCACAGAGCAACCACTGAACCGGCCCACCGGGGCTTGCCGCTGGTGGCAGACCGGGGGGCCGAAGACAGCAGTTACCTGCGATGCCCGAAGAGGCTGATGTGAGCGTGGTATAAATAAATTGCTTACGCGCAAACCGTGGTCGGTCGGCGTTCGATACGCGGGGCTGTATTGTTGTTGTCACTTCGCTCGGAACACGCGGCGAACGACGCTTGTACCGGACGAAGTGACGTCACGAGCACGGGCGGTGAGAGATCGACAAACGCGTGCGGTCCTCTCGACAGCGCGTAGCGGACTCCATATTTTTGTTGCTTCAAACTGAAATTTGCAGAAAAGGACGTCATCTACAAGTGGTCGAAGCAAACTTTTTAAATATCATGCAGACTACTCACTGTTACGGATATCAACTAAAAAGTCAATATTCTGGTCGATCTCGAAGGCCTCGTCGTCATTATCTCCAGCAATTCCATATTTTTTGCCTAAGAGCCGAGAGATGGCGTTGCTTTGTGCGTACTGCTTTCCGTCAATCTCCAACAGTGGCATTTGGCCGAAAGGTGTTTCTGCAAGGTCATCAAATTAAAAGTAAACCCAAGTAACTCTATATTATTCTCCACTATATTTAAGGATTACTTTATTTTGCTAAAACGTAAAAATTGAGATGTAATACATACAAAAATTGTTTTAACATAATTATGAGACTCCAGTAAAATCGTGAATAGATGCAGACTTCAATTTTTTTTTTTTTTTTTTTTTTTATATTTAAGCCTACCCAAGTGACTCTACTCTGCCTGATGGAAAGCATGAGTAGAATCCAGGAGTAGGGATCACCATTATCATTGTGAGCGTAGGCAATGCAGCATGGTGACCCATACCATGGCAGCCTGTTCTGATGATTCTTATAAAACTTACTAGATTTAAACTCGGGCCATTGTTCAGGTGTTATTCGGTTGTCTTCAAACTCTTGTTCTCCATATGCTAACAGCAAACGGGAAGACTCACCAAGAGCCTTCACACCGAAGTAATAAAATACATACTTCGACATTGTTCTGTAAAGAGATAAAAATTTAAAGGTTTTGTAATATCAGGCAACAGTAAAGGATTCTTGAAATACCATATGCATAAATAAATAAATTGGAGTGTTTGTAATATCAATGAACAGTTTCTATTAAATTCAGATGAAAATCTATTCGGTACTTTAGGATACTCTATACGGAACGGCAGGACCAACTTTTTCAGACTAGCTTCGATTCACGGCGTTACTTTCAAGCAAAAACTACTGAACGGATTTGGAAGAAACTTTAAAGTAATATAGCTTACAGGTATATCAGAATTACACATATGCTATTATCCTACTCATCCTACTAATATCTATACTAGTATTATAAAGCTGCAGAGTTTGTTTGTTTGTTTGAACGCGCTAATCTCTGGAACTACTGGTCCGATTTGAATGATTCTTTCAGTGTTGGGTAGTCCATTTATCGAGGAAGGCTATAGGCTATAATTTTTTATTTTCAAAAATAGGGATCCGTAATAAAATTGCTATTTTGTAACACAAGGTGTAAAATCGAAAACCTATTTTTTCCACGGAAACGAGAAAAACGCGGGTGAAACCGCGGGGCACGGCTAGTATATTATAAACGCGAAAGTTTGTGAGTATGTATGTTTGTTCCTCTTTTTCTCGCAAAAACTACTGAACGGATTTGGATGAAACTTTACAATAATGTAGCTTATATATCAGAATAACACATAGGCTACTTTTTACTGCAATAATCGAGATACACGGGCGAAAGCTAAGTGATTAAAAAATTCCATAAATCGTAGATGTCAATATGTATCACTGTTTATCTCCTGTCAAAACTTTACGGGTTGCCATGCTTATCACACTTGCATAGCAACCATAATGATATACGCGGGTAACACCGCGGGGCGCAGGTAATATAAATAAATTTAAAATGTATTGAGTTGTTAAATTAAATATATACGTACCTATTTGTTCCAAGTGTTATTTGTTACACAACGGAGTCACTACTGCCGAATTTGGAACAAATTAACAACATTATATTACTTTTGAATTATTATCAATTCTTATCGCTTAAGTAAGTATCTATAAATCGCCCTGTCACAAAATTACATTTACGAAAAATATATTGCTGATTCATGATGTGATGTTAAAATTAGTCAGCGCCGTGAGAGAGCAATTCTTCGGTACACATATATGGTATCACAATCAAAGTGATACCACATGTACTCACGCCCACACATCCACGCCCGTGCATCGGAGAGCACGTTGTGCCATTGGTCTCGGTTGTCATGAACATTTTTGGCAATTGTTATGTGGAAGTGAGTGCCCTCAAATATACTGACAACTACTCCTGAGATGAGAGGGATCCTTGAGGCCAAAATCTCCCGTTCAACGTTCATTAACGTTCACTACATTCAGAGGCTCTCCAAGTTCAATTTAAAGAATAAGCTATCAAAGAATAGAAGTAGAAATACTATTCGTAAATGGTAAATGTCCCCCTATTTTAATAGAATGAATAATAATAATAAATAAATATTTCGGACATCTAACACACAGTGCCATCTAGTCCCAAACTAAGCAGAGTTTGTATTAAGGGTACTAGACAACTGATATAAATACATAAACAAACTTTTTTTTTGTAAACACATACATATTATACATAGAAAACACCCAAACTTCGAACAAATATTTGCGGATCACACAAACTTATGGTCCGACCTCTTTGATTATAAACATGTCTAGATAGAGAGTTCGAGCGTCTAAACGTCCAAAAAAATAGTATTTAACTGTAAGAGACTAAGCTCGTCGCGGCCGATCAGTGGCGTTACTGTCATTGTACGGTAAACACGTATTGAGTGGCGTATAAAAATGACGTTTTGCATGATAAAAGTGTGCAGGAATTACTTTGGACGATTGAAATCAACAAAAAAAATAGTTATCATCGATAAGTAAACTTTAAATAACTATATTGTAAAGAAATAATTAAATTAACTCAGTGAAATTTTATCAAAGTTCGACCACCATTTTGACGGGATTTTTACAGGGTTGCCTGTTAATTGAATTTAAATTTCCCATGTGAGTGTTAGCCAATTTACAAAATGTTGAATCATAACATTCATAACTATAGTGCTGGATAATACATATTATATAATGTATATATCATATATTTTTAATTCTAAGGTGGTAGATATTGTTAATCTGATATGGGTGTCAATTTTGCCGCTCCATGGATGGTATTAATGAAAGTAGTATGTACGACGTAAAGCTGAAGAGATTGTTTGTTTGTTTGTTTAAACGCACTAATCTCCAGAATTTCTGAACCGATTCTGAAAATTCTTTCACTAATCGGAAGCTACACCTTCTCTGAGTTCTCAACGAGAACGATATAAAAACAAGATTTACGAGAAATTGCGGGGAACATCTAGTTAAAAATATAGTAATTAAATTAAATATAACTATGTTGTATATTAACTTAATTAAAGGCCTCTGTGAGTTGGCTTTCCTTCGTCCGCCTTTCAAAGTACCGGAACCTCAGACTACTTTCTAAGGCACAGGGTATATTTTTACCAAATTTTTGTTAAGTATGAAGAATAAATCAGCCATAATAGCAATTCCCTTTTTCACCAACATATTATTATATTTTACTAGTAACTCAAAAGCAAAAACTCTAATACATATTGACTGACTTTAAATTTAATACAAATTACTTATAAATCTCAAAATCAATACACAATTATTTTCCCTCCTTTTATGGAAAACATTCAAGGGCTGGTATCACTCAGAACGCTCCCACGTCATGCGCGCGCCCGTAGTCTACGCTTGCATGTGTGTGTCACATGCACACAAGCCCTCCAAATCTGGCCTGTTGTTTTTATTGCGAATGCAGCGCAACACTCCATCTAGACATGTATATAATCAAAGTCCGACCTCTTGATCAGCAAGTCGCATTACTATTATCATCGTCATCGAGGCAGTCATACCATAGACGATGGCTGGGGCCCGTATGCCGTCTGTATGGAAAGGTCGACTCAAAACTATGGTCCTTTCTTCAAAAGCCAACCCAGACCCTATACTGCACTCACATAGTTCTCTTTAATATTGTACACAGACTTAAAAAAAAACAAAAGACACCTCTGTGGTTTGTTTCGGCGTTTCTTCCCAGAGTGAGTCGTAGGAAATGCCGGCGCCTTCTAGCTATAAGCAGGGGGGTGTCACTCGGCAGTTTAGGTATAGTCGGCCGGCTGCCTGCCGGGTCAGACACGCCGGTCGAACAGACATCGTCAGAACAGTTAAGAGTTACACAATAGAAAGAGACGCAATTGTAGGTAAATATAATCGTAGTGATTCGGCGCTGTGCGATCTGAATTGAACTTAATCTTTTGACACCGAGGGTATAACTTCAATTTACTTTTCGGAGTGAGTCTTCTGTACTGGTACTATTATGTATTCTGTGCTATAAGTCCAACTTGTAAAAATGACTGAAAAGATTTACTTACAGAAATAAATATCATTTATCATTTAGAACAATGGACATGCCGTTACTGGTTGCCTCATGGTTCTAGACTAACATTCACATAAGGAAATAAACCCCCAAAAACTCAGCTGGTTTATTTAAAAACTATCTTTAACTCACGACTCTTCCCACGCGCATAGTAAAACAAAAAAACTATGTAACCGTTAATGCAGCTATTTATTAGTAAAATAATTATAAGAATCGATTTAATGGATTAGGTATGGAAGCATTGTTAACTTACATTGGTATTTATCATATTGACTGCCTTGGTGGCACAATTTAACAGTAATTGTAATCGCTTTGAAGATAGTAACATGCTGCTAAATAGCTTATAATGTTCCTCAATTAATTCTTGTCTATTAATACCTAAGAATTGTTTCAATTCGAATGAAATTTGTAGAGATTATAGTATTGACAAAATAAAGTAACGTCTTTGTTTATTTACGTGAAACTTATGTAAATGTTTCAACGTTCGTCAATCCAATTTCCAAAGTAAATAGGAAATGCAAGAAATATTATGTAATATACAGTTATTTTACGGAACGTATACATTTTGTAAATTTCAATCATAAGACATGTGGTGCAAAATACCTGCATGTTTTAAAATAAAGTCCTACGCCGCGTGTCTGTTTTTCTGTCTGTCTGTTCGCGATAAACTTAAAAGCGGCCAAGTGCGAGTCGTACTTGCCCCTGAAGGGTTCCGTATCAGCAAGTAACATCATATAAAAGTTCTTGTAGTTCATTGTAACTTTCATCGATGTTTTTATACTAGTGTATTGATTGGATGAAAGGTAAATTGCGTGTTACGATTTATGACGTATTAAAAAAAAACTACTCACTAGATCTCGTTCAAACCAATTTTCGTTGGTAGTTTGCATGGTAATGTACAACATATTTTTTTTTTAGTTTTATCACTCTCTTATTTTAGAAGTTAGAGGGGTGGGGACACACATTTGTCCACTTTGGAAGTGTCTCTCGAGCAAACTATTCAGTATAAAAAAAAAGACATTAGAAATCTCTACATCATTTTTGAACGCCTATCCATAGATATCACGCACGTATAGGTTTGATAAAAAAAAAATGAGTTTCAGTTCCAAGTATGGGGACCCCTAAAATGTATTGTTTTTTCTCTATTTTTATGTAAAAATCTTAATGCGGTTCACAGAATACATCGACTGACCAAATTTCAGCAGTATGGCTCTTATAGTTTCGGAAATAATTGGCTGTGACATACGGACGGACAGACAGACAGACAGACAGCCATTTGGCTACGGAACCCTAAAAACCACTGCACCGATTTAAATGATATTTGAAAGTAATTTGTAATATTAGTATGAATATAGATTTCTTGACAACAGTGTGTATAAAAGAATCATTGAAGCAATATTTCCTGAATAAGATCAGCATGTTATAGATCTGGATAGGAACTGTACATCAACAATTATCATCCTCCATCCTCCTAGCCATTATTCCCAAGTTTATATGGGGTCGGCTACTCGTTCAACCAGTTTTACCTGAATTTCAGTTTTTCCACGGAGCGACTGGCATCGGACCTCCGCAACCCTAAGGGAGAACTGAAATTCGAAGATTGAACTAGTTGTCAGTATATTTGAGGGCACTGACTTCCCAATAACGATTGCCATAGGTGTTCATGACAACCGGGACCGACGGCTTTACGTGCTCTCCGAGGCACGGGCGTGAATCACCGCTAAACCTCCAAACTCCGGGCAGCTATTAGGAATTTCCTAAGAAAATCCCAAAAACACTTTTTGGCCCGACCCGGGATTTGAACCCGAGACCTCTTGATTAGCAGTCGCATACGCTACCACTAGACCAACAATCATCAATAACCCATAATGTCCCACTACTCGGTTCATGTCTCCTCTCAGGAGTAGGTTACTTACTTTTAAACTGTTAACTGTACACAATTCCTAAATTGTTAAATTACAGAAGCAAAAGCAAACGCCCAATAGCCGGTACGTATACGTCAATGTATTCTGACCTTGGACGCTATCGCCTCAGTCCGCGCCCCGTTTTGTAGCGTCTGCTATGACTTCTGTCACAGTCGCGATGTGCCAAAACCTACTATGTTTTTTTGTAATAATTAATTCTTGAATTTTAATGTTGAACCACCTGAAGCATGAAAATGAGATAAACATTAATAAAATTTATGCAAAACTAGCGTTGGTTGTATCATTTTGCTTTCAGAGCTCACATTGCCATATCTATTTCTAATTCTGTTTTCGAAAATTTCTGTATACCTGTAGCTTTACTCTGCATTTTGTTTAAATTGTATTTTTTTTTGTTTTTGTGTTCTCAGACTTATCCTGGCGGTAACTTTTCACCATTTTCCATCACGGTAAAATTTCTATCCATTTTTCATATTATTCTTCAATATTTCAAGAGACTTTCTTTTATGAACTAATGTAATTCTAATTCTGTTATGTACAAACATGTTTCCAAAAGATAAACAACTTCAAGAAACAAATGAAGTGCATTAAAAGTGTACCTAACTATTATACGAATATCTAAGACCTTGAAGTTTATCAGCCGCTAAGCTGGAAACAATCGGCTCCGTCTTTATCATCCTGCTACGTGAGACGCTTATCGCAAGGAGTCTAACGTTCCGAAGGAGGTCAGTTTTGTTAAATAAGCGTTACGAGAGATATGAATAATCTGTCTCAGTTGATACACTATCTTTTTAACCTTAAAATTCTATGGGCTTGTCGCAACGAAGCTGCTCAATAAACAGTTATGTCAGCTTTCATGTTTGATGAAGTAATAGGTATTAAAAAGTGTGAAAAATATTCTGAAGAGCAAACGAACGAAAGAGATAGCACGAATGGTGTGATTTATAGTGCATATTCTATGCGAGCTAGCTACCCCATATGTGTTGAAGGTTAACTCTCCCACGGTGAAATGTACATTTTATCTTATCATTACTTCTTCGAAAATATAATATGTTGAATCATTTTGCTGCATAAAATTCTGCTTTCGAGTTCTGAGTATTCTCTTATCAATATTAACTTGTTAATCTCACACAGTTTTTTATTTATGTATAGGTATGTCCATGTATGCAATATTATCGCATATATTTGTTATTGCCTGGTAATCAAATTTGATAATTTTTTTAAATACATAAATTCATTTTTTTTAAAATATGTATATTAAGTTCCACCTTTTTTGAGATACCTATTTAAAATTTAAAACAAGGGTTTTGGGCTTTGGTTCAAGTAAATAGCATAGCTAGCTAACTAGCAATATGATGGAAAGCATGAGTAGAATTCACGTGCAGTAGTCACCATCCTCATTGTGAATTCAGACAATGCAGTATGTTGGTGATGACTGCTGATAAAGATAGAATAATATGCGGCTCTATATCTGGACGTAATTTGTGTATAGTATTACTAGCTAATCAGGGTGGGCAACGTATGGTCTTAATCCTCTCCTGGGAGGAGACGTGGGACGTTAAGGGTTGTTGATGATGATGTTCTTTATCAACAGTCTGGTAATCTTATCTGGTAATAATTGAAACTCATTGGCAAAATTTTGCAAAACTGCAATTATTAACCTTTTTACTAGTAAAATTCTGTTGAGGAATGAGTAAATATGTCATCCATAATTGAAAATTTCATTTTAGTGATTATTTAATTGTTGCATTTGCATCAAATAATTAATTTTTTTTTTATTTAATTTATATTTACAATAAAACAACCAAACTAAAAAAAAAAGGAAATTAGTAAATAAGAGTCTGGTTTTTAAATGAAGTTCTGATGTTATTAAAGATAAGATATCTCATTTAGTAACATCTTGTTGAAGTATAATATAATATAATACTAAATCAATAGTGATATTATATGTGAGAAATACGCGCCTCGGATGCCGGTGCGCGCGCAGTTTGACCGCGCCCGGCAGCAGGAACACTCGCTAGTCTCCAACTCTCATAAGTAAGTAATGATACTTCTACAAAAATAATTTAAAAAAATCCTTAATGAAATTTATGGCAGTCCATTCAACTTCAAGATCTTATATGGTTATTGTGTACCTTCGATCCTTTTTAAAAAAAAAGTATGTTTATGTATTTATATCGGTTGTCTAATAACCCTTAATACAAGCTCTTGGGACTAGATGTCGTTGTGTGTAGGATGTCCGAAAATATTTATTTGTTATTGATCGAATGCGCACACGCTAACGGCCCGTTTACGACCTTATCGCTGTGAGCGGTAGCTAAGAGCGAAACGCCGAGCGGTAATATTAAAAGTATAAAAATGTACGAGGCACGCCACGAGTTTTGATATTACCGCTCGGCGTTTCGCTCTTAGCTACCGCTCACAGCGGTAAGGTCGTAAACGGGCCGTAATAGTCTAAAACATGTTAAAAATCTATGGAAATGAATAAAATTGGAGTGTCTGTTTGTAATATCAGAGTAACAAATTTTACTAAGTGCATATTATGAAATTATATACGGTACTTACATTAAAAATGTTTGTCTGGCTGTTTGTTTATTCCGGCTAATATCCGGAACGGCTTAACCGATTTTGACAGGACTTTCACTAGCAGATAGCTGTGGACCCAAGGAGTAATTGCTATTTTTTAGACTAGCTTCGCTCCGCGGCGTCACTCGCTATTTACAACAATAATGGCGGGTAACACCGCGGGACTCAGCTAGTTTTGAATACATTTGACTTTAATACCATTGGATTGAGTTGAGTGAATGAACAGAAAACGGTGATTTTTAATAAAATTTAAATACAAAAAAAACACAAATATTTAAAAATTCGCAATTTATGAACAAGATAAAATCTTACTACGAAGACACCAATAATTTGTCATCACCATCATATCACCATAGTTTAGTGTAGGGTGTGGGCATAGGGCTCACCTTATAAAGAAAGTTTTGGTTTACTATACCACGTAAGGCAGACTGCAATTTTCTTATCAGCAATTAGAAACGGAAAGTATTTTAATACTTACAATAATAATTTCACAAACAATTGTATCCTTTAATATAAAAGCTTTAAAGTTATAAATCAAATGGTTAATATTAATGGATTTTTTTATCGCTAGCAAGCAATTGCTCACAACACCCTTTAAAGAAAGTTTTGGCTTACTATACCACGAAGGGCACACTGCAATTTGATTATCAGTACTTAGAAACGGAAAGTATATTTTAATACTTACAATAATAATTTCACAAACAATTGTATCCTTTAATGTAAAAGCTTTAAAGTTATAAATCAAATGGTTAATATTAATGGATTTTTTTATCGCTAGCAAGCAATTGCTCACAAGTAATGAAAGACACAATAAATATCTGCAAACTATCTTAGAACCACCACTTTCTACCTACGTGATATATTTCATAATTTCATAAATCATTTTCGAAGGTAGTTAACCGTCGGTCCCGGTTATCATGAACATCTTTCAATGGCTATTGGGAAGTCAGTGCCGTCCAATATACTGACAACTAGTTCAACCTTCGAATTCCACGCTTCAATGCTCCCTCGGGTTGCGGTGGTCCGATGCCAATCGCTCCGTGGAAAAACAAATATTCAGGTTAAACCGGTTGAACTAGTAGCCGACCCCAAAATATCTTCGGAATAAAGGCTACGAAGAAGAACATTCTCGAATGTTACTATAAGGTGTCACGAGATATATCGAGATAATATCCTACTAATGTTATAAACGCGAAAGTATGTATGATTGTTGCTCTTTCACGCAAAAACTACTGAACGGATTTGGATGAAACTTTACAGTAATATAGCTTCTATATCAGAATAACACATAGGCTACTTTTTACCGCAATAATCGAGATACACGCCAGCAGAGCCGAGGGCGAAATCTAGTATGTTATATAAATACTTTTCATCAGCCCACCCGTGACCACACCAGTAGGTGCAGCTGATAAAATGATACAGTATCTCATCCGCTTCATAAACAATCACAATCAATATTGTTTTTTTATCATGACAGTAAATTCGTTTATAAATATGGTGTGACATATCGTCAGAGGTAGGTGTTTAAACGTCTAGGTATCTATAGACAATTAAATAAATATGTAGTGTCTGTTGGTATTATAAAATTAACACTTTTTTACTATACACATAGTAGTTTTTTAATTTTTGTTTGTCCGGCTAATCTCTGCTTCCCTAGACAAGTTGCAAACATTTTGCGTTTTCTAATTTATTCTCTTGTTTCATTGGCTAATGTCACTCAGTCACGTGATCGATACAAAATATTAGCCAATCAAACAAGAGAATAGAGAAAAGAATAGAAAACGATTTTATTTTTCGAATTGGCTATAGGGGCTGGTCTCGTTATTTTTTTTTTGAAACACTGGTTGGGTAGTTGATGATATAAGGAGTACTTTTTAGGGTTCCGTAGCCGAATGGCAAAAAACGGAACCCTTATAGATTCAAGTCTGTCTGTCTGTCTGTCTGTCTTAAGATTTCGATCGCATTAAGATTTTTACATAAAAATGGAAAAAAAATCAATACATTTTGGGGGTCCCCATACTTGGAACTGAAACTCAAAAATTTTTTTATCATCAAACGTATACGTGTGGGGTATCTATGGATAGGTGTTCAAAAATGACGTTGAGGTTTCTAATATCATTTTTTTCTAAACTGAATAGTTTGCGCGAGAGACACTTCCAAAGTGGAAAAATGTGTGTCCCCCCCCCTCTAACTTCTAAAATAAGAGAGTGATAAAACTGAAAAAAGAATATGTTGTACATTACCATACAAACTACCAACGAAAATTGGTTTGAACGAAATCTAGTCAGTAGTTTTTTTTTAATACGTCATAAATCATAACACGCAATTTACCTTTCATCCAATTAATACCTAGTGTATTATAAAAACATCGATGAAAGTTACAACGAACTACAAGAACTTTTATATGGTGTTACTTGCTGATACGGAACCCTTCATCGGCGAGTCTGACTCGCGCTTGGCCGCTTTTTAAGACTAGCTTTGTCCCGCGGCGTTACTCACAGTTGTTGTAAAAGTACAACAATCACAGGTCTCATCTAGTTCAAAATTGTTGATGTGTCACTTATACACTCACTCACACACACACACACACACACACACACACACACACACACACACACACACACACACACACACACACACACACACACACACACACACACCGCACACACCCGCACACACACACACACACACACACACACACACACACACACACACACACACACGCGCGCGCGCGCGCAAACTTGCACTGAGTATTTCAAAATAAATGTTTTAGCATTAACAAATAGACATACGTCCTAGGCATTAGATAATATCGTTTGATAGCCACAACAAAATGTTAACATTTTTGTATCTTTTTCTTGAAAATAAATCATTCTTATTCCTTTCTTAAAATTTATAATCGGGAGGTAAATTAAGGGCGAGAGTGATATACCCCTGTCTACCCCCTTGAGGGAGAAAGACCTACATACAGTGGTATGTAACAGCACTTGAACTATACATTTAGTTCAAGTGCAGTGCTGTGGGAGTTGAACAGGTTTTCCAAACACATCTATCTTATCATCAATTGTTCAAATACAAAAACGTCTAATCTTATCATTTTTAACACTATTAAGTAACATAATTTTAGTGTAAAAATAACCTCTATATCACTATCTAGACTCACTCCATATCACTTTTAAGTGTAAGCTACACTTAGTTGGGGTCTAGATTATTTGCTGGGGGGTTCACGAATTACGATAAAAATTTAATTAACGTGTGCACAATCTTTCCGAAGAATTGGTTAAAAACTTTTATCTGTTAAATACGTCAAATAACTATCTGAAACTGACTGCCTTGTTGGTCTAGTGGTGAACTATGCGTCTGCTGATCAAGAGGTCTCGAGTTCGATTTCGTTTTTTAATCTATTCCCTTGTTTCATACAATTTCCTGTTCTCACTGATAAAATTTCGCAGATAAAATGCCCAAATACGTCTATCACTACTTTAACAGCAAGGCTCTCGGAGAGGCTCCCCGCATGCTGTTTGCCTATGGAGGCCAAGAATTTGAAGATGTTCGGTACACTGACGCTACCTATCCTGCCTTCAAACCAAGTAAGTAAATTTCAAGAAGTAAGTATTATAGAGATTAACAGAAAGTTAAGGTTTACAAGGGTTCATGTAGGTTTAAAAAAAATGTATAAGAACTTCAATGTTTAGCTTTTTCGTTTTTTATAGCTTGAATTATTTTAGTATTTGAAAGAAGTAGTTTTTTCAATGGGTAGTTGGTGTAGTGGTTAGCGTATGCGACTGCTAATCAAAAGGGCTCAGTTCCCGGGTTAGGCTAAAAACTGTTATGGGTTTTCTTACAGGAAATCCTTAATAGCAGCCCAGAGTATGAAAGTTTGGCGGTGATTCACGCCCGTGCCTCGGAGATCACATTAAGCTGTCGGTCCCGGTTGTCATGAACATGTATGGCAATCGTGCCCTCAAATATACTGACAACTAGTTCAACCTTCAATTTTCAGTTCTCTCTTAGATTTGCGGAGGTTCGATGCAAGTCGCTTCATATGTAAAAACTGAAATTTAGGTAAAACCAGTTGAACTAGTAAACCAACCCCAAATAATTGGCTAGGAAGAAAGAAGAAGATTGCAGATCATACAAACATTGGGTCCGACCCGGAAATCGAACCCGAGACCTCTTGATCAGCAGCCGCATACGCTGACTACTAGACCAAGAAGGCTGTGATTTTTTTTTTAATTTCCAGACACCTTATTTGGCTCCGTGCCAGTACTATTCATTGATGGCAAGCAATACGCTCAGAGTCTCGCCATCAGCCGTTACTTGGGAAAGAAGTTTGGACTAGCTGGAGACACTGATGAGGAGAATTTGGAGATCGACCAGAATGTTGACTTTGTCAATGACATCCGTGCCAGTGAGTGTTCCGAATTATTTCATTTGATATTGTATATTTTATTTTCTATCTTATTTGTTTTCATTATTTTCCTTTTTTTACACTCTTGAAACATTTAGAAGGTATTGGATCCGTATCGTATTTCGTTGGTGAGTGTGAGACCGAAGGCTCAATCATTCTGCATCATTCTCCGGGAGAATAATGCAGAAACATCCGACGAGGCCGCCATGGTATGGGTCACCATGCTGCTTTGCTTATACTCACAATGCGGATGGTGACCCCTACTCCTGGACTTTACTAATGCTTTTCATCAGGCACAGTAAAAAAATGTTTCCAAATCTAGCAAGTGACTGGGTGTTATTTATTTTTAATCCGTATTAATTTAGATAAAAAAATGTTAAGTTCCCAACCCGCATTCTGGAAACGTGGGGATGCCTTAGCCCTCTTTTGAGAAGAGAGCCGAGCCCAGCAGTGGGACACTATGGTTTATTGATGTATCAACAGTCCGGTTACTATATTTAGTCTCTGGCTAGTTTGGGACCGGACTGTGTTATATATGTGAGGTTATAACTATTATCTGACAGTTAAAAATGTTCTATTTTATTAACAGAGGGTGCCGCAGTACAATACGAACCAGATGCGGCTCTCAAGGAAAAGAGGCATGAAGATTACTCTAAAAACGTGTACCCTGTTCTCTTAGCTAAACTTAATGCCATTATAGAGGAAAATAATGGCTACTTAGCTCTTGGAAAGGTAAGAAAATTGAAATTAAAAATCTAGAGAATGAGCATGTCTTTTATATTTATAACTAGCTGTACACTGCCTTACTGCCTCGTTGGTGTAATGGTTAGCGTATGCGACTGCTGATCAAGAGCTCTAGGGTTCAAATCCCGGGTCGGGTCAAAACTGTTGTTGGGTTTTTCTGACAGTAAATTCTTAATAGCAACCCGGAGAATGGAATTTTGCCTGGAATTCATGGTCCAGGTTGTCATTAATATCTATGGCAATTATACACTTTCAAATTTATAGTAATAAGCATGGATGTATATTGAAAATGCTTTGACTGGACTAGAGGATAGTCAATGGCAGACAATTCCAAAGAGCGAAAAGCTAAATTCATGTCTGAATGTGTTTAAATTGCTTTCAGGTAACCTGGGGTGATTTCGTGCTCGCGGGCATGATCGACTACCTTAAGCAAATGTTGAGGATGCCAGACATGGAGGAGAAGTACCCTGCCCTCAAGAAAGTCCGTGATAATGTATACTCCATTCCAAAAGTGAAGGAATATGCAGCTGCCGCTCCGCCTACTGATCACTAAGACGACAAAAAGCGTGAAGAGTTTGTGATTTTGTTTTATTTACTGTCTATGAAAAATGTTATTACCTAAGATGTATCTCCATTATATATGATCTTAATACAATAAAAAATTGTAAAAACAGAACATTTACTCTTTTCTTTTTTTAAAAGACAACTTTCGCTTTAATAATACATGTCGCGAGGAATTTACAACATTCCAGAAACGGATACAAAGAACATCCATACTTAGAATAAAGATTTGTTGATTTGAACCAACAACATTTGACGCAGTAGAACCCGCTTGAACCACCGTACCAACCGTGGCCAACCGTATAGCCGATTTTATTTTTATCATTTTATAAATCTTCTTCAGCCTATGTTCAGCTGTGATTAGCGGCTTTTGATGATTGATAATGATGATGATGTATTTTCTATGCAGTCGCGAAATTTATTACCCAAGTACTGTGTAAAAGGTAGTCTGTAGAAGATTTATCAGGAGTTTTTTTTATAAACCTATCTAGTCTACCAAATTGACTATACTCTGTCTGGTAGAAAGTATGAGTAGAATCCAAGAATAGGGGTCACCATCCTTGTTGTGAGGGTAGGCAATGCAGCGTGGTGACCCCTATCATGGCGACTTGGTCAGATTTTTCTGTATGTAGAATGATTGGGCCTCCGGTCTCACACTCATGAACGAAATACGACAGCAAGAATGCAATCATTATTAGGATGGTCTTCTGTGTGAGGGTAGTACTACGTAGTTTGAGCCGGCCCATTCGTTGCTCTACTATCTAAATATTATGAAATTATAGAGCTGCTTGACCGGAGTCTTTACCTGTCAAAAGCTTTGGCCTAATTTAAAACGCTGACCAAACGGGTTAGTTTAGGGTTTGTTTCTTTTTTTGTCTCTGCTGATGTTATCTAGCGTAGTCACCTCTTATGGAATGAGAGAGATGACACTGTGCTGTATTCTCAATTTGTCACTACACCACACCGTAACAAGTAATAGTTTCGCTGCTTTTCAAAGTGTGGTGGAGGTTATATTAGAAACCAGATAACAGTTTGAGTGGTCGGAATAATGGCACTTCCACGTGACGAATTGCAATCATCTAAATGACTTTCTTTTTTAAAAAGACAACTCTTGCATAAGGAATGTATATTCTGTGTCGCGGGCAACTTTACAAATATAAACTAACACAAAGAACACCCAGTCTCAGAATAACGTGTTGTCCCACGTTTAATTCGAATCCACGACAGCTTAAACCACTGAGCGAAACGTGCAGATAATTTAAAACGAATGTTTTAGAATATTCTCATTTCTGTAAAGATTTGGAAAAAAAAAACCTACCTGAGTGAGTCTAGTAATAGGCTGCAAAAAGCTATTGATGATGATGACGGTGATGAAGTATATTATAAAAATAATACCCCTGAAAGTTAAATACTAAAGAATACAGTTTGTCATAGTGTAATGAGTGAATCACACTCGATGAAAGTACTTAATGTGGAATTGACTCCTCCCAGAAATTTACATTTTCCAGAACTTTCCAGACCAAGTAATAATATAAATATAATAAATTAATTAAAAGCGTTGCAAATGTATTTAGCTTACGTCCCTTTTTAAAGCAGGGAGACAAAAATAAGTTAGAAAAAGGCATACGCCCTATTAAAAAAGAAAATTTGTATATGGAACCATTTAGCACAGCAGAAAATCTTCTATTGTTAGTACCAACGTACTAACCAGTTTGCCATATAACTGCAGGAATTAGACAGCTTCACATGCTTTCGATTTTAGAAAAACAGCACACCAGGTTTAGAAATGAACGTATCATCATCATCATCAGCATATCGCAGCTCACTGCTGGACATAGGCCTCTCCAATTGTACGTCACTTGATTCGATCCTCGGCTTCTTGCACAAACCTTATTTCAGCCGTCTTGTGCAAAACATCACTCCACCTGGCCTGTGGATGTCCTACACTACGTAGAACGTCTAACGAATGTTTGAATGCATACCTTAGCTAAAAAAATATCTACTGATGAAAATCTGACAACATGTTACATTTTTGTTGTAGTACAACAATATTGTAACATGTTGCCATTCATGTATAAGAACAAGTGGTTACTAGTTGAATTAGCTTTTCTAATCACAGTATAGCTCGTTTGCTGTACGGCGCATTTCAACTAACTGCCATTTGACGTCACGATTTCCAGTATCAATTTGTTATATTTTCATAGTAGTTCGTAGTAGTTCATAGCAGTGTATGAGCTGATGTATTACAGGTATGATACCACTAAACCACAAAAAAATTGGCCCACTAAAGCAAGCAAACATGAAGGAGAGCAGGTTTATAACCCCCATCGCTGACTTAGACAATGATATGTGTAAATTTTGATAGTATATTAGAAGCAAAGGTAGATAAGAATACAAAGCAATAAAATAGCTTACTGTACCGTGGGAAACCAACATTCCTAAAGACCACGCAGTAAAATTAAATAAATACTACGATCTAACAAATAACCTAAACAAAAATGGCTATGTCGTTATTTTTTCGCGGTAGAAGTAGGAGCGAGAGGTATACCAGCAAAATCTCTCTATAAACTTCTGAAAGACCTTGGCCTGTCGAGAAATGCAGTAAGTTCTATATTAGAACGAGTATCTAAGGCTGCACTAACAGGTTCCTACCAAATTTGGTTGGTCAGGGCGGGCAACTCGAGCAGTGAAGGTGAGCGTTGATCCGCATCTGAAAGGGGGCCTCCTTAAACCTACGCCTAGGTCGCAAGTAGTTTCTCCCTCTGCCACACGATGGACCCGGCACCCGCACGGTAAATCCATGGAATGCTAAGAAGTTCGTCTTCCTCTATCACTACATACTATACAATAAAGTCCTCCACCGCGTCTGTTTGTATGTCTGTTCGCGATAAACTGGAACACCACGGCACCGATTTAAGTGAAATCCAGATAGCCTAAAGCCTAAGAAAGGACATCGACTACATTTTACCGCGATAACCGACATAGACGCCGGAGCAGCTACGGGCGAAAGCAATGCTGCAGTATTAAAATAAATAATAAAATACATTTAATTGTTTTAATACTTTATTATACTCAGATCATACATAAAGGAGTAATCTCTTAAATATTGAGTCTCAAATTCCTTATACTGGATACAATGGATACAAATCTTTTTATCGGTTCAATAATCAGTAGGTGGTGCGGCATCAGCATATGCCTTCACCTGTGGAATGGAGTATACATTGTTGCGGACTTTCTTGAGGGCGGGGTACTTCTCCTCTATGTCTGGCATCCGCATCATGAGCTTAAAGTAGTCAATCATGCCCGCGAGCACGAAGTCACCCCATGTTAGCTGAAAGTAATTCGAAGATAATCCAGACATGAATAAAGTTTATCGCTCTTTGGTCTTGTCTGTAATTGTCCATCCTCATGTCTTATACTATTTACGATTTTATATCTATAAAAATAATTATACTATGCCATATAATGATAACCTCAAAAAATTCTACATCCGCCCTACTAGCCAAGTTGCAAACGTTTTTCGTTTTCTATTTTATTCTCCATTCTCTTGTTTAATTCGCAATTATTTTGTTTTGATCACGTGATTGAGTGACATTAGCTAATGAAAGAAGAGAAAAAAGAAATAGAATAGACAATCTATTTACAAAAAAAATCCTGATTTCCTTTGGTCACGCCATCACGCGTGAACAGCTGGACCGATTTCAGAATTTTTTGGTTCGTTGTGTTTGTTATTGTCAGGAGAAGGTTCTTATGACAGAAAATATTTTAAAAAATGCGTATTAAATTAGAAAATTAAGACAGGACATCATCTTTCAGGTCAGCTAGTGGATAATAAAACGAAAAACCTTTGTAACTTGGCTAGTGGGCAACCACTATATAGCATAAAAACGCGTGGCAGAATACAGTTAGTTATGAATATAAAAAAACATGTCCATTCTCAAGATTTTTAATCTCTATTTTCTTACCTTTCCAAGAGCTAAGTAGCCATTGTTTTTCTCTAAAAGGGCATTGAGTTTAGCAAAGAGGTCAGGGTACAGGTTTTTAGAGTAATCTTCATGCCTCTTTTCCTTAACAGCCTCGTCTTTTTCGTAATGTACTGCGACACCCTCTGATAATAAGAAAAAATATTTTAAATGAATGATAGTTGTAATAACTCACACATCTCGAACATCGTACGTGAGAATGTTAAGCAGTCGGTCCAGGTTGTTATCAGTAGATAACAGTCGTGAAGCTAACCTTGTTGGTGTAAAGCTAAGTTGGAGGACTTTTGGCCTTTTTAAAATATGCAACGGTAAGATTACGTAGCCATAGCGCGTCTTGCTAGTTCCCAACCCGCACTAGGCCAGCGTGGGGACGTATGGCCTTGACCATCTCCTGAGAGGAGACTCCAGTCCAGCAGTGGGAACGTTGTGGGTTGTTGATGATGATTGATTAACAGGAAATTGTTTTTGTTTTTTTCTAAATATAGTCTCCATTTCGTTTCATCCATATTATTCATCATTAAATTCATTACGACGACAGCATGAAGACTAGAAGACTTTAGAATTGAGGACGTTAAAAACTTGACATTGGTAGAAATAGCTCATTTTATTCGGTTGGTTACTATTTCATCAATAGATGATGAAGAAGATAAATAACACTCACAGAAAGAAGTATTGCAGCAATTACTTTCCTACTTGTAATTTGACTAAAGGCACATTTACATGTATGTAAAGATTACCAAATTGCAAGACAAAACAAAAAAAGTGTGAGTAGTAAGAATATAAACTGTGTAAGTACAGGTTTAGATTAAACCAAAATAATTCAGAAGACTCACTGGCACGGATGTCATTGACAAAGTCAACATTCTGGTCGATCTCCAAGTTCTCCTCATCAGTGTCTCCAACTAGTCCATACTTCTTCGCCAAGTATCGGCTGATGGCGAGACTCTGAGCGTATTGCTTGCCATCAATGAATAGTACTGGCATGGAACCGAATAGTGTATCTAAACAAAAAATAGATTTTGGTAATTTCACTTCAGGAAAGTTCTGGTTTATTCATGGATGTTAGACTGTTGGTACCCGAGTGCTTACTTGTAAAGATCTTTCTAAATACCCTTAATTCTTGAAATTAAGTTTATAGTTAGTTTATATTTACATATTTGCACAGATAGACAAAGTTTTTTTAGTATTAATAGTATAGTATTAGTAAGGATTCAGAAATTGTTATAAATTTAAGTTTGATAACCTATTAAAGTAAAATAACTTTTAAAAACCTACCTCAAAATAATTATTACTTTTGATCTAAGTGTATAGTAGAAAAATAATAGTTTTAAAAACTAAACAGACACGCTTTTAAACTAAAAATTTGAAAATAATTTTAATGTAACAAAGCGTGGGGCGACGTTATTGAAATATTTTCAGAAAGCCTCCGAAAAATGGACCGCTCTAGACGCATTCTGCTCCAGCTGTTAATAAGAAGACAAATACAGATACTCAGAAGATATTTAATCTTGTATTCTTATTCTTTTTATCTTTATTTTTGTATTCTTTAGATGTTTTGTTCCTTATACAGGACGCTGCTCGACTAGGGTAATTAAATGATCGACTTCAATACCATCTATCATCTTTGAATTTCGAATAACAACTGCGCAGGATTGCATCGTGAGTTTCTAACCTCACGACGTCGTATCGTGCGGGCTCTCTAATTCCCTTCTCAAAATTCACTCGATAGTCCACTTACTTGGTTTAAACGTGGGATAGGTTTCATAAGTGTACCGGATATCTTCAAACTTTTGACCTCCATAGGCGAATAGGAGACGGGGAGTTTCTCCGAGGGCCTTGAAGTAGAAGTAGTGATAGACGTATTTAGGCATTATGTCTGTAACAAAGATTTAAAGCACTAAAAATCACTAATCTTGATGCGACCTTCACCGTCAACAGCGGGTTATTATGAAGTAAACTGACACTATATCCATTTATTGAATCATTTTATTGTAAAGATTACACACGATAATAAAGTTTTATCTTATTTCGAGAACTCCCAACGTATGTATGATGTTATTGTTACAAATGATAAGTTGTTTTTTGTATTCGAACAGTTAGTAATAAGATAGAGGTTTATTTAAAAAACCTACAACTTTTCAACAACAGTTGGACTAAATATTTATTGGGTACTATATTTTGGCCGCGGCTCCCCCCGCGTGTATGTCGGTTATCGCGGTAAAATGTAGTCTATGTCCTTTCCCAAGGTTCCATTTATCTCTATACCAAAATTGATCAAAATTGGTTTAGCGGTTTAGACGTGAAAACGTAATAGAGAGACAGAGTTACTTTCGCAATTATATAACTTTACTAGCTACTGATTTTAAGACTACCTACCTACCCTGTGGCGTTACTTGTGGTTGTTACTGTAAACAACAACAAGTAAGAATTAGCTTCTATTTATAACATTTCTAGATATTTCATAACATATTTATAATCAGATTTATCGATATCATGAAAAACAATATAGATTGTGATTGTTTATGTGGCGGATGAGATAATTTATCATGTTACCAGCCGGTACTGGTGTGGTCACGGGTGGGCTGATCGAAAGATTCTTGATAATACATATGTACATTCGAGAATGATTTAGAAATGTATCGAATCTCTCTGCTCTGCAAATATTTGTTTCGAGGTTTGGATTTATGTATTTAAATAGTATGTTTATGTATTTATGTCAGTTGTCTTGTACTCAAAATACAAGTTCTGCTTAGCTTGGGACTAGATAACGTTGTGTGTAAGATGTCCGAAATATTTATTATATTACGAGAGTAGAAAGTGCTCACATTTTCAGATAGCTCACGGATTCTTATTGAATCACTAGCCGAGGCTCTGCCTACGTGTATGTCGGTAAAATATTGTTGGATTTTAATATTAGTATGGAACACTTGCCTGTTAGGATGTAGTCATACGCAACTGATAGAATGCAAGCGCATCGATCGAGGCGACCGCATAATCCGCGTCGATTTTTATGACGTCATCCGAATTCGTCTAGGATTTCTGGGGTTCTTCCAGATGCGGACGATTCGACCCGGGTAAGTGTGCGAGATTTCGTGAGATTTCATATAAAGAATTCTAAAATTCGTTTCGTTCTGCTCGTTCGACGCGTTCGACTCTGAAAAGTGTGCGATTACCTTTTCCCCTTCCCCGAAGGTCGAATTAAAATGACAGTGTTCGTGGTGTCGTACTTCATTGGTGAGTGGAAGAACAGAGGTCGATGATGCAGTAACATCTCACTAATCTGTCACAGCGAAGGTCATCTTGCTGCATTGTCTGTGCTCACAATGAGGATAGTGACCTCTACTTTTGCTTTCTATCAGGCAGAGTATAGTCTATTTGGTAGACTTACATATTTGTAATTAGAAGTCACAAGGGGTGAGACACATTTTACCAGTTTAGAAGTCTCTCTCGAGCAAACTTTTGAGTTTAGAAAAAATGATAGTAAAAACTTCAATATTATTTTTGAAGACCTATCCATAGATCGATATTTTTGAGATTCAGTTATTAGTATGGGGAACCCTTAAAAATTATTGTTCTTTTTCTATTTTTGTGTAAAAATCTTAGTTCGGTTCACAGAATATATTCTACTTAACAAGTTTCAACAGTATAGCTCTTATAGTTTCGGAAAAAAGTGGCTGTGACATACGGACGGACAGACAGACGTGACGAATCTATAAGGGTTCCTTGTTTGCCATTTGGCTGCGGAACCCTAAAAAGCTGCCTCCTAGCAACATCTGTTGCCATTTATTTGTGACGACAAGAAAATTAACGTTCATCAAAACTTAAATCTGTTTTTTTACTGAGTACTTAGTTCTTTTTTAATTACACATTAATCTTAAGTCGGTGTCTTGATAACTCAATGTCATCATCAACATCAATCAGCCTTTAAAACTTTACATTATATGATATTGATTACATTCAATCAACTAATGCCTCGTTAGTCTAACGGTGTTTGTATACGACAGCCGATCAATTCCCATATCAGGTCAAACGTATTGTTGGGTTTTCTTCATAAGAACTTTTCTAATAGTAGCCTGGAGTATGAAAGTTCAGCGGTTCTTCACGCCCGTGCCTCGTAGAGTGCATGAAGACGTCGTTCCGGTTGTCGTGAACATCAATGGCAATCCTCATTTGGAAATCAGTGACCGCAAATATATTGCCAAGTAGTTCAAGCTTCATATTATGTCCGAAACGTTATACCTCTCCTTATCACTGACAATCCTTGATGTTGACAATGAATAAATCACCGTCTATTTTTATTATTCAATTGCCAATTTGTATTCAAGGACAGCAACAAAAATGTTTTAGATTTTTAGCGTAAGCGTACAAATCAAATGTGATCTTAAACTCAATTATAATAGATCTTAATATTGAAGGTTTATGAATATGTCAGGAAATAATTTTAAATTTATTTATAAAAGTATAAGTACTTACAGGTTTGAGACCAGCGTGTGTTCCTGCAGCTAGATGCGAGCAAACTGGACGTTGAACGGCGTATTTTTTACATATCACTGATGGATTATCATACCTATAACCTATATGCTTTAACCGCTTATTATTGTATCTTATCTTTAGAAACATCAAAGTTACATTAAATATTAGGCTATTTATTTGCAGGTTTGTCCCAGATCCTCGTGTTAGTGCATAATAGACAAATTATGAAATCCTGGCTGCTCTCATTATTTTTATAACGTTTTTGTTTTTTTTTTAAATTATATTATATTTTCTATTATACTTTTTTTTATTATATATTTATATTATTATTTTTCTGGCCTTCGTCTTTAGTATTATTTGAGTGTTACACTGTAATTAAACTTACATGTGTTTGTGTGCCCACAAAAGTAAGTGTGTATTAGTGTAGTGTGGGATGGAAGGGATGGATTGCTTGTAGGGTTTTTATGTTGAAATGAACGACAATAAATGTTTACTTAAAGAAGGCAAAATACGATTTTACTAAAATTCATTCACTTGGTCCTGAAGCAAAAAAGCAAACAGCTATTAAATTGAGGTACTTTTTTATAAACCGATTAACTGTTATATAAAGCATTTCAATTACCGATGACATTTGTAACACTTTCTCTTAAGAAAGGTTACTCCCCGGGTAGCTAATGTCAGAGAGCATGAATTAGATGGGCGCCTTGATCTCACAGAAGATTGACCTGGTGTGCCTTGCAGTGATTCAGGGAATCCAAAGAAAAACCACTCTCCAGTTTCACACAAATATATTTACATATGAGATGCAAAATACAATTAGTAATACATCTAAAAATTTAGTAAGTATACAAAGTTATGTAGGTGGGTTGCTCAACAAAAGATGATCTTTTTGATCCAGGTTATTTTAAGCTGGCCCCTTCCGTAGGTGGTAGTGAGAGTAGAACTTCACACCCAGTAGGCCGGATGCAAAGGTTCGTCAGCCCGATCTCGGAAGAACCGATGAACAAAAAGAATAAGTTATTAACCGGAGGTATGTCAATTAATTTGTAAAAAAACCATACGTGATCCCGTGGCAAGTCAAGGATGAGCGTGGTACGTGCGGATGGTCTTCCCACAGGCCGTAGGCCTCTGCGAGCTAGTTCACCCACACAGAGTCCAAGAAGTCCTCTTTGGCAGGTGATATGCTACCGCGTAACTGGCGGCTCTCGAGACTTGTCACACTGTAGGCCCGGCAAGGAAACTGAAGTACAGATCCTTAGAAGGATATTTGAACAAATCCTTTGACAAAATCTTGGTCAAAACCTTGGACCCTAGAAAAGAAGTTAATCATCCTAAGCAAATAATCTCGCAAACAAATACACTGAAGAAATACAGTAAAAAGAATTCAAATTCTCACCACTTCAACAGCGGGGCAGATCAGCGGAGATTTCTTCACAACTTTTAATTACGACGGGCAGGATCACAATATGTTCACAGCGAGACATAGAATAGTCCTTTGAGGAACCAATACTGGCTTTTATATTCTATTTCAAGGACTTTTCTAGAATAAAAATCCAACCCTCTTACAAAATAAAATAACCTCATACGATTTCCAAAGACAAACCAGACCACAGATTAAATACGCACCATAGACCTAAAAATCTTTTTGGTCAAAACTTGTTTAACGAATGACATGAACGCCACCTCTCGCTTCGTTAGTGAAAACAAAATCTAACATGCAGTTGGGAGACAGAGGAGAAAAAGTCACGGTTTGCCAAAGGTGGCGCTATAGGTACATAGAATCTGTTCTGAATACTTGGTTATCCACTCGTAGAATTAAGGTTAAAAAAAAAGATGTTACAGTACCCCCTCCCCCGTGAAATTTCCTGAGCAGGGTGCGAAGGAAATTAAAAGATTGCCTATGCAATAAAAGAACAAAAAAAAAAAAAACCAAAAAGTTACAAAACAGTATGGCTAAGCTAGTAACACCCAATAAGACAGAGATTCCATTTCAATACCCGAAGAAACTCAGGTTACTGCACGCCTTACTATACGGAGGACAAACCGAAGAGAGGCGTGAGCTGTGAAGAAAAAGCGCACCTTGTGAAGCAGCGAGCCTCATAGTGACGCAGGAGACACAAGTACAGAAGCAATACAAGGTGGATCAGGAACAGAGAGTGGCTCCTCCCCACTGTACTTCAGAATATCCTTGATATGGTAGGCACCTAGACTCCTACCATCCAGATCAGACAATTCGTAGACTAAAGGCGAACGTTTCGCCGTTACTACGCATTTCATAAATTTCGGGGCTAACTTGGCTGTGAAGTTTTTATCCTTGTTAGATAAGTAGTGCGTTCTCTTGTAGACCAATTGTCCAACCTTCAAATCTATATGTCTTTTTCTGAGGTTATAGTATTTTTCATTTCGCCTGTGAGCCACATCCAAGTGTTTGCGCACTTGGGCGTAAATACGATGTATTTCCTGCAACCTCTCTCCGAAAGGCTCAGGACTATCGACGGAAATACAGTTGGGATGAGCGGAAATCACGTCCTGTCTGTAGAGGATACCGTCTCCTATGAATTCCCTGCCATGAACAAGAAAATAGGGAGTGAAGCGAGTTGCCTCGCTTACTGCAGTATTTAAGGCACACTGCAGTTCAGCAAGGTTTTCGTCCCATTTCCTGTGATGAGACTTCACATAGCAGGAGATCCCTTGAACTACGTTGCGTATGGCCCTCTCTGCCTGGTTAGTCTGCGCATGATACCTTGGATTATAGTAGACGTTGGGCACACTATATTTCACTAAGAGGTCCTTGAATGGTTTGCTCACAAACTGAGGGCCATTGTCCATATAGATTGTTTTGCAGACACCATGTACTAGGAAGACATTCTTCTCGATGAATCTCGCAACAGCTATGCCTGTAGCAGTCCGTATAGGATACAACATGACATATTTACTGAAGTAGTCTGAGACCACGATTAAATGTATATTTCCCTTGCTAGAGGTAGGGAATGGGCCCAAAAGGTCACAAGAGATGGCTTCGAAAGGTTTCGACACCCGTTTTGGATTTCCCATGAGACCAGGACGGGCAGTGTTCACAGGTTTATACTGCTTACAAATTTCACACTTGCCCACGTATTCCTTGACGCTTTGATACATCTTAGGCCAGTAATAGTTGAGAGCCAGTCGTTTGTGGGTCTTCCAAACGCCTCCATGGGCACTCATGACATGGTCATGGTACTTGGTGAGCAGGGATGCTCTATCCTCTTGAGGTACCACTAGTTTCCAACTGAAATCAGATGTCAAGGAAAATTTATTTCTTGACAACCTATATAGTGCACCATTACGAATGTCGAAGTTCGGTAATTTTCGTGGGTTTTTTAACACACTGTTAAAAGTATGGAGATACCAAGAGTCTTTGGTGTCACTGGTATGCAATGCACCAATCTGTATTCGAGACAGAGCATCGGGAACAACATGATCCTTGCCCTTCCTATGCTCTATGTCGAAGTCAAACTGACTCAACCTCATGCTCCAGCGGGCGAGACGACCAGTCGGATTCTTTAACTTGTGAAACCACAATAATGAAGCGTGGTCCGTGACTACGGTGCATTTCTGACCTTCCACGTATTGTCTGAACTGTTCTAATGCAAAGATCACAGCTAGCAGCTCACGTTCAGTGGTGCTGTAGTTGACCTCGCTCTTGTTAAGAGAACGACTGCAATACGCGACCGGGTGTTCGACACCCTCATGTGTCTGTGTGAGGACCGCCGCCACCGAGTAGGAGGATGCGTCACTAAGAATCCTGAACGGTAAAGAATAATTAGGCATTTTCAAAATAGGAGCAGAGACCAAAGCGGACTTCAAGAGGTTGAAAGACTCTTCCGCTTCGGGTGTCCACATGAAAGAAACATTTTTAGAAGTTAATTTGCATAAAGGTCTGCTAATCTTAGAGAAGTTGTTGATGAAACGTCGGTACCACCCAGCCATGCCCAGGAAACGCTTCACCTCCTTAGGATTGGAAGGAGTGGGATAGTTGAGAATAACATCAACTTTACCCGGGTCAGTCCGAAGGCCGTGTCTATCAACAAAGTACCCGAGGTATTTTAATTCGCTTCGGCAGAAACGGGATTTTTTCATGTTGATCGTGAGGCCGGCCTCTCCGAGGCGCTGATGGACTCTATGTAGGAGATCCACATGCTCCTCAAAGGTGTTGGACACAACGATGATGTCGTCTTGAAAGGCGAAGACTCTGTTGTCAAACTCTGGGCCAAATAGACGGTCCATGAGGCGCTGCATTGAAGCAGAAGCTCCGACGAGCCCGAAACACATAACATTGAACTGAAACAAACCCCGTCTAGGGACAGTAAAAGCAGTCTTCTCAGCAGATTGTGGTGAGTCAAAAGGGATCTGCCAATAGGCAGCACTTAGATCTATAGATGATAGATATTTGGCATTATTGAGATGGTCTAGGATTTGATTTATATAGGGTAAGGGATATGCATCACTTTTCGACACGGAATTCAGCTTCCTAGAATCAAGACAGAGTCTTAGGTCACCATTCGCTTTCTCCACCATCACCACTGGCGAGTTCCACGCAGACTGAGACGGGGATACTACTCCCATCTCCAACATCCGGTCCAGTTCTTCTTCCAGGGCTTTCTGTTTACAGGGAGAGAGCGGATAGTACCGTTGCTTGATTGGTTTGCTGTCACCCGTATCAATAACATGGTGCACAAGAGATGTACGGCCTAGACCTACTTTATCAGTATTGATCGTTTCGAATTTGTCAATAATGTTGTTTATAATCCGCTTTTGATCAGCCGACAAGTTGTCGTAATCCTCCAGACCATGGTTAAGCGCCAGTGATTCCACAGGATTACAATCACTAAAGTGGGATAGATTGACATCCCGAGTGGTCAATCTGTTTCCCAAATGAAACTGATGCCAGAAGTCAACGCCAAATATCATGGCGGTAGTAATGTCTGGGACAACGTAGAATTTAATAACTCTGACAACAGAATTATATTCAACAGGAAGTGAGATACAACCCATACACGACAGACTAGAGCCGTCTGCTGTAGATAAACTAAAGGTGGGGCTGATGCCTTCTAGCTCAAACCCTAGTTCCAAAAAGATGCGGTGCGAACCCTTGCCTAACACAGAGCAGGCCGCACCTGAATCTAGTAAGCCCAGAACGTTTAAGTTCAGGACCTTTACCACTAAATACGGTCTAATATCATTATCCCGTTTATTAAACAGGACCTTACCAGAGTAATTACCAAACAGAGAAGGAACGGACAGACCGACTGGTAGGCTCCTTGCAAGGCCCTGACTTACTCGTTTTTTGGCGAGACGTTACATCGGGGACAATCCGGGATTCTGACACCCTTTCGACCACATCGGAAGCACACCACCTCTCTCGACTGCGTGCAGCGTGCAGCAAGATGGCTGCAATCTCCGCAGCGGAAGCACTTGGGTTCGCTTGAGGTGGAGGGACCGGAAACCGCAGACACCTGTCGAAAAGATTTATGAGAGGATTTATTCTTAGTCGGATGTAAGTCAGAGGTGATTTTCATTTTGTCCAGAGCCGGTTCGTCAAATGCCTCTGCCCTAGTACGAGCAAGTTCAAGACGCCTTCCTAATCGCTTTAGATCTAATATGGACCTTACGTCATGCAGAGCTAATTCCTTCATATACTCAGGTCGGATGTTGTGCATCAGAATGTCCAGCTGCTCCTCGCTAGGCATCCTGCACGAGAGTCTGGCAAACATGGCCTGCATCGTGGAGATGTAGTTTCCCAACGTTTCGGATCGGGCCTGCGTACGCTGTCTGATTTCCTTTTGGAGACGATAGTCGTAGTCGGGGAGATCGAAGTTCTCCCTCAACTCCTCCAACATGCACTCATAAGAGGTGAAATCCTCCTTGTTGGTACGAAACCAAGACAGAGCTGGACCCTCCAATAGGTCAGAGAATGCAATTAGGATTTTCTCCTTAGTGACCTCACGAGCGCATCTAAGCTCCTCTAGTCTCTCAATAAAAACCCTCACACAAGAAGAGCCATCAAATTTTAAGTTGAAAGAATTTAAGTTGATTGGTCTATCCTTGATCAGTAAGGTTGGGGCTGAGTCGTCAGCAGCTACTTTGGGCTGCATCGAACGGTCTCCTACCCTCTCGGGAGAGGTGAGCTGTTCATTAGCTACTTTAGCTGGAGCTGCTTCCTCCTCCAAACCATCCGAGTCAGAGTCAGTTTCCGCTTCAGACACGGACAGCACCTTAACTAACCGATCCCGGATACCAACCAGTTCAGGGCAGTCAAGACCACACCTCGCCAGTCTGGCTAGTATATAATTAGCTCTGAGAGTCACTTTACGGCGAATAGATTTATTGGAAACAAAGTCACCTGAGGAAAGGACACCCTCCAGTTCTTGGACCTTAGGCTCGCATAGAGGCAGTTCCGAAGCAGCAGAGGCAGAAGAGGCGATACTGGGCTTTAGACTGCCCCGTCGGCTGAGCCGCAAAGCAGTTCGCAACTCACTCCTTAGTCTTGCCACAGTGTCATCCGCGCCAACTGAAATCCCCATGGCAGACAATTCATTAATGAGTTCATCCCTCTTCAGGTAATTAATACACCCACTCAACTGGGCCATGATGAAGAAAAAAAAAATTTGAAGTTCTAAGTTAACGTTCCTAATTATAAGATTATAATATTGTTTCAAAGTTAAGGTACAAAGTTAAAATACCAAGTTGATATACTAAGCTGAGATACTAAGTTAAGATTCACAATTATAATTCAAAGTCTAAGGTTATTTAGTGTCATGAACACAACCTAAACCTGCAAAAGAAAATCTAGGTTGATTACAACAATGTATATATTAATTTATGTGCAGATATCATAATTCAAACAAACAAGTAACCAATATGTTGGAAGTGTTTATATTGGTAAATGAGTTTAAATGTAATTCACCAGTCTATGTTCTACAAAAACAATTCTATAAAACTAATTTATTTTAGTTGGTTTAAAGTTCTTCAAAGAAGATTCAAAATGCTAATTTTCAAAAATAAAAAATAGTTGCAGGTATTTATTCCTGCTATATAATGCAGATTACAATAAAGTTTCTAAATTCCACAAAGAGATTCTAAATGCTAATGTTAAAGTTTAAAATTAATTGTAGGTACTTATTCCTGCTTCTTTATGCAGTTAACAACAAAGTTTCTTAGTTTTCTAGAAAATTCTTATTTATAAACAATAGAAGGGTAAGTTTTATTCGAATTTAAGTTCTGAAATAAATTTAGGATATTAGGCACACAATACACCCAATATAATCAAGTACTATCGTAATAAAAGGTTTCACTGATTGCTACAAAGTTTTAAAGTTAAAATTTCAATATATTAAGAATTTAAATTGTTCAACACAATATAAGGAATACAATATCCTTATTAAAACTAGGTAATATTGTATTTGAATTGAGTGCTTGCTATATAGATAACAAGCTCACAGGACACTCACTTATTTTGTAAGTAGGTACTCTAAAAAAGTGATGAAAAAAGTTTTCATCAGATATTAACAATATCCATAGAAAAGATATAAGTCTAGATATAAGGAAACTATGTCCTTGTTCTAATTAGGTTTTAAAATAATAACCCAAGTGATAACTTGGTGTGCACTGCTAGCACAACTTATTTCTACAAGTAGGTACACCTAGAATGTGGTGAAAAAAAAATTACCCTCACTTATGTGACTTTTCTTCAACACACTAGAAGGGACACTAAAAACATATAATTGTGTGAAACTGAATAAGACAAAACAGACAAAACATAGAAACATAAAACACAGAATTCCAAATAAAAGCCAGACTTACCAAATGTTTGTGCAGAATAAAATTTCCATTAAAATTTAGAATTTAGGTTTGCACGCTGCATAAAAAGGTGGTATGATGCGCTGAAAAATGCAAACAGATTAAATTATATGCGCTGCACTCGCAAAACCAATTAGCGTCCTGGGACGTATCGGACGGAATGGTCTCTTTGAAAACCCACTTGAACACCAGCAAAGCACACACTAAAGTCCGGGTAGGTCGCCCCACGTTGGGCGCCACTTTGTAACACTTTCTCTTAAGAAAGGTTACTCCCCGGGTAGCTAATGTCAGAGAGCATGAATTAGATGGGCGCCTTGATCTCACAGAAGATTGACCTGGTGTGCCTTGCAGTGATTCAGGGAATCCAAAGAAAAACCACTCTCCAGTTTCACACAAATATATTTACATATGAGATGCAAAATACAATTAGTAATACATCTAAAGATTTAGTAAGTATACAAAGTTATGTAGGTGGGTTGCTCAACAAAAGATGATCTTTTTGATCCAGGTTATTTTAAGCTGGCCCCTTCCGTAGGTGGTAGTGAGAGTAGAACTTCACACCCAGTAGGCCGGATGCAAAGGTTCGTCAGCCCGATCTCGGAAGAACCGATGAACAAAAAGAATAAGTTATTAACCGGAGGTATGTCAATTAATTTGTAAAAAAACCATACGTGATCCCGTGGCAAGTCAAGGATGAGCGTGGTACGTGCGGATGGTCTTCCCACAGGCCGTAGGCCTCTGCGAGCTAGTTCACCCACACAGAGTCCAAGAAGTCCTCTTTGGCAGGTGATATGCTACCGCGTAACTGGCGGCTCTCGAGACTTGTCACACTGTAGGCCCGGCAAGGAAACTGAAGTACAGATCCTTAGAAGGATATTTGAACAAATCCTTTGACAAAATCTTGGTCAAAACCTTGGACCCTAGAAAAGAAGTTAATCATCCTAAGCAAATAATCTCGCAAACAAATACACTGAAGAAATACAGTAAAAAGAATTCAAATTCTCACCACTTCAACAGCGGGGCAGATCAGCGGAGATTTCTTCACAACTTTTAATTACGACGGGCAGGATCACAATATGTTCACAGCGAGACATAGAATAGTCCTTTGAGGAACCAATACTGGCTTTTATATTCTATTTCAAGGACTTTTCTAGAATAAAAATCCAACCCTCTTACAAAATAAAATAACCTCATACGATTTCCAAAGACAAACCAGACCACAGATTAAATACGCACCATAGACCTAAAAATCTTTTTGGTCAAAACTTGTTTAACGAATGACATGAACGCCACCTCTCGCTTCGTTAGTGAAAACAAAATCTAACATGCAGTTGGGAGACAGAGGAGAAAAAGTCACGGTTTGCCAAAGGTGGCGCTATAGGTACATAGAATCTGTTCTGAATACTTGGTTATCCACTCGTAGAATTAAGGTTAAAAAAAAAGATGTTACACATTTATCTCATTTATCTCATTTATTTTATATATTTATTATCACTCATTTATCTAAACGAAATATAAATAGCAAAAACAAACAAAAATTTGTCTTAACTGCCTAGCACGACCGATAAATACATAAAATTGTTTTGTATCATTTATACCAAAATAACAGCTAAGAAACTATGTAAATGTAATATTTTAAAATCTTCTGTTGAAACTATCTTTTAACTTAGATCAAATAATTTATTTTGAAAAACACATTACAATAGAAACTACAAATAAAAAACTTAACATTTTAACATATAATATTTATAAAAAAATAAATTTAGAAACAAGTCTACGTTCGTTTATTTTTCACATTTTTTTTATAATTCGCTTATAATATGAATTAATCGTAGGTACTTATCATAATGATAACGACAATTCAATTCCAAAATAAAAATGTACAATGTATTCAATACAATTTATTCTCATCATCATTTCCAGCAGACTAAAATTCACGAGAGTAAGGAGGGGCAGAGTCTGTATATGCCTTGACCTTGGGAATGGAGTATACGTTGTCGATGACCTTCTGGAACACGGGGTACTGACTTTCCAGGTCTGGTATGCGCAACACCCATTTAAAGTAGTTGAACATACCGGCAAATAGGAAATCAGCCCACGTTAGCTGAAAGAAAATTGTATTCATTTAAATATAGGGTAGGCAGTAGAACCACGCTGATTTCAGCACGAATGGGCATACCATCCTAATAATGGCAGCATTCTTGCTGTCGTATTTCGTTAGTGAGTGTGAGACTGGAGGCTTAATCAGTCTGCATTATTCTCCACGTCTCCGGAGGCCGGGAGAATGATACAGAATTATCTTACCAGGCAGCCTTGGTATGATAATTCTCACCATGAGAATGGTGACCCCTACTCCTGGATTCTACTCATGCTTTCCATCATGCAGATTAGAGTCACTTTGGTAGGCTTAAATATAATAAAAATACTCTTTGTTTGTACGAAACATAAACACATGACAAGGATATATAGATCGGTATTACATGACATACTGGTGTGTTTTCCCGAAAGATGGAGACTAGTTGAGATAAGAGGGACCTCCTTGGGGAGGGGATTTAGTCACTTGAAAGGCTCGATAGTTACAGGTGTACTGAGGCAGTCACTTATCGTTTGTTACGAGTATTACCTCTCAAGTTTGTCAACACCGACTCCACAGTATAATAATTAATCTAAAGCCGTTAACTTACTTTTTTTCCCCTCCCCTAATCCGAAGACCACAAAGAAATGCGTACGTAACAAAAGAAAAGCAAATCACATGTTACCAGCCAGATATGCGGCGAGTAGAGGGAACCACTACCGTTTCTACTGCTAAAGGTCTATCTTTACCATCGTATCGAGGAAATCGTTCATAAACAAATAGCTATGATGATCTGACTTAGTTTTTAGATATTCTTTATCACAATAATTACCTTTCCAAGAGCCAAGTGCCCGTTATTTTTTGTGATGATTTCATTCAACTTCTCCAGATACTCAGGGTATACGTTCTTGGAATACTCTTCGTGTCTCTTCTCTTTCAGAATCTCATCTTTCTCGTAGGATACTATAATGGCCTCTGGTTAGGAAAGAATCAAATATTTAATACAGCAAAAAACGTTATTCGATTATTTTTGGTTTTATGATATGAGGATCCAAACTGTCTGCATTAGACTGTATAAGTTATGATAGTTTTGTAACTATAACCGGCTCGTATGCTCCGGATTATCATTCTGCTAGCTTTCGCCCGCGGCTCCGCCCGCGTCTATGTCGGCTATCACGGTAAAAGGTAGCCAGTCCTTTCTTAGGCTTTAGACTATCTTGGTACAAAAAATCATTGAAATCGCTACAGTGTTTTTGAGTTTGTCGTGAACAAACAGACAGACAGAGGCGACGGAGGACTTTATTTTATAACATGTAGTGATTTACTTAAAGCCACACAAGCGCGTTGTTTTTATCTGGTAATACCACATGTGTTATTGAATAAATACATCCAGATCTCTATCGTCCGATTGTCGATGTTTCATGCTCGTGTTTTTGGAAGTTTTTACCAGATTCGCCATTTTTATGATGATCATATTGTCTCTTCCGTAACTGTTTTTAGTGATAAAAATTCTTTAAGTGTTGAGGAATCACTATTCATACATTTAAAAACTTGTAACTATCGGTATCGGTTCTGCGTTCGAATGCGGTATCGGAAACGCGCATTTTAACGACTGCTCAGATGCCTGGATCGCGTCGGCTATAGTGTTGTCTATAATTTTCCGACGTCAAATCGATGCTACCACATCAGAATGTGTGCAGAGAGTAGCGTTCATCTACTGTATCGCGCTTCTAAAAAGCAACTGAATCTCCGCGTTTGCGTTTTTAAGTGTGCGGTGTGGAGCGTTCGGTCGCCGTATTTAGCTTCTAAAAAGCGAATAGTTGCCGATCGTCGATGCTAAAAGTAGCTAGTGTGCTACGTCCGGAAGAGAAAGAAAGAAAATTATTTATTAAAAGATTACATAATTCTCAATACATATGTGCAAAGAGCCTATATCGGTAGATCTCACGGAGGAACGCAAGCGTCCTGCTTTTTAGGGTTCCGTAGCCAAATGGCAAAAAACGGAACCCTTATAGATTCGTCAAGTCTGTCTGTCTGTCTGTCTGTCTGTCTGTCTGTCTGTCTGTCTGTCTGTCTGTCTGTCTGTCCGTCCGTATGTCACAGCCGATTATTTCCGAAACTATAAGAGCTATACTATTGAAATTTGGTCAGTCGATGTATTCTGTGAACCGCATTAAGATTTTTACATAAAAATAGAAAAAAAACAATACATTTTGGGGGTCTCCATACTTGGAACTGATACTCAAAAAATTTTTTCTCATCAAACCTATATGTGTGGGGTATCTATGGATAGGTCTTCAAAAATGATGTTGAGGTTTCTAATATCATTTTTTTCTAAACTGAATAGTTTGAGCGAGAGACACTTCCAAAGTGGAAAAATGTGTGTCCCCCCCCCTCTAACTTCTAAAATAAGAGTGTGATAAAACTAAAAAAAATATATGTTGTACATTAACATGCAAACTACCAACGAAAATTGGTTTGAACGAGATCTAGTGAGTAGTTTTTTTTTTAATCCCTACTTATTATTATAAATGCGAAAGTACCTCTGTCTGTCTGTCTGTTACGCTTTCACGCCTATACCACAGTACCGATTTTGATTGAATTCGGTATGATGATAGAACTGAACTTGGGAAAGGACATAGGCTACTTTTTACTGCAATAATCGAAATACAAAGACCAAAGCTAGGTGATTATAAAAATACATAAATCGAAGATGTCAAAATGTATCACTGTTTACCTCCTGTCAAAACTTCACAGGTTGCTAGGAATAACACACTTGCATGGCAACCATAATGATAGTTTGTAAATGACGTATAGACCAGTAGATCAGGGTAGATAATTTTTGAAAACAAATAAAATTATAGTAGGATGAAACCTATTGGAAAAGGAGGAGAATATTATAAAAATGAAAGGAAAAATAATTTACGGGCGATCTGAGGTCGGGAAGGGGTAGGGGGGGGGGAGGTTTACGGGTCCTTTAACCGGGGAAAAAGTTAAATGGCAAAGTTGTAGGTTATTAAAAGATCTACAACTTTTTAGGGTTCCGAAGTTTATGACTTCAAACCCTTATAGATATGTCATGTCCGTCTGTCCTTCCGTCCGTCCGTCCGTCCTCAACTTATCGTCCAAACAGTAAGTGCTAGAAAGATGAAACTTTGCATGAATATATATTGTAATTACGTCGACAAAGTGCTACAATAAAATTATGAAATATATTTTTATTTTTAATACGTCATAAATCGTAACACGCAATATACCTTTCATCCAATCAATACACTAGTATAAAAACATCGATGAAAGTTACAACGAACTACAAGAACTTCTATATGATGTTACTTGCTGGTACGGAACCCTTCATGGGCGAGTCCGACTCGCACTTGGCCGCTTTTTAAAGCTAGAATATAATTTCGTAGCCGTCCTAAAATATTATGAATTTATAAGAATTAATTTCAGTATATTGTTATTTTAACGCGCTTGTATAGGAGAGTCTTTAAGCAATATGTTTAAGTTCCGTAACTATTCCTTGTGTAGTTTTCCTTTATATTAAATACCTAATTCTAATTTTCCAATTTGTGCCTAGCCCATATTTCAAAAGTAGGAAAAAACTTGACTGCCTTGTTGGTCTGGTGGCTAGCGTATGCGGCTGCTGATCAATAGGTCTCGAGTTTGAATCCCGGATTTCAGAGTTTGGGTGTTGTCTATGTATTTACAAAAAAAGTGTATGAGCAGCACTCATAATACAATTTCTGCTTAGTTTGAGATTGTGTTGTGTAAGATGTCCGAAAGAAACTATACTAAATATAAGTAAATATGTATGTTTATTTCTAAGATACGTACTGTTCCGTAAGTCAATGAGGTAATCTGCATTCTGGTCGATCTCTAGCGCCTCTTCATCGTTGTCGCCAGCAAGTCCATACTTCTTGCCAAAGTACCGACAGATAGCGAGATTCTGAGCAAACATCTTACCATCGACCTCCATCACTGGCAGTTGACCGAATAAAGTCTCTGTTTGAAATAACGTAACATTATTTGACAGCCTTGTTGGTCCAGTGGTTAGAGTATGCGGCTAATGATCAAGAGGTCTCGGGTTCGATTTCTTGGTCGGTCCAAATGTTTGTATGATCCGCAAATATTTGTTTCGGAGTCTGGGTGTTTTCTATGTATAATATGTATGTATTTACAAGAAAATTAAGTTTATGTATGTGTATCAGTTGTCTAGTTTGGGGACTAGATGGCGTTGTGTGTAAGAGGTCCGAAATATTATGTTTTTATTATTATATTTATATTATATGCAATGTTATTTTCAAGTTAACTATTGTTAAAATTGTATGAATTAAACATCGCCCTGTAGTCACCTTAAAACAAACCAATCTTCTGAAAGTTTCCCTTTGGCTTACAATAAATTAAATGTAGAAAAAAAAAACACATTTCCTTACTGTGTTTAAACTCATCAAACTGTTCTGCAGATGTAAAGCGATGATCTTCAAATTCCTGACCTCCATAGGCCATTAACAAGCGGATACCTTCGCCTAAAGCCTTGCAGTCGAAATAATAGAGGACAATCTTCGGCATATTTGTTCTAAGGAAGAAAAAACCTGGTTAGTTATTTTCCAATGTGTGATACTCACACTCAATCTTTCACACACACACACACACACACACGCACGAAAGCACGCACGCACGCACGCACGCACACACGCACGCACTCACGCACACACACACACACACACACATCACTACATATTCTACATATTATAAAACAAAGTCCTATGCCGCATCTGTCTGTTCGCGTAAATTTAATAACTAGTCCACCGATTTTAGCCTTTTTTACGTATGGAAACCCCCCTCGGGCCAGCACCCTACCGGGGTTTTGCGGCGGGGCGGTGTGTCGGAATCGAACCGACTTAAACCAAACGGTGTGCCACTATGCGTCTGAAATAAGAGGGGTCCAAGGAACCTGTTAGTTTTTCATCTGGACCCCTCCCAACACCGATTTTAGCCTAGCCTAGCTGAAACGAATTCTTCTATCGGCCTCCCGATAGAAGTTGTGCTGATCGAGTTTTCATGCTGTGTCCCACTCATTTTGAAGCTCAAATGTTTGGTTCATTGACTTAAGTATAGTTTAAATTAGTTCAAACACATCAGTACTAAGTACAGTAATCATATGATCGTAACACGCGAATTCTATTTATACTCGTACCTATGAAAAGTCTAGTCATGAATACTTTTGGAATAGATAATGATGTGTAGATCAAAGATTATTATTATTTTGAGATTACGTCACTGTAATTGTAATCCTTATTAGTATTATAAACGCGAAAGGCATCTATGCGTCTGTCAACCTATCGCACATTCACGCCAAAACTACTAAAGTGATTGAAAAAGAAATTTCGTACAGATATTATCTAGGGCCTAAGAAAGGACGCGAGCGGAACGGAGCGAAAACTAGTTAAGGTATATAAATATGTATTTTTAATAGTTGAAGAAAATCATTATCTATATGACGTATGGCCTTAACCCTCTCTTGAGAGGAGACCTGAGCCCAGCAGTGGGACGTTAAGGGTTGTTGATTATCTATATTATTTGTTACAAAATACTGTAAGTACTTACATATCTTTGGTACAGACGTGTGTCCCACAAGCAAGGCGCAATGCTACTGCTGATTCATTGTGTATGTTATAAAATTATTTATCAAATGAAGGATTAATCAATTTAAACTATATCTATATATATAATAATATATATTATCATTATATAGCAATACGGCGGGCGAAAAAATGAATAGGAATTTATTAAAATAACTAAAGTTGCATAAATTTATCCTTCAGTTACAAAAAAGTCCTCATTACAATAGGCGGCAATTTACGATAGAGAGTATTGTGGATGAATAGGGTTGAATAAAGAGTCGAACTACGCAGGGAAATATTACAACAGAGAGAAGGAAAACTTGAAAGGACCCCTAAAACCATATGTCCTACTGCTGGATCTCCTCTCAGGAGAGGGTTAAGGCCATCCGTCCCCAAGCTGGCCGAGTACGGGTTGGGGACTGACAACGTAATCTTGCCGTTGGATGTTTTAAAACCACCTAAGACGCCGTCCTATTGACATCGCTCGTGCGATGATGCGATGTGATTTCATCGTACGATGAAACTGATCGCGCGAAGGAGATAGAACGTTTGTCCTGATGCTCGAGCACTCTCGACATGGCTCTTAGCAGAGATGCCCAGTTTCTGCTGTCAAGCAATATTTCTTTATTTGTAAATAGTATTAAAAAAAGAAAACGTAGACCACATTATTCCAAACACCGGGATGAGCACGCACTTCATTAATTAAGTTTTCTTCAAACGTCATCTTACGAATCCATGCCATCGAAAAATAGGACATTCAGTATATTTGAACGCACGGTCGTGCGATTAATACGATGCGTTCAAATACTATAGTCGCATCGCATGATCGCACGACCTCCAATAGGACATTCAGTATATATCAGTATGTTTGAACGCACGATCGCACGGCCATTTTCGTCGGACGGACGCATCATCACAGGCCGTCTTTGGTCGGGTTGATATAAAAATGGAGTGTGAAATCGGTTGACCCGACCGATGCTTGGTTGATGTCAACGGCCTTGGTCGCTAGGGCATCCCTCGCGACAGGCTGCGTCCGTATTCGACCCCATCCGTCTAGAACGGTTTGGTCGGCGGCGGCGGTTGGTTCCGACCGTGTAGAAAGCTTTTAAGCTTTACGACTGCTATCATGATAACAACTGGGACTGATTACTTAACATGAGCTCCGAATCACGGCAACGCACATAACATAATATCATGCCACAAATGGTCATCCATCACCTAAGTCACCTAACACCTAATCACCTAAGGCCAGTCGCTATGAGTGCTTCTTAATAATCTTAATTGTGTGTTTGTGTGAAAGTGATTATAAATAAAAGTGCCCTTCATTTGTTTTAATTCTTTATTTTAAAACAAAACAATATTAATATAAATTAATTGTAACAATTACATATTTGAAAAAACTCAAAACAGTCCAGCTTGTTTATTTCTCTAAATTAATGAATACCAACCATTCATAAATATTATTCCACAGTTCATAATAATTTGTATCACAATCTTCCTTATTTTTTTATATTGTCCCACTAAGGTATGTTACCAGGCTTTTCAGCATATGCCTTAATCTGGGGGATGGCATATACATTATCAACGACTTTTTTGACGGCAGGATACTTCTGCTCTAAGTCTGGCATCCGCATCATAAATTTCAGATAAGTGATCATACCCGCGAGTACGAAATCACCCCATGTCAGCTGTAAGAAAACCAAAATCATTCAATACCATAAAATACATAATAGTACTAGTTCAATATCGTGCTTCGGATAGCGTGACTCAGATCGGTCACCTGCATTTTTATCTTGAATTTTTATCATAATTTGTTATCTTAATGTTTCAAAATGTTGTAGTCAGTAATATTTCTTTATTTCTTTTTGTTGATGTTTTTACTGTAAACGGGACTTATTCGCGATAATATTAAAGGTTACGATACCTTCTATTTAAAAACAGTTATTTTTGTTGTATCAGATATCCTTAATTGTATGTTTTGAGCGGCTATAGAATGCTCATGTCTGGAATTGAACTGTTAAAGGCTGCTGCATCAATCTCCCGGTCTCCGGAGGCCGGGAGATTGATGCAGAAACATCTGACCAATCTGCCATGATATGGGTCACCATGCTGCATTGCCTACCTTTACAATGAGGATGGTTACCCCTCCTCCTGGATTCTACTCATGTTCTCCATCAAGTAGAGTAGTCTTTAGGTTAGTAGAGTAGACATTCAGCTATACCAGCCGGAATACTTTACGAATATACTTTTTTTTAATATCTAGCCCACTAAAGTGATTCTACCCTGTCTGACGGAAAGCATGATCGGAATCCAATAGTTAGGACCGCCACTCTTGCAGACAATAACGAATAAATCTACTTGTATATTTATCTGAATTTTAGAAAAAATAATTACCTTTCCAATAGCTAAGTAGCCATTATTTTTTTCTATAACATCATTAAGTTTAGCTAAAAGGACAGGGTAAACATTCTTGGAGTAATCTTCATGTTTCTTTTCTTTGACAGTCTGATCTGCTTCGTACTGTACTGCTGCAGCTCCTGATGAGAGGTTAAACTTAAATTTGGTATCTCGATTAAGTGATGCAAAGACTCTCCTGGAGAGAAGACTAAAGCTATTATAGAAGACTCACTGGCTCGGATATCATTGACAAAGTCAACATTCTGGTCGATCTCCAAGGCCTCTTCATCAGTGTCTCCAGCAAGACCATACTTGGTCCCCAAGTAGCGGCAGATGGCGAGACTCTGTGCGTATTGCTTGCCGTCAATGAATAGTACTGGTATGGAGCCGAATAGAGTTTCTGGACAAAAACATCTAGATTAATGTAGGAATCTATGAAATATCTTGTAATACTACTTTTATTCTCCCGGCATCCGGATCCCAATGATCCTATTTTATAATTCACTTACTTGGTTTAAAAGCAGACCATGTTTCTGGAGTATAAAGAACATTGTCGAACTCCTGGCCACCATAGGTAAAAAGTAGGCGGGGTGCCTCTCCTATTGCCTTACCGTTGAAATAGTGATATTCGAATTTGGGCATTTTTCTGCAAACACATGAAACAAAATTTTTACAAAGAGTAATAAGTTGATTTTAGAAAATCTATTTTTCTGTAAAGACGTTATCTAGCAGTAGAAGGTAGTGGAGGTTTGGGAAAACTGGTAACGGTGCATTACAGATCCTTTTATCTAGTTGCATCCACCCACGACCACACTTAGCGCGCTTTCAGTATGGTCACGGGTTGACGGAACTCTCTATATTCCACAAAGGCCAACCGATAGGCTGATGATATTATTTGAAGTCGGTAGCAGGTGGGTTTTAATAACAGTTTTTTTTCTTTCAAATATGGGCCTGTTAAAGTATTGAAGATGAAGATTGTACTCTGATTGATGATGAGCAGAATCCTGTCTGGCATTCTCTAACAAGACACGATAGCATGAAATTTTAGGTTAGTCTTCTGTGTGAGGTCCACCCCGGTAGTGCTGAGATCAGCGCGCCTGTACTGCCTTGAATGCTTTCTATATTAAGGGCAGAGCGGTGACGCGTGGTCTTAATCAGTTGAAGTTTTTTTTTATTTTTTTGACAACTCCCGCATTAGGAATATAAATTCCTGTGTCGCGGGGACTTTACAAACATACATGAAACGGACACAAAGAACACCCAGACTCAGAACAACAAATTGTGAATCACACAAAGTGTTGTCCTACGTGGGATTTGAACCCACGACACTTGGCGTAGTAGGAAGCGGCGTGGCTACCGCTTAAGCCACTAGGCCAACCGTGCAGTTTAAAGTTCAATCACATGATTGCAGTTCCGGCAAAAAATGACAGGCGAATTTTATTTATACCTTATCTATAGTTCTAGTGATGCTTACATTGGGTCTAGATAGTGATATGTAAAAGATTATTGTTGTTTTAAGATAATATCACTGTAGGTAAGTGCAATGAAAGATAAGATAAAGACGTTTATGCAAGGTGAATTTGAACTTACGATGTTTTTTATAGTTTACTGAATTAGCTACAATTGAGTTTATGCCATGATTCAAAGTTATTCAACTCGTACTGACTGGCAATGTATTTTTTTTAAAATATTAGCTGACCAAATGAGGATTATCCAAAAGTGGTTATCACCTTCCTCAATGCAAACGGGCCAATATGAGAGATAGGGCTAGTAAGATGCGAAAGGACCCGGGATCATAGTAGGAGGAAAACATGGCACAAGTGCTATGTAGCGTTCGCGCTTCCTTTTTCCAGCAGTGAACTGCAATAGGCTGATGATGATGATGATAGCCATCTACTGTTGGTATCCAAGGTGATTTCAGAGCACGTGCACTGAAGAGATCCATGTTTTGATTACTCGGACACAGGAAGGAATATCTTAAACGTTGAGTTCGACAGCGTATGTGTATCATGTAATATGTATATTAACTCAAAAAAGTACGAAGGTTCGTCAAAGTTTCGTCAAAGTAAAGTTAGAAATACGATAAAATAATTACTAGAGTGAAAAGATGCTATGCTATATTTAGGCATTTTATTTCTTAGCGCTATAAGGCTTTTTAAGGAAATAGCAAAAAAGTTCGTCTACATCACGGGAGACCGAAGCGCGAAGAGCTGGAAGCTACCTCGGACAAAGAATGAGTCTAGCTATTCAAAGGGGGAACGCTGCCAGTATCTTCGGAACCTTGCCTAAAGGGACTCCTTTTAATATATTTTGGTTATTACATTATATTTTTTAATATTTTTGAGTTTTAGGTTCATAGTTACCTAAATTATGTTTATGAAATTTAAATTAATTTGTAAATAGTTATAAATAATAAATTTAATGGTAAACATAATCAATTATCATTCTTATGAGTTATTGTTTGTTCTTTAGGGTTAGTGTGTAGAGAGATTAATAAAGGGCTTACTCACGGAATTAGACAGCAGTATAATATTCAGAAAACAAATAGTCCACAAAATTCTAAAAGAACTTACATATTGGGGTTTAATACAAGCGTGTGTTTGTAACGCGGGACGCACGCTTACTGCTGATTGATCAATATTTTAAGCGAGTACCTATATTTTGAGTACATCAATCACTTAAACTACACGTAGATATGATTTATTATCATTCTACCAGCATAGCAATAAAAGGAGTAATAATGAAAACGTATTCAGTAAAATAGGTAAAGTTTAACTTTATGACATTTAGGTTTAATACAAAAAGACTTGGTGTGTAAAAAAGTAGCTTAGAAACTGTGATCGCTTAATTTTGCAGTTTTACTCACAGTAATACCTAAAAATTCAATGAATTCCAACCTGTTTTAATTGTACAACTTTACCAGTAAGTTATATGTATCACTACATATTATAAAATAAAGTCCTCAGCCGTGTCTGTCTGTTCGCGATAAGCTCAAAAACCACTGTGCCGATTAAAATGAAATTACCCAGACAGACTTTAGTGTACTGTAGTGTACTGTAGTGATACAGTACACTACAGTACACTAAAGTCTGAGAAAGGACATAGGAACTTTTTACCGCGATAACCGACAGAAGCGGAACCGCGGGCGAAAGCTAGTCTATACTAATATTAAAAAGAAGTAAAGTTTGTGTGTTTGTTAAATTGTAAGGGGTAATCTCGGGATATACTCAACCGATTTAAAAAATTCTTTCACCAATAGAAAGCCACATTATTGCTGAGTGTCATAGGTTATATAAAAAACCGAAAAATAAAAAGGCTTTTACGTGGTAATCCGTTTTGCAAAGTGAATCGGAGATATGTCTTTACTTTTATATTTAAATTATGCCCAACCAAGTGGGCACGGGTCAGCTAGTGTTAAATATTTTGAATTACTCTCGTTGTCTTGTATGCACCTTGTTGTCTACCCTATTGGTCTATTGGTTAACTGTTATGACAGCTTAACCCATATAGTCCAGATCGTGGTTGTTTTCCGTTTATTCTGAATGAGGTCATGACATTGTGTGAGTAAGAAAAATCGATGTAGCTATGCCTGGTTGTAATTTATTTATAGTGTACATCAACAATCATCAGCAACCGTCCCACTGCTGACCTCGGGTATCCTCTCAAAAGAGGGTTAAGGCCATACGACCCCACGCTCGCCGAGTGCGGGTTGGGGACTGGCAAGACACGTTATGGCTACGTAATCTTGCCGTTGGATGTTTTTAAGCCGCCTGAAGGCCTCAAACTAAGCTTCACAACTGTTATAGTATTAAAACAACCGGGACCGACTGCTTGACGTGACCCCCGAATCACGGAAACGCTCATAATATATCATGCCACAAACGTCACCCATCTAGGTACTGACCGCGCCATTGTTGCTTAACCTCGGTGATTGTTTCCAATCACCTAAGGCCACTCGGCTAGGAGCGCTTATAGTGTACATAAAATATATGAGGAAGTTATGTGTTTATTCAACTTAAAAATTCTGGACTGTTAAGGGAACTCTAGTTTATTTTCATGCATTTATCATAAATTTAAAACTGTGATAGAAGACTTTCAGTTATACTCGAAAAGCTGTTAAAACTGCATATAAAACCAATTCCTATGTATTAGCATACCATGCTTAGAGACTACATTGTTTGAAAACTAGATGCCGTTGTGTATTTCATATCATTTCAAATAAAAAACCGGCCTCTCGAATTTTTCCAGATTTTTTGAGCCAGCCGTTTAGCTTTTAAGGGAGGGGGGGGGGGACGTTCAACTCATTCGTGGTACATGTATTATATTGTAATCTAAAAACTCAGATGACTATTTAACACAACGCTCTAAAATTCTGGGAATCAAATATGTGAGTGTCGGTGATATCAGGATCCAATTTAATACAAAAACAATCCTTACCATGAGATACGCAAGGATGAACTATAGTCTCATACAAACCTCTAGTTGTCCTTTAATAATTAATGTCGTATATTTTTAAACATTTCAATATTATGTTTTATAAATAAAGAATATACTAAAAGAAACAGACACTGTTATATTGTATTGTTTATTATTTACAAGTCTTTTATAATATCTATCTTTCTTAAAAGAAAAATATGTTTAATAGTCAATACTTAAGTTAAACTTGAATTTCCACAGTCATGTACTCTTTAGTTTCTTTATCAGCTTTTGACCACATAAGTTTAGTAGCCATACTCAGAAGCAGGAGCAGCGTCATCATATGCCTTAATTTTGGGGATTGAGTACACGTTGTTAACGAGTGTCTTGATGGCAGGATACTTCTCCTCAAGGTCTGGTATCCGCACCATGTGCTTGATGTAGCTGATGATGCCAGCGACCCAGAAATCGCCCCACGTCAGCTGTAAGAAACACATATTATACAATCTGACCAAGTAGTGGTTTTGTATTTATAATAGGTAGTAGAGACACGCTGATTTCAGCACGAATGGCCCGGCTTTACCGGAGCAGTATATAGCAGTAGATGGTCTGTGTGTGACCATCCTAATAATAACAGCACTCTTGCTGTCGTATTTCGTTGGTGAGTGTGAGAACGAAGGCCCAATCATTCTGCATCATTCTCCCGACTTCCAGAGGCTGGGAGAATGATGCAGAAACATACGACCAGGCCGATCGGTCACCTTGCATTGCTTACCCTCACAATAAGGATGGTGACCCCTACTCCTGGATTCTACTCACGCTTTTCATCAGACAGAGAAGAGTCACTTATAATTTAAAAAAGAATAATGAAAGTGACGTTGACGGGAATCTGATTTACTCGCACTAAAATCTTTATCAATCGCAACGCAGAATGCACTCGGCGTTATAACAAACTAACACTAGGCCCTCAGTGTTGCGGGAGCTTGCTTCAATACTCACTGTTCCCGACCAAAACAATTTATGTAGTACAAGTTTGTGTCGTGTATCGATAGATGGCGCTGTACCATACTTAAATCACACTAGTGTTTACTTTCGTGTAGTAGTATAAAGTATTTCGATGTGTTTTATAAATATACGCTACTTAAGCTAGTTCAGATTACAGTTGTGGTTTCATTTCTCGAACCCTTCTAGTAAATCATTAAAGGTCAACCAGGTCATATTTAAGCCAGTCGTAACACTCGCCTACACTTAAAGATAATAAAATGTGTTTCTTGTAGATGTTATGTAAGTTTACACTATGTTACATAGTTTATAGTATAGGTAGATAAAGTGATTACCACACTGACGAAGACTTTATCAAACGTGAATTATCAGCACTCCTTAGTTCTATCCGGTAATCTGTTGGTTATAGCCTGATTGTACTTTATGATTATTATTTTATTACATAGGATTTTATCTCATGACGTATCCCTGGGCTTGGATATATAAATTGAATCTTGAGTAATTATAATTACCTTTCCAGCAGCGATATGTCCATTATTTTTCTCAATAATTTCATTCAACTTAGCAAAGTATCCGGGATATACATTCTCTGAATAGTCTTTGTGTTTCTTTTCTTTGATAACTTTGTCTTCTTCGTATTCGACAGTAGCAGCCTCTGAAAATTGAGGAGAATATTTAGTTTTATTAACGGTTACGTTTACACAAATATGATATTGGACTATAATGTACAAATAATCTTGCACAGAGCAATATCCCCACTATCAAAATAATTCCAATAATTTTACGGGTAAGCACGGTCTTGCGTTTTTATCAAATAAAGTACTTGATAAAAATACAAGGCCGTGTTTTTAAAAAGATTACTTTAAAGTTATTGGCCAATTGGTACATATAAGAAAACCCTAGTAAACATAAGCCTGTAGGGTAAGTGCACCCATACAATGCTTTGAACATAAATCAAATAAATCTTTTGAGAAATGGAAATGTTAAATAATATCATGATTTAGTATTATCATACTCACTGCCGCGGATATCATTGACGAAGTCAACGTTCTGGTCGATCTCCAAATTCTCTTCATCAGTAGCACCTACAAGCCCATACTTCTTTCCCAAGTAACGGCTGATGGCGAGGCTCTGTGCGTATGGCTTGCCGTCAATGAACAGCACTGGCATGGCACCAAACGGAGTGTCTAGAAAAGACAGGTATTTGTTTTATTCGTTGTTTCCAGAATAGATTTTTTATTTAAGTGATTGAAGGCACTGTCCGGTCACCATACTTATTGTGAATGTACACAATGTAGCATGGTTACCTACGCTGTGGTGGCTTCTATTATGGGTACTAGATAAATGACATACAACATAAACATACTTTATTTGTAAATAGACACAAATTATACATAGAAAACAACCAAACTCCAAAATAACATTTGCGGATGACACAAATATTTGGTCCGACCCGGGAATCGAACCCGAGATCTCAAGCATAGCAGTGGTATACGTTCCCACTGCGCCAATGTTTACTCACTTGGTTTATAGGCAGGCCATGTTTCCTCATTGTAACGAATGTCCTCAAACTTCTGGCCTCCGTAGGTGAACAGCAGGCGGGGACCCTCACCTATTGATCGGCAGGCGAAGTAGTGATATGTATACTTAACCATCGTTCTGTAAGAATACACCAAGTTTTATTATTAAACAATTATTAAAAGCACTTTACATTATTAAACAATTATTAAAAGCACTTTACATTATTAAAGAATTATTAAAAGCACTTTAAATTATTAAAGAATTATTAAAAGGACTTTAACACTTCGTATTTGAATCACGATTCAGCCATTTATAGAAATGTCTCCCCAGCCAAGTTGCAAACGTTTTTCGTTTTCTATTCTATTCTCTTGTTTCCTTGACCAATGACACTCAGTCACGTGATCAAAATATTAGTTAAAAAACAGGAGAATAGAGTAATAGAATAGAAAACGAAAAACGTTTATAGCTTGGCTAGGGGGGCTGTTTTCTCAGTAGTGTGTAGAGTGGCTGTATGTAATATCAAATGAACTGGTTTTACTAAATGCATATTCAAAGTATATCAATAAGACAATAAAAATAAAAACTTTGTCTGTCTGTCTGTCTGTCCGTTTATTCCTCCTAATCTCTGGAACGGGTGGTCCGATTTTAACATTTTTTTTACACTAGTTTCGCCCCGGGGCCCTGCGGCGTTGGGTAAGACCGCGAGACACAGCTAGTAAATACATAAAAATAACTTAAACAGGTACAGGTACTGCACTCTCTCTATCTCAGGAATGTGACTTAAAAACACACTTACATTTGCTATACAGATAGACCGCAGGTCGCTTCAGATATGATCAAAACTTGATCGAAGATTTTATATATAGTTAAAATATCAAACATTTATTACACAAAATTATGCAATACTGTACAAAGTTAATCTTCAGTAGTAATCTTATCAAAGAAATAGATTTCATATATATATCGTAAAAAAAGACTTTTATAGATCACAACTTTTGTATTAATTTCACGATTGAATTCTATATCGAAATGTGTAATAAATACTTACATTTTCTAATGTTTATGTGCGCGAGCGTCAGTAACTTGCTAGCACTTCCCGCAGACTGCCGTGAATGTCGTCTTGAATATAAAACAGTCTTTACACGACACGATTTTATTTCATTGTGTCCAATCGGATCGTCTCGTTTGAATTGATGATCGAATTGTAAGTCAAACGACTAATGATGACTGATGACCTTCTTAAACATGGGTAAGACATTCCTTTTAGCAATGGAGATTTTAGGAAGACAAACTTAGTAAATATTAAATTCAAGTTATATGATATCAATTGGTTTGATTTACTGTGCAATGCCTGTCATCGACGCAGACGCTTCAATCTTTGATATAGATTCTACGTTGGGTACAAATCTACCCAAATATATTTGAACCGAAATACAAATAACAAGATGCTATTATTGAAAAGGTAACCAAAATCAGCGTAAAATTGTGCTATTCATGAAGATTTTAACAATGCCAATGCGATCAACAATCTGATTGGAAGGTAAATTGTATCGTGTGAAAGACGGATAAAGAAGCCGGTTTGGCCAAGGCCATTCCATTTCAAAGTTCTATGACTTCAGCCAAGCAATCGGGGACATAATAAATTGATAAGGAATTTAATACCTTGAGTTTACTAGAAATAGTTATCATTAGAATCGGTTACTATGTCAGTGCTCATTCATCCGTAACTTATTAATTTTGTGAATCCATGCTGATATTATAGATTCCTCTAACTGTCTGTCTGTTACGTTTTCACGGCTAAACCACTGCATTAATTTTGATGAATTTTTGCATGGAGATACTTTAATTTTTAAAAAAGGCTATAGGCTCCTCATGACCGTAATAATCGACATATATAATGGCGAAACCGCGGGCAGAAGCTAGTCTATATACAAATAAATAAAATTTGAGTGTATGTTTTGTACAGTTTCTTTCTAAATGCATTTCAAACTATTTACGGTACTGACATCCAAAATAAAAATTTTAAATTTTTTGCCTGTCTGTCTGTCCGTCAGTCTGTTTGTTCCGTATAATCTCTGGAGCGGCTGAACCGATTTTGACCGGAATTTCAATGGCAGATGGCTAATGGCATAAGGAGTAAGTTAGGCAATTTTTTTTGACTAGCTTCACTCCGCGGCGTTACTCGAGATTGACAACAATATCCGCGGGTAACACTGCGGGACTCAGCTAGTTATTAATAATACTAAAAATCGTTCTCGGATCCCTATTTTACTCATTTTAATTTCGATAAACCACCCAGAAAAGATTTCAATACCTAAAAGAACTAAAGTGATCATAATAATAAATATTTATCGAATATAATAATATTAATAATAATAAATAAATATTTCGGACATCTTACACACAACGTCATCTAGTCCCAAACTAAGCAGAGCCTGTATTATGGGTACTAAACAACAGATATAAATACATAAACATACTTTTTTTTGTAAATACATACATATTATACATAGAATAACACCCAGACTCCGAAACAAATATTTGTGGATCACACAAATATTTGGTCTGACCCGGAAATCGAACCCGAGACCTCTTGATCAGCAGCTGATGGTTCAAGATAAGTGTATTATTAAGTGACCTTACAAGAATGTGTAAGAAAAGTTTATTTCAAACATAGCAGTACGATTTTTTGAATAAAACAAATTTTAAGCAATGTTATTGAGTGATTTCGCCGCATTAAAATTCAAAAGAACCTTAAAGAAAAATTTAATTAAATTTAATTATTAACTAACTGGGTCAGCTAACAGCCTATTTGATTCGTAACAAGTGTTATGTTGATAATCGCTGCCGCCGAGCTCACCGCCACAGAGGACAAAGTCAAGGTCATATTCGGTCAGACCACTTGTATAGCAGCACGTTGTTTGAATACATACGTTATGTAATAAAGGCCTTGTTTCCCTGATCAATAATATAATTGATAACATACCTAAAGATTCGTGTTTTTATATCTATTGTTTTAGTATATAACGACATCACGCCCTGCCGTGATAAGATGTATAATCCTGTATAATGTTATGAGTAAACTTAAACATGTATAGTCGCTGCTCTTGTAAAGGAACCAATACAAAAGTAGGATCCTCCGACCAGGCGAGGTGAACATGCCTGGTGGGCCACGGCCCCAACAATTAATGTTGGCATATTGTATAATATCTTTATATATATAATTCTTATGTGAGTGTGTATGTCACTGAACTTCTCTCAAACGACTGGACCGATTTTGATGAAATTTTTTGTGTGTGTTCAAGGAGATCTGGGAATGGTTTAGATTCGCAATTGGACCCGGTAGGTGGCGCTGTGATCAAGTTCTGGAATTTTAAAGTTGCGCGGTACGAAGTTCGCTGGGTCAACTAGTATACATATATCATCGGCGCGAGAATCTCTCTATCGCGATTCAGGATTAGTATTTACTGCATATAGTTCACTCCGTCCTTCCTCGTGGTTCTGTGTTCTTTCGGTAGATGGCGCTGTTGTATGTCGTTCGCTTGCGCGGTATGTGGAAGTCGCTACACTCTTCTTATCTGCATATACTACAATGCACGACTATTACTATTAATACAATAATGATCGACTGCACGTTTGGCCTACTGGGTGGTCGCCATACCGCTTTCAACTGCTTCAAGTGTCGGGTTCAAATCTCACGTGGGACAACACTGTGAGATCCAGAAATTGTTGTTCTGAGTCTGGGAGTTCTTTGTGTCTGCTTCATGTATGTTTGTAAATTCTTAGTGACCAGGCCAATCGTTCAGTCTAAGCAAGTGTATTGATAAGATGTTTCTATAGAAATATGTTATACCTATGGGCAAAATAATTTCGTCAACAGTCTGTAATAGGTGTCTGCTGAGCCAGCAAGCAAGTCTGGCTAAAGGGTCATAGTAATAGCACTCTGACCCAATGGGCTACTATAGAATTTGTTTCTATGTTACTTTACTTCTTTCTGCAATGCTGTTGTCATTGTTTTTTTGCTCCCAGATCGATAGTTGGACCTAGATGGGTGACCGTTTGTGGCATTATATGTCATGAGCATTTCCGTGATTCGGAGGTCACGTTAAGCAGTCGGTCCCGGTTGTTATCATAAGATAGCAGTCGTGAAGCTTCGTGAAGGCTTAAAAACATCCAACAGCAAGATTACGCAGCCACAACGTGTCTTGCCTGTCCCCAACCCGCACTAGGCTAGCGTGTGGACGTATGGCCTTAACCCTCTCTTGAGAGGAGACCTGAGCCCAGCAGTGGGACGTTAAGGGTTGTTGATGATTGATGAACTTTAAGGAGCCTTAGCAGTCGCACCAGTGCCGTAACTATACCTGGTTACTTTAGGCCGGTTGAAATGCTTGCCCCCAGAGGATATTGGCGGTCAGAGCCATACGCGGATACTGCACGGTGTCCACAGAGGCGGCGTGCGCCTTGGCCGAAACACCCCCGTGGGATTTGGAGGCGGAAGTGCTCGCCGAAGTTTATCGGCGAGTGGCTGACTTCCGGGCGGAGAGCGGATTTCGCCCTCCGCCCAAGGACGTGCGCGAGTGGCGCGAAGCCGCTCGCCGAGCCACTATGGTGAGATGGTTGTTCCGACTGGAGACTCCACGCGCTGGCTTCGCCGCCGTGGAGGCTCTCCAGCCGGTCATCGCGGAGTGGGCAGGGCGGCAGCACGAGACCCTTTCCTTCCGGCTGACGCAGGTGCTTTCCGGGCACGGTTGCTTCGGAAAGTACCTGCACTCGGTCGCTAGGAGGGAACCGAGTCCCGCCTGCCACCACTGCGACTGCAGTGAGGACTCGGCCCAGCACACGTTGGCGGTCTACCCCTCATGGGCGACGCAGCGCCGGGCCCTCACTGCAGTCATCGGAGGGGATCTCTCGCTGCCGGCCGTCATAAGATCGATGGCCGGCAGCGACAGTTGGTTTACCCCGGTCGCAACCTTCTGCGAGGACGTAATCTTGCAGAAGGAGGTGGCGGAGAAGGCCCGGGAGGATGCCATCCAATCGGACCCGATCCGCCGCCGGCGCCCCGGGCGGCGGAGGCGCGCATACCTGCGTCTCATGCCGCCCTGAGAGTGGCCGCGGATGGGCGGGACGGGTTTCCCGTCCGTCCGCAGTAGTGGCCAACCGCGAGGGGGCGGCGTCCGCGTGTGACCGGACGTTGCCCAATTAGAGAGTCAAAATTTAAGTTGGTGCCCGCAACAGTGCGGGCAGGCGCTGGGAGGAGTCCAGAAGGAAATCCCGTCCCTGGACTCCTTCCAATATACAGGCGCAGAGATGGTCACACCGTGTGGTTTTAGTCGGTTCGAGTCCGACACACCACCCCACCGTAACCCCCGACGGGGTGACGGTCCGTGGGGATTTCCACACGTTAAAAAAAAAAAAAAGGCTGGTTGAAATGCTTATCGATTAACATGAAATTGTATTATGGTCTTTAGTTGGATTTTAAGCAGAACTTATAAAAATATACTTTTCAAATAAAATAAAATACTCAGGTACACTGTTAAACATTTTTGTTGAGCTGGCAGCCTCTTGGGCCGGGGCCCTCTTGGGTCGGGGGCCCGTGGCATTTTGCCAGCCCCCCCACCCTATTGTTACGCCACTGAGTCGCAGACACCGTTCAGTCTTCTTAGAAAACAAGCAATAGTTAAAAAACTATGACTCGTCTGCGTAAAAACTTTTGATAAAATTTATAAAGCCTATGTCTATCACACCATTACGTCTAATCTATTGACACCTCATTCATTGAAATCAGTTGAGTGGTTTAGTAATTAATATATGTACTATATAAATATGAAATCCGACTCGGGGATTTGAACCCAAGATCTCTTGATTAGCAGTCGCATACGACAACCACTAGACCAAGGAGGCAATCAGACAGTAGTCTCGTGGGCAGGCTACTATTTAAAAAACAAACAGCAAATAATCTGCCCCTCAAGCCAAGTAATTGACGAGCCCCCTGCTATCGCTGACGCCTATATTCTCTTGTTTAATTGGCTGATAGTTTGTTTTGATCACGTGACTGAGTGACGTTAGCCAATCGAACAAGACAATAGAGGCGTCAGCTATTGCAGAACGAATTACCGTTAGGGGGGCTGCCCCCTGGCCAAGATGCAAACGTTTTTCGCGTTCCATTCTATTCTTTATTCTCTTGTTTCATAAGCTAATAATTTGTTTTGATCACGTGACTGTCATTAGCATATGAAACAAGAGAATACAGAAATACAATCCCTACTAATATTATAAATGCGAAAGTAACTCCGTCTGTCTGTCTGTCTGTCTGTCTATTACGCTTTCACGCCTAAACCAATTTAGTATGAAGATAGAACTGAACTTGGGAAAGGACATAGGCTACTTTTTACCGCGATAACCGACATACACGCGGGCGGAGCCGCAGGCGAAAGCTAGTAGAGAATAAAATAAAAAACGAAGAAACGTTTGCAACTTGTCTTGGGAGGTAGGGGGGGGGGGGGAAGTTATCATCATGATAATCACTTCTACATGTAAATGTATTATGTCACTATGTTTAAACGCTGACCAGTTTTGACATGGATTGTATTCAAACGAGACCTTGATTTTGTGTGTTCTAACAATTATTGTGGACGCGTTTTATCAACATCTACTGTAGTTTAATGTTCGACTTGCAGATGACGTCATATTCTTTTGTAATAAATCGGCTTTACTATCTTACTAATATTGTAATAACTAGCTGCGCCCCGCGGTGTTACCCGCGTATTTTAGCCATTTACAAACTATCATTATGGTTGCTATGCAAGTGTGTTATGCCTAGCATCCTGTGAAGTTTTGACAGGAGATAAACAGTGATACATTTTGACATCTGCGATTTAATGTATTTTATAATCAACTAGCTTTCGCCCGCTTATCTCGATTATTGCAGTAAAAAGCAGACTATGTATTATTCTGATATATAAGCTATATTACTGTAAAGTTTCATCCAAATCCGTTCAGTAGTTTTTGCGTGAAAGAGCAACAAACATACACACATACATACTCACAAACTTTCGCGTTTATAATATTAGTAGGATAATATAATACTAATATTACAAATGCGAATGAAACTCTGTCTGACGCGCTTGCACGCTAAAACTACGGAACAGATTAGAATGAAATTTGATACATCAATAGTCTAGAGCTTGATAAAGAACATGGGTTAATTTTTAACGCGATAACCGACATACATGCGGGCAGAGCGGCGGTCGAAAACTAGTACTGTATAAATTACTTAAACTATTAGAAGATCAACTTCTTAGCCTTTATATCCCTAAGATTATTTGAGACTAATAGTTCAACATGTTTTGCTTAAACATCAGTTTTTCTACGAAGCAACTGGCATCTGAATTTCGCAACCTTTAGAATTGATTAAATTCGAAGGAAACTATTTGTCAGTATATTTGAGGGCACAGATTTTTTTCAATAGTTTTTTTTTATCAATGAACTGGCCCTACGTGCTACGTGAAATACCGCCAAACTTCCGTACTCCGAACTGCTATTAAGAATTTTTAGCAAAAAAAAAACAACAACACTTTTGATATTTTGATAGATAGCATGACCAACCAGGCAGTCCAACTGGTAAATGATAGCAAAAAAAGCAATGAAAAAAAATCAAATATGTAATTTTTTTAGAAAAACTCATAGATACAAGCTAAAATTATAAATTCGAAAATAGCCCTGACCGTCTGCCAGAATTTCACGGCCAAACCGGTGTGTCGATCAATAAATATAGTTTAGTTCTTGAAGAAGTACAAGGCCTACTTTTTAGCGCAATAACCGAATAAAAATTCCACGCTTTAATTTCTTGACAGTTGTTTGCTCAAACGGTTGAACTTCGTACACGACGCGAACACAAGTTATAAATAATCTTGCTTGGTGTGTTTTAGAAATACGCGGCTTTGTTTAACATAAAATTTGTGGTTAGTTAGTTGGAATAGTTAGTTTACGTTTGTGTGAGTTGTGGTGTGCACGTTAGCTGTTAGACGCTCTCAAATGTGAGTAAACCTTGACTTTAGTTTTAATACTTCTATTATTATTTAAAATAAAAAGTGTACCTATTGGTGTTGTCTCTAGTCGATAGATAAATCTACTATACTTTGTCCATTCGTTTATTGTCTTTTTGACAGGTCACGCATATAAATTACCGGTATTTTTTTCGTAATAATGTACTACAGTAATGTCGTACATTATAGACGGACGACGGTGGAAGTGGACAGTGTGCATAACTAAAAACAACATGTAAAACAGTTCTTGAAATATGATAAATCGAATAAACGATTAAAATAATCTATCATATTATTATGATCAAAATAATTTGACTTCATGTAAGTATTGTTTCTGTAAATTTAATAAAATAAAAAAGAAATTAAAATTGTATGACTTCAAGATTGATTATTTGCAAGGAATTTAGCCGAAATTTTGGAATTTAAGTTCAAACTTAGAATAAAGAACAATAACTCTGTGCATTAATTAATTTATTTTTGGACCACTAACTTAAAATTTAACTATGCACGTGTTAGTAAAATTTAACTTTGAAACGCGTGGTTTAATAACGTTTAAATCCAGAGTTATGAGAAAATACATTTGAAAAATCACTTATTACTTACTAAACCGACCTTCAAGTGACTGTATTAAGAAGTATTCTTTGTTCTGGGCCAATTATATATCTTAATAGTCCACATTTTATTTATTTACAATACTGACAATAAGAATATTATATCGATTGATTTTGATTACAAATCGAATCGGTGACGTGTGAGGGCGTCACTAATTTCGAAATTTGTTGAACTGTCAAAAAGATAATAAAGGAATGGACAGAGTATAGGCTGTGTGTAGTAAACAAATGACGATTTCATTTACATTAAATAATTACAAATTGAAGTGTCTATGAATTAAATGAAATGAATATGAAACTATAAACGATTTTCATTTTTTTTTGTCTATCTGCCGTTGTCTGTTTGTTAAGGATTATCTCTTGAACGGTTGAACTGATTTTGATGGGACTTTCACTGGTAGAAAGCTGATGACCCAAGAAGTAATTTAGGTTTATTTCTATTAGACTAGTTTCGTTCCGCGACGTTACTTGTAATTTACAACAATAATCGCAGGTAGCACCATGGGTCACAGCTGCTTTGAAAATAAAACTTTTCGGTTAACATTGTGAGAATATTGGATTTTATTATTGTTGAGAAAAATAGTGTTGATATTTACATCATTGATGATATAAAATCTTAACAAACAAAGCAACTACAAGGATAAAAGAGCAATGTTGTGTAATTAATATGAGGATTCAGTTTCCTGGTATTATTTCATATAGAGTCAATGAATATACCCTATGTCGTGTTGTTGCAATGCAAGAGATGGACGGACGCGGACGCACAGAGGTTCATTACAACCCCAAAAAGCCGATACGATACGGTTTTTACACGTACGATACGGTACGATTACGATATATTTAAAGATCAATCTTATAGATAGATTATATATAGATTTAAAGTTCATTGGCTTAAGATATAAATATTACAAACCGGAGGGTTGCTTGTTTATAATCTAAGAATGAATTAGTTCTTTCACTGTCGACTATTCAGAAAATATATAATATATGATATGATATATAGATTAGAAAAGTGTATGACTATTTAATGTCTTTTTTTGTCTGTTTTATTCTTTTAATGTTATTGTTCCTTGTGAAGAAAACTAGGCCTAAGCCGCCTAAGTTTGAGCCTTTACACTACACTTTAAATTTTTGTTGGAGAGGCCTATGCCTATTGTCCAGCAATGTGATGTCATGTGATGTGCTGTGATTTTATAAATCGATGTAGGTAGGTACGCACGAAAAAACATTACTTAAATTGTCACATTCCGCCTAAGCTAAGTGTGCAGGGGAGAGCGCAATACAAGCAAAAGAGAGACACTATTGGCTTAACAGCGACTTATTCCGTGACAGCACACAATCTACACCTAAACTGTTTATAAAGTGACTACCTTTCGCCCGCGGCTCCGCCCGCGTCTATGTCGATTGTCGTGGTAAAAAGCATAGATCGTATCATCTATCGATCTACGATCTATGGTAAAAAGTAGCTTATATCCTTTCTGAGGCTTTAAACTCAGATAGTTTAAAGCCTCAGAAAGGATGTGATAAATGAAAAAAAATATTCAAATCGGTGCATTGGTTTTTGAGTTTATAGCAATCAGACAGATAGACAGATGCGGTGGGACTTTATTTTTAACCGACTTCAAAAAAATGGTTCTCAATTCGTCGGAATCTTTTTTTTTTTTTTGTATGTTTTTTTATGTATGTTCAGCGATAATTTCGTCGTTTATGAACCGATTTCAAAAATTCTTTTTGCATTGGAATGGGCATAGCTTACAGGTAGTCCCATCGTCACCATATCGAGATCTGATGATGGGATCCCAAGGAAATCGAGGAAACGGAATAGTTTTTCATTGAAGTCGGTTCCTTTTTGTTAATATTATTTAATATGTAGTCATATGTAGTGAAGTGAAAAGTTAATGTTTACTGATGACGTAAACCAATATTACAGTTATCTAACTTTTTCTTGCAGAATAATGCCAAAGGTTGAATACCACTATTTCGGGGCCAAGGCGTTGGGGGAAGCACCTCGTCTGCTGTTCGCGTACGGTGGTCAGGAGTTCGAGGATGTTCGTTATACTTTTGACAACTGGCCTGCCTTCAAACCCAGTATGTATCGGTTTAAAGATATTTATTTTCTCAAAAAGACAAATGTCACTTAAATGAGAATAAAACATTCATTGAAATAATTAACCCGATACAGGTGGGTATTTACAAAAAAATAATATTGACCAACGACGTATCTTGAGATGCGAGCTCACTGTAGTCAAAGTCGTATGGCTCAAGTTAAGAGCGACAAGCGATTCGATTTTTTATTACTACTTAGTATTATTTAAAATGTGATTGTGTAGATTTTTTTTAAACATAATCAGTGAGGTCGCTTCCTTGATGTCTGATGGAAGTGCATTGTATAGCTGTGCTCCCACAAATGTCAAGGAGTTTCTGCCATAGTTAGTCCCTATAGACGGTAATACTAAATGATTAGGTCTACGAGATGAATATTTTTGTGTGTTTCCTTTTGTTGTGAAAGTGATATGTGAATGTATGTATTTGTGGATAATTTTATATATGAGTATGCATGTGTTATATGTATAAAGTTGCTGGATATTCATTAGTTTTGTTTCCTCAAATATAGTCTTTGTAGGTGTTAAGTAGTCATAGTGATATAAGATTTTTATTATTTTATTTTGTAATGTTTGGATCGGTTTTATATTAGTTTTAGCTGCACTACCCCATATTTCAATGAGGTACAGTAAATGAGGTTTTACAAGTGCATTGTATAAAAGCGGACGAGCATGTTGTGGGATGCATCTTGCCATGTTGTGTAGTGATCCTATTAGGGATGAAAGCTTGCTTTGTATTCGCTGTATGTGTGCACTCCATGTCATGTTTTTGTCCATTGTTAAGCCAAGGTATTTTTCTTGAGTAGTTTTCTTAAGCATTTGTCCATTTATGGATAGATTATCGTGAGGTTTTTATTTTTAGCACAAAAAATTATATATGATGACTTTGTAATATTAATTGTTAGAAGGTTATATTGGAACCACTTGTGCAGAACGTTTAAATCGTCTTGAGCTTGTTGCAAAATTAAGTTTAGATCATGACCAAAGTAAAACATACACGTGTCATCTGTATACAGCGAGACTTGTCCAAACAAACTTAATTCAGAGATGTTATTTACATAAATAAGGAAAAATAAAGGCCCGAGTATTGAGCCTTGTGGTACCCCGCAAATTAAAGATTGAGAAGAACTTTGATGTTTTCCAATATGTACAACTTGATGTCTATTAGATAAATAAGACTGGAACATATTATATGCCGTTCCAGTGATGCCAATATTCCGCAACTTTTTCAGTAGCAAGCTATGACAGACTGTATCGAAGGCCTTTTTTAGGGTTCCGAAGTTCATAACTCGGAACCCTTATAGATTCGTCATGTCCGTCTGTCCGTCCGTCCGTCCGTCCGTCCGTCCGTCCGTCCGTCCGTCCGTCCGTCCGTCCTCGACTTACCGTCCAAACGGTAAGTGCTAGAAAGATGAAAGTTTGCATGAATACGTGTTGTAATTACGTCGACAAAGTGCTACAATAAAATTATGAAAAATAATTTTATTTGGGGTACCTCCCCTACACGTAAAGTGGGGATGATTTTTTTTTCTCGAGGCTACCCCATCGTGTGGGGTATCATTAGATAGGTCTTTTAAAAACAATATAGGGTTTCCTAGACGATTTTTTGATTTAGGTATCCGTTTAAGAGATATTTCACTTTAAAGGGCACTTTTTTGTAAAAACAGGGCGTCCCCCCCCCTCTAAAAGTTAAACGGCTGGCTCAAAAAATCTGAAAAAAAATCGTGATGGTGGTCCATCTAATGAACTTTGAAGGAAAACTATAACCGATTAGATGACTCTCTTAGTTCAGGAGTTATAAAGGCTTATATGGTAAAATGTGCTCACTTGGAAAACGTCATACAAATTTAACGTATTAATACGTAAACATAACAATTATCTATTACATATTATTACAATTATCTAATCTATTGGATACGATTTTAAATCCACATACCATTATAGGTGACTGAGGAACCCTTTCCTGTGCGTGGCCTGACACGCACTTGGCCGATTTTTAAATCAATAAAAACGCCGACTGCAATTTGTTTTTGATCTATTTTAGTCTTTAGAGTTGTTATTAAGTCTACGGTTGCACTGACTTCGAACGAAAACCGTACTGTTTTTCATATAAAAGTTAATTTTTGTTAGGTACTCATCCAATCTTTTACACATAACTTTCTCCAATACTTTGGAAAGTATTGGCAGCACTGAGACTGGCTAGTTTTCTGGTTCAGATTTTGCACCATTTTTGTATATAGGAGTAATTCTAGCAATTTTTAAACTGTCCGGAAACGTACCCTCGGTTAGTAATCTATTCAGACATTCCGTTAAATTTTGAAGAATCAAGTTCTTGATACATTTTAAGGCCTTGGTACTCATGCCGTCAACACTTGTACTTGTGTTTGAATCTAAGCTGTCAATGATTTTAGATATTTCGTTGGCCGTGCATGGTGAAAATTGAGAAAAAGTGTATTTTCTTGTGTTCGTGTTAGTATTAGGTAGTGTATATGCGTCGCTATTATTGTGAAATGTTGATGGAATATTTTTAGCTAATTGTGTTTCTATACTCGCAAAGTAGATGTTAAATATCTCACAAATCTGTTTAGGGTTTGAAACTATTTCTCCAGTTCTTGATTTTAATGTTGGGGGAGCACAGCTATTCAAGATTTTGTTAGTTGAGAGAGTGTTTATCAACTTCCACATCTTCTTTGGTTTGCTAGTACACTTCATGAACTCTCCGTAGAAGTATTTGTCTTTTGTATTTCTTATTGTTTGTGTTACTTTGTCTCTTTTTGCTTTGAAGTTAGCTCGTAATGTCTCATCTCCGGGGTTTTGCTTAAGTTTAATCCATAACTCGTTTCTTTCATTAATTTCGGTTATAATTTTTCTGTTTATCCACTCTTTTTGGGGTTCATTGATAATTTTAAATTTTATCGTTTTGCTCTTTGCTAGCATTTTCTTAATTAGATCTTCCAGTTCATTGAATTCATGCTGCGTTCTATCAAATATATTTTTTGCGGTCAATGTGTATAATTTTTCATAATTAATCGCATCGAATTGATATCTTTGTTTTTGAGGTGGTTGTACGTGTTTTATTTCTACATATATATTCTTGTGATCCGACATAGACGAGTCTATAAGTGCAAAATGGAAATTATTTTCTCTCAGGTTAGTGGAAACATGATCTATAATTGTTTTGCTTGTTGCTGTTTCACGAGTACAATGTATAGTGTCTTTTTTGTTAATTATTCTATATCCAGATGTACTAAGCATGTCGTTATATCGCTTTGTCTTAGAATCGTTTGCCAGTAGGTCGATATTAATGTCACCAAAGACTATAGCTCTTTTCTTTTGAGATAATTGTTTTTCATAGCTAATAAGAAAATCATTAAAATTAGAGTGTCCAGGCTTATACACAACTCCAATTTCAAGTGCATACTTGTGAAGATTTATCCATAAATAATTGTTTCCATCAATGAAGGTTGTTAATGTCATTTCATGTTTTAAATTATTATGGACATAGATTGATACACCACCACCAATTACGTCAGGTCTAATATTGTAATAATGTGTGTAGTTTTGTAGTTCAAATTGTTTAGCTTGTTGGTCTGACCTTATCCAAGTTTTAGATAGCAGTATGATATGTATACATTTTTTAAAAGAGCTGATTACACATTTTAGCTCATCAAACTTGCCAGGCCTACAAATACTCCTAATATTTGTATAGAAGAAATTTAGACTTGATTTCTCAGTAGATATGTCCTGGTTATTAGTAGATACCTGATAGGTTGTAGTGGTGCAGTTTTTACTTGCAGTGATTGGAGGATTTATTCGTTTTTTGTGTTATCCTTGGTTACAATGCTTGGTATTCCTTTGATGTATTTTATTGTTATGTTATTCTCGACGTTTTTTGTACGTTGCTCTAATTCATCCTTTAGATCCCTCAGATAAGTCTGCTGTGCTGGAATTAGGTCAGAGATAATTTTTATGCCACTTGGCAATTTTTCTTTGCCTCGTAATAAAGACTTTGCTACTTGTGGTGAATCAAAACACACTTTTATTTTGCGGTCTTTGGTATGATTATATTTTCCAAGTCTGAAAACTCTACTGGGCTTTGGACAATTTTTAATCACCCTGTTAATAATTTTAGACACTTCACCTTCATCGGAGCTTTGACTTTCGTCGGTAGATGATCTTCTGTGTTCCGGTATACCCATTAAGATGATATTTTTGTTCCTGAATGTGCGTTCCTCTAGTTCACGCATTATAATTTCATTGCTGTGAATTGTTAATTTCGTGGTTGAAACAGTTTTTTTATTTCAGTGAGCTCTGTTTCAAGCGCTTTCACTTTCTTTTGGGTATCATTATTTGTATTCGCCATATCTAATAATTGAGTTTTAAGAGCGTTTTGATCATAATTGAGAGTGTCAATTGAAGTCTTGATCTCATTCAGATTGGTTTTGAATTCAACAATAGTGTCACGCATAAATTTTAAGGTATCTTCTTGAGTAGTTGTAAATTTATTCAACATACTGGCAATCTCCTTGCGAAAACTCTGTACTTCTTGTGCACAGTCACAACATTGTTCTGGTTGCTTACGTTTATTAGAGGTGACCTGTCGCTCTGTTTTTTCTGCCATTTGCGTTGTTATATCACTCAATGAACCACTACGGGTAGGTGGGGAACGCTTCACGCTCATGTTTTGTACCACACTCGAACGATGTCACTGGAGCGATTATACAGTTTACGTGCGCAAGCGTTGTGTAGATCGCTAGTAAGCGGGACAAAAAATCAGAGGAGGTCTTGCTTACCCGCTGGGGTGAGGAGAGCTGTTACTGCTGTGTGTTTCTGCCTTAATGTCACATGCGCGGCTCACTTCTTTATTGCAAACAAAACTTTATTACCAATTAAGCAACGATTAATATCACTTGACTTCCAACTTGAGCTTTCAATCAATATCCAAACATACGTCCACTTCGTACGACTATCGGGCGTTAAGTCATCATACTTATACATACAGTATCATACAAAGCATTGAGACTGACTTAATATTTAGTCGTTAGTAACCCTTTTCTTATGTGTGGAAACTCCACGGGCCGTCACCCCATCGGGGTTTTGCGGCGGCGCTGTGTGTTGGAATGGACCCAACTAAAAATCACACGGTGTGCCACTCTGCACTTCAGAGGTGAAAGAAGTTCAGGTACCACTGTTATTAGGATGTCTGAACCCAGTCGTTAGTAACCCTAACTGTAGCCAGAGAGAGTTCGTTTTATAGAGGCTTGTTTAAACTAGGGGTATAAACAAAACTGTATTTTTTTAAAAGGTTACTCCCGCATTAGAAATATACACCCTGTGTCATGTAAAACTTTACAAGCATACATGAAACGGACACAAAGAACACCCAGACTCTAAGCAATAATTTGTGAACCACAATGTTTTGTCAAATGAGGTACCAACAGATTCATAATATTGATCTGAGTAACATTGTTATTTCTACCTAAAACTACTTCTGAATATAATTTCGTTGTAATGATTCATAATTGCCATCAAATTGCTTTTAGGTTGGATACGTGGATAATATTAGGTACTTTTTGTGTATGGTGATTACCCACGTCAACAATTATGATGCCTAATCATTCTGCATCATTCTCACGGCCTCCGGAGGTCGGAAGAATGATGCAGAATTATCTGACCAGACCGCCTTGGTTTCTATGCTACATTGCCTACCCTCACAATGAGGATGGTGACCCTTACATTTCCATCTTGCTTTCCATCAGGCAGTGTAGAGTAACTTTGGTTGGCTTCAATATATAAATCAAAGAGTTATTGCAATTACAATGATAATAACTGTTTTTTTTTTATATTTAAGCCTACCAAAGTGACTCTACTCTGAATGATGGAAAGCATGAGTACAATCCAGGAGTAGGGGCCACCATCCTCATTGTGAGTGTAGGCAATGCAGCATGGTGACTCATACCATGGCGGCTTGGTCAGAAAATTCTGCATCATTCTCCCGGCCTCCTAAGGCCGATTGAATGATGCAGAATATTTGGCTCTCCGGCAAGAATACTGTCATTATTAGGATGGTCTTCTGTGTGACGGTAGTAATGCCCCGCTCAAGCCGGCCCATTCGTGCTGAAATCAACTACCTATGTCGTGGCTATACTACCTATAAAATACTGAATTTATGATAGTCTTTAAGCAAACAATAAACTTTTACAGACCACGTTATTTCAAGGTTGTCACGCTTATTTCAGCAACGTCCCACACAATGGGTTCGGTATTACCGTCTCACAGATGGCACTTAAATTGGCAGCAATCGGTTATTGTTCTATTGTAAAGATACTTCTGCAACAACTCCGAAGAGGTTTAAGGCATAAATCCTTGACGATGGTCGAGTGTGGGCTAGGAACTGGCAAGACACGTTGTAGCTATGTAATTTTGTTGTATCCCGTTGCTTCCCCTCGATGATTGTTTCCAATTACCTAATGTTACTTGGCATGAGCGCTTCTATTGTAAAGGAATTTGTTATTATTGGTGTATTTTTCAAAGTAGGTTTATTACAATAGCTAATAAAAACAGTTTTATTAAAGCCAGTACATTTTTTTTTTCTTTTTAGAGACCTTGTTTGGATCCATGCCAGTAGTATTCATTGATGGCAAGCAATACGCTCAGAGTCTCGCCATCAGCCGTTACTTGGGGAAGAAGTATGGACTAGTTGGAGACACCGATGAGGACGCTTTGGAGATTGATCAAAATGTTGACTTTGTTAATGACATCCGTGCCAGTAAGTTTTTTTTTTAATTTTCAGAGTATGTGATTAGGTTTATAAAACAAGAAAACGAAAAAAGGTTTTATCTAACATTAACTGCGACTTAAGAGTGCTATGGACGATGTCACCTTTAGACCATGTAAGATAGTAGAGCCACAATGATTTCAGCACGAATGGGCCGACTCAATCGGGGCACTACTACCCTCACACAGAAGACCATCTTAATAATGAAAACATTCTTGCCGTATTTCGTTGGTGAATGTGAGACTGGATGAACAATAATTCTGCATCCGAGAGAATGATGGATTTGCATTGCTACCCTGACAATGAGGATACTGACCCATTCTCCTGGATTCTACTTATGCTTTATTTTTTTTTTTATGCTTTCCATCTGACAGACTAAAACCACTTGTAGGCTTAAATATATAAAAAACCCTTCTCAGAATCAGGGGTAGCGTAGTTTTAGGATTTGGTTACCTTTAAAACTCGGTGAAAATCGACGAAAATATTACTTATCGGCGAGTCCTACACCCATTTGTACGAAAGCAAACCTCTAACCAAATACTTTACGCCACGGTTTAACTGGTTAAATTCGTCAGAAAAAAAAAAAATATATCTGATTTTCTTAATGGTCTCTTCCCCGAGTAAGTTTAGGGACTTCCCCAAAATAAATCTAGTATCTGATCTATAATCGCACTTAGTACTTAAACAATTTTATATTATTATTACCAGAGGCTGCCTCAGTACACTATGAACCCGATGCGGATGTCAAAGAAAAGAAACACGCGGACTACACCAAAAATGTGTACCCCGATCTGTTAGCTAAGTTAAATGCTATTATTGAAAAGAATAACGGCTATCTCGCACTTGGAAAGGTAATTCAATATCTCTAAGATAGACTTAGTTCATTTTTATAATTAAGCCGCTGACGCCTTAGGCCTTTTCAACATAACCATATGGCCACCATAACCATGTACTTAATCTATGCATATATAGAGCATTCGCTTCCAGTCAACCTTCAGAAATAATGATGCAAAAAGATTTTATATCTTTTGAGCATTTTGTAGACTACATTTAATAATACAAATATTCATAGTAAGACCATTTGTAGATAACCTGATAATTAATTCGTTTGGTTAAACGTGCTAATCTCTAGAATTAAGAAAGTTATAGGATCCGAGCATATTTGAAAATATTATTAAAATTGATTTATTTTGAGTGATGCAAATGAAGATAGTTTTCATCATCATCATCATTATCATCAAGAGCCTATAACAGTCTACTGCTAGATAAATAAGGTTTTGAATAAATACATTTTCTTTCAGTTAACTTGGGGTGATTTTGTCCTTGCTGGTTTGCTAGATTACCTGAAGAACATGTTGCGGATGCCAGACCTTGAAGAGAAGTATCCTGCTATCAAGAAATTATATGACAATGTACATGCTATCCCTAAGGTCAAGGCATTTGTAGATGCCGCTCCAGTTTCTCCATTCTGAGAACTTTAATCTGGAACTTCGTGCAGTATTTTGGAATTTCAAGAGTTTATTTTAATAAAACTGTTTTATTTTTATGAATTTGTTTTTATTATTTCATAAAACCTCACATCAATTACCTTTAGTATTTCACTGCTGAAGTGCCCCTCCACGGGCAGGAGGTTATCTACACAAATAAGTGTTTAGGTGTCTGTTTGCAATTTAAATAAACATTTTTTCACAAAATTCCAATGAAAGTATAAACAAAACTTCATCAAAAAAGGCAAGTTTCAATTTTTTTGCTTGTCTGTAGGTTTATTCCGGCTAATCTCCGGAAAGGCTGCTTAAATTTTGACGGGTCTTTCACTAGATAGCTGCGACAATAATAATTAACGTTTATCAGCCACCAACCACTATCGCACTTATATACAAAGTGTATCTCCAGAAGAAATAATTAGCAAACCTATGACTTTAGCTCATCAATCTGAATAATTTTTCCAACCAATAACCGCGATTCCAGATGAAATTGAAAATCCGACTTTAGTCGTTCATACAAACACTGGTCAAAGGACTTTATGGAAAGTTGAATTTGAAAGATAGACCGAAACGAACGATGGTCTAAACACATGGTTCCGCAAATTGTCTTTACCGGTGATACACCATATTACAGAACTCGATAGTTTCACACGATTAGTAAACGCTGAGTCATCAGAAATTGGTCATCAATCTCAATTATAGCACATCCTACTTTGTAAATAGTTAAATTGAATTGAGTGTGCTTGCTGAGGGGTTCTTGATTTATGGATAATATTATAGCTTATCCCGTGGTGTAACCCGCTATTATTGTTGTACAGTGAAATTAGTCTCGAGAAATTTTTGCATATGTAGTTGTGTGTATTTTACTCAGATCTTAGAGCGCGTTTCCACTATATCGTTCTGGCCTACACAAAAATGTTTCGATATCCTAACATTACTATTTAATTTTATACTTATCCCTAGCAACACTCTGATTTTTCTTTTCAATAGAAACAAGTTTTTATTTTAAAGAAAAAGGTTTTGACTTTATAAAAAAAAAATGTGTGTGCGATTCACACACTATAGAAGTGAAACTTCAAAGAGGAGAGACCGATATATATATATTTTTTTCCTTTCTTCTAGGTTTTTAAAACTCCGGGAGGTCTACGGGGTTACAAAATTTTTGTTATTTTTGGCCTAGGACGCACCGTTTTCGAGATATTTCAATCTAAAGCAAAAAATCGTCACTTGATAGTGGAAAGTGGAAACACGCACAAAACCAGAATAAGCAGTTTACGCTGCCGCAGGTGCCACGTGACCATACACTACTACAAACGCAAAAATTTCTCCAAGCTAATTTACCTTTACATCTGCGGTAATGCCGTGGAGCGAAGCTAATCTGAAAAAAATAGCCTAAGCAACTCCTTAGATCATCAGCTTTTCGGTGAATGAAAGTCCCTTCAAAATCGGTCCAGTCGTTCCCGAGATTACCCGGAACAAACAGACATTAACATATATACAACATCCCAACATCAACCGTAGGGGGCTGTCCATTAATCACGTGAGGCTTGATAGGGGGATTCTTTGTAGGTACTAAAAAATACACGTGATGTAGGGTAGTCTTAAACCTCACCATGTATCACCAAGGGGGAGGGGGGGTGGAAAAATGCTAAAAAAAAAGATCACGTGATTAATGGACGGCCCCTAGGTCAGTGGCCCGCCAGTCATGATCACCACGCCTGGTGAAGGACCCTCCCTTTATGTTGGAAGAACACGACACCCGTCCCTCCACACTGTATTATGCCCTAAGGGCCACCGCACACTACCTACTTTTAACATCAGCGGTCGGCGATTTGGCGACTGCATCGATGCTGCATCGCGTTATCGGAAACGCGCGTTTTAGCGACTGCTCAGATGCCAAATAGATGCTACCGGCATCCGAATGTGTGCGGAGAGTAGCTTTCAGCTGCTGGGTCGCGCTTCAGCGACTCAATCTCCGCGTTTGGCGTTTTTAAGTGTGCGGTGTAGAGCGTTCGGTCGCCGTATTTAGCTTCTAAAAAGCGCCTAGTTGCCGATCGCCGATGCTAAAAGTAGCTAGTGTGCTGTGGACCTAAATAACTATCTATAATTTTTCTACTCTTTGTACAAAGCTCTATATTAAATAACTCAACTATTTCTTACTAAGACAGTGTATCATTGTAATCATTGTAATTCACAATAAACGATTGACATCTGTAAAAAACATTTGTACATAACATTAGAATGGCCTATGCAACTGCAACTGCCTCGTTGGTCTAGTGGTTAGCGTATGCGACTGCCGATCAAGAGGTCTCGGGTTCGATTCCCGGGTCGGACCAAATGTTTGGTGATACACAAATATTTGTTTCGGAGTTTGGGTGTTTTCTATGTATAACATGTATGTATGTATTTACAAAAAAAAAAGTATGTTTATGTATTTATATCAGTTGTCTTGTTCCCCATAATACAAGCTCTGCTTAGTTTGGGGACTAGATGGCGTTATGTGTAAAATGTCCGAAAATATTATTATATATTATTATGCACTGTAACCAATTTGTATGTCGTTTAAAAAACACGTAAACATGACTGAGACTATTCAAATTATTAATAACTTTGCATGCACGATCATAAGATCGTGCATGCAAAGTATGTACACCATGTTTACACAAATAAGGACTATCTATCTACGTATCCCATTTTAAATCTAACTTCTTCAATAATATACACACATTAAAAGCATACTTATATCTATAGATGTAACATGATTACTAAGCTCCATATCGAAAAAGATCATGACATCGTTTTTAATTATACCTAACAAAAAAATATAAGAACACATATTTCTATGTACTTTATCAATGACTCGTAGTTATCAGCGAGCCGAGGCCTTTATTGAATAACACATTTATTCCGACTTGTTTAATACATAATGGTTTGAACAAATTTAACCTTGACCATGTCCGGAGCGCGACTGCGATACTACAATATAATTCTAACATAAACGCTATAGTATAACATTTGTTGTACAAGTGTTTAAAATGAATGGTTCTTGTAAAGAAATCTTCTACATATATATTTGGAAGTGCTCCTGTCTTGGCTTCAAGTATCAAATATCAGATTTAGACTTTTTAATTTTATCTCTCTATAGAAACGCTCATTTATAATTGGTGATTGGAAACAATCACAGAGGGTAATTAACGACGGCGCGGTCAGACCTAGATGGGTGACCGTTTTGTACAGTCTTCAACAGCTACTTCACTTATTTTGTATACTTTTCCTAGCAGGCTTGTAAAAATTTTTTTTTTGAATAATCGTTATTGAATATCTATGGCAATCGTTACTAGGAAGTCAGTGCCCTCAAATATACTGACAACTGAGGTCCAATGCATGTCGCTCAGTGGAAAAAATGATATTCAGGTAAAACCGGTTGAACTAGTAACCGACCCCAAATCATATTGGGAATAAAAGCCAGGAAGAAAAAGAAAAAACAAGAAATCATCGTTATGTAGGTACCTCAGTCAATTGAGTGACAATCCGGCTTCAGTTGTAAGTCTAGCCAAATTGTCTCGCCTCGTTGCCTTATATTTACAAGATAGAATGAAACCTACGGCAGTTTGCGGGAGTTGCTTGGGACTCGCCAACGTACAGGAACATACGCATCTGGTATGTGGCATTATAATTTTCTGTTTTAACAGTCTTTAAAAGAAGAGGAGCACATTATCAATTTGACTGTATTTTTTTTTATGTTTTTTACCTCAGAACTTTCGATTGGGTGAACCGATTTTTTTTTTTTTTTTTTTAAATTGTGCCTCCCATTTGTTCCCATGATAAGGACACCAGGATCTGATAATAGGATCCTGGAGAAATTGAGTGAACAACTCAAATATCATAGGCATACCTGTCGCGATTTGGATACTCGGAATATAGTCGGTTTTATATTGTTATATCAAGATTTTAAAAAGTCGTGTAGTCGTGACTTTGAAATTCCTCTTTTACTTTATGATTTAATAAAAAAACTGATTTATTAGATAAGATTGCTTCTACAAAATTATATCTATTGCGTAATTTTTTGTAATCAGTATCTATAAATGATAATCTTCTATCAATTTTCGTTCATTTCATTGAAACTACTTTAGCCTGTAGTTCCTCCAAAAAATATTTTGTGACAGACAGTACAACATCTCCATAAGGTAGGTAATAATTTTTTTTTATTCAATTATTTCAATTAAAAAAATACGTATTCTCTGAAAATAAGTCGTACAAGAAATTTGAGTGCTAAATTTGTATGTTAAAAGTTATTTGTTAAAGGCTTGTCCATATATTACGGTATAGATGAATATCTTAACCAAATGAACCGCGGTGTTACATGCTGTTATTGTTGTAAATCGCAGTAACGCCGTGAATTGAATCTTCATTCACGATGATGCTATTAATTCAGATGCATTGCATATACAACTGATCATTTCAGGTAAAAATATGTTAAATTTAACTTATCTCTGGCAATTGCTTCTATTTGTTCCGCGTTAATTAACAGCTTTTTAGGGTTCCGTAGTTCACGCCCGTCCTCGACCTACCGACCAAAGGGTTAGTGCTAGAAAGATTAAACTTTTCATGAATGTGTAGTAATTACGTGGATAAAGTGTTACAATAAAATTTTGAAAAATATTTTTATTTGGGGTACCTCCTCTACATGTAAAGTGGGGTTGATTTTTTGTTTTCGCGTCTACCCCATCGTGTGTGATGAACAATATAGTCCTTTTAAAACATTCTCAGGTTTCTAGGACTATTTTTCGATTTAGGTATGATGTCTACGCTCACCATTACCTAGCTGTACCTACCTATAAACGGTTTCACCGTCGCAATACATACAACGATCTTCGTAAACGGGGCCCGTTGTCGTAACGCCCACCACTAACTTTGAGAAATAACTTGTAGAGAAACCTACCGCACGGCCCGTTCAAGCGCTGCCTTGTATTATATATCATTTGTTAATTTTGAAGATTTATACATAATATATACTCACTGTAAAAGCTGATTAAACGTTATCTACCGAAAGGAAGTCATACTTATTGAAGAGTACCGGAATACCAAACATATCCGTTTATGAGTTAATCAACTTGAAAAGGCATTTTTTTCTAAGAACATGGTGTCCTCTAACAGCTAAACGGCTGGCCCAAAAAATCTGAAAAAATCATGTTAGTTAAATAATTTTAACAAAAAGGAACCGACTTCCATGAAAAACTATTCCAAGTACGAAAATCGCGACAATTGTGCCTATGATATTTGAGGATTTCCCTCGATTTACTTGGGATCTCATCATCAGATCTCGATATGGTGACGATGGGACCACCTGTAAGCTACGCCCATTCCAATGTAAAAATATTTTTTGAAATCGGTTCATAAACGACGAAATTATCGCTGAACATACATAAAAAAAAAAGATTCCGACGAATTGAGAACCTCCTCCTTTTTTTTGAAGTCGGTTAAAAAGGAAAACTATAGCAGTTTTAATAACTTTTTATTTGTGGATTTATAGGGCCTAACTTGTAAAATTCACTCGGAAAACTTCGTACAAAATAAAGAAATAATAAACTAACATGACAATAAAATTGTCTATTGGACACGATTTGAAATCTACCTACCATTATGGGTGACTATATAATAATATATTTTGCTAAATTAAATCAAGAAACAACATAAAAAAGAATCTCTCCGGCGGGGAATCGAACGTCGGTCCCCGCGTGACAGGCGGGGATACTGACCACTATACTACCGAAGACTTATCTAAGAAATGCGAAATTATTGTTCTATAGATTGTACAGTTTGCTTAGTGCTAAATGGTTACCACGCCGCTTTATATTCTGCGTCAAATGTTGTGGGTTCAAATCCTACTTGGGATAACACTTGTGTGGTGACGGATTAAGAATACAGAGTGTCACCACCCCTACTCATCCCGCGGGTGTCGTAAAAGGCGACTAAGGGATAAACTACGCAAGACAACATCAATGCAAAGAGAAGGAAAACTTGGAAGCAACCCTATACCAACCCGTCTGGACAGCGTGGTATAGTAGGCCAGAACCTCCTTTCTAAGGAGAGGCCTATGTCCAGCAGTGGACTGTTAAAGGCTGTTGATGATGATCCAAAAATTGTTGTTCTGAATCTATGTGTGCTTTGTGTCCGTTTCATGTATGCTTGTAAAGTCTCCCGCGTCGGAATCTATATACCTAATGCGAAAGTTGTTTTTTTTAAAGACCTGTCTACTTCGAAGACAAAAAGAAACATGATATTTTTTGATGGTTTTTTGTTTCACCGTAGCGCGTAAAGTACTGAACCAATTTTAGTAAATTTTGTAGGTTTCAATAGATTCGTTAAAATGGCCAAGGTGATATTGCCTATAAGGGCCACAGCACACTGGCTACTTTTAGCATCGGCGATCGGCGATTTGGCACTGCATCGATGCTGCATCGCGTTTTAGCGACTTCCTGCGCGTTTTAGCGACTGTTCAGATGCCAAATCGTTGCTGCCGGCATCCGAATGTGTGCGGAGAGTAGCGTTCAGCTGCTGTGTCGCGCTTCCGAAAAGCGACTCGATCTCCGCGTTTGGCGTTTTTAGGTGTGCGGTGTAGAGCGTTCGGTCGCCGTATTAAGCTTCTAAAAAGCGACTAGTTGCCGATCGCCGATGCTAAAAGTAGCTAGTGTGCTGTGGCCCTAAGTCATAAGTGATAAGAGTTTTATCCAAACTTTTTACGTAGTATCGTTATTTTTTTCACTTTTCTTGTTTATATATTACAACTTCTACTGTTTTTATGTTTTTAGCTTATGTGAAAAGACTATTTCTACATTTTTGTCTCGAAAATATTTTCAAGTATTCCTATTAAGTTTTGTTAATTCTTCGAAGTTCTTTTTTTTGTTGTGCTAAGTACCTGTCAATGAGTTTGTTAACAGTTTTTAATATTTATGAAATTTTTTTTTCGGTATTCCAAAAAAAAAGAACTATGTGTGCCTCATGAAATTGTGGCGACTTCCATATACAGCGCAAGCAAATAACATACAACAGCGCCATCTACCGAAGAAACATTGAAATACGAAGAAAACACGTAACGATCTATACAGAGTAACTACTAATCCTGAATCGCGAAAGAGACATTCTCGCGCAGATTAGCATATATACAACATCCCAACATCAGGTGTTGGACAGTGGCCCGCCAGGCATGATCACCTCGCCTTGTATAAATATTTTTTTAATTCAACTTGGTGTATCTTTACAGAAAAATGACAAAGTATACCTATCACTACTTCGCGTGCAGAGCATTGGGTGAGGGTCCCCGTATGATGTTCGCCTACGCAGGCCAGAAGTTCGAGGACATTCGTTACAATGACGAAACATATCCTGCTTACAAACCAAGTAAGTAAAACTGTTAGAATGTCAGTTACTTTACCAAAGATATTTTCGTGTTAGAAGTTCGTATCTGTTAGTTTTCGGAAGAAAATAAACCACAAACCTCTCGTTCGAAATCACGTGTCAAATTTACTATCAATGTTTTCTTTGAAAAAAGCTATTAAACTTATGGTATTAATAATTAAAAATTATATAGTGTTAGTATACATTAACATTTTCCTTTTTTCAACCTATGTTAGTAGTTAAGTGTTACCAAACTTAATAGTTTATTTCAGTAACGTTCTTACAATATTTCTCATGATAGTCGAGTCATATCTCTCTGTTATGATCCTCAGAATGTTATTACTGCTGCCTTGTACTCTCCTTGGCATGGAAACTACCAATTCTCGCGTCCATAAACATTGCAGACGCACTACAATACCACAGAATACATAATAGTACCAGTACAGAAGACTCACTCCGAAAAGTAAATTAAAGTTAAACATACCCTCGGTGTGAAAAGATTAAGTTCAATTCAGATCGCACGGCGCTGAATCACTACGATTATATTTACCTACAATTGCGTCTCTTTCTATCGTGTAACTCTTAACCGTTCTGACGATGTCTGTTCGACCGGCGTGTCTGACCCGGCAGGCAGCCGGCCGACTATACCTAAACTGCGAAGTGACACCCCCCTGACAATACTGAACTGAACGTGTAATGTGTTATGAGTCACACTGGTTTTAGCACCAATGGGTTTCCTCAACCGAGGCGATACTACACCCGCACAGAAGACCAATCTAAAGTGACAGAATTCGTTCTGTCGTATTTCGTTAGTGATTGCGAGATCGGAGGAATATCCCTAGGTCGCCATAGTGCGGGTCACCATGCTGGATTGTCCCCCACATTCTGACCCTGTTAGAATCTGCTCATGTTTTCAATCAGGCAGAGTAGACTCACTTGAGTATCTAGGCTTAAATAAAAAAAAAAACTTGTAAATAAATTTATTTTCATTTAAAAAAATATACATATTTCATTTAAAACATTAACTAAAGTATTTCTACACATAGGACTATTCTTAAAAAGTCTGGACTGAACTGTAGTTTGTACCTTAGACACCTGATCCATGCAAGTTGAATAGAAGATATGAAACTCCGTATTTTTAGATTCAAATAGGACTAAAACCTTTCCAGAAACAGAACTTACGCGGCTACGCTACAAGAATTGTGAACTTAATGAGAACTTATTTTTTTAGAGACTCCGTTTGGTACGTTACCAGTCTTGTATATAGACGGTAAGCAGTATGCACAGAGCCTGGCCATCAGCCGTTATTTAGGATCAAAGTATGGTCTTAAAGGTGACAGTCTAGAGGAAGATATGGAGATCGACCAGAACGTTGACTTTGTCAATGATATCCGCGCCAGTGAGTATGAAGCTGATTATTTTTAGATTAAAAATTAACTGTTCCCATTTATACTTACAGAAACGAACGTTATATTTATGGTCTTTTTTTATTTTATGGTTCCGTTCTAAAAGAACGTTAACTAAACTAAAAGTTACGTAGTGGAGGACGTCCACAGGTCAGGTGGAGTGATGATTTGCGCAAGACCGCTAGCAGGAGCTGGAGTAGTCGAGGATCGAACTTAGTGGCCTGCAATTGGAGAGGCCTATGTCCAGCAGTAGACTGTGATAGGCTGATGATGAATGATGTTAATTCATAGAAAGTTTCATAGAAACGCGAAGAGGATTTCTGTTAAAAAGCAAACTGTAAAATTTCAGTCAACGCATTTAAAGTTACGAAATTTTTAATCCTTTTGCGTATGTATTATAGTTAGATTGTACAAAATTATTTGTATTTAAGAATCAGTATATTATGTAAGCGTATTTAAAAAATTCAACACTACCTTCTTTATTTATAGAGGCTGCCACTTCTCATTATGAAAAAGATGAAACTGCAAGAGAAAAGAAACACAAAGAATTTTCGGAGACTGTATATCCAGTATACTTCGCTAAGCTAAATGAAATTATTGAAAATAATAATGGACACATCGCCCTTGGAAAAGTAACTATAACTACTTATTACTCAACCAATTAAAATTGCTATTAAAATATATATATAAATATAATACTATATTAATCTAGTTCGACTACCTAGGCTATGCGAATAATGTTCGTAAATATTGAGGCCGCCATTTCGGACCCAATTGTTATCGTATCGACAGCTCAACGTACTCTCTGAGGCTCGGGCGTTAAACACCGTCAAACTTGAAGCCCCCGACTTCTATTACGAATCGAAGCCTAGACCTTGATCAGCAGTCGCATACGCTAGTGGATAGACCAAGGAGTCAGTGTTTAGAAAAGTTTCTAGTATAAATAAAATCCAATAATAATTGTTTAGAACATTGACGATATAAACATACCTGTAGTACCTACATAGCTGTCACGACAGTCACGAATAGCTACTACTTTAACTACAACATGTTGTAAACGTTTAGTTAGTTAGTCCAATCTTCGAATTTCAGTTCTCCCTTAGGGTTGCGGAGGTCCGATGCCAGTCGCTCCGTGGAAAAACTGAAATTCAGGTAAAACCGGTTGAACTAGTAGCCGACCGCAAATAAACTTGGGAATAATGGCTAGGAGGATGATGTTGTAAACGTTTATTTAATAGTAACATATTTTACTCTTTTTGATCATCGATGAAAATAAAACTAAGCTTCTGCAGATCCTATCAGTCCGAAAATCACACACATTAAGCGTTCCGATCACTTATAGTCAAGTCAATCAATTGTATTGTCTGCGATTTGTCAATCAACTGTACAATGATATTATATCAAACTATGTACAATCATGCGATAATTTCAAGCATTATTAAAGTTAAATACTGCTATAGTGTAGGACGCCACAGGGCAGGTGGAGTGACGACTTGCGAAGGATGGTTTGCAGGAGCTGAATGCGAGAAGCCCAAAATCGATCAGTGTTGTGCAATGGGAGAGGCCTATGTCCAGCAGTGGACTGCAAGATGATTCTGCTATAATCAGTTTAGACCATCAAACAACAAGTCATTTTTTTCAATTATGGTTTTAATCTATGTATGTTTCTTACAGTTGACATGGGGTGATTTCTGGGTTGCCGGAGTCATTGGTTACATAAAGCATTTGACGCGGATACCAGACCTCGAGGAGAAGTATCCTGCCATCAAGAAACTCATTAACAACGTGTACTCAATCCCCGAAGTAAAGGCATATGATGAAGCTGCTCCACCTAATGAATACGGCTTCTAAGATGACGGCGGCGACAATAGCTGAACCAGATTCTGAAAACTCCATATTTATGGAAAATCGATATTACATTAACTGTTAATTATTATAATTACTTGTTATTTGGAGAGAGGATATATGTATGTTAAAGATAGTTTTTATTTTTGATTTTTATACTTTTTTGTTTGATGTGTACCTGCGATAAAAGTAAACAGTGTGTAGGTATATTTTGTTTTATTTTTAATAGAACGAACTTGAAACCTATAAAATTAAATATCTAACCTGTATATTTAGCTTTAAGAACAAAATAATCCTTACTAATATTATAAACGCGAAAGTTTGTGAGTATGTATGTTTGTTGCTCTTTCGCGCAAAAACTCTTCAACGGATTTGGATGAATCTTTACAGTAATATAGCTTATATATCAGAATAAAACATAGTCTACTTTTTACTGCAATAGTCGAGACACACGCGGGCTGAGCCGCGGGCGAAAGCTATCATAAAGTTATACTGTCTCAAAATTAAGAGTAGATGAATTAGGTCTAATACGATTGTAAATATTTAGGGAGAGTTTGGCCACAATAATAGAATATGAGGGTTCCCACATAGGAGAGGACAATCTGGACTGCATGTCGTAGGTGGCCTGAGGTACGTCGGGGTTAATGCCGTAAGTTCTCTCTCACGTTGGCCGAGTGCTGGTTGGGGACAGGCAAGACAAATTGCGGCTACGTAATCTTGCCGTTGGATGTTTTTAAGCTGCCGGAAACCCTAGAACTCAGTTTCACGACTGTTATTTTATCATAAGAACCGAGACCGACTGCTTAACGTGACCTCTGAATCACGAAAACGATCATAACATATCATGACATAAAAGGGCACCTATCTAGGGAGGTAGATTGTTTCTAATAACCTAATAAGTTGGTTTTCCATATCCTGATACTACTATTAGTTCTGGCAATAGTTTTAAGAATTTATTAGGTGTGCTAATAAATTCTTAAAACTATTGCCAGAACTAATACAGTTCTGAGTGTTGCATGTGTCTGGAATGAATGTAGGCTACGCCTACGGATAAATAATAAGTCTACGCAGATTAAAAAATATTTTTATTTCTAATTTGTGAAAATTTACAAAACGGCAGAGCGCGGGCAAATCGTCCCCCTCTCAATTTTACCGTCATAATCATTTTGAGAACCTTCATCTGGGTTCCTGGCCGAATATAAAAGTTACTAAAAGGATGTTCTATAGATTTATTCTTTCACTTTAAAGGCACTAAGGAATCACAATAAAAGTTATATCTATTGACGCTAGGGAGTGACAAACATTATAATCTATGGCAGTTCTGATTCTGGAACCATCTAAACGTTACTATCTTGTTTTCTATCCCCCCGCAAGGCATAGAGAGTCTTTTAGACATTTTTTGACAGTCATTGGCGGGATATTATCGCCATAGTGGCAGAAGCTAGTCGCCACATCATCATCTCGGTCAAAAGACGTTTAATGCTGGATATAGGCTACCCCCAAAATTCTCCAAGGCCCTGTGCATCCCTCATCCTCCCCGCGACCTTTAACATTATCATGCTGGCTTGTTATTGTTAAAGATTACAGATCAGGCATCAGACCTCCGCAACCCTAAGGGAAAACTGAAATTCGAAGATTGAACTAGTAGTCAGTATATTTGAGGGCATTGACTTCCCAATAACGATTGCTATAGATCTTCATGACAACCGGGACCGACGGCTTTACGTGCTCTTCAAGACACAGGCGTGAATCACCGCCAAACTCCAAAATGAGCTTTAGGAAAACAATAAAGTTATAAAAATATACGAATACGATGAAAAGTTATGTATATTGTAAGGTATAAACTCATAAACTCGATGAATAAAAAATTGTGAATATTAGAATGATATCAGTAGACCTAATGTCATTCTAAAATTGTCAATTTTTATAACGTTTGGGAAAACAATAAACACATGAGGAAAATATCTTGGTTTGCGGGGACTCTACAAAGATACGTAAAACGGACACAATTTATATCAAAACTCTCAATGTCAATTTGTGAACCACACAAAGTTTTATCCCATGTAGAATTTGAACTCTGAACACCTTAGCGCAGTAGAGTTAGCGGCGTGGTTACCGTTTAAATCACCACGCCATGAGTACAGTGGATATAATTGACATATAACAACAGGGGGTCAACAGAAACTAAAAAGAAATCGAAAGTGGTCGACGAGTATAAAAGTTTGGAAGCCTCGGTCATAGATAATAAAAAAAATTGGCTCTATAAACCGATGAATCAGTACAGTGTAAGTAGTTAGTTAGCTCACATCTTTTAGCGAGAACAGACGTATCGAGCTCTGATAATGTAAGTACTTCGAATAAATGACTATTATGGTTTACTACTCCGCTTAAAAATAGCTTGATCTCTGAGATAGTCACTAGCATCACTTTATATTTTGGGTAAGAGTTTTTATATTTATAATGTATTGCACATAATTTGTGATAAAAATGGCTAGGAATAATTGAATTTTCCTAGGTGATTTGTAAATAATATGATGCTAGTCCTAAGTTAGCGTCGGTTTCGTAAAAATCTGTCAAACTGTACTTTAAATACTATTTCATAAAGAGTTATTAATAAATTGTATCCCAGTTGATGGCATAACAACAAAACATAATGCTACACGGATGACCTTGAGCGTTTAAAGTGTTCGTTCAGACTGAGGACTATATTTTAATCGGTGTGTTTTGTCAACACTCTCTCACATCCGTATCCTCATTTGAGACTTGGAATATTTATCTCTTGACTATTTTTTTTATCATAGGGAAACTTATAGCAATGCACTTTACGAGTACATATAAATGCCAATAATAAGTTCCTAAACAAAACATATTAAATGTTCTTAGTAAAAATCAAGTTCAGTCCTTTTTAGGGTTCCGTAGTTCATGAACCCTTATAGAACCCTCGGAACCCTTATAGATTCGCCATGTCTGTTCGTCCGTCAGTCCTTGGCCTAAAGTCCAATCGATTGGTGCTAGAAAGTTGAAACTTTGCATACATGTGTAATTTGTTTTTCTCGGGTCTACCCCATCATGTGGGGTATCATTAGATAGGCCTTTTAAAACATTGTGAAGTTTCCAAATTATTCAACTTTATTTAACTTTAAAGCACATTTTTATAAATGAATTAATAAATATTTCGGACATTTACACACAATGTCATCTAGGTCCAAACTAAGCAGAGCTTGTATTATGGGTACTAAACAACTCATATAAATACATAGACATACTTTTTTTTTGTAAATACATACATATTATACATAGAAAATACCCAGACTCCGAAACAAGTATTTGTGGATCACACAAATGTTTAGTCCGACTCGGGAATCGAACCCGAGACCTCTTGATCAGTAGCTGCATACGCTAACCACTAGACCAATTTGTTTGTAAATAGGGCGTGCCCCCCCCCCCCCCCACTAAGACCTAAACGGCTGGCTCAAATATCTGAAAAGATTCATGACGGTAGTCCGTGTTGTGAACTTTAAAGAAAATTTATATCGGTTTTGATAACTTTCTAACTTTAGGAGTTATAAGGGCCTAACTTTAGAAATGCACTTACTTGGAAAATTTCGCACAAAAAAAAAGAAATAATAAGTAAGCAAAACAAAATTTATAGTACACGATTTTAAATCTAACTACGATTATGGGTGACTACGGATCTCTTAACTATGCGTGGCCTGACACGTTATTTTTAAGAACTGGCTTTTGTATCCAAAATAAAATTATGAATTTTTAAATGACATCCAGTTTAGTCTTTCGGCCTCCAGAGACGAGAATAATGGTGAATGATTGGGCCTCCCGCCTCACATTCATCAACGAAAGACGATATCACGAATGCTCTCATTAAATGTTGGTCTTCTCAATAGATATCTGAGTCTTCTGTGAGAGTGAGACAGATAGTCTAGAGACTGAGAAAGAACATAGACATATACACGCAGACGGCGTCGCGGGCGATAGCTAGTGTTATATGAATGATCCATCATCATCATTAGCCTATCACAGACCACTGTTGGACATATGCCTCTCCAATTGAACACACCACTTGGTTCGATCCTCGGTTTCTAACATTCAGTTTCTGCCAACCATGATGCGCAAATGGTAACTTCATCTGGTCCCCATAGGCCAGGTGGAGAATAAATGACTATCCAAGTTTTTGCTCGCAGCTTTGCCTACGTTTTATTCTGATGTATAACTTTGATTGTCTTTTTCATCCCTAGTGGGTGGAGTTTTCCAATATCCTCTTTTGGTTTCCTGCGTCTAGTTTCCGCTGTGCGTTGTCTGTCAGTCAGTAACGGAACATTTATATAATATAGATTATTGAAGATATATATAAACAAACCAATATCTATTGGACACGATTTTTAATCTACCTACGATTATGGGATATATATCTACGGATCCCTTATCTATGCGTGGCCTGCCAAACACCGCGAGACTTGGCTAGTATTTAATATTCCAATTTATTTTATCTTTATTTTCAGAACTAATTAAAATATATACATACACAGTGACACACATACACATGTCATACAAATACACCTACATACGTACACATATCGGACCTACCAATTATACATTATATTATATCGTCTGATCACCAAGTTATAATCGCAACTAAATTATATCACGTCATGATTGGTAAGTCGTATTTTGTGATTGTTTATCATACTTTAGTTATTAACAATCAGAGTCTGATTATATAAACATCTTGATCACTTCACGTAATACCTACATAATAACATGGTTAATTTTTAGATAAGTGATCATAAAACAGTCTTATCATCCACTGTTTTTGATGATGAATCATGATGACGAATAATAGTTTAATATTATAAAAACTATCATTAACATGCAATCAGAAGAACAAAGTTCATTTTTTTGACGACACCAATGCGTTACCAAGGCAACAACTTCCTCATGTTGACAACTCTCAACTCAAAATCAAAGTTTTAGCTCTTCCAACTGTACTGACCATTTAAAACCTGAAAATCACAGGCGTTTCTCTTCTATTATGATCCCGAGTCCTTTAATCGGGTCGTGAAAAAGCATTAAATTAGCATTAAGTTTAGGTTGATGAACAACACTTTTGATTTCTATCATGCTTTCCATCAGAAATAGTAGTCATTATGGCATCTTAAAATAAAAGATAACAAAGAAAAGTAATATATATAATTAAAATAGTGGTAGTATCTAATTTGGGAGATAGTAGAGCCAAACTGATTTTAGCATGAACAAGTAAGCTCGACCGGACTACCTTCTTACAGAATGCCAACCTAAAATGACAGCATTGTATTTCGTTGGTGAATGATTGTCCGGAGGCCCAAAGATGCAGAAGCATCTGACATCGCCGTCACTTTGGTGAGCTCATATTCGAAAAAAGTCGGACTTAATCAGACAGTCTTTTTAATCCATAATAATGGATCAGAAATCGAACGTAGTGTATTTATCCCGAGAATTCAAGATTCGTATTTTGACGGTTTCGGATAAAATGAATCGGACGTAGTGCGAAAATGAAGTAAAAATGTTTATCTTATCTATTCTTACAATAACAGTGACATAATTTCTACAATAATAATCCTTTTCATATCGCTGTCACGACCCCAAGTAAACATTACTTGCATTTTTATGGTTAGATTAAAAATAGAATTCGTGTGTGTTCTGTTAGAACTGCGATAATGTGATTGCGGGCTTAAATAACAATCAGTATAAAGATAATAAAAAAACGTGATTTATAAAACTACATTAGTCGTTATTATTCATTTTAAAACATCAATAATACACACATACACAAACTTAAGCGTAAACACAAGCGCTAATTATATACACGCCGAAACACACACACACGTACACATAAAGTAAAGGTGACTTTACTTTTACAACTACACAAGCTTTTGCCCTGACGACTCTGTCTGTGTGAATATCGGTTATAGGTAGTAAAAAGTAGCCTACGTCTTTATCTTTTTAAGTCGGTGCAGCGATGATTCAACCTATCTCTGTACCAAAATACATCCAAATCCGTTTAGCGGTTGAGATAGACATACAGAATTACGGACACATTTACTTTCGACATAATGACATTTGTCTAGATAGAATTTATTGTTTGCATGCAATGCAACCCAAGAAAAGGAAAAAGAAGAAATGTAGAGGACCATATGTTGTGTCCCTCCAACACAAATGGATCCGGCGGAGGCAGTCGTGCCTGATGGGCCACAGCCCAACGGTTGATGTTGGGTAGTTGTTTGTATGCTAATCGGCGCGAGAATCTCTATATCGCGATTCAGGATTAGTTAGTCTACGGTTCAGTGTTTTTTGTGGTAGTCACCGTACAGAAAACATATGTACAACCACAAACAGCGAAAATACAAATACAAAAATAACAGTCATTTTTTTTTTCATTTTTTTTTGTACAGCTATCAGAATCCAAAGTAAGCATTACTTGCATTTTTAAACACGCAAGTAATACTTTGGATTGTGATTTATTCAAAGCTATAAAGTTTTGTATTAAATAAAATATAATTCGAGTGCGTTGTATTTTTGCTGGAATTCCTATAAAATAAGATTCAGTCAGTACCCAATTATTTTAATAAATCATGGATTTAAATACAAGCTTAATATTGCATTAGGTACATTCAAACAAACGGAACATTAAAAGACATCGATTGGTAAAAAAAACGAAATCGGGTCGGTATTAATTAAGAATATTTACTATAAATACGTTTCAAACGAATGAAGTCTAACAGTGTCATCTAGCGGACACTAGCTAAACTAAGTTAAATGCATATGAACACAAAAAAATATTTACAGCTATATAATTGGCAGATATAATCATTAAACACGCTGTCCTGGCAGCACGAACCGCACCGCACAACGATTTTGGTCCAAATTCGATCGTGTGTTAAGTAATTCATTGTTCATTATGATTGGTTTCATCTGTGGTGTTGGTTCAGTCGCTTAAATAGCGGACATGGTGCCCTTTGCATCAATTACTTATTACCGAACCGTTAGAAATGTATATTATGTTCATAACAGTTTCATTTGCGCCAACTTAATTGAAAAATAGAATACAAGTAAAGGTGGCGTTACTTATAGCTTGCCAGTAATATCAAGGAGATAAAACTTGATACTTTATAGACTCTACCGTTCGGTACGTTGTGGGCTCATCTATTCTGCCCCCTAGCCAAGTAGCAAACGTTTTACGTTTTCTATTCTATTCTCTGTTTTATTTCTCTGTTCTCTTGTTTCATTGGCTAATGTCACTCAGTCACGTGATCAATACAAAATATTAGCCAATAAAATAAAAGAACAGAGAATCGAATAGAAGATGAAAATAGTACTAGCAACTTGGCTCCCTAGCCAGTTTCAAACGGAAACCCCAGTAAACCCCCTGGTTTCGATCATCTGATATTACTACTTTTTAACAAGCTCAATTAGTGTAGTAGTAGTAAGTATCAGTAACTATTTCAGGTTTTATGAGAGTACGAAAAACTGGCACCTACTTTTAAGTGACTAATATATTATAATTATTCACATTTTGCTATTTACAATTTCAGTAAGATGACGGACATAACTTTAATTTACTTCGACGCAAAGGCTATGGCTGAGGGCCCGCGATTAATGATGGCTTATGGCGGTTGGGAGTTTAAAGATGTTCGGGTTTCTTTTGAAGAATGGCCTCAACTAAAACCCAGTAAGTCACTATTTAATTCTAATTCTTTTTGTTCATTGATAATATGCAAGATCCCTATATCGTAATAATTATAATAGCAACATCACTTGTAGCGTATTAGAGGAGAGAATTCTCTAGGGATCCTTCGTACTTTTATAGACTAAAAACTGGCGTTCTTCTGATAGCCAATGGCCAATCGAGAATCATTATTTGGTTTTTTAATATTTATAATATTAGTAGGGCGTGTATTGAGTGAGGTCAACACTAAACATACCAGTCCCTTGAGTCCCTGTGGGTCTTAGAGGACAGCAATATATTCATGTTTCTTTGAGTTTCAATATCTATAGGCTGTGGTCAATTACTTTTGGAGATTTTTCTGCTTATTTGCCTAAAAACACTATCAAATAAATAAAAAATCGGCCAAGTGCGTGTCAGGCCACGCACAGGAAAGGGTTCCTCAGTCACCTATAATGGTATGTGGATTTAAAATCGTATCCAATAGATAATTGTTATGTTTAAGTATTAATACGTTAATTTTGTATGACGTTTTCCAAGTAAGCGCATTTTACCATATAAGCCTTTATAACTCCTGAACTAAGAAAGTCATCTAAACGGTTATAGTTTTCCTTCAAAGTTCATTAGATGGACCACCATCACGATTTTTTTCAGATTTTTTGAGAAAGCCGTTTAGCTTTTAGAGGGGGGGGGACGCCCTGTTTTTACAAAAAAGTGCCCTTTAAAGTGAAATATCTCGCAAACGGATACCTAAATCAAAAAATCGTCTAGGAAACCCTTTATTGTTTTTAAAAGACCTATCTAATGATACCCCACACGATGGGGTAGCCTCGAGAAAAAAAAATCATCCCCACTTTACGTGTAGGGGAGGTACCCCAAATAAAATTATTTTTCATAATTTTATTGTAGCACTTTGTCGACGTAATTACAACACGTATTCATGCAAACTTTCATCTTTCTAGCACTTACCGTTTGGACGGTAAGTCGAGGACGGACGGACGGACGGACGGACGGACGGACGGACGGACGGACGGACGGACAGACGGACATGACGAATCTATAAGGGTTCCGAGTTATGAACTTCGGAACCCTAAAAAAGGGCGAAGATGCGAGAAGCTTAAACTCGATCAGAGTAGCTTGCAACAAGAGCGGCATATGTGCACCAGTGGTCTGCGATAACGATGATGATAAAACAAAAAATGTAAATGTACTGTTTTATTCGAAAAAAAGGAGCAAACTTTTTCTAAATCACCGAAGTTTTATTCAAGCCACGAATTTTATCCTGTTAGTTCTATGTGTAACAAAAGTTTCTTGTTATGGGCGATTATGATAGACTTCTTTAAGCCTGACTAAGTAATATCATTCCAGATACACCCTTTGGGTTCCTACCAGTACTGAAAATCAACGGCAAAGAATATTCCACGTGCTTGGCCATCTGCCGATATCTGGGTAAGAAGCTTGGACTTGCTGGAAAAACTATTGAAGATGAGATGGAGATCGACCAAAATGTTGACTTCCTCTACGACATTCGTTACAGTAAGTGCTATAGTATCATCCATTATAAGTAGGGGTTCTGTTTAATATAAATACTATAAAAATGATTCTACTCTGACTGATAAATGAGCAGAATCCAAGAGTGTTGGTCACCATCCTCATCATAGTGGCAGAGAAACTGGTAATTCAGGTTTTATCTGCTCGGCAGAAGCAATTTTTTTTTAAATATTTAAGCCTACAGAAGTGACTCTACTCTGCCTGATGAAAAGCATGAGTAGAATTCAGGAGTAAGGGCCACCATCCTCATTGTGAGGTTAGGCAATGCAGTATGGTGACCCATACCTGGCGGCTTGGTAAGATAATTCTGAATCATTCTCCCAGCTTCCTGAGGCCGTTTGAATGATACAGAATAATTGGGCCTCCGGTTTCACACTCACCAACGAAATACGACAGCAAGAATACTGTCATTATTAGGATGGTCTGGTGTGTGAGGGTAGTAGTGCCCCGATCGAGTCGGCCCATTCGTGCTGAAGTCATCGTGGCTCTATTACCTACAGAATATGTACGAGTATGGGTCTTATACTATTTATCAAGCTCGCAACTACTTTATATGATTGTAAAAGTAAGTGCAATCTTGATGAAGAAATTGAATTTTTGTTTTTTATCTACTTTCTATATTGAAAACTTAATTGTAGATATACAGTCTTTTTACACGCCTTTTCATAAATGTGTTTTTGTCTTACAATTAACTCCAAAAGTTTAGAGATATTTTTTGATTGCCAATCAATCAATCAATTTAAGTTATTCAGATGGAAATCTCTCTTAAATCTTAGAACTTCATTGATAATTATTGTAAAATGATGGAAATATATTCAAGAATCAGTCAATTTCACCGTTTATAGAGTGATCATAACTATGTGATTAACATGTCTTTATATGCATAATATACTTACTTACATATATGCATATATGTAAGTAAGCCGACGTCCTGGTATTTGAACCAGTGTAATATATCGTTCCCTATCTAAGGAGCCTTGTTGTTAGCAACTTGGACACATATTTGTATTTATAATAATAATAATAATAATCTATCAGGAATGTAGGTAGTAGAGCCTCGCTGATTTCAGCACGAATGGGCCGGCTCGAACGGGTAGTACTACCCTCACACAGAAGACCATCCTAATAATGACAGCATTCTTGCTGTCGTATTTTGTTGGTGAGTGTGAGACCGGAGGCCCAATCATTCTGCATCATTCTCCCACAGGCCGGATTATCGATATCGCTGTTCCTCATGACGAGAATCTCGTGAAGGTTGAAAAAGAAAAACAAATAAAATATTTGGATTTATCTCACGAGATTGTCGATATGTGGAATGTCGACTCGGCGATCATTGTTCCGATAGTCGTTTCTGTTCATGGTTTGATAGCCAAGAGCCTCGACCAACACTTTAAGAGGCTCACGTTGGATGGCTGGATCAAGGGTCTGATGCAGAAGGCGGTCCTCCTTGACACGGCACGTACGGTTTCTTGGTCCCTGTACCCGAAGTCGGTGGTCTACTATTTTTTATATTTGGAAATGTATTTTTTATATTTAAAAATGTAATTTATATGTAAATATTATCAAATAAAGAGAATAATAATAATAAAGCTTTATTTGATTCCATGCATAATACATATTAAACAATAACAATTGATAAATTAATAATCTAAAATATTCAATTACATTTATTCGACTTAGATAAATTGGATTTCTAATTATAAATTTTATTATGTAATTATTATTTGCTTCGATCAAGTTGATCGAAGATTATTTGCTTCAAACGTTAAATACCTAATTGTTTATTGCAAGGACCCCGTTCAGCTAAAAGCCTCCCCCAAGGAATGCCATCCATCCCTATCATTAGCTCGGTCCAGCCAACTATATTTGTATTTACCGTAAGTTTATTAGTCTTTATGCCTATTTCAAAAGAAATTATTAAATAAAAACTTGAATCTCAATTTTACAGAAGCCTCAAGTACACATTGGGAGACAGATCCGATTATAAAGGAGAAAAGACATGAGGCAAACGCTAAAATATATCCAGATCAATTGAAAAAGCTGAACGAGATCATAGAGAAGAATAACGGACACATTGCACTTGGACAGGTAACTTATTACAAGGAAAATATTTTTTATATAGAAAACTGGTCTTCAAAATAGCATTTATAGTACTTTGAGGTCAGCTACTAGTTCAACCAGTTTTATTTTATTTGAATAATAGTTTCTCTATCGGACTTCCACTGAAAGCAAACTGAATTCGAAGGTTGAACTAGTTGTCAGTTTATTTGAAGGTGTTCTGGTCTGTTCTCTGCTAATGCTCTGCTATCTGGCTTAAAAGAGGACGATCGTACCCAGGAGAACTTCCATTCTCTAGGTTGCCATTAAAAAAAATCTTGTATCAACAACACTTTGGCCTCTGAAAACTGCCTCGTTTCAAGAGTAGCTATTAGAAAAGTGATTAATATGGAGTTAAAAGTTACTGTGATGAGACCATAATTCGTCTTTGTATTATCTTTATTTATTTATTTATTTATTTAAAGGTTTCCCACAGCTCGTGTATAAAAAATACATAATAGTAAGTGACAAATTTTACAAGGCCTTACACACTTGCCAATTACGGGCTAACCAGCATTCATCATATCATTACATATATATGTACATTTATGGCATACCTAGCTATACAATACTTAAATAAAAACCAACACAACACCAAAAAAATAAAAAAATAAAAACAACGAGAATAATTACAAAATAATCAAAATTTAAGGTAATATAACAAGGCTTCATCACATGGAAGATATCTACCACAGTTTTCCGAGAATCCCTAGCCATTTTTTTGTGATTTTAGGTTCCTGGATCTAAGCAAACTTATTGAATCATGATGCATGTCAAAATCTGGTACCGCTTTTAAGAAGGAATTCATCTCTCTGCAAATTCTGTTAAGTGGCGAGTTTACGCCTATATTAGTTTTAGATGGCTGAACATGATATTGTTTTGTTATAGGATGTCTTGGTATTTTGTGAGGCACGTTAATTAAGATGCGTGAGACAAGTTCATTGCAATCAAGTTTATTATTTGCGAGTTTGTGGAGAAAAGCCAAGTCGTGTGTCCGTCGACGCTCACGTAGGGAGTTCATGTTGTAATATTTAAGGCGGGAATCGTAGGCACTCCGGGGAGATATCGTATTTGTTGTGAATGCGAGGTGTCTTGTAAAAGCTCTCTGTATGCTTTCAATCCTTTGAGAGTGGACCGCGTAGTATGGGTTCCACACCACACTGCAAAACTCAAGGTTGCTACGTACCAATGAGTTATACAATATAATTTTCGTTCTTGCTTGCTTGAATCCTTTAGTGTTTCTTTTGAGAAAGCCTAGCATTCGCGCCGATTTCTTGATAATAAAGTCAATATGGCTCTTAAAATTCATTCTGCTGTCCATAATAACACCGAGATCCCGCACTTCGGGGACAGTGCTTAGCAAGACATCCTGTATCTTGTATGAGACTGTCAGAGGTTGTTTTTTCCTGGTAAATCGTATGTGATAGCACTTTTCAACGTTTAATTTCATACGGTTGAGTGTGCACCAGTTATTAATCCTATCAAGATCTTGCTGTATAAGACTGCTATCTAGTTTTATATCTGTTATGATTTTATATACCTTAAGATCATCAGCAAACATTGAACACTTACAGTGATGAATCTGATCTGTGATGTCGTTGATGAAAAGAGAGAATAGAATGGGAGCCAGATGTGAACCTTGAGGAACCCCCGAAATAGTGTAGTATTGGTAAGACTCTTATCTTAGTCTTAATATTGTCACATGTCAACTGCCAAGATCGTCTGATGGCGTATGTAACAGACGATCGAGAGGTCTCGAACTCTAGGCCCGGGTGGGGTCAAAAAAAGTGTTATTAAAAGTTTCTAATTGTAGAAATACTTAATAACAGCCCGGAGTTTGAGGGTAGGGATCTTAAACAATGGGCCTCGGAGAACATATAAAGCAGTTTGTCAGCGCTCTGGTCTCTGCCCTTTTATATTTATATCTTCCATTGTGATGAGGGAGTGAAGTTACAAAGAGTGCACTTGTGCACTTTGCACGACCACAAGTGTACTATAATACATCCTGCGTAGTTGACAGGCATATTAATCGAAATGTCATTGCAGTTAACGTGGGGAGATTTCCATTTCGCCGGAATGCTGGACTATTTGAAAGTAGTGTTACGTATGCCAGATCTTGAAGAGAAGTATCCTGCTTTTAAAAAACTGGCCGATAATGTATATTCAATTCCAAAGGTGAAAGCTTACGTAGCCTCCGCCCCAGCAGCAGCTTGGTAAACTATATTATGATTTTTTAAATAATAAAAGTAAGGTAAAAAAACAGAAAACTTCATTGTTTTATTTTACATCTTAAGGTAGGGTCTAAACACTATCATTATTTCTACTTGTGCCATTAATGGAACAGTCTGCCACCACGTTCTTTTCCTTGGTCACTTCAGATTTGACATGACTTTCAACCTGTCTAATAGTGTCGAAAAGCGGCAGGTTCTTGGTTTCTGGAGTCAGAGTGAGGAGTAAAGCCGATATAACTGAAGAACAGCCAAATAATATGAAAGGCACAGCTTCTGACACTGTATTCTGGAAGAGAGTAAAATATGGGTAAAATTAAATTCTAGGACGAAATCCTCCTGACCAAATAGTGTTGTGTTATCCTATGATATTATAAAACATTGGTGTTATCGAAATGTGTATATTTGTATTTATTATAATGTAAAGCTATTACGCAATCGACATTGACCATAGTATGTAAATTGAATAAAATTATAAAAAAAACCGACTTCAACCTTAACTAAAAAGTAGAAAATAATAACGTCATACATTTATTGCAATCACAAATTTGCTCTTAACCCATGAAGAGTTCCCTTATAAATCTTCGAAGTCCATCTCAGATATTGATGAAATTCTATGAGACTATTTTTGAATGTGCTATTCCTACGAATAAATTATTTACTCGTAGTGCTATTCTTTCAAACAAAAAAGTTTTATTCTAATAGGTCTAGGCGTTGTTGAGTAATCGTGTAGTAAACATACAGTCCAATTGAGAATCTTCTTTGAAGTTAAAAAGTAGTAAAGTTTGGGAACCTAAACATATGTTTTCTAAAATCATTTCAACTATTTATAACTAACACCACGGGTCTAAAATAACAGTAGAGAACAAACAGACAGACAGAAAGACGGACAAACATATAAAATAATTAAAAAATTTTTTTTAGAATTATTTACCGCGTGTTCTTTCATATGCAATTAATATGAAATATAAAGCTGTTATATTGAAATCACATCCTGAAATTTTATTTATTATTATAGATATAGTTACCAAAATAGGCGTGAGAGGTGCCAGCATTCCTCCTATTCGAGAGCAGAACGATCCAAGTCCTAATAGTGAACCTCTCACACTAGTTGGGAATAACTCCATGGCGTAAGTGATTGCGCCAGTAAAGCAGGACGATATTACGACTTTGGCAATCAAAAACATCGACAGTTTCACCCATTTGTATCCTGAGTGAAAATAATTCTGATTTAGTGAATATCGGGTTCTGATAAGCAACAAAAATAACTTTTGATATCAAAAAACTTTGAGTATTTTTTAACGCATTTCAATATTAAGTAGTAGAGACACGTTGATATCAGTACGATGAACCGGCTCAACTGGGGCAGTACTACTCTCACACAGAAGACCATCCTGATAATGACAGCACTCTTGCAGTCATTGGTGAGTGTGAAACTGGAGGCCCTATCATTCTGCAGTATTCTTTCGGCCTCTGGAGACCAAAAATGAGGCAGAAACATCAGAACAGGCCGCCATGGTACAGGTCATGAGGCTGTATTGCCTATTCTCACAATGAGGATGGTGAGCCCTATTCCTGGATTCTACTCATGCTTTCCATTGGGCAGAGTACAGGGCCTAAACCTCTTTTAGGAACAAACTTTTTTATTGAATGAAGTGTCTTCTATGTACAGACATACTGATTCAGACAAATAAATGTATCAAGAGTTAACATTCGTATTTCCAATAACAAAATAAGAGGTCAAGGTCACTTGTAAATGTATCCTGCTCTGAAAGTAGTAAAGATAATAAAAAGATATGATGAACATATATTCAGGAACTTTTGAAGAGTATAATATAGCAAAATAGGTCATAAATAGAATTAACATCCAAAATACCTGCAGGAATGAAAGCTGAAATGATGCACAGTGAACCAGATATTGAATATCCAGCCAGCAATGGAATTCTTCTTCCTATTTTGTTCATCAAATATAAGGAGAGAAGCTCTCCAGGGAAAGACATCACTGTAGACAGTAAGAAGTTTACGTATTTATCACCTGGCAGGAACACTGAGTTTATCATCATCCCATAGTATACAAAACTACACGTAAATCTGCATACACCCGCAACTAATAACCGTTTCATGATTTCTTTAGACTTAAAAGCATGTATGATACTTTCTTGAACTTCATTATTTGAAATATTAAACTTTTCTTTTAGTTTAACTTCATCAATATTTTCTAATTCTTCAGTGTCAATTTTAATTTTATTAACTTCGGCTATTTTATTCATCAACTTTTTAGCTTTCTCCGTCCTTCCACTTACGATTTGCCATCTGGGGCTTTCATTGACGAAAAAAATGAGGAATATGAAGAAGATGCAAGGAGCATTGATAATGCGGATTAGAGTTTTCCAGTAAGGTACAAACATTGCAATGCATGCGAACAAACTCTCGCCAAAGTAAATAGCATAGGCGAATATTACTCCAGATAACACTCGATATTTTGAACCTGCAATCTCCAATACTGAAAGTAAAAGTTTAATTTATTTCATAAAGGAACTGAAAGTTGTCAGGTTTTGTTTAAATATATTAGTTATCCCTACTTTTTGAAGATGAATCGGTAAAAATATATTTTAAAGAATGAAAATGAAAACAGAAAGTTCCAATTTAATTTTGTACGTAAAAGGAATAATATTAGTATAAAGGGGCAAAGAGCAAAATACTTGTCTTTAGTATGGACATCAGTAACTCGAGAATCACAAATCAAAAAACTGGCCAATATATGCCGTAACCTAGCCTTACTTTCTTATAACTTGAAATAACTATCATCAGAGAGTAAGTTGAAGTCATTATCATTATTTCTGCTTTAAGACGTTTGCTGCTAGATATATGCTGCCTCCCCAAGGTTGTCCATAAATGCTGGTCGTATGCTGTTCGCATCCTACAAATTCCAGAGACCTTTATTAGGTCATAGGACCACACGGCCATTTTAACTACGTGTTCAATTTAAAACGAAATTATAGATTAATTTTAGTCATTAAATTACCATTACATGACTTACGTATAATCATTGCAGCAGCATAAGATCCTCCAGTGACGGTTGCTTCTAGAAACTCAATAGTTACATACATATAGTAAGAGGTAGCGAAGGTTTTGATATTACCAATAGTTCCTCCGACTACACAAAATATCAGAGTAGGCTTGCGACCAAACCTAAAATTGATATTATTTTTTAAATTACATTAATAAGTCGAAGTTTCGATGTTGTTAAGAATAATGTGAAATTCGCTCTGCATAAATAAACGAAACAAAATGCTCAATAAAATGTTGTAATCTTACAGAACAGGAATCCTTTATTCTGTCCTAACCAAAATTGCTGAGATATGCCATCACCAGAAAAAATTACATTTCCATCCACAAATCTAATGTAGGTCTAATCACCCTGGCGTATCATCAGTCATGGGGTATGGTAGGGGACTCCAGAAGAAGCTGATGTGAAGATGCTGATGCCATTGCGGGATTTGGGGGGTATTCCGGTTCGCAGAGGACCGGAGGACCGGCAGTCCCAGACACGCCCTTAATTTACCTCTATATAAATATTTACAAAAGTATCACTTCCGCAGATTATAGTTGTGTACATAATTTTTTTGTTAATAATAATAATCAGTAAGCAATGTCTGACAGGCAACCATGAAATGGAGAGAAAACAAGATTAAAAGAAAGTATAGGGTAGTGTCTCGTGTATTAAAAGTAGGTGAGACGAAAAAAAAAAGATAGTGGTTAGTAAAAGAAATTATGGTAGTTCACTTATTATTAACTTTTACGATAATTTTTAATTTCGATTGAAAAATTTACTTATCCGTCATCCACCCAGAGACGATCATAGACAACAACATTCCCATACAGTGGATGGTACCAATTAGGTTCGACTTCCATGGCTGGCAGGCCAAATCAAACTGAAAATGAAATTAAATCTAATAATTACTAAAATCGTCAACATGTGCATGAATTTATTATTTAGTTTTAGACTGGTATTTCGTCCCTTAGTACCAATAATTATTCGTAAAAAGTCAACCTTTTTGGTTAATGAAACTGTATCTTAATTGGAATTAATCATGTCGAACTTGTACAAACTTTAAAACATAGTGTCTTAGGATTGTTACTAATTTTAAACGGGCAAAAGTCATAGTGAGATGAAATATCTCAGATGGAATATCCAAGAAAAAGTTCAGTAATTGTAAAATATTTTTAATCGATCCTAGTACTTACCTCAGATATAACAGTGTTATTATTCTCATAAATCCAGTTATCACACGTTTCCAGATCACCTGTAAAGCTGTAATTAGTGCAGGAATCTCCGCTTTTGAGCACCGGCTTAGAACATCTATCTATGTTTGCATCAGGCCACCAACTAGGGAATTCTGCGGTTGAATTTGCATCATCGCATTTATCGATACGGCATCTATGAATAGAATTTTATGGAAATTAATAACAATGACTGTTTTTAGACTTTCGCGATTTTCACACATACTCGGACTTATGTTTTTTGCTGTAAACGGGACCACTGACTACTCACCCGTGAGTGACCACGAGCTGAGCTCATTCGAAACGTCGGGAAGTAGAAGGAATGGTAAACTTTTTAATTTTCTTACGAATAAGTCCTGTTTACAGCAAAAAACATGAGTATTATTAAAAATTAAGTAAATATCAGTAAAATTAAAATACTAGGTTACTTTTTACTACTATTAGTAGTTTATTTCTCTGATACAATTGTTGTTTACTATAGTTTACCTATTTACACTTGATCTACATGCCTTTCCTTTCATTGAATTTGTTTTTAATTAAAAAGCTTACATCTTACACTTTCCAGATACAGTTTTAATTAAAAGGAAAAGATTAATTAGGTAAAATTATAGTATATAAAAAAAAATAGGAAAATAAAATAAAAATATTTAATAAGTCATGGTTGCCTGTAAGAGATTGCCTTCGGGCGATAAGGCCGCCACTTGTACCATCTAGTATAAGCTACCACTTTATGTTTCTATTCTGGTGTACAATAAAGAGATATATTATTATTATTATTATTAAGTCAAAGTAAACAAATCAACTAATCCCAAATTAAGCGGAGCTTGTACTATGGGTAGTAGACAATTTATATAAATACATGCATATCTTTTTATAAATACAAACACACACAATTATACACAGAAAACACTCAAACTCCGAAACACATATTTGCAGATCATACAAACATTTAGTCAGACCCGGGAATCGAACCCGAGACCTCTCGATCGACAACGGCATACGCTAACCAATAGACCAACAAGGAAGTCAAACAAAATCTATGTATATTTAAAATAATCATTTCTAGAAAATACCAAATCTCATTCGGTTTTTGTTAAATTTAATGTTTTTCATTACGTTTGAAATGAGTTATATTTGTTACGATGCCTGGTCGAAAAATAATGAGCAACAAAATATGATGTACCTGTAATTAACGTCTCCAACTGCAAACACATAGTTTATACTGATCATAGTAATGCATGTCGCTGGCAGGCATAGCAGGATGTATTGGACTATCTGGTATTTACCAAATGTTTCCAGTATATTTGATATATCACATATCTTCGAATCTTGTTCTTTTGTGGCAACCATTTTGAATTACAAAAAGTTTTTAATAAATTATGTCACTTCTTATAGCTGTTGCAAGTTAATCTTGACCATTCTTCGATTCTGTGAAAGTTTTTAGCTGCTTACACTTTAGTCTTCTCTGGTTCACATTTTACTTACGAATACTAGATATAATTGGGTACTATATTGTATTGTTTCTGTCAATTAAGTTCAGTAGAATTCTAAAAACAGGTGTCTTACAATAGTAATGAAAGATAAATAATTGTTAACTATCTTGATCATAAATGTTAAATAATACATACACACGTTTAGTAGTATCAAAGTTTTTTATATGTGTCTGTTTGTACATAATACATAATATATATGTTTTTGACTTATACTCTACACTATACTGCGATATAACTATAAATAAATAAATATTTCAGACATCTTACACACAACGTCATTAAATCCCAAACTAAGCAGAGTTTGTATTATGGGCACTAAACAACTGATATAAATAACATAAACATACTTTTTTTTTGTAAATACATACATATTATACATAGAAAACCACCCAGACTCCGAAACAAATATTTGTGGAGCACACAAATATTTGGTCCGACCCGGGAATCGAATCCGAGACCTTTTGATCAGCAGCCGCATACGCCAACCACTAGACCAACAAGGCAGTCAAATTTATAGCTATATTCAGCTCGACCAGAGCAGTACTACCTCCACACAGAAGACCAACCTAACAATGACAGTATACACGCTGTTGTATTTCGTTGGTGTGTGTGAGACTGGAGGTCCAATCATTTTCAGAAATATTTCACTAGTCCGCCATGGTGTGGGCTACCATGCCGCATTTTCTGCACTCAAAACAACTTTTATTCCCAAGTTTATTTGGGGTCGGCTACTATTTCACCTGAATTCCAGTTTTTCCATGAAGCGACTTGCATCGGACCTCCGCAACCCTAAAGGAGATCTGAAATTCGAAGATTGAACTAGTTGTCAGTAAATTTGACGGCACTGCCTTCCCAATAACAGTTGCCATAGATGTTCACGACAACCGGGACCAACGGCGTTACGTGCTCTCCTAAGCACAGGCGTGAATCAACGCCAAACTTTCGAAGTCCGGGCTGCTATTAGGAATTTCCAAAGAAAAACCCAAAAACACTTTTTGGGCCTGACTCGGGATTTAAACCCGAGACCTCTTGATTAGCAGTCGCATACGCTAACCACTAGACCAACGAGGCAGTTATACATATATAGTTCCCGTCGGTACGTTTGATGGATAAAACAAATTATTTGAGTAAAAAATAGAAATTTCTTTAAAAAAATGGCGTTTTAAATATTCAACAAGCAAAATCAGGTAACAAGTTAGATGTATATGAAACTAATTCATATTAAATAACATTGTTTACTTTAGTTATCAGAAAATCTTTGGTTACATAGAGTTTGTTCCCATGATCTTCTGGTATCATAGAAACAGTCAACACATGTCTAAAGTCAACATTGTCTATGTCTATAAATACTGCTATATGACAAAAGATTAAGCTGTAACAATAATTAGCTAATTATTTAGCTAGGGTTTTCCTGTTCATTTAGTTTAACAGTTAGATAAAACTGAGGAAAAGCCTGCTATTGTTCAAAAACTATTATGTTATGTAATATATTGTGTAAATATAAAAACGTTAGAAGTTAAAAAGGATAGGAATAAATAATTAATCTTGATTGAAGTATGTTATTAATATTATTTTTACGGGAATTAACGCGATCACTTATTAAAGGTATTACATAGCTCTGATTTGCCTGACATTTCGACCAGGTTGCATTGGCCGTGGTCACAGGCTGACTCAAGTATGTTATGCTTTAAATAAATTTCCTACCTTTAGTGAGGTTCATACTAGTAGTAGTACTCTTCTAAAAGGCAATGGAAAGTAACAGATAGGAATTATAAATTCAGATCAACGTCAACATTTTTATCAGTTTTTTCGCAAAATTTTAATTTATTGAAGTGGGGTATTGACCCAAGTTATCCATTAGGCATTACGTTGATCATTAGTACAATGTATTTTCTAACAGAATTTTGTCTTGTTGATCTATATTTATTCTGTGCAGGAATTGACTAGAATTATTAGCAGCCGTATGCGCTAACGACTAGACCAATAAGGCAGTCGTGTTTTTTAAGCGTTATATTATAGTCTAGATTCAGAATGAATATGGTAACTAACTATACTAGTTTTAATTAGGCAGAGTGGTCACTCTGGCAGCTTCCTAAATACCGTGCAGCAGTCCGTTTACCATAGTTAAGACTCTGCCTAGAGCCACACACACACACACACACACACACACACACACACACACACATGGGTGTATTTGTTACACACACAAATTAAACTCATCATTTTTATCCAATTAAACTTATGCTCACTACTTCTCCAACCATACATTCCACTGTCCGGAGTTGGGAGTCGCTGGTAATCTGTAATACAGGTCATCTTACAGATACCAGTCTCCCACACATATTATATCTTGTGAGATGTTTTTTTTTTGTGAATTTGTGTATACTATATATTGTAAGCTGTGTGTGACAAATAATTAAAGCTATTATTATAAATCTGAGTGTTAATTAGCATTACTAATTTTATTACATTATGAATATTTTCTACACAATATAGCTTACGTGTTACTTGGTGGAATTTAAAGAAAGTATTATTAAAGTCAAATGTTGAGAGTGATATCAAAGCACTTCACTGTTTTCCTGCTCTTGTCACATTGGTTATTAAAAACTTATATCTTTTTCAAACTATTACGGTTACTAAAACAACTCTATCAGTATGTTTTACACTATTATAAAAACTTCATTTCAAAGAAGTCTAAGGAATCCACACCACAAATACCAAATAAATTTCCTTGCTGTACTAATAAGAAGTTGACGGCCCGCGACGCGCACCACTTAAACGTTCATGTTCAGTACTGTATGACATCAATTTGTAAAGAGCTTTTATTGAACAATTAAAAGATGTTCTAACAATTAAAAAATGTTGTAGTAACAAATACTCATAGCATTTGTGTCACCTAAATAGGCCTATGAAGTCAAGATGCTAGGGCCTCATAGAAAATCGGTGTGAAGTGTTTTCATATGGTTTTAAAAGGCAGTAGAGCTACTTTGATTTCAGTACTCCGGCCGGCTCGACCGGCGGTGCAAGACTCACACTCTCACAAAAGACTAACTTCAAATGATAGCATTGTTGCAGTCGTGTTTAGTTGTTGAGTGCGAGGCCCGGAGACCCAATTATGCATATACATCTCAATAGGCCTCACAAATTGTGGGTATTTATGCTACATTGTCTGTATATACAATGGAAATGGTGACCTCTACACATGGATACTACTTATGTTTTCCGTCAGACTGAGTAGTCATTTTGGAAGACTTAATTAAGTAGAAAATTGACCGGGTGCGTGTCAGGCCACATATAGAATAGGGTTCTGTAGTTGCCCATAATGGCACATGGATTTAAAACCATGTCGAATAAATAATTGTATGAGTAACATGAGTATGCAATAGTTAATAATTGTCATGTTTTCACAATAGCGATTTTCCAAATTAGCTTATTTTATGAATTTGACCTCTAATTGTTTAAGTAATAAAATAATCGGAGCCGTTTTAGCTTTTCACCTGAACTACCTTCTTATTTTTTTTTGAGTGAATTGTTTAGCTTTCAAATTTGAATTACTCGCAAACGGATAGGTTTCTAAATCAAAAAGTCGTTTTAGCAACTTCTTAGTATTTCCAAGAGACCTTTCTAATGATACCACAGAGGGTAGACCACCATAGACCACCGTAGACCTAAAAAAAAAAAATTCCCAGTTTTCCCAGGAGAGCATTTGGCGAATCTGGATAAAAGGGTCGTTGCCCTACCGGGTCAAATAAAACATTATAATCCTTCTTGAAATTTAATTTCACTTTCGTTTGTATAAAACTTAAGTAGTATATAAATCTTGCATGTATATTTAATCACCTATTTATTTATATCATCATCATCATGATGATATTATTTATATAATATAAAAAAAATTCGCTAGTCATTTTACACTTACATATATACATGTTTCATTACTAAATTAATTTAGAATCACAGTCTTATGCGTTGGTTGAGAAATTTTCTAAGGAATAGTGTGTCATTGTCATGTCTTTATCGATTGTGACTTTCCCTCTGTTGTTTTCTACCTGCTTGATGGTGTCAAAGAGAGGCAAATCCTTGGTCTCCGGCGTCAGGAAAAGAAGTAACCCGGTCAAAATTGATGAGCATCCAAAGAGAGTGAATGGCAGGACTTCTGAGATCGTGTTCTGCAAAAAGAGATAAATAATTATGAATGTAATATAATTTATTTCAATCATCAATCTTTGAAGGCTTTCACGGAAAATTATTAAACCAGTCTAAATTAATTAAAGGCACACAGATAGTTCAGAGCGTGGGAAACTGCATGGACTACTTTTACCGCGATAATTTATACACGGGCGGAGCTGCGGGTAAAAGGTAGTAAAAGATAAAAAAAGATACGGATGTGGGATATCACAGTGATTTTACAAACATACATGAATCGGACACAAATAATACCCAGACTCATAACAACAATTTGTGAATCACAGAAAGTATTTTCCCACGTAGGATTTGAACCCACTTGGCAAAGTAGAAAGCGGCTTGGCGACCGCTTAAACCACTAGGCCAACCGTGCTGTCAACTATCTATAATAAGAGTAATTCCGTAGCTTTTTGGTAAGTCTATTACCCAAACACACGGCGTTATGACTATAGGGAAAGGTTAATATGTGTTCAACTCTGTTTTGACAATAATAGATTTGTGAATCCCTATAATTGATTTGATTTGATTTGATTTGATATGAGAGCATAGCATTTAAAAACTGAAAGTCACTATCAGTTCACGTTTTTTTTCCACTATGATCGCGGGTCCCATAAAATGGGGCGTGAAAAAGCATCTCACTAAACTCCATAGTGTGGTAAGCCGTGAGTCTATTAGCCTCCACGCTTTGATTCTACTCATGTTTTCCATCAGACGAAGCATAGTCACCTTGGCACACTTTAAAATATTAAAATAAACTTACCAGTATAGGAGTAAGTGGCGCCACCATCCCTCCTAACTGAGCTGCGAATGAAGCAATTCCTAAGAGTGATCCTCTTACACTCGTAGGGAACAGCTCCATGGCGTAGGTGATGGCTCCAGTGAAGCATGCTGAGATGATCACTTTCCCCAACAAGAAAAGGGTCAATTTCGCCCATAAATATTCTGAAAAAAAAAAGAAAAAACTTATTTAGAATCTGCGATTGCTAAAGTTTACAACCGATTTAAAAAAGAGATAAATCAAAATATAGTGTTATGAGCAATTGATCAAAAAGCAAATTCATCAAAATAATATAGGTCTTTAGTATCAGAATATAATATCTCTAGAAGTATAATATAATAGGTTTAAAACTATATGAAACATAGTTTCGGCTACAGCGAGTATATATACATATATGTAGTTATTAAACAGTGACTAAAAACATTAAGGTCACGGGACAATGAACAATTCTTTAACAGAGGTTGGGGCAGACAGCAGGAGAGACGACACGACGACGAAAAGTAAGTATTTAAAATCAGCTATGATTGAGTGTGGCTCATAAGGCTGCTGTATGTCATCTGCTGTAATAGCGTCTAGTTTATATGCCATCGTCGTGAGCTGTCTATCCCAATCCTTAATTGAACTTATTTCCAGTGTACACAAATACCGTTTATCCAATACATCCAGTTAATTCAATCCAGTACGTACGTTTAAACGTACATGATGTCATTCACCGAACAGACATTTCATGTTAAGCGTATATTTTATTAACAAAGCAGATCGCATATCACTAATACATACACCTATGTAATGCTACACGAGATAATCAAATAATAATAAAACGGATTCACTCCACTCGCTCTGGCTAAAGAGAAATGTTTACTTAGTACTGATGATCGCAAGGAGGTATGGAAGGGCAAAGAGCTTCATGGTCGGTTTTATCGGGCTTTGAACGGGCCCGATATAGACTTTAAAGCATCGACTTCCTGGCTACGGTATGGTGATCTCGTTTGTTTGTGCAATTATGGACGAAGTTATCATGACGAATAACTATCGGAAATATGTACTGAAGAACGGTACGGTTGACATATGTTGGGCATGTCACCGACCCGGGGAATCTATCAGGCATATTATTTCTGGTTGTTCTCGTCTTGCTAACGGTGAATATTTGCACAAACACAACCAAGTAGCCAGGATTGTACATCAGCAACTTGCCCTTAAATACTTGTAAATTTGGAGGTGCCATACTACAGGTATGTGCCCGACCCAGTTCTCGAGAATGGTCGTGCTACATTATATTGGGATCGATCTATTATCACAGACAGGACTATTGTCGCCAATAAGCCTGATATTGTGATGATAGATCGATCAGCTGTTCCTCATGACGAGAATCTCGTGAAGGTTGAAAAAGAAAAACAAATAAAATATTTGGATTTATCTCACGAGATTGTCGATATGTGGAATGTCGATTCGGCGATCATTGTTCCGATAGTCGTTTCTGTTCATGGTTTGATAGCCAAGAGCCTCGACCAACACCTTATGAGGCTCACGTTGGACGGCTGGATTAAGGGTCTGATGCAGAAGGCGGTCCTCCTTGCGGCACGTATAGGGAAAAGGTTCCTGTCTTTGGAGCCCTAACCACCGTTTTCTTGGTCCCTGTACTCGAAGCCGGTAGTCTACTATTTTTTATATTTTTAAATGTAGTTTTTATATTTATATTTAAAAATGTAATTTATATGTAAATATTATCAAATAAAGAGAATAATAATAATAAATATTTCGGAAATCTGAATCACAACGCCATCTAGATTTTGAATTTGGTTTGACTCTGATTAAAAGATCATACAAGAATTCGGTCTGACACGGGAATCGAACCCGAAACCTCAGCACAGTAGTTGCATTCGCTTCCACTTTTCTATTATCAAAAGACAGGTATGTACAATATGCTCTTTCTCCTCTTCCTTTCTACTCTTTACCTCAATATTTTTCAAAATTAAAGAAGCCTACTTGCTGTCACCTTTGATTTTTATTAAAAACATGTCATATACTGATTATAAAACGAAAAAATACTCACGTGCTGGAATTAGCGCTGAAATAATACACAATATTCCACATGTGACGTATCCAAATAAAAGTGGAATTTTTCTGCCAATTTTGTTCATCAAATACAAGGAAATTATTTCTCCAGGGAAAGACATCAATGTAGACAAAAGGAAGTTCACATATTTGTCACCTGGTAGCCACACGGAGTTTATCATCATTCCGTAATACACGAAATTAGTTGTAAACCTACCCATGCACGAAACCAACAAACGTACAGTAATCTCTTTAGATTTCATAGCATTTATAAAGCTTTCTTTTACTTCATTACTCTTTATATCGAATTTTTCTTTGAGATCATCATCGTCAATATTTGCTAACTCTTCGAAATCGATATTAATTTTATTATCTCTGGCAATTCTTTTCATTAATCTTTTAGCTTGTGTTAGTCTGCCAGTTACAAGCTGCCATCTTGGACTTTCATTTATGAAGAAGAAGACGACTGTAAATATCACGCAAGGTCCATTTACGATGCGAATGAGTGTTTTCCAGTAGGGTACGAGCATGGCGATGCACGCAAACAAACATTCTCCTAAATATATAGCATATGAGAATATCACTCCTGATAATACTCTGTATTTCCTGCCAGCTATTTCTAACACTGAAAAAAAGAGAATTAAATATGTGTAATCATTTGATGAAAAAACTTCAAGACTTTTAACACTTGTATACAAGAATTCGAAATATGCGGTTATAGAAACACCTACACTTATGTAGGTGTTTCTATACCTATAACATTTTTAACATTGCTACTTAAAGCAATGTTAAAAATGTGTGCTCTTAAGCCTAGACGTATTCATCATCATCATCATCAACAGCCTTTAACAGTCCACTGCTGGACATAGGCCTCTCCTTAGAAATGAGGTTTTGGCCTACTATACCACGCTGGCCAGACGGGTTGGTATAGGGTTGGTTTCAAGTTTTCCTTCTCTTTGAATAGGGGTGGTGACACTCTGTATTCTTAATCTGTCACCACACGGACATTCAGACACGAAAACGTATTCATTAATCACCAATAACTCATAACGTCCCACTGCTGGGCTCGTGTCTCTATTCAGGAGGCCATAGGTCCCCACGCTGACCGAGTACGGGTTGGGGACGGGTAAGACACGTTGTGGTATATACTCTTGCTGTTAAGTATTTTTAAGCCATCCTTAGGTCTCCTGAATAAGAATGTGTCGTGAAGCTTATTTGGATAAGCTTCACGACACATCTGGGACTGCTTAACTTGACCTCCAAATCATGGAAAGGCTTATCAATAAAAAGACTAAAGACTAAAAGGCTAAAAAGACATATCATGCCACAAACAGTCACCCATCTAGGTACTGACCGCCCCGGGTTGCTCACCCTCGGTGATTTTTCCAATCACCTAAGGCCACTTGGCTATGAGTGCTTCTGAACGTATTGATATCATGATTCTAGCATTTGAGGTGTCGTTATCATCATCATCAACAGTCATTTACAGTCTACTGCTGGGCTATGATATGCCTCTTCTTAGGAAGGTGGTTTTCGTCTGCTATACGTTATATAGAATAGTACATTGTTCACCGAGGGAGGAAAGGAACCGATTACTAGCGAGGGAGCAGTTTGTGGCCCGAAGGCGCAGCCTAGGGCCACAATACTCCCGAGGTAGGAATGGGACTTTCACCCGAGTGCTACACAGTGCTTTATACTACACCTGTGAGGAACATTTAAAGTATTTATAAAATAAAATCAAAACGTAAGACACCATGTAAGACACAATTTAGCCACAGTATAAAGAAACATACAGTAGGACGACGCCTTTGATCTCGTGGTAAATGCCGGCAACGTCTAGACATTGTCGCAACTGCTAGGGTTGTCTCAAGTAAACAATATTTATTAATAAATTTATTTATTTTAGATCAACATCGTCATCAACATTATGATTATTATTATAAGCAATAATTAACAATGATCAAAAATATAGTTTTTGTTAACAGTTTCATTTAGCTTGCCTTGTTTGGGACAAATCAAGTAATTGAAATATATAAGGGGGTCAACCCGGCAACAGGAAAGACCTGTTGCCGGATTAGTCTGAAATTTGGTATTCTAGTTTCAAACATATGTAATTTAATTTAAAGAAATATCCGGATTTGGATATCTTGATTTTGAAAAAGTTGTTATTTTCATAATCGTCAACCCAAAAAACCTCAAAATTGACACTCATAACTATATTTTTTTAAATAATGTCCTCCATGTTGGATCTAGTACACTTGCACGTAGCTATGAAAAAAAAATCCGCGAAAGACACTTGATCTCATTTTTATTTTCAGGCACCTCGCAAATCTTAAAAATTACACCCTTGTCGAAAAATTTGCAAATTTTCGTCGGCGCCATCTTGGATTTTCATTTCAACCCCATAATCGTATTTAGTGACTTCGTAAACCATGGACATGATACCCATGTCGAAAAATTTGCAAATTTTAGTAGGCGCCATCTTGGATTTTCATTTCAACCCCATAATCGTTTTAGTGACTTCGTAAACCATGGACATGATACCCAAGTCGAAAAATTTGCAAATTTTAGTAGGCGCCATCTTGGATTTTCATTTCAACCCCATAATCGTTTTAGTGACTTCGAAAACCATGGACATGATACCCATGTCGAAAAATTTGCAAATTTTAGTAGGCGCCATCTTGGATTTTCATTTCAACCCCATAATCGTTTTCAGTGACTTCGTAAATCATGGACATGATACCCATGTCGAAAAATTTGCAAATTTTAGTAGGCGCCATCTTGGATTTTCATTTCAACCCCATAATCGTTTTCAGCGACTTCGTAAATCATGGACATGATACCCATGTCAAAAAATTTGCAAATTTTCGCTATCTTGGATTTTCATTTCAGATGACGACTTGCAATCTTCCACAACACACGTCGTATGCACCATTTGAATTATTTTCCAAAATAATAATATTTTAAAGTGACACACGACAGCCCTGAAAGTTGTTTCCCGAGCTGCTAACACTGTAAATGTATGCAGCTCGGGGCAGCCGTTCCCCCGTCTCACCCCTCACGCCCCGCACGATTGCCCTGTCTAGACGTCTTCGTGGGACGACTGTATGTGATTTAGCTTAGAATTTGACATAATATTTATAAATATTTCGCGCTTCTTTTGTTTTTTTTATTCTTCACAAAAGGATGTCAGTGGCACGGAGATTCCATATTTAAATTATATGAAAACTCTTTGGGCAGGCGCGCGCCATAGATAAGATAACACATGAGAAATGAAAATTCATACAACTTTCTCTCCCGCTAAAACACGTTAGAAATGGATTTTCATACATTTTTTCCTCCCGCTTATTTAGGTCAAGGAAAAGACTAACTTTCTCTTTTCATTTCCAGGGAATATTGACTACTGTTCCGATCAGGTGTAGTATAATAAATTTTACTTTTGTAAGTAAAGATTCTACGTGACGAATAAAGGCCATTCTTCTCTTTCTTTTGATCTTAAAATTAATATTTTATATTTAATCTTTCGTTACCAGTAATTTGGCCAATATTTGAGCACATATAGTTTTTACCTTTGTTGTAAGTACATGCTCCTACTATGTTGTACCCACTGAGGCTGTTGTTTTTTTTTTTTTTAAATTAGCTTATGTTCTAATTTTTAATCACTATAATTTGCATCAGTCCTCTAACATGGTGTATAGTATATTAGTGGCAGCACCTTACCCCCATATCAGGTTTATAAACATTAAAACTATGTAAACATTGGCGATTTGAAAGGAGTGGCCGCGAGTTTTTATTGCCATGTTCTTTTCTCCGGCTCTACCTATTGTTTGCGAACATGGCATAAATGTACATGTAGAATGTTGACCTGTCACAAGAGATGTATTGCATCCTAAGTGAATAAAGAATTTTATACTACACCTGATCGGAACAATAGTCAATATTCCCTGAAAATGAAAAGAGAAAGTTAGTCTTTTCCTTGACCTGAATAAGCGGGAGGAAAAAATGTATGAAAATCCATTTCTAACGTGTTTTAGCGGGAGAGAAAGTTGTATGAATTTTCATTTCTCATGTGTTGTGTGTCAAGGAGTTTTCATATAATTTAAATATGGAATCGCCGTGCCACTGACATCCTTTTGTGAAGAATAAAAAAAAACAAAAGAAGCGTGAAATATTTGTCAAATTCTAAGGTAAATTGTGGTAACATGGTGTCTTACGTTTTGATTTTATTTTAAAAATACTTTAAATGTTCCTCACAGGTGTAGTATAAAGCACTGTGTAGCACTCGGTTGAAAGTCCCATTCCTACCTCGGGAGTATTGTGGCCCTAGGCTGCGCCTTCGGGCCACAAACTGCTCCCTCGCTAGTAATCGGTCCCTTTCCTCCCTCGGTGAACAATGTACTATTGAATTTGAATTGAATACCACGCTGGCCAGATGGGTTCTTTTCTAGTTCTAATTCTATTTGCTTCGTTATATTTATCTCAATTGTGATGGTAAATTTGAATTCTATGTGAATCTAAATTCTGAAAATGATGTAAATAAAAATCGTAAGCTTGTAATTTTTATGTTCCTGTACGTTCTCTTGCAGTCGGTTTTTTATGGATATAATTCGTTTATATAATCAATATATTTTGTCTTATATTGATTTTATTGTTATTACCTTTACATAAAAGCGTCTAGATATTATTTTGAAAAAATATTGACTTGTTTGAATAACTAATTTTTTAACGTTGAAATACGTATACTGTTGCAAATATTAGCCGCTGCAAATTTTATTTACTTAGAATCCTTTGCCCGAAAATTTACGGGCAAAGTGTCACTTATGGTCAAAATAGTGAGATAAAATAGTTGTGTAGAAACTTACATATAACCATAGCAGCAGCGTATGTCCCTCCAGTGACTGATGCCTCGAAGAACTCAATAATTACATACATTAGGTATGATGTGGAAAATGTTTTAATATGACCAATAGCGCCTCCAATCACGCAGAATAATAGTGTTGGTTTACGACCAAATCTGAAATAATTAGTAAAAAGAAACGGTTATTATTTAGTGACATGTCTATGTATATATATATATGTATAGAATCATAGTGTCCGAATATTATCTAAATATGTGTACGAGATACATATAAATTTGTGTTTGTATGTATGTATTTGTGTGTATATGTATATAAGTATGTATATGTCTACGCATGTTTATCAAACCTGTACACTATGTCGTTTAGCTGTACCATCGGATTACGAAAATGAAGGGAAACATAATATTTATATCGAAAAATTACACTCTAACTAGTATTTGACCTATTTAATTTATGGCATCAAATACTAGCCTTTGACTAAATTTTGCCGAGAAATTTAAGCCTACGTACAACGGCTAACAATCTATTTTTACATTACCAGCCAATGTCAAATGCAATAGGAATTATAATGATCAATGAAGGTAGTTCTAGACACGCGGGTGCATGTCAGACAAAGTTTAAGAAATTATTTCTTTCCTTTTTATCCTTAAAAGGTTTATTATATGTTCGTTTAATGATTCACGTTGTAAATAATGTCAATAACTAATTCTAAAACAAGTTTATATCATCATCATCATTATCAATAGCCTTTAACAGTCCACTGCTGGACATAGGCCTCTCCTTTGAAAGGAGGTTTTGGCCTACTTTAGACATGACGAATCTATAAGGGTTCCGTATTCTGCCATTTGGCTACGGAACTCTAAAAAAACGATTTATGAACAAATTTCTTTCCCCAAAATTTCACCACTGGTTTGGTAAGACCAGTTTTAAATTGTGAACGTCATAGCGTTATTCAATCAAAGTTTAATTTATGTTTACAAATTTAAAAACTAATGTGTGTTAATGAATTATTAAAAAAATCTCGCAATATCCGATATTTAAAATAAAGTTAAAGTTAAAATAAATTTATAACTAAAAACACAATTATGAAAGTCATACAAAAATTACACACAAACCGTAAAATACAACGTATATACGTGTTAATTTTTAATTTGATTTGTATTCTAATATGTTTACATGTCCGTGTGATGACGGATTAAGAATACAGAGTGTCACTATCACTACCCCTATTCATCCCGCGGTTGTCGTAAAAGGCGACAATGGGATAAACTATGCAAGACAACATCGATCCAAAGAGAAATAAAAACTTGAAACCAACCCTATACCAACCCGTCTGGCCAACGTGGTATAGTAGGTCAAAACCTCCTTTCTAAGGAGAGGCCTATGTCCAGCAGTGGACTGTTAAAGGCTGCTGATGATGTTGATGATGATTTTTGTATCCGCTGTTTGGCCCTACTAAAATCTATGTCGTATAAAGATTCAGGGGGCCTTAAAATATGACAGTGTTGTATATATTATCTTGTATGAGGAGAACAAAAGTTACTAATGTTACAATATTTACCTATCACACATCCATCCTGACACGATCATAGACAGCATCATACCCATGTTGTGGATGGTTCCAACCAAGTTCGACTTCCATGGCTGACATGCTAAGTTTAGCTGAAATTTAAAATTAAATCATGATTATTCCACCTTTCCTTTCCGTCTATAGTTTTCTGACACTAGTTTCCTTTGAGAGTTTAGAAATACTTTGTATTGAATACTTTTTTTTTACATTTTCTTTATGAACTCGACTAGGTTGTTAATGTAGCAATGCTGGTAAGCAATGTCTAAACCATTAGGTTTAGACTTTAAGTAATCGATCCTCAGGCCTATTTAGCTAACAATATACTATGATCTCGGTCTGACGAAAGAGCGAGCGGTGTACTGCTGAACCTCACATGTGAACCATTCAACACTTGCATAGTGCAAAATTTAGGCTACCAAATGATCTGGGCACCATTCCGCTATCAGTTCTCAGGTCAGTGTTACGGAGTACAGTGTAGTAAAGGGTCACCTTAATACTTCACACAAGGAATGCTAAACGCGAACATTGAGATAGTATTCGTCAGGTACCGGGTGGCTATAATGAGCTAAGATCTTTACCTATAGAGAAACAATACGGCATCCTTGTTCATGTGCGTGTTATTTAAATGCGGAACGACAAATAAGGAAATTGTATTCTGAACTTATACCTTTGTATGGAGATGGAGTATTGCCACAATAGGTAATAGAAACAATAAAACAATTATCCGCGTTAAAAGCCCTTAATAATAATGAGTGTACAGTAAAGGGCCCGGTAAACGATCAAATTTGTTTGACAAATTTGTTGGTCAAACATAACGTTTACGTCAAAAGAGCCCTGTAAACGATCAAACTGTTTGACAAACGCGTCAAACACAGCAGCACACGATCAAATAATTTGACAAACACGTAAATTTGTCAAACAAATTTGATCGTTTACCGGGCCTATAAGATTTTGCTATAGAAAACATTAAGTGAGTGACAAATTTGAGTGATCCACTCAAATTTTGTTTATTACTGAAATAAAAAAAAAAGAACTAATAATCGTAGTTGAAAGACGAGGTATGTGACTCTGACACGTACTCATCCACCACTAGTTGTCTTAGCAATATCCTTTTTAAGGTTCCGAAGTTTATGACTCGGAACCCTTATAGATTCGTCATGTCCGTCCGTCCTCGACTTACTGTCCAAACGGTAAGTCCTAGAAAGATGAAACTTTGCATGAGTATGTGTTGTAATTACGTCGACAAAGTGCGAGAATAAAATCATGAAAAATATTTTTATTTGGGGTACCTTCCCCTACACGAGGAGGATGAGGTGAGGATGATATTTTTTCTCGCTGCTACCCAATCGTGTTAGGTATCAGTAGATAGTTCTTTTAAAAATATTAAGAGGTTGCTAAGATGATTTTTGATTTTAGTATCCATTTGAGAGTTATTCTATTTATTTTTTTTGTAAAAACCCCTCTAAAAGCTGTAAAATGAGCTTACTTGGAAAAAGTCATACAAAATTAACGCTTATGACCTTCGTCCTATGGTGAATTGGGGGCTCCAGAGCTATAGATGCTTCCTCCATCAAAAGCAACGAAAGAGTTCCTTTGTTTTATAGTATCATTCGAATCGACCTTTCCCATTGATGTCAGAGTATGGGACTTTCGGTTGATATATGTTTGCATTATCAGAATATTATAAAATAAAAGTCCTCCGCCTCTGTCTATCTGTTCGCGATAAACTCAAAGACCACTGCACCGATTAAAATGAAACTTTCTACTCAGATAGTCTAAAGCCTGAGAAAGGACATAGGTTACTTTTTACCGCGGAAACTGATATATAACTAGCTTTAGCTTTAGGTTAAAGCTAGTAATCAGGATAAATATGGTTAGATTGATTATAATAGTTACCTCAGCAACAACAGTATTATTGTTTTCATAGATCCATCGGTCGCAGGTAGTCAGGTTTCCAGTGAAACTGGTATTGGTACATATTTCTTCACCCGTTTTCAATACAGGCTTCGAACATCTGTCTATGCTTGCGTCAGGCCACCAACTTGGGAAATGCGCTGTCGAATTCGCATCTTCACAGTCGTCGATTTGACACCTGTCACAATAAATAATAGAAAATTATGTCACAGCCGCAGATCGTTTTTTAACCGACTTCAAAAAAAAGGAGGAGGTTCTCAATTCGTCGGAATCTTTTTTTTTTATGTATGTTTAGCGATAATTTCGTTGTTTATGAACCGATTTCAAAAATCATTTTTGCATTGGAATGGGCGTAGCTCACAGATTGTCCCATCGTCACCATATCGGGATCTAATGATGGGATCCCAAGGAAATTGAGGGAACTCCTCAAATATCATAGGCACAATGTCGCGATTTGGGTACTCGGAATAGTTTTTCATTGAAGTCGGTTCCTTTTTGTTAAAATTATAGTTTTTTCGAAAGACGGTCCCCATTTCATCTCATCCACGTTTTTTTTATCATTAAATTCATTACGACGACGACTTGAAAACTTTACAATTAATTGAAGACGTTAATTACTTGACATTGGCAGAAATAACTGATATTCGGCTGGTTGCCATTTCATCAAAAGAAGAACTATGTCACAGCCTATAGATGCTAGGTTTTTCTTAGTTTATGGATAAATAAATTGTTATAAACAGTCTTTTTACATTTATTTAATAATTTAGAGGATAAGTGACGGATTTTTTGTAAATAAGATGGCAAGATCTCTCTGCTTTGTATCAGGTGAGGTTGTTTTTGTAAGTGAATATTTTGTCAAAGCAAAAGGTTTATATTTTTGTATGACATGACTAGCACGAGCTTTGGCGGAGATAGTATGTATATGTGGCGTAACTTGACTTGTGCTTATCACAGTCTAATCTGGTTGTGGTAGCCAAGTCTACAGGGTCTCACTGACATTTGCACCTGAGGCAATATAATTTTTAGTAGCAGTGTTAAGTTGGTAACAAAAAATTATTTATTTAAGCCTTTGAGAAATAAAAGTAGGATGCGACAATAGATGTTAGTACAAACATATAGATATGTAATAATAGATCTATTGTTCTTCAACTTGATTTTCAAGAGCAAGATAGAAATATTACTAAAAAAGCGATGCCTATAGGGTCTCAGGGTACAATTAGTTATAGTTTAAACCTTTGGTACCTAATTGATCGATTGATCAATCGTCCCAAACTAAGCACAGCTGGTATTGTGGGTACTAGACAACTGATATAAATACATAGACATTTTTTTTTGTAAATAGATATATATTACACATAGAATACACTCAAACTATAACCAAATATTTGCGAATCACACGAACATTTGGTCCCGGGAATCGAACTCGAGACCTTAAGCATACGCATAGCATTCGCTCCCAATGTGCCACCGAGGCATTCAAATGATATCTTTCTTTTCATTCAAACTCTATAGAAGCGATTGTTTTGAGGGCGCTTAGCCCAACGACCTTAGCTGTTTAAAAATATATTCTAATTTAATGCACCAAAGTCGATATTACAAAAATAGTTATGGTATCCAAACAGGGAGCGAATTATAGATAGATATTAAGGAAACTTACCTGTAGTTCACATCGCCGACCGTAAAAACGTAATTGATGCTAATCATGCTGACAAATAATGCCGGTAGACATATTAAGAAATATTGGATTATCTGGTACTTGCCAAAAATCTCCATTAAATCCGATATATCACAAGAATCCTTGCTATCCCGTTTATTTGTCGCCATCTTTACAAATGCTTATATTTCCTGTATTAAGGAAATATTGACGTATATTCTATACTAATCACTGGTTAGCATCTGCAAAGAAAGAAAATAGATTAAAAAAAAAAATCCGACGAATTGAGAACCTCTGAGAAGTAACTGGCTGAATGTAAATGTTTAAAAAAAATATAGAAAGTAACAGACAGACAGAAGGGGTTACTTTCGCATTTATAATATTAGTAGGGATTCTGCGTGAAGAAAACATAAACATAACATAGGCGTTTGTCTTCCATCTCACCTGATGGAAAGTGTAGATGGAGACGAAGATGGTACACGCCCATCCAAAAGAAACCTGTTCACTCTACTTTTAAAGGCTCCAGAGTTCAACTCATCAGGAAAAATAGACCCAGGCTGGTCGTTCCAAACTCTGGCGACTCTCACTAAAAACGAGCTGTCAAACCGTTTAGTTCGTCTTTTGGGTATGCCAACAACGTAAGGATCAAACTTTTGCCTGCGCCTAGTGGTCCGTTAAAGGAATGGAGATGGCTCGATAGGGAATAGATTTTTGAATAAACTAATTTAAATATGATAAAAAAAACATGGCGAAATGTATGCCCAGTGTTCCCATGATGAAAGAAAGCAATGATACGGTATTATATTTTTTCAAAGTTTTTAATGAATGTTTTTAACGTTCTGAATTTTTGAGGCTAAAATAGCTTTTTGCCATCGATATTTAGATCGACTGACTCGATGGTATAGTGGTCAGCGTATGCGACTACTAATCGAGAGGTTTCCGGTTCAAATCCCTGGTCGGGTCAAAAGTGTTGTTGGGTTTTTCTTAATAACACCCCGGAGTGTGAAAGTATGGAGATGATTCATGCCCGTCGGTCGGAGAGCACGTTAAGCCGTTGTCATATATCCCTACTTAATATTATAAATGCGAAAGTAACTCTGTCTGTCACGTTTTCACGCCTAAATCGCTGAACTGATTTTGATGAATTTTGGCATAGATATAGACGGAACCTTGGGCAAGGCCATAGGCTACATTTTACTGCGATAACCGACATACACGCGGGCGGAGCCGCGGGCAAAAGCTAGTGTAAACATTTATGGCAATTTGTTATTGAGAAGTCAGTGATCTCAATATCAGTTTTCCCTCAGGATTGCGGAGGTCCGATGCCAGTCGCTCCGTGACAAAACTGATATTCAGGTAAAACCGGTTGAACTAGTAGCCGACCCCAAATGATATTGGTAATAAAGGCTAGGAAAAAGAAATATAGATCGATAGGACGATTGGCGTACTGTCAACTCTATTTCAGTTTTTTTCTATCCAACAATGATCATAAAAATGTACGGAGCTTACAAAATTTATTATTTTTCTGTATCACAAAGTGTAAGCAATTTTTTAGTACAGAAAATGTTTTCTTCACTCAGAATCCCTACTAATATTATAAATGCGAATGTAACTCTGTCTGTTTGTTACGTTTTCACGCCTAAGCCGCTGCACCGATTTTGATGAATTTTGGTACACAGATAGTTTAGAGCCTGAGACAGGACATGAGCTACTTTTTACCGCGATAACCAAAAAAGCTAGTAGAAACTGAGAGCTAGTAGAAAAATAAATAGGTAATCCTGATGCTATACCTATGGTATCTAGTTAGTGATGGTAGAACGTAGATAAATCTGAAATTCGTAATATGCTACTCTCGAAAGTGGTTGTCATCATTTAGGTTAATGTAAGCGATATTGCTGATAAAAGATAGTCAATATTAGATAGTTATGTATTTATAAGTGTAACGTGTAAGTACACATCAATGTTTGTGTAATTTTAGATAGTTTTTCACCAACTAAGCTCATATTTTATAACAGTTATTGGTAATAGCTGTTCGCCTAGTGGTAAAGCGGTTGCCATGCCGCTCTCTACTGGGTTGTGTTGTGTGTTCAAATCCTAAACGGGAGAACACTCCACAAATTGTTATTCTGTGTTCTTTACGTGGGTTTCTTGTATTTAAGTAGTCCCCTACGACACAGGAATATATTTCTAATGCGGGAATTGTTTTTCAAAAGAAAAATATTATTCTACGCTTCATATTTCTTTTTGAAACCAGTCAGTAAAGTGCTCGATGTCAGTCGCTCCGTGGAAAAACTGAAATTCAGGTAAATCCGGTTGAACTAGAAGCCGACTAAAAATAAACTTGGGAATAAAGGCTAGGAAGGTGATGAGTCAGTAAAGTGCTCGTAAAACCAGTACTTATTATTTCTTTGTTCTTCTAGTCTTTGTGCGTGACTGTGTCTTCGAATTAGTCATTTATGATACTAGACAATATTATCAATAAATACTACCTACATATGTTTACACCGCAAAATAATAATAATAAAAATAGATAAATATTTCGGACATCTAACAAACAACATCATCTAGTCCCACAATAAGCACAACTTGTATTATGGGTACTAGACATATGATATAAATACATAAACATACCTTTTCTTTTTTAAATACATACATATTATACATCGAAAAACACCCAGACTCCTAAACAAATATTTGTGGATCACACAAATAAATTTGGTCCGACCCGGGAATCGGACCCGAGACCTCATGATCAGCAGCCGCATACACTAACCACTAGACCAGCAAGGCAGTCGCTAAATTAATAACGGGAACATACAGAAAGATACAACGTTAATAAAAAACAAATACACAAATACATAACAAGGTCTTGTTAGTGCCTTTTAAAATGATACCAATCGAAAAATATTTTACTAATCATTTTGGCAAATAAAATATTTGCAAAAAGATTTAAAAATATAATAGTTTAAGAATATTCGTTTTGTTTAACCTACTTTAAAAAGAAATTTCTAAAACAGGTAATCATTTCCTTTTATATATTTTTTTCAAATTTCGAAGGTTTTTTTTTAAATATATAGCCCATAGAGGTGGAAGATTGAGGAATGAATCAATCGTTTCTTACAATGTGTTCAAGATACGGCCAAAGTATGTTAACTTTCCTTGCACTAGACCCACTTTTGATGGAAGTACTCACTGATGTTATAAACAACAAGTGGGTCATAAAGTTTTCCTGTTCGGGCCGTTTAAAGAATAATTATGACCCGCTTACGAATCCTCGTCAGTGCTAATTGCCATAATTATGTATACAAATACTAATTGCTAAGATTCAAGAAAAAGTGCGAAGTAATATTTAAAAATCATTTTTTAACACAAAAAAAAATACTTTTTTAATTTATGATTTCAAAATTGTGTGTGCGTTTTTCTTTATCAAATTTCATGTCATTAACTGTACATTTCTTGACAGAAAATTAACAAAAGATTTGTATCTTATCTGTGCAATACTTTATCTTTAGTCTGTCTTTTAGAAGTTTCTAAAAATCTGCCCATTGTCATTTCCATATAATTCGTTAAGATGCCACTGCCAGACAAACAGATTCATAGTTATTTTTGCATCACGGCTTAAAAACAGAAACTACAAACAAAGGATTTATTAAAAAATACGTTGATTGTGAAATAAACTTGACCTCCTTTCTACAACCGTATTTGTATAGATTTCACAGTAAACAGAAAAATCCATATTTGAACTGATTCTAATTTGGAAATTAAAATTAATCAAAAAAATGACCACCAACTTTGAAATAAGAACACTGTTTATGGTAACTTTCTATCTGTCACTTTGAAGTTGCGGCTAAGAAAACAAAAACTGACACTTCCAAAAACGCTTCACTTACCACATTGTTTCACTAAACTAAAATTCGTACAGACTTTGCTTATACTCATATACTAGAATATTTATACAACCCCCCCTCCTCCCTCCGCGGTTAACAAACAGGTTACAAATGCGATCAGACCTTGCCAATGAGCAAACCGGTCGTGACTAGAGATGGGTTTCTGCCCGGGCGGATTGGGCACATTGAATAAGCGCCCGATAAATGCCCGTAAATGCCGAATAAATGCCCTTTACCTGGGCAAAAACTTCAATTTACATTTTATTAATTTAAATTGTGTGTAAATATATGTGTATGCAGCAAGGACTAATTAACAAAAAAATATGATATATTCCTGGATATAAATATGTTACTATTTTAGTTTTTTCTTTAAATCTATGGTCATGGGCGTATAAAAAAAACCAAACTGAGTATTATAATGATAGCAGTTCTTTATATGTTATACTTAGTTAGTAATCTGTGACATAAACACAGTATTTTTGTTTCGATAACAATAGTCGATAGTATAAGAATATACCTATTACATGTAAAACTGACTTAATAGACCAGGGTAGAAGCGTCTTAAAATAATAAAAAGTGAACATAAATTGTAGTAGGATGAAAGTGATAAGACCCATTGGAAAAGGAGGTAAATATTATAAAAATGGAAGGAAAAATAATTAACGGGCGATCTGAGGTCGGGAAGGGGTAGGGGGGAGGTTTTCAGGGTAAAAACGGTTTATGTCGATTTCCGGCAAAACTACAAATCCCATGAAAAAAAAATTGAAGGCAAAGTTGTAGGTAATAAAAAGATCTACAACTTTTGTATTTTCACTTTTTTCAAATAACCTCAAATTTTATGTGAAATATTCAAAAAACTAGCAGATTCTTCTATGCGCATCGGTCTACGGATGAACTTGGATAAAACCAAGGTCATGTTCAATCAACATGTACAACCGGAACCGATTGCAATACACGGTACCGCTCTCGAGGTTGTTCAAAAATATGTCTAACTTGGGTAGACATTGCAGTTGGGTAGGAATAACCTCGAGAACGAGGTGAATAGAAGAATTCAGCTAGGTTGGGCGGCATTTGGAAAGTTACGTCGAGTCTTCTCATCGTCGGTCCCACAGTGCCTAAAAACGAAAGTTTTTAACCAGTGCGTCCTACCTGTCATGACATACGGAGCCGAAACGTGGACACTTACGGTGCGGTTGGTCCACAAGCTCAAAGTTGCTCAGCGTGCAAATGAAAGGGCTATGCTCGGCGTTTCTCTGAGGGATCGTATCAGGAATGAAGTTATCCGTCAGAGAACTAAAGTCATCGACATAGCCCACCGGATTAGCAAGCTGAAGTGGCAGTGGGCTGGCCATATTAGCCGCAGAACTGATGACCGTTGGGGTAGAAGAGTTCTGGAGTGGAGACCGCGTCTCGGCAAACGTAGTGTAGGACGCTCACACTACGTTTGTGGAAACTTACCTTTCTATGTCTTGAATACATCGTAATTTATTTGATTTGAAATATCTATTTTTTCACCTCATTTTGACTTAATATCGAAAAAAAACTTGGTTTAGGAAAGACCTGTGCCGAGCGGTTAAAAACTGGAACTCGCTACCATCCCACGTCTTTCCTTCCCATTATGAACCCGGGTCCTTTAAGAGGGGTGTGAAAAAGCATCTTACAAAGCCGCGATAGTTTGGGTCAGCGTCGCCATACTTCCTCCATCGCAGGCAGTGTGGTGGCCCCCTCTCATGCTTTGTCATCAGGCAGAGTGGAGTCACAATGGTAGGCATCAAATAAAAAATGTTGTAAATTAAGACCTGATCTTGCTCAACCTACCATTATTCAACTTGAACGAGTCGGATTCAGAATTTGATGATTTTTCGATGATGTTGATGATGATAAGAGTCAAATTAATACGTCTCATGATGCTCAACCATCAAAATCAACCAGTTGAACCGAATTTTTTGGTGTAACGTCTAACATCGACTTAAATGACGATGATAATGAAATTAAAGATTTATTATTATTCTCTTTATTGACACTTGACATATGTATACTGTTGAGGACTGATGGTAGTCTCCAAAAATGCCTGTTTCATAAAGCGCATGACTCTCGGTCGCGTATTACCAGATTAATAGGCAATTAATTTGGCGATGAGTGTCCTGGACTCAGCAATACGTTTTATTCTACACTGCCAAGCTGCCACTTATTATTATTATTATTGTTCTCTTCATTAAAATCAAAATACTTATTCATTACATTTTTTAAATATATAAATCTAAAAAATACATTTAAAAATATAAAAAATAACATTGAATGAAAAAATTAAAAATGTTATTATTATTATACATATTTAAAAGAGTTATATTTGTTAATTTTTTGTGATTTTAATTACAAAAATGTATAATTAATAATTAATTATAAGTTTTAATTTACAAAATACTGACTTTCATTTAAATTTAGAAAAAATAGATTATGAAAACATTTGTTTTTCACAAAACAAAGGTATTCGTTTTTTCTGCCCAGTGCTCGGGCATTTATTCGGTCGTAAACTTATTTATGCCCAATCTGCCCAGTTTATGCCTTTCCGCCCGTATTTGTTTTCGCCCTCGACCCATCACTAGTCGTGACATTAGCAACACGCCGCGCCGTTGAACTGTTGTTTATTTTTTTATACAGTTAAATAACAAAGCAAAAGCAAGCACATGTTCGGCCTGACGGTAGGCAGTAACTGGTACATAATAAAACGGAGACTACATGTGTTTTAGACCTTCCCTCCCCGCTGTCCTCTTAAAGCTCTGACAATAGATAGACAAATACAATAGTGCCATGGTACTTAAATACGTTAAACCTCTTTTAACAAAGTGTTTTTTTTACAGTAGGATCAAGATTTTTTTGGTAGTAAACTTTTTGTGGAGTGTTACTTACAGTTATATGCTAAGAACTTCAGAAATAGAACAGTGTCCGTTAAAAAAATATAAATCTGTGTGATGTTACAAGAATAACAAGCCGTAAAAATGTATTATTTAATGTGTATAGTAATATGCCTTTGATCTTGGAAATTAATTAATTATGTGATTGTTAGAATGTGTGTATCATCGCAGGTGTTATAAATGATCATTTTATACGTTTTTGAGTATTGAGCAATCAGTTGCAAACATAATTAACATTACATATGCAAACTTGCAAACTGTTTGTTACGCTTTCACGTCTAAACCACTAAACAGATTTAAAAAATACTTATTACCAACGGGAAGTTACGTCATCATCCAAAGGTTACTTTTTACCGCGATAACCGAATACCTCCGTACGTAAAGGCTAGCAAAGTCGCGAATTGAAATTTAAAACAAAAGATTTTATACAATCCAGTTTAATGTGTTACTTTAGGCATTTTGAATATTATTGGTTTCATTTTATCTGAGATTGTGTCAACTATACGGTGTATATGATAAAAAGTTTTACGAGTGTAAAAAGTTCTGTTCCAAAATATCGCGCCATAGCCTTGAAAGATGGCGCTTAAAATTCTTGTCATGTCATTCTTCAATAACACAATGTATTAAAAATAGCTATTGACTGTCTCTTTCTAATATATTCACGGTATTATAAATACAAAATATCTGAAATCACTTTACAAGAAAAATTCGTTATCGCTTAGTTATCAAAAAGGCATTCCAAATGTTAACAGAATTTAATATTCAAATGTTAATTCTATTGGGTGTTAGTTAAAAATAATGAAATAAAAATACCTTCAAACAACCTCCAACGCGCTTAGAACTAATAAATTAACTACTACTTATTACAAGCTAACAATCATGGTTAAACCTCTCGTAATGATGTAAACAAAGAATGAGATGCCAGCTAATAAAATTATATACACTAATGGTAGAAACAAGAAAAGAAAATGTTCCAGTAAATATTTATATTTAATAAAAGAAAATTGTTTATAAACCTTATAAAAATAAATAAAATACTTGGCATAAACTTGACTTAGCTGTTTTGATAAACCTGTTTTGAACCTGTTTGAACAAGCGGAGCATATTTATGGTATCACAGATCACTGTATTTAATCTGTGCTCACAAATGATTAGAGAGATTTTGAAAAGAGATAATGAAACGACTAACAAAGAACTTTGAAAAAAAAATCTGAATATTGATTCATATTTTTTTTTTAAAGAAACGATTATTTAAGAAAGAAATAATTAAATGTGAATAATATAGATCTTTTTAACCGAGTGTCAAGATCAATTGTATGAATTTAAGTGTTTTCAAAAAACTATGTTCACATAATAAATATGTTGCAATTTGTCAGCTGACATTTACGCACAGCATTTGAGTTCATTTGCAAATAAATTTAGAATTTAAATAATGGCGGAGGAAACAAGAACACAAACATTATTAAATAAATGTGTGGTAGTAATATCTGTCTTAATTTTATTTCTATTTCATATTTTGCACCGAATCGTCTGACATGTATAGTTATAATAATATAGGTTCTATCAACACCTAGTACTATTAGCAACAGTGTATATTTATTTATTTATAATTTATTGTACACACGAAAGAATAAGAAAATATATAAACTACAAGATAGAAAGGCATGTACAAAGGGGAGCTTATCCCAAAACCGAGTTGTCTTCCAGCAAACCCTGAGTAAACAGAGGATGGTAGGGAAATGTGAGGGCATAGTCATGCGCACTTGGGAATCTTTAGCGCATATAATAAAAAAAGGACATTGATTTATACAGTAAAATGTATAAAATTATATTTACATGTACAGTTTCACTAACCTGTTCTTTTTTCAGGATTGTTTGACTGATTTCGGAACCGATAGAGGACATGTATCGAGGAGTGAATCAACAATTCACCCGCCGTACCGGTGTTCAGCGCAACACTAATGTCTTAAATAAATATGAATATTGTTCACGGAAGTTTTATTTCTAATTAGCTTATAAAAGACGAATACTATAGGTTAGTCAACTTTACGTTACAGTATTAAATAGAATAGGTACTCATAGTTTTTATAGGTAAGGTTGCTAATCGACCTGTCGCATGTTAACAATAGTAAAATCAACTTTTTGCTCTTATGCAAAGAGTAATTTTTTCCAAATTTGAGGATTCACTGACCAGGCAAGGTTATCATGCCTGCAGCTAACAGTTGATGAAAAGAAGTTAAATATATGATCATTGTAAGAAATTTTGATATCGCGATGCATGCTATGGAATCACTGCTTAGTTCGGCGTGTTTTCGTTAGATGGCACTGAATTATGCTTTTCTTTTATTTTAATTGGAAGTCTCCTTACCTAAATACACAGAGGTATGTATTACTAAACCTTAAATGTATATTATTCTTACCGGAAATTTGATTTTTCGTGTTAGTAAATAAAAAATAATAAATTTGAAGCCGTGACATCAAGTTCAATGTGTCTTAAATATGATAATTTGTTAGATATCCAAGGTTAAGGTTTTTTTAGTTAAACACAATTTAAATACAACCAACCTTGAATGCATCAAATAGGAATAAATAAATCTGGCTGAAATCAATTTAGGATTTGAATTTCAGATTTTGCTTCATATATTTAACAAAATTATATTCAATTTTCCTGTGAATCTCTTTCTAATTAAAAAGTCAATGTTACGTTGGCTCCAAGAAACATAAGATAATATTTACCGCAATCGCCGAAATACCTTCACATAGAATCGCGTACAAAAAAGAAAGGAATAATATTAAAGTATTTAAAACAAAAAATAAACAGATCACTCACTATTTGTAGTCCCGCAGTAGCCCTACTTAAATACACACTTGAACTGACGTTCATTACCTACCAACCGGGTTCAATTGTAAATCTAAACCATTTTTGAACACACTTGAACACACAAAAAATTACACGAACAGAAGATTTATATTGACTGCCTCGTTGGTCTAGTGGTAAGCGTATGCGGCTACTGATCAAAGAGGTCTCGGGTTCGATTCCCGGGTCGGACCAAATATTATTTGTGTGATTCACAAATATTTGTTTCGGAGTCTGGGTGTTTTCTATGTATAATATGTATGTATTTACAAAAAAAAAAAGTATGTTTATGTATTTATATCAGTTGTCTAGTACCAATAACACAAGCTCTGCTTAGCTTGGGACTAGATGATGTTGTGTGTTAAATGTCCAAAAATATTTATTATTTATTTATTTATTCTTATTTATATGTTGTTCTATGTCTATGCGTTTTCTATGCTTAAGACTATCTGGGTACAAAATTTGATTTAAATCGGCGGCCGAGGACTTAATTTTATAATATGTATTGAAGATGACAACTCCCTCATAAATAATACGTCCAGTATCACGATGGATTTCACATCTATATATGGTACAAAAACTCAGACTCAGAACAACGATTTATGGATCGCACAAAGTATTCTCCCGTATGAGGATCGAATCCAAACACTCAGTAGGAAGCAGTGAGTTAAACGTCAATATCTTTACGCAATCCGTACAGATAGATCTTAAGGAAATAGAATAGAATAGAATATACTATATTGCACACCAAATACAGTTTTTTTTACACTTGAAAGTTTCTACTAAATATGTACAAAGGGCGGCCTTATTGCTAAAAGCAATCTCTTCCAGGCAACCTTTGAATGGACATTTCGACAGAAGAGAAATAATAAAGAAGGGTAGCTAAGGTGTATTAAAGCTTTTGTGATTCAAAATAGAAATATGAATACTCATGAACACAATATAAATATATATATATAACATATACACAACATAAATAAATAAAATATATATTAATAGCACACATACATTAAAATATTATAAAAAAATATTCAGTCATATATGTATAGCTATCGAGAGCAAAGACTTATGAAGACAAATAGTTCTTTAACCATTTTCTTAAACGCTGATAGGGTTTCGGCACGTCTAATTGATATTGGCAAACTATTCTACAATCTGATACCTTGCACCGTAAAAGATTTGTCATAAAATATGTATACCATCTATTCTAATTCTAGCTTAGTTTCCGTGTTCATTCTGCACATGACTTGCATTGTAATGATATGAGGCGCCTTATCTAATGGTACCGTTTAATTTACGACGCATACTACACATAGTTTCTTTATAAGTTTGATGAGTTTAATGGCTAGTACTAACGACATTGTTTCACCTTATCAAGAAGTCTTCATGCTTCTTGATTTATATAACTGTTTAGTGTTTAAATTTTAGAAGAAAATGTTGCTATTAATACACTTTACATCAACATCACATCAAGAGCTCTTATGAGTCCAGTGTTTTTTAGGGTTCCGAAGTTTATGACTCGGAACCCTTATAGTTTCGTAATGTCCGTCCGTCCGTCCGTCCGTCCTCGACTTACCCTAACGGTAAGTGTTAGAAACATGAAACTTTGCATGAATATGTATTGTATGTCAACAAAGTACTACAATAAAATTATGAAAAATATTTTTATTTGGGGTACCTCCCCTACACGTAAAGTGGGGATGATATTTTTTTTCTCATGGCTACCCCATCGTGTGGGGTATCATTAGACAGGTCTTTTAAAAACAATAAAGGATTTCTAAGACGATTTTTTGATTTAGGTATCCGTTTCCGAGAAATTTGACTTTTAAGGGAACTTTTTTGTAAAAACAGGGCGTCCCCCCCCCCTATAAGCTAAACGGCTGGCTCAAAAAATCTCGAAAAATTCGTGATGATGGTCCTAATAATGAACTTTAAAGGAAAACTATAACGCACTAGATGACTTCGTTAATTCAGGAGTTATAGTGGCTTAACTTGTACAATGCGCTTACTTGGAAAACTTCATACAAAATAACGCATTAATACTTAAACATAACAATTATCTATTGGATACGATTTTAAATTCATTATGGATGACTGAGGAACCCTTTCTGTGCGTGACCTGACACGCACTTGGCCGATTTTATTTTTTTTATATTGTGCACCTCCAATGTTCTTTGGAGCCTATTTCCTACTAAAACCTTTCAACATAGTTCTCGCTACTGCTAATGCTCGTCCTTAATGTTGCATACTAATTCTTTCTTTCAATCAGCCTTTCATACTTTCCAGGTACTGTACAGCTTTAACTGCACGGTTGGCCTAGTGGTTTATGAGGTCACCACGCCGCTTTCTACTGCGTCAAGTGTCGTGGGTTCAAATCCCACCTGGGATAACACTTTGTGTGATTCACAAATTGTTATTCTGAGTCTGGGTGTTCTTTATGTCCGTTTCATGTGTGTTTGTAACGTCTTCACTAACTTGGGCTTCCTCATTTACCTCTTACGATACCCATGGGATGACCAGGGAAGGTGATATTCTACATTCTTGATCGGTCACTAAATGGAGCTTTTAAAACATAATATATACCTGTATTACTGCTAGAGAATCAGACACTTTAGAATGCCTTTATTGACCTGCAATGCACCATGGTGAAGTAGTACTGAAGTAGGTAGGTGGTTTTTGAGTAGTTGGTTATAATTTATGAATTTATTAATATAATCTATCTATCTATTAATATAATCTATTATTTTTTACCAATATTATTAAGCTGAAGAGTTTATTTGTTTGTTACCTCCAATTTGAAAGATACTTTCAATGTTAGATACCCCATTTATCGAGATAGAGTATATGCTATATATCAATATGCTAAGACTTATAGTAGCGGAGCATCAAAGAAGAATGTTTCAAAATTGGGGTCATTTTTTCCTTTTTAGAGCTTCTGCTGCGTTTTCGAGAAAACTATATAGGACAGAATTGTTCCCCATTTAAAGTTCTAAAAAAAAATCCATCATAGTATATGTCTATCTTTTAAGGTTGGCTCACTATAACTTTTTTATGGGAAATAAATTTGCTTCCGCGTTAAAACGTCACGCTACGGGCAATAGAAGACGCAGGCGGAGCTGTGATGGTCAGCTAGTATTTACTAAACTGAGGACACATCGTCATATTCAATTTAGTTAATATTATAACAATATATGAAATTATTGAGCAACTGAGACAACTCTTGTAAGAAGCTGGTTTTACGGCGATGGTCGTACATGTTGTGACCGGTCCGCTCGTTTTCCTCTTTCACCATAAAATAAAACTTATCAACTCTGGTTTCATCAAGATTGCACAATACATATAAATATTTGATAAATATTTTTAAGGTTAGTCACTGAAGGATAAATCACGTTTTAGACATATCCTTTTCACATTTCAATAAATGATTTTTTCCTGGACTGGATATTAGTTGGCATAAATACAAGAAAACGTCATGTTTTTTCATCTCTTCCTATATCATTTATGTTCTATGCCGTGTGGAACGGATTAGAAATTTGAAGTGTCACTACCCCTATTCAAGAAGTGGGTCATAAGCCTAGTAAAGCAAATCACGCAGGTCAGAAAGAAAACTATGTTGCAGTATGTCATAACCTCCTTTATGGGAGACTTGATAAGAAGTTGTCCCGGTGCTTACTATTATAATTCATTCAATTACCCAAACAGAATAATAATTCAATTTCAACACGCGGTACAAAACTACAGATATGCATACATAACATAATATAAAAAGATACGAGATTGAAAAGACGAGAAATAATCATGTATTGAATTTGCATTTTAAAACCGTGGCAGAGAATATTAACGCCGATAGCAAAATATTGATAAGTTTATCTATAAGAATTCTGGAGATCACTTGACTACTATGAAGACTTTTGACTGCCTTGTTGGTCTAGTGGTTAGCGTATGCGGCTGCTGATCAAGAGGTCTCGGGTGCGATTCCCCGGTCAGACCAAATATTTTTGTGATCCACAAATATTTGTTTCGGAGCCTGGGTGTTTTACTATGTATAATATGTATGTATTTACAAAAAAAAAGTATGTTTAAGTATTTGTATCAGTTGTTTAGTACCCATTACACAAGCTCTGCTTACTTTAGGACTAGATGATGTTGTGTGTAAGTTGTCCAAATATAAAGAAAAAGACTTCGTCAAAAAAACTGTATAGATTGAGATGCAACTTGACATAAATAGATAATATTCTAGAAAACATAAACTGAACTAAGATACTGCTTATAACAGAAAAATACTTGTACAAGTTGATATTAAATCAAGAAAATCGAAGGTGTATTTCAGAAAAATAAAATAAACGTGTACAACACGGGAAATTGCTACACTATTTTCTTTAAATGTTTCTAAACTACATTTTTAGAACTGCGGGTTTCTTTATTACAATTTACAAATTAACTAATACAATTTTGAAACGAAATACAAGTACAAAACATTGATAACGTGTTCCAATTATTTGCTTTAACCCTTCAAATAAAAATGGCGTAAATAGCACCCATACAAACGAAATTAAAGTAAGAATTGTTTTATATAGGATATATCGAACAGAATTGAGCAGTTTATCTAGTTTTCGCGTTTGTCTAGTTTAGTTTACGCTTTCCAATATTTTTTATAGCTGAATTAAAATTCAGCTATAAAAAATATTCAAGTATCTTATTACGAGTATTATTTTAATTTTTTGTAACTTATGTTGGTTTTATATTTCTTGTTTTCTTCCAGAGTTCCATTACCTTGCTGTCTAGCCAGTTCACTTGTATGATCTTTAAGAATGGCCTAAAATAATTGATTATATAATAGTTACTATTTTTTATATTATTTGAAGCTATTATTAAAACTTCTCAATCTTCTCAATTCTTTTCTTATAATGATACTGTATAAACATATGTTATATAATGTAAAAGAAAAATGCGAATTTACAATTTGTAAAATTTGCAACACTTTGGAGTTAATTGAAAATAAAAATCAATCCATGTAATTTACCGTGACCGTTTTAATATATCCTTTCAAATTTTGTACAAAATTCCACATTTCAGGTCACTAAAATTTCCATTGAAATTTTGTAGTGTTAAAAACCTTATTTGAATATAACAATAGCAGAGCGATATACTCTGTAATGAATATTTATTTACTGCTTAGTGCAGATAAAAGGTATCTCTTAAACGAATATGGTCACAATATTCCAAAAAGGAAAAGTTTCTGACGTTAACCCAGTTCACCATCCGGTTTATCTTGCTATTTGTTGATGAAAAGATTTGTGTCTGTTTTTTAATAACTGTAGGTGAGAAACTAAACATAAAAGTAAGTAATTATATTTACTATGGTAGTCTAAGGGGAAAAAAAGTAGATGGATTACATAATGGTTAGTTACTATCAACGCCTAAAGACATTTGCGATCAGGACTAATACCAGTAGAATCATACCTGCTTTGCTGGTTTTTAAGCCCTCAGAATCAGTGGGAGTCCCACTTAGTCGTGCAAAGCAAGGAAATGATTGCATAAGACCAGTTTTCTTAGAGCCTGGAGCTCGAAAAACCATGACTTTCATAAGGTTAAATCTTATTATTTCAATCCCCTACGATGGCGGAAAAAGATGAAACGAATTCCGAAATCTGTCTGAAAATTAGATTATCTGTCTTTGCTTTGGTCATGGATGAATATATCTGCAATGATGGGTGATAGTATCATAATATGATTGCGCCATTTAGGATCTGTAGTTACTTGGTAGTTCGATATGTCACCGATAGGTGGCAGTGAAACATGTTTATAATTATTTTAAGTAAAAGTATTATTAAACAGTTGAAATTGCATATGAAGGGAACACAAGATGAAGATGATGAAGTTCATAAATTGGAAACAAAAGGAAAAGCCTGATTTATCTGGTTTGATGGAATATTTTGGAATGTACCAACTTGGGCAATGTGTGATGGTGTGTTTCCCATTGATGTTAATTAGTATGCTGAACATTAACTACGTATTTGCTGTAGGAGATGTTGAATACAGGTAAGTTTATTTACTAGATAATTTTAATAGATATTATCTGGTATAGGTTGCCATGTTGACGTTTTCTGCTACATTGATTATTTTAGATTTGATTCCCACACTAGAAAACACATAATGTGACTCGTAAAATCTTGTACTTTGTTTGAGTGTTTTTAGTATACGTTCAGATATGTATGAAAAGTTCTCCACCAAGTAGAATATATTCTGACTGCAATGTTTGTTTTCATTAACAAGATGTATGTACGTATTTTATTTAAGCTTTTACGCCGTCAGAGTCAGTGGGAGTCCTACTTAGTGTTGCAAGGAAAAGATTGCTTAAGACCAGTTTTCTTTGAGCCTGGAGTTCGAAAAACCATGAATTTTATAAGGTTAAATGTTATAATTTAAATCCCCTTCGATAATGCAAAAAGATGAAGCCAATTTCGAAACCTTAATATCTGTAGTTTATCTATCTTTACTGTGGACATGGATGAATATATCTAGAATTATGAGTGATATTACCATAATAAGATTTTGACGTTAAACATGTATTTTTGATGTGTGTGATGATTTCAAGTGTAGATAATAATAATATAATAATTATTAATTTATTCAAGTAAAGTACGATAATTTCAAAATTTGCTGATGGCACCTAAACTAAGCTACGCTTGTACCTTGGGCTGCAACAAAATTAGCCATTTACAATAGTAGAATTAGACGCTAGATTCTAAACTCATTTGTATTTATTTATTACTTGTACGTAATTTATTATGAAATTATTATAAATAGCACAAATTGAATGTTAATGGAGGATGTGGAGTAATTATTTAAGTTTTACATTGACCGTGAGTTTTTGCTAAATAAATAGAATATATATTATATATATCTGCTAGTTTTTCTGGCAATTCCACATGTGTGTTATCGTGTTATTGAAGGAGTAGCCTATATTGTTTTTTAAGAACCAATTAAGAGTTCATTAAAAGCCCTTAAAGCATAAAAAACAAACAGACTGAGTTACTATCGTATTCATATTAATAAAGAAGTGTGGATGTGTGTATAACCCACATATCGTTGTTTGAAGTTCAGTATTTTTAACAAAATGTAACTAAACTATTTACATGTTTACTACAGATGTAGCATTAAAGAATGTGAGAGTGGAAACTCAACATCAACATTCCCAATATGGTGGCCGAAGCAAAACAAAGACCAATGTAAAATGCCCGTGTTTAGAGATGGGGCAAAGAATTGTTCTAGCGTCAGTTTTACTGGAGAATTAGTTGAATGCAATGAATGGATTTACGAGAACAATAACACTATTATTGGTGAGGTAACTATTCAAACATTTAGACTTTTTATATCTTTATCCTGAACAGGCGACTGGTTTAACATAGTCGGAACATCAGACAAGAGTGTAACAGATATGCAATATATATTTACATTTGGGGCAAGCTAAGGTGATAGAGCCACACTGAATTCAACACAAATGGTCCGGTTCAACCGGGGCAGTACTACCCTCACACAGAAGACCATCTTAATAATAACAGCATACTTGCAGTCGTGTTTCGTTCGTGAGTGTGGGACCGGAGGCCCAATCATTCTGCATCATTTTACCGCCTCCAAGGCCGGGAGAATGATGCAAAAATTATCTAACCAGGTCGACATAACAATGGCCACCATGCTACATTGCCTACCCTCACAGTAAACATGGTGCCCCCTACTCCTGGATTCTACTCATGCTTTCCATAAGGCAGAGTAGAGTCACTTTGGTATATACATATTATATAACAATTATAATAAGATAATATGGCATGTGAGACTGGGGCCACGCATGGACATTTACAACTCTAGATTCATAGGTGTATTATCGCCTATTTTGTAGGGAGCTTTGTCAGAAATTTGGGTACTTGCAATGAAATGATTACACACCTCAGGGTTCTGTGATTCGTTTCCTTTACATTTATATCAGTATGCTGTTTTTCTAAAATAGTATTATTATTGATTGCCTCGGCATTCTTGAGGTCCCGGGTTCGATTCTCGGGTCGGACTAAATGTTTGTTTAATCCGCTAATATTTGTTTCGGAGTTTGGGTGTTTTCTATGTATAATATGTAGGTACATATTTACAAAAAAAACATGTGTATATATTTATTTCAGTGGTCTAGTACCCATAATACAAGCTCTGCTTAGTGTGGGACGAGATAGCGTTGTGTGTAATATGTTCAAAATATTTATTTATCTATTATATTATATTATACAAATTTTCAGCTAAACCTAGCCTGTCAACCTTGGAAATCCCAACTGATCGGTACCATCCATAACTTGGGACTTATGTTATCTACTATCGTAGCTGGATGGATGTCAGATAAGTACAGTTCTGTTTCTATTAGAAGAGTATTTACTATTTAAAAATTAAAAGTAAAGTAACTGAAGCGCGTCATTATAATTTATGCAAAAACTAATGTATTAAAATAGTTTATGTTTAATTGAATTCGTTCACAAATAATTATGAATTTATTACTGTCTATTTATAATTTTGTGAATTAATTTATCAAGTATTCATTTGCTTGGATACAATATAGAGAAATAAGTTTTCAAGATAAAGCATTAATTAATTTGTCATTAGATTCGGCCGCAAACCGACGTTGATATTCTGCGCAGTCGGAGGCAGCATTGGCTATATCAAAACCTTTACTTATTCGTACAATATGTATGTCATCGTGGAATTCCTTGAGGCATTAGCCACAGGAGGAACTTTTCCAGCTGCTTGTGTTCTATGTAAGAAAACTTACTATATAGTTCAATTATCAAAAACAAAATTGAAATTCAACATATTCATCAGCCTAAGGTCGCAAAGGTCTTCAATCAATCAATCAACAACCCATAAGGTCAATCAATCAACAACCCATAAGGTCAATCAATCAATAACCCACTGCTTGGCTCGGGTCTCCTCTCAGGAGAGGTTTAAGGCCATACGTCCCTACGCTGGCCGAGTGAGGGTTAGGACTTGCAAGACAACGTTGTGGCTACGTAAATCTTGCAGTTGGATATTTTTAAGCCGCCCGAATAAAATATTTAATTCTAATCTATTATCACTATTTTTATTCTTTTCATCGCGGTCGATTTTAACATTGCCAGAATCTACTATATAAAAATAAGTCGGATTTTCCTTCCTGACGCTATAACTCCAGAACGCACGAACTGATTTCCACGGTTTTGCATTCGTTGGAAAGGTCTCGGGCTCCGTGAGGTTTATAGCAAAGAAAATTCAGGAAAATTTCAACAGAAAAGCGGGAAAATCTTTTTTTAGAAAATAGGGGATGACTTTTTTATGGGAATATTTTAAGGGCAGGACGACGTCTGCCGGGACAGCTAGTATTTCATAAAAATTTACTAAATGTAAACAAAACACAACCAATCAGCCTCTTATAAATATTCATTGCATTTATGCCTAATTACTCGTATATATGAATTTATAATTTTATTGTTTTTCGTTTTGATTGTAATTTTTTAAACAGCATTATTAAGTACATATGTCCTTATTCCTCTTCCTTTTTCCTTGTCTTCTTTTTCTTTTTTTAGGATTATACCGACTGCTAGTTGGGTACTCGACTCGTAATTTTTATCTTACTGATCACTAATACAAGTTCTGACATAAATTTCAAAGACGACAAAGTTTATAGTGACTATAGTATAATAAAATTAGCTTATATGAATCGATTTTATACATTTGAGCTGAGCATTAGACAGCATTTGTTTGATATATGTAACGCAAGCCAAAATCTATTTGCTTAATTAGTATAGACAAAAAGAGATGCCACAAAAGCAGGCGCATTAAAATAACGAAATGCGCTTTGTTCTTAACAATTTCTCTTTAATTGTCACAAATGAAGAAATGAACAAAAATATCCTTCTGTACATTCTCACAATGGAAATCTATGTTGCTAACTTATATACTTAAGAAGTGCTAACATTTTGAGGTTAATATTTCAATTATGGAAATTTATTTTCAGTTGTTGAAATAGCTGGAAAGAAACACCGAGTTATGTCAGTAATCATTTTTGCATATGCATCATATTTGGGAGAGGCGTTATTTGGATGTTTGGCTATGCTTTTAACCTACTGGAAAGATCTCCTTCGCATCATCAACGGACCTTGTATTTTATTTGTAGCAATGATATTTTGTATCAATGAAAGTCCAAGATGGCAAGTGGTATGTGGGAAGATAATAGAAGCTAAACAAGTCATGAAAGAAATGGCTAGAGTTAATAAAATTCCAATAAATAATGATGAATTTACTAATATAGATGAAGAAAAACTTAAAGAAATGTTTGATATTGTTGGGAATGATGTGAAAGAAAATGTTGTAAACGTTTTCAAATCCAAAGAAATGATGAAACGATTGTTGGTTTCAAATGTTTGTAGATTTACATCAAATTTCGTCTATTATGGAATGTTATTAAATTCAGTGTGGCTGCCAGGTGACAAATACGTGAATTTCATTTTATCTTCTGTGATGTCTTTCCCAGGGGAGATCTTATCTTTGTATGCGTTGAACAAAATAGGAAGAAAGCTTCCATTGATTATCGGATATTTAGCGTGTGGATTATTATTTATTGCATCAGCTTTTATTCCAGCAAGTAAGCACATATAATACTATTCTTCTATCTACTAATACGTCTGTCTGTCGGCTCATGTTTTTTTTAAAACCTTACATTATTTTTTAAAATTTGGGATATGCCAAACATTGGCCTTGAGAAAGAACTAAGATGAAAATTGTTATGGAAATGAATGTAAATGTTACACTAAAGATAATATGGCACGTAATCAATCCAAAAAATCTAAATTTCTATAATATATGGGGTAATGTTTAATACATCGTTGTAATTGATTTAGAAATATTTTGATATGGCTAAAGCATTTGATAAAGATTATGTTCATTGAGTTGAAGCACCCAAGCTTAGTATTTTCATCATTTAAATTTCTATTTTATTTCAATGCGTTGTGTTTGAATATTGAAAAATATCTTTATAGGCTACTTTTGGGTGAAGCTAACTTTTTTCCTAGCTGGTAAGTTATTGATAGCGGCGTGTTTTACGGGAGGAATCACGTATACGATGGAGTTGTTCCCTACTAGTATAAGAGGATCTATGTTAGGTTTTGGAGAATTTGCATCTCGATTAGGAGGGATGCTCGCACCTCTTACTCCAATTCTGGTAAGTACACTTTTACTTAAACATAGTATTCATAAAATGAACATTTAGAATTGATTATATTTATATTTGTTTCTATGAAATTTACATTTTTATTTAATATTGTGAGTTATTAATTATATTTTAAGCTCACATAAATTTAATAGTATGTACTGCTATTTTGTAAAATGTATGGCCAATTTTAAGATAGTTTCGTAAAAATTTGTAAACTGTCCTTATACAAATATTATAAAACTTACAATATTTTGTTCACAGAATACAGTATCAGAAGTTATTCCAGGAACATTGTTTGGATGCTCAACAATTCTAGCAGCATTTCTTGTTTGTTTTACTCCTGAGACAAAGAACTATCCACTCTTTGATACTATACAGCAAGTCGAAAATCACGCTAATAACCCTGGAGTCAGTAAAGAAAAGAATGGAGCCGCTGATTGTCGTATACACACAATTAAAACTGATAATTGAAAAAAAAATATGAAGTTTTCGGTTGAGGACACAGGCTTAACACTAATAAAAGTATTAAATTATGAAATGAGTATGATATTTCAATACAGTTTTTAATAAAGTTAGAAAACTTAATTCCTATTAGTTCGCGTTTCTGTTACAATTAAAAATAAAAAAAAAAAACATAAATATTAAAGCCACAATAGCTACTCTATCTAAAGCTGCACTGGGATAAAATAAATCCTAAGAAAATATCTACGTAGGCGATAAAATAATGCAGGCTTACCTGTTTATGGTCTTTAGAGCTGCTTAGATTACACTGACGGCTAATTCCTTTCACTATTAGATTCACACACACATTTGTAGATTTGCAACACGGAAAATGCTGATCACTGGGTTTTTGTAGAGTAGTGATACATTTTGAAGGTAAGCGCGTTTGTTGCTTGTTAGGCGTCCGAAAGTTTACTATGAAAATAGGACGAAGACACTAGTATTTAAAGAATGTGTCGGCAAAATGATACATTGCTTTCTCTCTAATTATTTAAGTAATAATCATTTAATTTTAGAATTTATTTTATTACGATAATAATGATTTTCTTAATTGATATAATTTATAATTATTATCATTTCTTCATAATAAATTGGCACTACTTACTTACCTATTTAGACCAATGAGTAAATGTCTGATTGTAATATAAAATGAACAAATTTTTACTAAATGAACGACTGCTCCGATTTTGATAAAACTTTCATCGGCAGATAGCTGGTGACATAAGGAGCGACATAAGGCTTATTTTTTTAGACTAGCGTCTAGCTGTAATTTCGTACACCTTCATTTCGGTGTTCTAAAAGTGTGATGTCTGCGTCGTAAGTTATTCAGGGTCAAAGGTCAAAAATAAGTTTTATTGTTCGTGGTTCATGACTCGGAACCCTTATAGGCGTATAAACACAAGCCAAAATTATCTATACAAATGCATGCATGCAAATTGAACCGTAGCCTAATGGCAAAAAACGGAAGCCTTATAGATTCGTCATGTCTGTCTGTCTGTCCGGCTGTATGTCACAGCTACTTCTTTCTGTAGCTTTATGAACTATACTGTTGAAACTTGGTAAGTAAATTCTGTGAACCGCATTAATATTTTCACATAAAAATAGAAAAAAAACAATAAATTTAGGGGTTCTCCATTTAGAAGTGAAACTCAAAAATTTTTTTTCATCAAACCCATTCGTGGATATGTCTTTAAAAATGATGTTGAGGTTTCTATTATAATTTTTTTCTAAACTGAATAGTTTGCGCTAGAGACACTTCCAAAGTGGTAAAATTTGTGTCCCCCCCCCTGTAACTTTAAATTAAGAGAATGATAAAACTAAAAAAAATATATGCAAACTTCCACCGAAAATTGGTTTGAACGAGATCTAGTAAGCAGTTCTTTATAATACGTCATAAATCGTAAATCGCAATTTACCTTTCATTCAATCAATACACTATTATTAAAACATCGATCAAAGTTACAACGAACTACAATAACTTTTATATGATGTTATTTGCTGTTAAATGATTTTCTTAACAGGCGTTTAGAATAGAAATAGAAGTAAGTAATCAAGAGATACCAGAAGTTTAAAGCGAACATATCGTTTTACAAGATTGCTGACTTTGCAAGTTTCTAATAGGGAATTACTTTCACTAAATTTGTTTACAATGTTTAAATAAGTTTGATCAGTCCGAAATATCGAACAGGTTTTTGACTGTAATGACAAAATACCTATTACATCATTATCATCAGTCTATTACATGATCGAATTAAATGATATACATTTACATAATTATGATAGCATGCCATGTAAAAGATCATTAGTTATTATTCTTTACAGTAATTTAATCTATAATATTATTGTCAGTTCTTGTATTGTATCCGAAATGCATTTAAAACCAGTTGAGATAGTATGTTCAAGCATTGATATCTATTTGATTTAAAATAATTAATTCAATATAAACAGATGTACACACAAACAGATTGACAAAAGAAATTATGACCAAATAACTTAACTACCCTACCTAGTCTCCTTAGTCGGCTATAAAAAAAGAACATGTTTTTTCTCATGTCATCATCATCATCATCATCAACAGCCTTTAACATTCCACTGCTGGACATAGGCCTCTCCTTAGAAGGAGGTTTTTCTCATGTAAATGAATTTAATTCTGAGAAGGATCAGAAGGATCGTATCAGAAATGAGGTGATTCGTCAGAGAACTAAGGAGAGACAACCGAATTAGGAAGCGCCGATCTCGGCTTGGTTATTAGGTAGTAGAGCCACGCTGATTTCAGCACGAATGGGCCGGCTCGACCGGGGCAGTACTACCCTCACACAGAAGACCGTTCTAATAACGACAGCATTCTTGTCTTCATATTTCGTTGGTGAGTGTGAGACCGGAGGCCCAATCATTTTGCATCATTCTCCCGGCCTCTGGAAGTCGGGAGAATGATGAAGAAATATCTGTCCACGCTGCCTTGGACCCATAGTCACCGTGCTGCATTGTTTACCCTCAGGATGGTGGCCCCTACTCCTGGTTTCTACTCATGCCAACCATCAGGCAGAGTAGAGTCACTTTGGTAGTCTTAAATATATAAAAAGCGTAGAGAAGGACGCTCACAGGCCAGGTGGAGTGACGACTTGCGCAGAATGGCTAGCAAGAGTTAGATGTGAGAAGCCTAAAATTGATCAGAGAGATGTGCAATTAGAGAGGCCTATGTCCAACAGTGGACTGCGATAGGCTGATGATTATAATGATCAAGTGAATTTTATTTGAATTCTTAGTGTTCTCACTATAATACACAAATGTCTTAAACCTTACATCGGTTAGCAACAACACACTGATTACTATTTTAAAACTGAAGTACGGAAATTCAAACTACTTGGTTAGTATGTATCAAGGCCACTTAGCGTACTTAAATCTCTGATAATATAAACCTTGACCAGGAAAATCAACTGGCCATCTTACCGAAAACAATTGGACACAGAGTCACGTGATCAAAAGTATTAGCCAATGAAACAGGAGAATAGAGAAATGGAATTGAAAACAAAAAAATGTGCAAAGGAGAGAGGAGAGAAGAGGGCACGAATGGATTATGTACCAAAAAATTCGTCTATTTTGCCAGATTAACCTATCGAAATCTTAGCTTCATTTGCAATGGCCAAGTGTAGAAAATAAGTAGAATTCTATTGTTTTAAACAATCTTTGTTAACAAAAATTGTTTTATTGTATAGGTTTACCTCTGCAACACTTACTTCAATATACGTAACCAGCTCCACAAACGTAACATTCCTAAAATAGGATCGATTTAGTGGATACTGTTATAAATAAATAACACTCCTTTGTTTTAGTATAAATAATTGTTTTTATAGGTATTTTAATCAATGCTAAAGAGTCTGGCCAGCGAATCGTGACACAACTACTTACAATGGCGGCAATTCAAAATATCTACAACTGGCAGCATTAAATATATCATGAAAGGGTAGTTTTGCATTTTTTATATTGATGTGACCATGTCATAGAAAAATACAAATGTATCAAATCGTGTTTTTCATGACATATTTAATGATTCAAATTGAAGATATTTTGAATTGCCACTATTTTGCCAAAATAATTCAAACAGTAATCATAACTTAAAACGTGAACATGGTCTGATTTTACCAATTTGGCCATTGCTGGGAGACCTGAAAATTGGGCTCGTGAAATCTTCTTAGGTATTGTAATTTATGCCCAAATTCTAGCAATGTAACGCCAGGCCCAAGTTTGTTTGGATTTCGGGTTTCTCCTTTCTTTTAACTGCAAATGTGACTTTAAGACGTCTTATAGACGTCATTATTAATTATTAACTCGCTGGTGTCTGCAGATTCGCTTTCGTGATAATTTCTTACAAGCGACCCTAATCTCTAATATGCCTGTATTATACATATAAATATGCCTTTTAATTCTGTGTGTGTATGTATATAAGTGAATTTGTGTATGTATTCATATTTATTAGTACTGTTCCTGTAGATATATATAGAAAGCCTACTACATGTATCTATAGAAATATACATTATTAATTACATAGATTACTAGCTGATGCCTGCGGCTCCGCTCGCGTCCTAGGGGTATGAAAAATAGATGTTGGCTGATTCTCAGATCTACCCGATATGCACACAAAATTTCATAAGAATCGGTCAAGCCGTTTCGGAGGAGTATAGGAACGAACATTGTGACACGAGAATTTTATATATAAGACTAGCTGATGCCCGCGGCTCCGCTCGCGTTTTAGAGGTGTGAAAAATAGATGTTGGCTGATTCTCAGACCTACTGAATATGCATATAAAGTTTCATAAAGATCGGTCAAGCCGTTTCGGAGGAGTATGGCAACGAAAATTGTGACACGAGAATTTTATATATTAAGAGATTACACCTCGGACTACCCAAAATCTTATCTAACAATATTCGTGAAAAGGTTGTCTGTAAGAAATTGCCGTGAGCGATAAGACCGCATATTATAATACCAAATGTAAACTTCTATTTATGTCTGTATAGAAAATTTTATACTCTATTGGTGTGCAATGAAGTTGTGAAAAAAAAATGAAGAAAACGTAATTAAAATCAGGCATAGTCTCATGTTTATTAATATATGCACTTTGTACAATGGCGAACAAACCCAAAGCATTCTCTACCAGTCAACCTGGGTGGTGAAGAAATATTGTAGGGAGGTGACACAGATAACTATCATGTTATATTCTAAAACTTATTTATTCCACTTCACCACTATTAGTCGTAACTTTGCTCTCTGCATGCTCTTCCACCTGTTTGATGGTATCAAACAGAGGCAAATCTTTTGTCTCCGGTGTTAAACAAAGAAATAAACCTGTCGAAATCGACAAACATCCAAATATAGTGAAGGGCAAAATATTTGATAGCGTATTCTGTAAAAGAAAGAAAAATTCTAATTATTTTTTAATTGATGATTTGATGATAATTTGATTATAATGATACTATAAATACCAAGAGGGGTATGAGTGGTGCCAGGATGCCTCCTATCTGAGCGGCTAAGGAAGCCAGTCCCACCAAGGATCCTCTTACACTAGTGGGGAACAGTTCCATCGAATAAGTAATAGCTCCTGTGAAACATGCTGATATTATCACCTTAGATATCAGGCAGAGAGACAATTTTTCCCAAAAAAATCCTGGAATAAAAAAGTTTTATTTTTATCACTACATACCTATATATAACCGAGTAGAAGCAGGCTCCGACATGAGTAGGCAGATTTGATCGGCAGCCTAACAAAGTGTTAGTGTAAGGAAAATATTTGTAACTTCTACATGTGATGATGGAATAATAATATTAGATTGTGTCGATTCAGGTGATTTTCTCCACTTCTTCAGTTATCAATAAGAAAATGGAGAAAAGCGAATACGTATATAGTATATCGGGTATATAATAAAATGCCTAAAACAATGTAACCAAAAATTTTAAAAACTATGTTGTAAAAGAGTGTCCATGAAGTTTCTTGTCTGTTCTTCTGCATATGATCTACGAATTGGAACAGAAAATTAGCTTCACGACTGACTACTGACTGGCTACTGGACGTTACAAAAATTGGTGTATTTGAAATAAAAATGGTTTGATTAGATTTGATTTGATCGTAAGTAAAGAGAAAACTTACGCTCCGGGACAAAATCAGAAATTATGCACAATGCTCCACATAATGAAAATCCAACCAGGAGTGGAATCTTTCTCCCAAATTTGTTCATCAGGCTTAATGATAATATCTCTCCTGGTAAAGAAAGCAATGTGAAGAAAAAGTAGTTCAAGTATTTATCTCCTGGCATCCACACAGAATTAACCAACATTCCAAAGTAAATAAGATTAGTTGTAAATCTAGCCATACACGCTACTATCAAGCGCTTAATAATTTCTTTAGATTTAAAACCATTCAGTATACTTTCTTTAACTTCATCGCTTTTGATGTCAAACTTTTCCTTCAATTTTACCTCTTCAATATTTGTTAATTCTTCATCATTGATACTTATTTTGTTATCTTTAGCAATTTTTTTCATTAATATTTTAGCATCTTTAACTTTTCCACTCACAAGATGCCATCGGGGGCTTTCGTTAATAAAAAATATAAGTAATATAAAAAGTAGACATGGACCATTTATCACGCGAATAAACGTCTTCCAGTAAGGTACGTACTTAGCGATACACACAATTAGACATTCGCCTACTTCAGTAGTGTATGCGAAAAGTGCACATGATAGTACGCGATATTTCTTGCCAACCATTTCTAGCACTGAAAACAGAGAGATCGCATTTATTGTCAAGACTGCATACAATCGATGCTACTTTAGGAAGTAGTAATATGTGCACAAAAATTAAGTGTGTTATAATTAGAACATATTGCCGTGAATATTACACAACGATATTTGGATTATCTATTATTCCATGACCATTGCAAGATACAATGAAACGACACTGAGGATTTTCAATCATTGTTTGATTGTTTCACAAAATAGTGAAAAAAATGTAATCCATCAAAATTCAATAAATTTATTATTTTTTCTTATGATTATGTTATAATTCGATTAAATAAAAAAACTATTCACATAAAACTTACTTAAGACACTCGCAGCAGCATAAGACCCTCCAATGATTGATGACTCTAGGAACTCAATAATAACGTACATATAGTAGGAGATTGAGAAAGTTTTAATGACTCCGATGCTGCCACCCACTAAACAAAATATCAGAGTAGGCTTGCGCCCAAATCTGACAATGAAACAATATAGATTAGAAAGCGTTATTCGCCTAATCTAGTTGTGGAACTACCAAATATCTGATTTCTTATAAAGACCAGTCACTCTTACTATTCCTAAATTATCTAAAAAAAAATTGATTTAAACAACTAAACAAACACACTTTTAAACTAAAAAGTAGAAAATAATTTTCAAATTAGTTTATTGTCATCGGTCCTTGATAAATCTACAAAGTTCGAACGAAATTTAGCCGTTTAAAGTGGGTCAAAAGCGCACCCAAAGGAGTCGGTTACAAACATACAAACAAACAAACATACAGGTAAAGCTAATAAAAGCGTATAATATGCAAATCTCTCTAAATACAAACCAAAATAGTTGAATTAATTTCATAAGTGGCCTTATCCAGAAGCTAGTTAATTTTAACTTTAGTAATATGGCAAAGCAAATACTTACTTATCACACATCCAACCCGATATGACCAAAGATACCATCAAGCCTGTGTTATGGATGGTGCCAACCAGCATAGACTTCCACGGCTGACAGGCCAAATTAAGCTAAAAATTATACTTAGGGAAAGTAAGTAAATTGTACTTTAATACAACAGGTACTTGTGAATTTGTCAAAAGATGATTGAGTTAAAGAAGTATTGATATAGTTAAGAAGGTACCCCAAGTAAAGATATTTTCCTAATTTTATTTGAGCACTTTGTTGACGTGATATAAACTTCATGCATAGTTTTATATTTCTAGCACTAACCGTTTGTACGGTAAGTGGAGGATTACGGACGGATATGACGAATCCATACCTAAGGGTTCCGAGTCATGAATTATGGAAAAGACTAGTATCGATCACTAATTAAGCTAAAAGTCTGTATTTATAATCAATAATTTTGGATACCTCGGCCACAATAGTGTTATTATTCTCGTAGATCCAATTGTCACAGGCAGTTAGGTTACCGGAAAAACTGTTGTTGGTACAAAATTGTTCGCCATTGTTAAGAACAGGTTTTGAACATCTATCTATATTTGTATCTGGCCACCAACTTGGGAACTGTGCAGTAGAGCTGGAGTCTTCGCATTTATCAATTTTACACCTACAAAAAATAACTGACTAGAAAAAAACGTAGTTCGTGGGTCCTAATAAACTATGTGACGGGTCGTATTTTTGTTGAGAAATCAATTGCATAGTGGTTTGAAATTGAGGTTGAAGAACTTATTTTTAGAAAAATTAGGGATCTACATCTGTAAACTATTTAAACAATGTAATCATTAAATCACCAATGGAATACTGGAAGTAATTTTGTTAGAATAGTTGTGAGAAAACTATGTTTCATTATAAATAGAACACCTTGACGGAACCGCTCGTAGTCATTCTATTAAGGAATACTTTTGTTACGTTTCGTTTAGTGATCAAAGCTACCGAAACTACCCTTCTCTCCTAATTATAAGAGGTCAACAATCAAAGGTCAGAAACAAAATCATTACTCGAGACTTATGTGACCCGGAGACAGTTATTCGTAATTGTCAATTTTTACGTCATTGACCGTTTCAATTGAAGGTGCGAATGATGGAGCTTCATACGAACCGTCAATTGCTCGCAAATCGGGTGGGGAGCGTGAGCGACATGTTCGCTTTGTTTCTCGACTAGCGAATGACCGAAATCGGTCAATCGCACAACAAGACGCTCACTTCATTCGCGACTGTCAAGGGCTTTAATCAAAACTTCCATCATTCACCTTCAATCGCGTAGTTGCGAATGACAATGGCTTCAATTGCCTCTTTAAACGATCATTTGGTACTTCAATGACGTAAAAATTGACAATACTAATTGCGAATGACTGTCCCCGGGGCACTTTACACATAGATGCCCACGTAAATAGTAGGAAGGGCAGTATTTATTTACGTAGCTATAGTTATATCATTAAAATATAAATCTGCGGGATTGCTACTTGTACCTTTTTGTTAGTGAGTATGTAGAAGGTGCTGTTGCAAGCGCCATGATCATGGAGTAACTGAAGAGAAAGAGTTACTCCGTTATCATGGCGCTTGCAACAGCACCTTCTCACTAACAAAAAGGTACAATATATAGTTGTATCATCTTTGATTTGCATTTTCTCGACACCGAGGATAAAGTAGAATATATGTTGTTTAACGTACGTAACGTACCTGTAATCAACATCTCCCACAGTAAATATGTAATTGACGCTAGTCATGCTCACAAACACTATAGGTATGCATATAAACACATATTGAAGTAGCTGGTACTTGCCAAATGTTTCCATCAAATCTAGTACATCGCATGTCTTTTTATTTCCATCGCCTTCTTTAGGTGTTATTGTTAAAAAGCCTTTTGTAAACATTGTGTTTTCTTTTAAAAATTCACCTGATGTTTCTGTAAAGATTAAATAGAATGAAAGATATAATTTGTTTACTGGATGCTATTCTTATGTAGAAGATATACATAAGTTGTAAAATACACGATGTCAATGTTTCGAAAGCATCAAAAAGCAGTCTGTCTGTAAGTCTTAAATAAGTACTTTGAAACATAGCCATGAATGGAAATAATCATCTATGAAAAGGAGGCCTTAAAGACGCTCCTTTTCAGCATATGTTTTTATGAATACCTGCATAGTTCTCCTTTGTTTATAAGTAAGTATACAGTACTAACCGTTTATAGTTCACCAATAACTGGTTTAGTCCCCAAAATAGTTATTTTTTGTATCATACGACATCAGCAGATCCGTTTGAAAAATGTTATTAATATTACTAAATCTTGTCCTGTTTTCGATAAAGGTGAAATCAAATTGTTCCCATTCGAAACACCACTTTGATAGCCCAAATTATACTTGAAGACCTTCAATGTTTTCATGTTACAATAGAATGAGTTTAAATTTCTTGTTACTAACACAATCGACTCAAAGTAACAGACGAATTAATTAGAATAATGTCTAAAGAGATATACCTACTTTCAATAAATTTGTAACCTTATCACGTGACCAATTTAATTACCAAATGTGATAGCTGGGTAGAAAGTTTTTCTACAGGCAAGTGATACACAGAGATGAACAAAACGTAGAGTAGGAAGTTTGTTGTATTTTAAGATGATATTTACATCCATTACTTAGAAAATATTACATTACATTATTTAGAAAATACATCATCATTAGTCAACTGCTGGACTAAAATCTCTCCGATTGGTAAAATCTCAGTCAATACTAATTTGGACATTCTGGGGCCGGGACGTGCTAAACTGTTTATCATTGTATAAAGTATAACAATACTTTAAACTTTGACGATAAACACAATCCGAAATTTATTTTCGTCTTTTATTATATATCGGAAACAAAGACTTTTTTGACTTGTTTTTCATATCAATACATACTCATTCGTTTTTAAGGGTTCCGCAGTTCATGACTCGGAACCCTTATAGATTCGTCAAATCCATCCGTACGTCCGTCTGTCCGGCCATCTTTGACCAACTGCCCAAACGGTTGGTGCTAGAAAGATGAAACTTTTCATTAATATGTGTTGTAATTACATCGACAAAGTGCTACAATAAAATTATGAAAAAAAAAAAATTTGGGGAACCTCCCCTACATGTAAATTGGGATTTTTTTTTTCTCGCGTCTACCCCATCGTGTGATGTCTCATTAGAGTATTTTAAATTTTATTTTAGTATTTGAAAGTATTAAACATTTAGAGATTGCTAAAGTAATTTTTCGCTTTAGGTATCCGTTTGCAAGAACAGGGCGTCCCCCCCTCTAAAACGGCTGGCTAAAATAAATCTGGAAAATGCACGATAGTAGTCAATTTTAAGGAAAACTATAGTGGTTTTGATATTTTTTTTAATTCAGAATTTATAGGGACCTAAATTCTAAAATGCACTCACTTGGAAAACTTTAAGCAAAAATAAAGAAATAATAAGTAAACATAACAATTATCTATTGAACACGATTTTAAATCTACCTACCATTATGGGTGACTACGGAGCCCTATTCTATGCGTGGCCTGACACGCACTTGGCCAATTCTTTATAAATGACAATAAACACAATCCGAAATTTATTTTAGTCTTTTATTTTATGTTGCAAACAAAGACTTTTTTTAACTTGTTTTTCATTTAATTACATACAAATAAATAAAATGGATGTTGGTATCTGTTTGTAATTTAAATTCACCAAATGCATATGACTACAGTATAAACGGTAGTTACATATAAAAGTCGTTCTTTTTTTTATGAAAATGTGTGTCTGTGTGCATGTATGGATTAGCTTAGGCTACCCAATGTTGCCGGGAGGGGTACAAGCCGCGAGGGGTCCAGAAGGCGATAACACCCTGGCCCCCTCCCAAAACACCATGTGGTCACACCGTGTGGTTTTAGTCGGTTCGAGTCCGACACACCGCCCCGCCGAATCGAAAGCCCCGGCAGGGTGACGGTCCGAGGGGATTTCCACACGTTAACCCAATGTTATTGTTGTAAAGGCATTCGTGTGGTGAAGCCAGTTTGTTAATAATCTTGTTTTCTAGTTTCTATGTTATTTAAATAATAGCAGTAAGGATAGTTTATATCTCAGGGTTCATCAAGTATCATTAACCTAACTTTAATGTGTTTAATTGTCTTAAATAAAGGTCTGATGGAGAAGAGCCTTTCAGCACCATAACATCGACAGGATTGAAAGTGTTTTGTTTTGAAGGGGTCATTTTCCATTATTGTACCCTTTTTTTATTTAACGCTTACCAAGGTGACTTTTTTTTTAACTGCGGACTGCCCAAGACCGGTGATGGTTGGCGTTCCTTGGGGGAGACCTTCGTCCAGCAGTGGACGGCGATAGGTTGACACTATAAGGTGACTTTATTATGCCTGATGGTAAGCATTATACCAAATATTATATTTTATTGAAAACCTTTGTTCTATCGCAAGCCAAAATTAATTTTATGAATAAAAACCACATGAAACATTAGAAACTTTATTCTTATTCTGAAAACGCAGTTAACGATTCAAATGAGCAGTTCTTGATTTCTTTGTTTATTTCCTTTATATTTTTGGTTTTGCAATGATTTTTAACTTGCTTGATGGTGTCGAATAGTGGCAAATTTCGTGTTTCCGGTAAAAGGGTAAACAGTAATCCAGTTAAAATTGCGGAGCAACCGAATAGACTGAACGGCAGGACTCTGGATATAGTGTTCTAAGGCAAAATAAAGACAATTACATGATTAAAAACTAATATACAAAACGAAACTGTTCAGATGATTACAATGTTTGATTCTTTTGTAAATTGTATTATTTTGTATTTGTATTAAGTAATACAAATACACAACAAATTCAAGAAACGAGTAAGTACTCGTTTTTTTAATTTGTATTTTTTTCAAAATTTCAATTTGAATCCTCTATTTTAAAGATTGTTCAAGAATAAAATTAAGTAATATGAAAATATTCTTCCATTGCTTGCCCTGATTTTTGACAAAGATTCTTAATCTTTATCATACTCCTAGCTTCTTATTTTTTTTCCCAAGATTATTTGGAGTTGACTACTAGTTCAACCGGTTCTATCTGAATATAAGTATTGGAACTGGCATCGGACCTTCAGAATCCTGAGGGAGAACTAAAATTCGAAGGTTGAACTAATTGTCAGTATATTTGAGGGAATTGACTTCCCAATAACGATTGACATAGATGTTTCTAGCAACCGGAATTAGACTAAAGCTAAAATACTCCGGGCTGTTATGAAAAAAATCCTATACGGAAAACCCAACTACACCCGACCCGGAATTTGAACCTGAGACCTCTTGATCAGCAGTCACTTACGCTAGCCACTAGACCAACGAGGCAGTCTTAATATAAGCTAAAAAAATATAAGCAAGAAAAAATAGAGTACACTAAATTTACCAGAATAGGTGTCAGCGGTGCCAACATGGCTCCTATCTGAGAGGCAAATGAACAAAGTCCCAATAGCGATCCTCTCACGCTGGTGGGAAACAGTTCTGCACAAAAGGTAATTGTTCCAGTAAAACTGCCTGCTATAATCACTTTAGCACACAAGAAAGTCAGTAGCTTTAGCCATACAAATCCTGAAATGGAAAATCAGTATCTCAACATAATGATGTGTTAAAAAAATAGGAGTATACCAATTCCTCTAAATATTTATAGATTTTGTAGATTGTTAATATTTGTATATAATATTTGCTACAAATTAGAAAATTACGTAAAACGGCTGAATGAAACTAAAGAGATCCTGATGTTTTGCTACAAAAACCTATACAATCATATATAACCATCTTTCGCCCACAGCTCCGCCCTCGTCTATGTCGGTTATCGCGGTAATAGTAGTCTATGCCTTTCTCAGGCTTTAGACTTTCTAGATACAAAACGAACAGACGGACAGACGCAGAGGAGAACTTCATTTTATAAAACGTAGTGTCTAGTGACATACAATTTATTATTTGTTCAAGTTACACTAGTCAATAAAATAAAGCAAAGCATTGAAAACTGTTTAATTCAATGCAATTGCGCCAGGCGCTCTCATGAAAAATGAAATTTGATATCTAGCAGGCCTATTCCTCCTTGTTCAGCTGGATGACATTCACTAGGAGAGGAAAGTAGTTGGGTTTCTTTAATTCATCTTGAAAGTATTTCACCTAGATGATATCACCACATCAACTAGGAGAAATATTTCGATTTCAGTGATGGCACTTGTTCACCATGGAATTGACTAAGCCTAATTCACTTGTGAACAAGGTTACTTTTATTCATCTTTATAACTCACATAAAGTACGGCAGCGAAAACTGTAAAATTTATAAACGTCTTAACGTTAAACTAAGTTTAGTGTTTAGTATACAATTTGCAGGCATGATTTCACTCGGTTGATATCATTCAAAGGAACAAAGTGGAATAAACGATCCAGAGGTTATACTTAACGATAACCTTTTTTTTGCACTCTAAAGGCAACTCTAATTTAATTAAAAATAATACAAGTTTTTTTTGATCATATAACCACTACTTAATTCTTAGCTTTACGTATGTATTGCCAATTCCCTAGGGACTTCATTTTTTATTTTGCTATATATATCATTGTGAAAAATGGTTCATTTTTTAAAATTCTAACTAAAACCTTATTGAAATATATATTTTAATTAGTTACATGCCAAACTTACGTGCAGGCATAGACGCTGAAATAATGCACAACGCCCCACATATTGAAAATCCAACCACCAATGGAAGTTTTCTCCCCACTTTATTCATCAGAAATAAAACAAATATCTCGCCTGGAAAACTCATCAAGGTAGAAAGGAAAAAGTTTAGATATTTGTCTCCTGGTAGCCATACAGAGTTTACCATCATCCCAAAGTACACAAAGTTAGAAGTAAATCTACCCATACACACAACCAACAACCGTTTCATTATTTCTTTAGATTTAACAGCATCGATATAACTTTCTTTTACATCGTAACTTTTAACTTCACAGCATTTGTTCAGATATGCTTCACTGATATTTGCTAATTCTTCATTGTCTATATTAATTTTATTATCTTTAGACATTTTTTTAATAATTTTCTTAGCATCGTCGACTTTCCCACTGACAATCTGCCATCTTGGGCTTTCGTTGATGTAGTAGCTAAGAAATATAAATGTGATGCAAGGCCCATAAATGAAGTAGTTGATCGTCTTCCAGTATTGCCCAAATAGGGCAATTAAGAGGTAAAAACATTCGGCAAAGTATATAGAGTAGGCAAAAATAAAACTAGAGAGTACTCGGTATTTATTTCCAGTAATTTCCAAGACTGAAACAATTTTAAACTTTATCCAGGTATAGGTATTTTATTTCAAAATTTAATTAAAAAAATATTTTAAATAAGATTTGAAATTTTAAAACTCATCTCTTTTAGTTAACATTCTATTTTTATCATCATCAACATCGAAATCTTAAACAGATCACTGCTGAACATAATAACTATAGGCTGAATAAAATATTTATTCTTGCAACACAGGAAAGTTAAAAATATTAATTTTATATCATTACTTATATTTTATAATGTCTGAGATTCACAACTATGCATATATCTTTATTTTGACTATGTTCATTCGCTTCTGTAACTCTCACTACTAGCTGCTTCTTTACATAATTATGGACTATAAATGGATTGTTTGTGAATTAGATTTTGTCAAATCGAAACTTACATAGAACAACAGCAGCAGTGTAGGTTCCTCCAGTGATTGCTGCTTCCAGGAACTCTATAATAATATACGTATAGTACGAAGTAGCAAAAGTCTTGAGGTACCCAATGATACCGCCAGTTACACAAAATATGAGTGTGGGTTTGCGACCGAACCTGAAAAATATAAGTTGTACTTATTAATATTTTTAGCAGATTGTCTCAGGCTGCCATTATCATATTTATCATTAATGATTATAATCATTAGTTTGTTTAATCGTTAAGTATTTAAAAGCACCACCGATTTCTAAATCCTTCTCTTTCCTGTTCAAGTTTGACTAGTGTTTTATACTCTTTCATTACTTTTCTACTTATTTACATGTGTTTCTTTTCCTGGTAAATGTATATACAATTTAACATGTAACCAAGCTTACTTATCAGATGTCCATCCTGCTATGGTCATAGATACCATCATACCAATGCTATGAATGGTGCCGACGAGATTCGACTTGAATGGCTGGCAACCCAAATTGAGCTACAAAACATGTAAATATTAGAATCTTCACAGCTATCGTTCGTGTATATCGTTATGTCTATCACTTAATTGGAATAAAATGCCACGTCAACGTCAGTATAATTATATTACTGATGTCAAACTAGTGAACGTATTTATTAGTGTTACAAATTAGTAGAATCATCAGTATTGCTAGATATTTCAACTAGAATAACTGCATCAAGATTGGAATAGTTACCTCTGCAACAACAGAATTATTGTTCTCATAGATCCATCGGTCACAAGGTACTAGTTGACCAGTGAAACTACTATTAGTGCAAGTTACTTCCCCAGTTTTTAGAACGGGTCTAGAACACCTGTCTATGTTTGAATCTGGCCACCAGCTAGGAAATTGGGCTGTTGAGTTTACAGTTTCACACTCATCAATTCGGCATCTGAAATAATGTTTTAGAGAATACGAATCATCAGAAAATTGTATTTGGATCATCACCACCATCACAATCCATTGATTTATACATTTTTAAATATGTGTAAACAGCTGAGCACTGCTAGCCATGAACGTCTTTTATTGTGGTTCCTGTAATTAGAAGCGAAGAAAAAGACTAAATGAAGTTCAGCGCTTGCAGACGCATCAGCTACAAATTATACCTTAACTAAATATTTAAAAGAGAAACGCAAAATTTAGTAACACCTACCTGTAGTCTACATCTCCGACGATAAAAACATAATTAATTGATATCATGTCAATGAACATTGCTGGCAGACATATCAACGCGTACTGGATTATCTGGTACTTGCCAAAACTCTCCATCACATCCGATATATTAAATTTATTTTTCTTCTTACAATCATTTCTCAACATAATTTATGAGTTTTGTGAAAAGAACTTTCCAATCTGTAATTTGTCAATTTATAGTATCTTACTATTCAAGCATTGATGTAATAAAGAAACGTATTAAATTGGCAGTAACCTTATGGATTGGGAATCGGATTACTAGTGATTACCGGTTCAAATTCCACCTTTTGCACTGAACGTGAGCCCAGTCATAACACAACTATTTAGCTTAAGTGAGAATAATTGTAATGTGCATCCACACTGATTGAAAATTTGAGAAATATATTAATTTGGTACTGTAACATTTATATCTAGAGTGATACGGATTTAAATAATATACTATATTGATGAATCTCAGTTGATACAATTACAGCCAGCCAGCCCACTGCCACTTCAGCTTGCAAATCCTGTGGGCTATGTCGATGACTTTGGTTCTCTGCTGATCACCTCGTTCTGGACACTTAGCACAGTATAATTTCTTCAAAAGTATTAGAAAGATACTTTATTTTTAAGCTAAATAATTTTGAAAAAACTTTTAAAATTAATTCGCTTTCTTACGTGAAACCTAACCGATTCGCAGTCAAGTGACGAATGATAATTATTACAAACTTTAATTTTGTTCGATTTAGGTTTAGAAATTCTAAGTTATAATGGTGCTGATGTATGTTTTTATATGTGTTTATGAATAGGTATCTTTTTCTTCGGCCCAAGCTTGTAAATTGAACAAAGACTATAGGTCAGTCTTAAGGTCAGTTTTAAATAATAAAACTATGTTATAGTTGCGATCCGCTTTAGCTTTTTACGATGTCACATTACAAATTTTAATTTTTCGGGTTTTATAGATTTTTAGTAACATTTTTACTTTTTATTGGCATTATTATATTATATCATTATTATTACTGTGTATTATTATTATTATTCTCTTTATTTGTTAATATTTACATATAAATTACATTTTTAAATATAAAAATAAAAAATAGTAGACCCCAGACTTCTCATAACCGACGAACGTGGGTGGTGCATTCGAAATGCAGTCAATAAGGTACGGGCTCTCCTGTCAAGGGCATCTAATTCAGTCTGAGTCCATCTAAGTATACCAAAGGAATACATCAGAACCGGCATGACCCAACTATTGTAGGCTCGTACCTTGTTACCCCCCGACAAAAGACTTTTAAAGACTTTTTTCAGGCGGCCAAAGAAGCGTTCCCGCAACGTTTGCTTCAAATCAGATTCTGGTGTTCTTAAGGCCATAGAGTCTAACGAGGCAGTTCCTTAACAGGTACCTATTATTTGTAAAAAAAATAAGTTAATCTATATTTTGAAACTTGGCTATTAAACCTGTTAAGGAGTTATTATCATTTACAAAAATGTAAATTTTGTTCCTCCGCTAGTGTTCGATTCAACTGGTAAACGAAGCGTGAAATTAAGAGATTGTGAATATAATTTATTCTTTAGCTTTAAATCCTTTGCGACGTTGTACAAATGTTTCGTTGTAAAGTCGTCATCATTAACAACCTTCAGCAGTCCAATGCTGTACATTAACCCCTCTTCAGAGGATTTTGGAGTATTACGTCCAGACGTATTCATAAAAGTTTTATTTCAAAATTTTCTTCTCTTTGTAATAGAGTTTTTTTGCGTAGTTTATACCTTATACTTCTTAATCATTTCTTATGATACTTCTAAGATAAAATCGGCCAAATGCGTATCAGGCCACGCACAGAAAAGATTCCTCGGTCACCCATAATGTATTTAAAATCGTATTCAAAAGATAATTGTTATGTTTACGTATTAATGCGTTAATTTTGTATGACGTTTTCCAAGTGAGCGCCTTTTACAGGTTAAGCATCTATAACTCCTGAACTAACAAAGTCATCTTATCCGTAATAGTTTTTCTTCAAAGTTCATTATATGGACCATCATCACGAATTTTTCCAGATTTTTCGAGACAGCCGTTTAGCTTTTAGAGGGGGGGGGACGCCCTGTTTTTACAAAAAAGTGCCCTTTAAAGTGGAATATCTTGCACACGGATACCTAAATTGAATAATCGTCTTATAAATCCTTTATTGTTTTTAAAAGACCTATCTAATGATATCACACACGATGGGGTAGCCGCGAGAAAAAATATCATCCCTACTTTACGTGTAGGGGAGGTACGCCAAATAAAAATATTTTTCATAATTTTATTGTAGCACTTTGTCGAGGTACTTACAACACATATTCATGGAAAGTTTCATCTTTCTAGCACTTACCGTTTGGACGGTAAGTCGAGGACGGACGGACATGACGAATCTATAAGGGTTCCAAGTCATAAACTTCGGAACCCTAAAAAGGGGTGGTGTGATGACAATATGCATTCTTAATCCGTTACCACATGGACGTATAGTCACCGATGCTGATTAGCGATGCATATTTGGAAATAAAGAAACTATGGATTTCGCACAATGGACTATTTCTATCTGCCCATAGAGCAATACGGTGGGCAGTAGCCACATGCAAGCATCCTAAGTCAAAGAATAAGTCCAAATTGGTCTATTCTTTACATTGTTATGACACTAAACATGTTTATGTGTGTGTGAATGTTTTGACATGGTTTTGACTGTTAAGCGTAATTTCACAGTGACAGGCGATTGATTGTGTATACGAGTTTAAATTTGTATGCATAAAGATTTTCCCCCGCAAATAAAACCTGTTTGATAACATAAATAGATGCTGTGGTTACTGCCTTTTGCTGTTTTTCTACAAAGTCTATCAAAATGATAAGACGGTGTCACATCAAAATGGTCCTCAATATTCTTTTGTTGCTTTTCACTGAGAGAGTAGGATTGTCAAAATCCAATCACTCCTTCTTCTCTTGGTTCTGGGTAGGCGGAAATTAAAGGTTGGTAATGCACTTGTGACCTTAGAGTTTCAAATATCTTCTTGTTTCTCTCATATATTAGGTATGTTTTATAATAGCGTATGCGATTGCTGATCAAGAGGTCTCGAGTGCAATTTTCGGGTCGGACCAAATATTTGTGTCATCCACAAATATTTGTTTAGGAGTCTGGGTGTAGCTGAATCTGTATTGCTTGCATGGCACGCAGTGACATCTGCGTATGTTTTGCAGTTACCACATTTGTCGCACAGAATATAGTACTGGCCCAAATACCAACCTCTGTGGCACAGACGTGTTTTATGTCATCATCAAATGCCTGCTGGATATCCAGGAAGATTGCTGCACAGTAATCTTTTTGCTCGTAAGATTGTCTTATCTTGTCCACAACGCGATGAACCTGTTCCACTGTATTTTATTTATTTATTTATAAAGTTTATTCACTAAATTTGTACATCGGCGGACTTAATGCCCAAGGCATTCTCTCCCAATCAACCTTCGGGTGGTACAGAAATCTTATGAGGTAGGTGCACAGAGTTAACATATAATGTGTTCAATAATAATTCTCACAGTTCAAAACATATCTATACAAAACATACATATATATATACACACACACATATATCCACATTTGCATACATATATATAGGAATACAAACATATATATACATTTTACAGATAGACATACATATATGTATCATATTTATACACTATTAATGCTGTAGCAATACTATTTTGCATTATGTTGCTCTTGAAACCGAAATTGGTAATTTGGTAAGCATTTTTCTGAATTATAAATATACAAAAATTAGAGATAAAAAAATTACGATTAAACTTACATTCTTCTTAATTTATTCTATTTATTACAGTGATGCAGTTGAGATAAAACAATTATTATAGAGACAATAAGCCCGACTGCTTGACAGCAATGAACTGAAAAAGGAAAAACAAGAATCACAATATCTATGTAAAATTGGTTTGACTAATGCATTGTTTTGGAAGCTTACTAAACATGTATGACAAATGTAGATTTGGTAGATTATCGTTTGCCTAGAGGTAACAAAGTATTTGTCACCGTCAGACCAAATTAATATATATATTGTCGGGTAAAAAAAGAACATCACACTACTACACACCACACCACACTGAACAAAGTGAACACAATATAAATAACATAATTTAAGTCACACAAATTACTTTAACAGACGCATACAATTTAGAATTTATCTATAGTATTTAAATGTAAGTTAAATTAGCTACAACAGTATTTAAAGTACTATCCCGAGTACTAAAATAATCTAAATATTATACTTTTGTAAGAATAATTTTATTAGTAAAAGTTGTAAATGTGTTCGAGACGTCAAAACACCACAAATTTTTGAATAGATAGCCATGCCGGGGTACGAATTTTATAACTAGGCCAAAATGTTTAGTTTTTTCAAGTAGCCTATCCTCACAATGAGCATGGTGGCCCCTACTCCTGGATTCTACTCATGCTTTCCATCAGGTGGAGTAGAGACACTTTGGTAGACTTAAATATAAAAAAAAATACGATGCCATATTGATGATGACCTATGTAGTGCTAAATGAATTAAAATAGTAATAATAATAGATGATCTTATTGCCTTGTTGGTCTAGTGGTTAGCGTTTGCGGCTGTTGATCAAGAACTCTCGGGTTCAATTCCCTGGAAGGACCAAATTTGCAAATTTTTGATTCGGAGTTTGGCGATTTTCTATGTAGAAATAATAGATATGTAATTATGTATTTATAGTCTTGTCATTAAAGTATTTATATATTTGTCATTAATATAGGTGAATAAAAAATGTAATTATAATGTAACTCTTCATGTAAATATACTGTAAATAATTTTGTATGTTGCGCGGACAAGCAGACCGAGTTTCAATATAGATATCGTGCACCACGACATCGCCGCGTGCGCCCCGCCGGTCAGCTGGCCGGCGGCCGCCCGCGCCCGCGCAGTGCTCTTGAAACCTCGGTACCAAACGCACGCCGCGCGGATACAAAATTACCGTTACTCGAGACACGCGATTTTATAATTAAGTTTTTTGTTTATTCGCTGTGAATGTTTTTGTGCTTGTTATATCCTCTTGCTATCTGACTTTCTTACTCTCAACTCTTGAACTCTTTCTGGCTATAATAACTTTCTCCTTCTATTGTATATACTGTGCTTGCTTATGACATTAAATTGTGCAGTGTTGTTTACTCCGTCGTTTAATTTATTTCCGAAGAAGAGTACGGAGACCCGTCAACGACTTCATATAAATAAAGTATACATGTATTTATATCAGTTGTCTTGAACCAAGTGGAGTGCAACTGCAGAGACCTGTATCCATCAGTAGACTGCCTGCTGATGTGGATCATATTTTTCTTGATAAAACCATACTTTATTGTACCCCATTTTGTTGTTTTTTTTCTAATAAGGCTCAATAAATTTGAAATGGATTTGACATGTAAATTGCTCATTTTTCTATCTTTATGTTTTAATAAGTGACCTATTAGATATGCAATTATGTGTGTTATTTGTACTTTTACATTATTTATAATTAAAAAACATTGGATGATTTCGAATAATGTTTGTAATTATTTTGATGAAATTTTGGAATATTTGGTCGTGATACGTAACTTCTTCTTTTAGAAGAATTTTAAAGAAACGACCGGCCGATACTACCCTCACTTAGACAACCAGCCTGATATGACAGCATCCGTACTGTCGTCTTTCGTTGGTAAGTGTAAGACCGGAGGCCCAATCATTCTGCATCATTCTCCTGGTCCCCGGAGGCCGACAACCGATAAGACTAATATCTTACTAAGCCGCCATGGTGTTTATCACTATGCTACGTTACATAATTCACAATGAGGATGGTGACTGCCACTCCTTGATTCTGTTAATGCTTTCCATCAGGCAGGGCAGAGTCATTTTGTCGACTAATTAATAAAAAAAGGTTTCATAAACTTTGTACATGATGTTTTGTTTTATTCTATGATGTTTTCAAAACGACTCCATTAACTTTATATTATAATGTAATTTAAAAACTTCAAATAGGTATATTAAAGAAAAGACAAGCGATTATTAAATTATTTATTTTCTTTCTGAGACGCCGTGTCATATGTGGTTGGCAGTATTTGTATCAGTGATGACGTTATTATTTTTAATCTCCACTTTTGCGGTTCGAATGTTTTTCATCTGCTCAATCGTATCATATAATGGCACATCCTTCGTTTCTGGAGCTAAGTAGAGGAGTACGCTTGCGATGATGGTGGCGCTTCCAAAGAACATGAAGGGCACAATATTTGATATGTTATTCTGCAAAAATAGAAACAAATAATTATATGAATCTATTTCGTAACAGATATTCTTGTTAATATTTGAACACTACAAAAAGTGGTCCAGTAAGAGAGAAATAATGTAGTGTTTGTCTACGCACACACTGGTTGAAAACGAAAATGTAAGCAATAATATACATATTCTATGAGCTCTCAAATTTAGAACACAAAAACCTAAACCACCATTATTTTTTATCACACAAGTTTTGTGGGACAACGTTATTATAGAGTTATTCATATTATCTTTTATTTATGTAAATATTGCATTCATTTTATCTTTGTTATCAAAATTCATGTTGTGATCACTGCGCGGTTGGCCTAGTGGTTTAAGCGGTCGCCACGCCGCTCTCTACTGCGCCAAGTGTCGTGGGTTCGAATCCCACGCGGGATAACACTTTGTGTGATTCACAAATTGTTGTTCTGAGTCTGGGTGTTCTTTGTGTCCGTTTCATATATGTTTATAAAGTCCCCCGCGACACAGGAATTCATATTTCTAATGCGGGAGTTGTCTTTTTAAAAAGAAGAAGAAGAAGATTCAGACTCAGGAGAATGAATTGCTAACACAATTATCCCATGAGGGGATCAAACTCACTATATTCAGTCTATGGTTCTTTTTGTAGGAACATAGAGTTATATATTATGTACTTTTATGTCTGTCTAAACTCATGTAATATTTACAATATTTACCAAAATTGGCGTGAGCGGTGCCAGCATTCCTCCTATCTCAGCAGTAAACAACGCTAGACCAAACAGTGAACCTCTGACACTGGTCGGAAACAGTTCCATAGCGAATGTAATTGAACCTGTGTAGCACGCCGATATTACCACTTTAGCAAGCAGAACAACCGACAACCTTACCGATGAATATTCTGTAAAAAAATAATGAAAGAACTAAACTATACATAACATATTATGCACATGTAATATACACACATAATAAATATTATTAGAACAATCAAAATCAACAGATTTGGTGATTCATGTAGAAATTCTATAAGATCAAAAATCATTAAACAACTTTGCAAATATTACGTTGCCATAGAACAAAAAAATAATTAAACCACTCACCCGCTGGGATTAGCACCGAAATAATACAAAGTAATCCACATATTAAAAATCCTGCCTGCAATGGAATTTTTCTCCCAATTTTGTTCATTAAATACAAAGACATTATCTCTCCAGGGAAAGACATTAATGAAGAGAGGAGGAAATTCAGATGCTTGTCTCCTGGCAGCCATACAGAATTTAACATTATCCCGTAGTATACAAAGTTGGATGTGAATTGACAAATACACGCAACAAACAACCGTTTATTGATTTCTTTTGATTTAAAAGCATCTATGTAACTTTCTTTGATTTCATAACTTTTAATGTCAAACTTTTCTTTCAATTTATCCTCATCAATGTTTTCTAATTCTTCATTACTAATACATATTTTGTTATTTTTAGCAATTCTTTTTAAGTTTGTTTTTGCGTTTTCGACTTTTCCACTAACAATCTGCCATCTTGGACTTTCGTTTATCAGGAAAAATAGAAGTAACGAAAAAATGCTAGGACCGTTTATGATGTGAATTAACGTTTTCCAATAGGGTACCATTTTTGCAATACCTACGAATAAAACTTCGCCAGAATATATGGTGTATGAAAAAAGAACACCAGCAAGTACTCTGTATCTTTTGCCTGCTATCTCCAATACTGAAAAAAAACTCTGTTTTTGATACATGCATACATGAAAGAAAAACATCAATCATCTTAACAAAAACTCTGTTTTGAAACAGTTACACTGTCTAACAACAAAACCATAGATTTTGTTAGGTTAACCGAAAATATTATAATACTATATATTGGTTTTTGAGAATTTTTTTTTAATAAAGATATCAGCTGCTTAAATGACTCTACTCAGCCTGATGGAAAGTATGACTAAAATCCAGGAGTGGTATTAACCGTCCTCACTGTTAATGTCGATATTGTATCATAATAATTTTAACAAAAAGGAACCGACTTCAATGAAACACTATTCCGAGTACCCAAATCGCGACATGGTGCCTATGATATTTGATGAGTTCCCTCGATTTCCTTGGGACCATCATCAGATCCCAATATGGTGACGATGGGACCACCTGTAAGCTACGCCCATTCCAATGCAAAAAGAATTTTTGAAATCGGTTCGTAAACGACGAAATTATCGCTGAACATACATAAAAAAAAAAAAAAAAGATTCCGACGAATTTAGAACCTCCTCCTTTTTTTTGAAGTCGGTTAAAAACGCACTCTAGGGCGGCCTAATAAGACGCTTTTATAACCCGGGATGATGGAGTGATCGAAACACGTGTACTGCTAGAGAGTTACAGGTTTTAACTACTCGGCACAGAAAGTTAGAACCAAACACTTTCATTCTAGAGCGTATATTAACTATCCAGAAGCAGTGGCGTCCAAGGCCAGCACGTGTTGTGCTGTTAAGAAAGGGAGAAGAGGAGATCAGTTGGTGTTTCAACTTATGTTATGTTGCTTATGACCTGGAGAGTCACTCCCCATTACATAAAGGACTACAATAAAAACAGTATTTCTTCGCAACTGCGAATTATTTTAAACTTCTTGTCACCATATGTTTAATAATCTTGGGTCCTGATAAAAGATAAAAAAAATGATATTAATTAGTAATTTAAAGTGCATAAACAATCTTACATAAAACTGTAGCCACAGCATAAGATCCTCCAACAAAGAATGCCTCCAGGAATTCTACAGCAACGTACATGTAATAAGAGGTAGCAATAGTCTTAAGATGTCCGATAATACCTCCAGACACGCAAAATATTAGTGTAGGCTTGCGACCAAACCTGAAACACGAAATTTGTAAGTAAAAATCATGAACCTAATAATAATTTTTACGTTGAAATTAGATACAGATAAAAAATATACACGTATTAAGATAATGCCAAAACGCAAAAAGTGGGACTGAATAGGTTATCCATTCGAATTCATCAATTATGTTTTTGGTCATGTATTATGTCATTGGCATAAATAATATTTATAATGACACTTATGACTGCTATGGTCTCGGGTTCGATTCCTGGGCCGGACCTAATGTTTGTGATCTGCAGATATTTGTTTCGGATTTAGGGTGTTTTCTATTTATGTATGTATTTACAAAAAAGTTTATGTAATTATATCAGTTGTCTAGGACCCATGTTACAAGCTCTGCTGAGTTTAAAAAAAATTAAAGGAAAAATCTAGATAATAATTAGTTTTAATGACTTACCTATCCGACATCCAACCACTTATAACTATGGATACGCTCATGCCCAGGTTGTGGAATGTACCAATCAGATTTGATTTCCATGGCTGGCAGGCAAGATTTAACTGGAAAATCATTTTATGAAATAATCATTAATTCATAATCATCATTATAAATTAAAATTAATGGTAGATTTTAAACTTGATTGGTGATACACAATTTTAGTTCATGTGAAGAAAATTCAAGGAAAATTATAACAACTTACAGAGTCCTAACTTCCTAATAAAAGAAAATGAGAGGCAAATTTTAAAAAAGTCCTAAGGATCTTACCTCAGCTATAACAGTGTTATGGTTTTCGTAAATCCAATGATCACAAGTCACCACTTCATCGGTGAAGCTATTGTTGGAACACACATCAGTTCCTCTGCTGAGTACAGGTTTGTGACATCTATCTCTAGTTGTGTTAGGCCACCAAATTGGATATTCTGCTGTCGAGTTTGCATCTTCGCATTCATCAATCTGACATCTAAATATGAAATAAAAATTAAGTAATGAATGATATTATGATGACGATGTTTCTTTTTCTGGTCGGTCTGATTAGAAAAACTCAATAATACTTTAATAGTTATGACTCTTAAGTCGAAACTGAGACCTCTTGATCAGTAATCGCATACGTTAACGTCTAAACCAACGAGATAATAAGCATATAAATAATATGTTAAATACAGTGTGAACTAAATTTAAAAAATGTATTTTTACTTCATTCCGTGTTTCTTCGTGGTTTATGTGGAAGTTGCCACAGTATTAATGCAAGGTCATAACACTACTATTTTATTACAATAGAGCGTATGTAAATTGAGCACAATACCAATAGTTAGTACGTAAACATTTAAAGACAACCAACCAACCAAAGTATCAACCCTTAGAAGGTCATTCTTCCATTCAACTACAATTTGGCAAGACGTAATTTTTACATTATGAAAACGAAAACTCATTTACTTATCTGTTGCTGAGGTCTATGACCCCGTAAAGAAACTAAAGAGGTTCGTCATTAAGTGGTCTTCCAGAGGCCGGGAGAATGAATACAGAATTATTGTACCTCCGGTCTCACACTCACCAACGAAATACGACAGCAAGAGTACTGTCATTATGAGGATTGTCTTCTCTGTGAGGGTAGTACTGCCTCGGTCGAGCCGCCCAATTCGTGCTGAAATCAGCCAGGCTCTACTATCTAATTGTTACTAATAATTGGAACGAGCCCTAGAAAGTACAACTGTAATCATTTTACAGAACTATTTAGACATGTCATGAGCGTTTTGGTTATTCGGATGTCACGTTAAGCAGTCGGTCCCGGTTGTTACCATAAGATAACAGTCGTGAAATTTAGTTGAAAGTCTTCGGGTGGCTAAAAAACAACCAACGGCAAGATTACGTAGCCACATCGTGTTTTGAACTGCTTCTTAATCAAGCTGTTTCAGAGCAGTATGCCAACTAATATTTTAACATTAGAATTTCATATATACACATATATATATATATATATATATATATATATATATATATATATATATATATAGATCATCATCATCAAAAGTCTCTAACAGTCCACTGCTGGATATAGGCCTCTCCTTTGAAAGGAGGTTTTAGTCTACTATATCACGTTGGCCAGACGGGTTGGTTTAGGTTTTGTTTCAAGTTTTCCTTGCCTTAACAGTGCTGATATCTGCTTATTTTGTTCCTTAAGTCACATTGGATGTGACTTAAGGAACAAAATATATCCTACTCTTAATACATCACCAAAATGGACTGCCTAGTTGATATTGTGGTTAGCGTATGCGGCTGCCTATAAAGAGGTCTCCAAATGTTTATGTGATCTGCAAATATTTGTTTCGGAGTCTGGGTGTTTTCTGTGTATAACATGTAGGTATTTACCAAAAAAAATATGTTTCTGTATTTATATCAGTTGTCTAGTACCCACAATAAAAGCTCTGCTTAGTTTGGGATTAGATGGCGTTGTGTGTAAGATGTCCGAAATATTTAAATATACACTCGGTTCCAAAAATTACGGGTCAGTCACAAAAATTGAAATACCTCCAGAACTGTAAAAGCTAGATCAATGAAATAAAAAACAGAATAAAGACTTTTTAGTTGCGCTTCTAATAGCATATTATTTAAACTGGTTGATGAAAAAAACTTCATTAGAAAAACAAAATTTAAAAAAATGACTATTTTTAAAAACAAAATTTTTGTTTCATGTCATTATGGATGCTTTCCATTTCTATTCTGTCACAAAAAAAATTATCGTGAACGTCTTCCACGTGCATAATTATTATTCTGTGAGGTGAAGCATGGCAGTCACGCTAGAGGAATGTACCAGAATCCTAACTTTTTTGGAACTTGGGCGGAGCCAGCGTGAAACAGCCAGAAACATTGGTGTATCTTTGTCGACTGTTCAGCGGGTAGTCCAGCGGTACCAAGAGACCGGATCACACCTTAGAAGACCAGGAAATGGCAGACCAAGATGCACAACGGCCAGGGAAGACAGACAACTGGTGGCTACAATGCTCCGAAATCGTTTTCAAACTGCTGTTGGTCTAAAAACTCACTTTATTCGCTTTGGAGGTGGCAATTTAAGCGCTCAAACAGTAAGAAGACGTCTTGCTGAAGCAAATTTGAAACCATTGAGGCCCGCAAATGGCCCCAAACTGGAACGGGGACATCGAATTGCAAGACAGAGATACGTGCGCGAACACCTAAACTGGACACTAGACGATTGGTCTAGGGTAATGTTCACGGACGAGTCTAAATTCATGCTTTATAAGCATGATGGTAGGCAGTTGGTGTACAGAAGACCAGGGGAGCGCTTCCATCAAGCGTGTGTGGAGGAAAAAGTGGCGTACGGTGGAGGCTCCGTACAAGTTTGGGCTGGGATTTCTGCTGAGGCCCGCACCGAGCTGGTGCTCAATCAAAATGGAACTCTAAATGCAGAGAGGTACGTGGAAGAGATCCTCAATGAACATGTAGGTCCTTTCATGGCCAGGATGGACCGGCATGGCATATTAATGTATGATAATGCGCGTCCCCATACCGCCAGAATTGTACATGACTACCTTGAAGAGGTCGGTATCGAACTCATGCAGTGGCCAGCGCGAAGCCCGGACTTAAACCCCATCGAGCACGCCTGGGACGAGCTTCAGAGATGCGTGAAAGGTCGAAACCCCCCACCAATCACGCTTCCCGAGCTCATACAAGCACTGGTGGAGGAATGGGAAGGTATTCCTCAGCACCGGCTCCGAAATTTGGTGTACAGCATGCCTTATCGCCTGGAAGCTGTCAGAAGAGCTCGTGGAGGCAATACAAAGTATTAAATGAAGAAAGTGATGAAAAACAGCAAAAAAACAATCATAAAAAAAATGTAATCTTAAAAAAATTATGACTACTTTAGTTTTTTTTTAATTTAAGATTAATATTGTGGGTGTAACTAAGTTTTATTTTATTTTTTATCTGTATAATTAAATTCTCAATTGAACAGTCTTCGTTTCATTAGGATGGCATACGTGGTTCGGGAGATATTCGGGTTTATGTGACTGACCCGTTATTTTTGGAACCGGCTTTATATTATAGAGATTATACTTACCGGTAATTAATATCTCCGACAGTAAACACATAGTTAATGCTGATCATGGCGACGAATATTACCGGTAGACATATCAACATGTACTGAATAATCTGATATTTGCCAAATGTCTCCAGCAAGTCCGATATGTCACGAGACTCTTTCTCTTTGTCAACCTTGGTCATGGTTATTGAGGAATTCTAGGCGAATATATTTTATTCTATATATCTGAAATGTTAGGATGGTTGTAATTATAATTATTTTCCGGTTATTTTCCGTGTGGTGACGGATTAAGAATACAGAGTGTCACCACCCCTATTCATTCCGCGGGTGTCGAAAGAGGCGACTAAGGGATAAACTATACAAGACAACATCAATGCAAAGAGAAGGAAAACTTGAAACCAACCCTATACCAACCCGTCTGGCCAGCGGGGTATAGTAGGCCAAAACCTCCTTTCTAAGGGCCACCGCAGACTAGCTACTTTTAGCATCGGCGATCGGCAACTAGTCGCTTTTTTAGAAGCTAAATACGGCGACCGAACGCTCTACACCGCACACTTAAAAACGTGAAACGCGGAGATTGAGTCGCTTTTTAGAAGCGCGACACAGCAGCTGAACGCTACTCTCCGCACACATTCGGATGTCGGTAGCATCGATTTGCCATCTGAGCAGTCGCTAAAACGCGCGTTTCCGATACCGCGATCGAACGCAGGAAGTCGCTAAAACGCGATGCAGCATCGATGCAGTCGCCAAATCGCCGATTGCCGATGCTAAAAGTAGCTGGTCTGCGGCGGCCCTAAGGAGAGGCCTATGTCCAGCAGTGGACTGTTGAAGGCTGTTGATGATTAATGCTAATTATAATTAGACATCAAATCCTTATTCTTTACTAGTATTATAAATCTGTGGCAAGAACTCTGTCTTTCACGCTTTCTCACCAAAAGTACTGAACCGATTTATATGAAACTTGATATACAGATAGCTTAAGAGCCTGAGAAAGAACATAGGCTACTTTTTACCGTGATAACAGACAACAGACATACAAGCGGGAGGAGCCGCGGGTGAAAGTTAGTTTGTTATAATTTTTAATTAAAATACTGAGTTTCGACCGCGATCTTGGCACATGTCGGTTATAGCGCGGTAAAGGGCAGTCGATTCTTCAAGAATCAAAACATCGCCTTTCCGAATTTGATAGCAATCGTTTTAACAGAAAAACACAGTGACTTGCGAATTTATTATTTGAGTATAGAGATGATTGACGGAGATCGTTATTTTTAGTTTTTTGGGAAGAGGGTCCCCATTTCATCTCATCGCCATTTTTTATCATTAAATTCATTTCGACGAAGACTTGAAAACTAGAAGATTTTATAATTGAAGAATTTAATTACTTGACATTGGCAGAAATAGCTGATATATTCGGCTGGTTGCCATTTCATCAAGAGAAGAAGAAGAGATGATTGACTCAATCATTTTATAAGTGTGCTAGTCTTAGTAATAATAATAATTTAAACCAAAATGCTCTTATTTTCTGGCAAAGAGGGCTTAGACATCAAGTCCGCCAATGCTTCAAAAATACACGATGTGTAAATAAAATGTTAGTTCTTATCAAAGTAGATCCTAAATTTAATAAAAGATTAATACATAAATGACGGACATCTTAATTTTAATTAAGAATTACCTGAAATTAATATCAGTTATCAAATTCTTGTTTCTGGTGTCGTAATTATAGAAGTGTAGGTGAACGGTTTTCACTTCAATTGCTCCGAAACAAAACAAATATTCTGATAAAACTGGGTGAATTCACAGCTGATCTCAAATAAAATTAGTAATAATAAAGGCTAAGAAGATGATGATATCAAGTCAAGAAGAAGAATTAATTATAAAATTATTATTGAAAAACCTCTAATCTCTTTTCAATAAATTTTGCCAGACAAACAAAATTCAATAAATGTTAAAAGCAAACATGTTCTAGAAGTCCATAAGTCATTCATCACACAAATATTAAATTAAATAAAACATACCATGTATCACAGGTTAATATATCCTTGATATTTATCAAAACATTTATTTCAACAAGAGCAATAACTGTTCGTACGTTCACAATCAAGTGGGAGAAACACAAATAATAATTATGATTAAAACTGGTGGTGGTGTGTGAAAAACAAAGCATAAATTAAAAATAATAGTGTAGCGATCTGTTCAGGTTTGGGTAAACAGAATTTTATTTATTCATTTCAGCCTCCGACAAAGTATATTTAACTAGCGATCCGGCCCGGCTTTGTTTTGCACGGTAGTCTACCATCTTCCTCTACTTATGCATGTATTTCACTACATGTTACAAAACAAAGTATTCCGCTGCGTCTGTCTGTCTATCTGTTCACGATAAACTCAAAAACCACTGCACCGATTTATTTAATATTTTATACCCAGACAGTCTAAAGTCGGAGAAAGGAAATCGGCTTCTTTTTACCGCGATAACAAAAATAGATGCGGGCGGAGCCGCGGGCGAAAGCTAATTATATAGAAACCCTTCTGTTGAATTACTCTATCTATTGCTTAGAATTCTATTAAAATACGTTGATTATTTAAAAAAATGTAAGCGAACAGACAGCGTAAGCGACTTTAATTACACTATGTAGTTAAAAATAACATCTGCCGTGAATGACAATAATTGTATGCTCAAAATACAACTCCACGCAGATACTTTGTATTGTCCGGTTCGACCTAATTGATACTAAGGCCTTAAAGAAACTCGGTGCTATGCAATTCTTTGGTGTCTTATCACTAATTTAGTAAATCATACCATTACGATAGTTCTCCTTGTCTTAAGTTCAAGGACGTAGGCAGCATTCAAAAGACGAAAACGCATAAGCTGCAGGTGGCCCTTGGTGAAGCTTCAAAGAACATTTTGGGCGATTGTTCCCCTGAATACGAGGGGTAGCAGAGGCGCTACACCGTCTGTTGCTTCATCTCGGAGATCATGGGAAGAAGCCCGCTGTCTCTACATGGGCCTCTATGAGGTGCTTGATCTGAAGACCTGGCAGTATCCTCCCACTGAAAGACTCAGCACAGGAGTCTGCAGTCGTACAGATCGCACGGGGATACCACACGTACTTGTACGAGGCAACGACGGTCCTGGACCGATCTTCACTTTTTTGCCGATATGGATACGGTGATCTATGACCATATGCGTTCTGTCAGTAGGAATAGCGTAAAGACTAATGCTGCTGGGTCATGAGCCCGAAATGCTACAGCTAAGCATATAAACCCAAACTCTGAGCTTCGTAAGCAAACCTCTGAAATACTGAGCTGTGCTCGCCAACGCGCTGTCGAAATGTGTCGAGCCTTGTATAGACAAGACAACTATATCAGCTTTTGATTGACTCTAGTAGTCACCGGACACGGTAATTTTGGAGAGTATCTTAAAATTTACACCGTTGTCCGAGATGTCCGAGACGTGGTCTCCACTCAAGAACCCGTTTACCTCAACGGTTGTCCTTTCTGCGGCTAATATGGTAAGCCCACTGCCACTGAATGTCCTACACAACGTTGTCCGAGATGTCCGAGACGTGGTCTTCACTCAAGAACCCGTTTACCTCCACGGTTGTCCGTTCTGCGGCTAATATGGTAAGCCCACTGCCACTTCAGCTTGCTAATCCTATGGGCTATGTCGATAACTTAAGTTCTCTGCCGGAAGTATATCTTCAATATTTTCAAAACATTATATTTATATAGGTATACAGATTTGAAAAGTTTATACGAATATAAAAACATTCGCAAAAATACAATGACTCTAAGAGTTTTCAAGGAGATGCTCGTATTTGAAAGACATCGGTCATTGTCTTTATTAAACTAGCGAGGACGAAGCAGATCAAAGAAGAATAATCATAAAGTAAATTGTTGAAATTTAGTCACTAAATAAACTACTTACATTCTTGAAGTCGTAGCCGAAAGTATTGGCAAATTCGTAAACGCTGAGTAGGATATCGCCATGCAGATACAATCTTCTTAAAGGATCATCTATAAAAAGATGTTATTCTGGCTTACAACACAATACAATACTGAATACGATTTGTTTCAACAAATTATAACAGCATCAGATGTTTCATCATGTACACTTACATAATTATCTAATCTTAATTACTTTATTTGAGTCTTAAGGAAGTATACAAATGCAGAAACTAACGCAAATATAGCATTTCATTAAAGAAATATTTATAATATAAACAATCTAAAAGTTCAACATACACTAAAACAGTAACATAGTGCAAAAGACGTGAAACTATCCATTGATCAGTTGTAGGTTCAAACTCTCCAGGGGTGCGGGGTCCGGAACCTCCGCGTGGTGCACCCTGGGCAACGGAGACGGCAGCGCCTCTCCTGCTCAGCGGGGGAGACGTTGCCGCCTTCGGCAGATTCCGGCCGAGGTGGAAGCAACTCTTTGAGGGTTGTTCGGAGGCTTTCCACGTATCCCTCCGTTAAGCGGAGGGCACAGTGGAGAGAACGATAGAGGGCGGAAGAGTTCTTCACTGCTGGTGTTGACCAGAGGTGGTGGACGATGGTCTGATGCAGACCACCTTCCGACCAAGTCGCAAGTCTGAATGCCGCGGCATTCAGAAACGACGGCTCTTTGAGGGCTACGAGGAAGGTTACCTCTTTAAAAAACCATGGGGCGGACGGACTCGGTCTGATACAGACTCCGTCCGGCCAAACCGCAACCCTGAACGGACAGGACCGGTGGCTCTTAGGAGTCGCGAGGATGTAAACCTCTATAAAAAACCCCAAGCCCACGCTCTGACGCCTGGCAATGGGCTGAGTCGCTGGAGGGAGTCCAGTGCCAAGGGCGTCATGTCGGAGGACGCTAAACTCAATTTTAATGGCATGGGTAAACAGAAAGATAAATCTACCCAGGAGGGTCCCGGACGCACTGCGTCTGGGGAGTCCCTCCCGGAGCCAAACGGCTCCGGCAGCTCCCATTCGTATTCTGGGGGGAGCAACCAATGCCCAACCCGCCCGTCGCCGAGCGGTAAATCCGGCGACCGACTCAACGCGGAGGACGCGGCAATACTGGCAGTGTTGGATTCCGACACTGCCTCAGAAAACAGCGAAGCTAGTACCCCGATGTTGTCAGCTGTAGAGCGGTACCAACAGGGCACACAAAAACGAAAAAGACGACAGCCCCGTTCAGGAGAGAAATGCTCACTGGAATCGCCCTCCAGTGACGAGGGCAAGATAACAAAAGCCGTCCGTACTAGCCGTCGAGGGGCTCGAGGTGGAGGCCGGCCTCCAAAGACTGGGCAGAGTACTCCAGCAAGACAGACTTGTGGTAAGAGGGCCGAGGGTGAGATCTTGCTTCAGGCCCTCTTTGAAAAGATCGAATCTGACAGGGCAAGTACTACTGGAACGAGCTGCGCTGACTTAAGCGTGGAGGAGCTACGCCGTAAAGGAGGGAACCCAGTGGATCGCATTGAAGAGGCAATCGTTGCAGCCGATTGCTTCCTCCAGGCGTCTCAAGGTCCCGAGTCCCGGGAGCAGGAGCCCCTGTTAGCGGTAGTGCGCAGCATAGTCGAGGCGGGAAGACTCCTCGTGGCCGAGAACAGGGCCCACGAAAAGGAGAAAGCCCGCCTCGAAGCAAAACTCGCCGAAGAAAGAGAGAGGGCCCGGGCTTCCACATGTGTCAACCCTGGTGTCACGATGGCACCATCGTCAACGACACTGGTAACACCGTCCTGTCGGGTGGAACCGGACATAGTCCGTCTAATGGCGGAGATGGAGGAGCGACTGATGAAGCGCATCTCTGCAGTAGAGAGCGCTCATTATCACCCACCTCTGACCCCAGCAAGAACAACGTATGCGGATGCTGCTAGGGCAGGGTCAACAGCCCAACCAACAACCAGGGTTGCCAGATCAGTGCCTAAGGCGCAATGTCAGACGGTCACTAAGGGAAAAGGAAAGGAGGATGGAAAATCAATCCAAACTCTAACCTCAGCCCCCACTGATCCCCAGAACACACAGCAAGAGGGCTGGATACAGGTTGGGGAGAAGAAGAGTCGGAAGGCCGCTAAAAAAGCAGCTAAAAAAGCCAAAAAAGCTGCCGCCGCTGCGATGGGAGCGCCAAGGAGGCTTCGCGCCCCTCGCTCTACGGCCGTCGTTGTCACTCTGACTGAAGAAGCAGCGGAGCGAGGTTTGGGGTACGCAGAGGTCTTGGCGAAAGTCAAGGCCAAAGTTGACCTCAAGGCTCTTGAGATACCGGGCGTCCGATGTAAAAACACCCGGACCGGAGCCCGACTCCTCGAGATCCCCGGCGCTACCAGTGGCCCCAAAGCTGACGCCCTAGCGTCTAAGATTAGGGATGCATTGGACGCGGCTGATGTCCGAGTGTCCAGGCCCGTAAAATGCGCTGAAGTTCGGATTGCTGGCCTGGACGACTCTGTCACGTCAGACGAACTCAGGTCCGCTGTGATGGAGGCCGGAGGCTGCTCCCTAGAGAACGTGAAAGCCGGAGCAATACGCTTTGGCCCCAGCGGACAGGGGGCAGCGGTCGTCAGCTGCCCTATCGCAGTGGCCCAAAAGGTCGCGGATGGACGTACCCTCCTGGTTGGAGGTTTCCTCAGGGCGCAGGCACGGCTCCTGCCTGCCCGGCCGGCAAGGTGCTTCCGGTGTCTGTCGGTGGGGCATGTGGGGGTGAAGTGTACAGCGGAGGTTACTGTAGGTGACTTATGCTTCCGCTGCGGCCAGTCTGGTCATAAGGCGGGAGGCTGCAACGCTCCACTGCGTTGTTTTAGGTGCGTAGCAGAGAACAAACCTGCCGACCACAGGGTCGGTAGTAAGGCCTGCGCCTTGTCAGGGCCTAAGCCGGGAGGCCAGCCTCTTAGCTGCTCCCCGGAGACTGCGGTGGGGGTCGCAAGAGAGCGGCAAGATTCGCGACGGAATGTGGAGATGGAAATCCAATAATGGATTTACATCTCCGCATCCTTCAGGCGAACGTGGGCCACGGTGCTATCGCTCAGGACCTTCTGCTCCAGAGCATGGCACAGTGGTCTATCCACATTGCCGCTGTCGCCGAGCCATACATCCATCGTTTTCTTGGGAATGCCTGGGAGACTGATTTGGATGGCTCGGCGGCACTGGTGCATGGAACCGCCGCCGGCACCCCTCCTTTCGCCGTGGTTGCTAGGGAACGAGGTTGCGTAGCGGCGGTAGTTGGGAATATAGCGGTCGTGGCTGCTTATTTCACGCCGAACCGAGACATAACTGAATATGAGCAATGGCTCGCTCAGTTGGCCGTCGTCGTCGACGCTTGTCGCCCCTACCCGGTTCTTGTGCTCGGGGACTTCAACGCCTGGTCAGAGACATGGGGTTCTCAGAGCACAAACCCGAGGGGCAGGGCACTAGAGAACTGGGCCGATAGATTTGGCCTAGTTGTCCTAAATCGGGGAGCCGTACCCACGTTTGTGACGGCGAGGGGCAGCTCGATTGTGGACATCTCATTTGCATGCCCCTCGTTGGCGCGTCGTGTTCAGAACTGGCGTGTCGTTGTGGGGGAGGAGACGTGTTCGGATCACCGATACATACGGTTTGATGTCTCCGCTCCCACGGGTGACGCGGTGGCCATATCGGCTCCACCTGAGCCACGTTGGGCGCTCAAGCGTTTGAATCGGGTGCTCCTCCTGGAAGCTGCCATTGTTCAGGCCTGGGCCCCTGTACCTGAAGGGCCTATCGATGTGGACGCCGAGGCAGAATGGTTCCGGGAGGCCATGACCCGCGTCTGCGATGCGGCGATGCCTAGGGTTCAGCCCAATACTGTGAGGCGCCGGGTCTACTGGTGGTCGCCGGAGATCGCTAGGCTGCGACAAGCCTGCGTGACCGCGCGCCGTCAGTGGTCCAGGTTCCGCAGGAGGCGTCGCCGCCTCGAGGATGCGGCAGCCCGAGAGGCGGAGCTGTTAGTGGAATACAGGGTTGCCAAGAGGACCCTTCAGGCAGCGATAAAGCGGGCCAAGATTGAGGCCCGCCGCGAGTTGCTGGAGACACTGGAGCGGGATCCATGGGGACGCCCTTACCGAATGGTTAGGGGCAAGATGCGCCCATGGGCTCCACCACTGACTCGGTGTCTTCAGCCAGAGTTGCTTGAGGAGGTCGTCGGCTCCCTTTTTCCAGGGCGAGTGTTGGTACACACTCCACCACACATGGCTCCGCCTTCAGCGCCTGAAGCGCCTAACGTGAATGACGACGATGTGCCTGAGGTCACAGGGGCAGAACTTGCAGTGGCGGTGGACCGGCTCAAAGCCAAAACCACCGCCCCAGGACCCGATGGCATTCCAGGTCGAGCTTGGGTCCTGGCTTTAGATGACGAGGCTCTTGAGCCCCGACTGAGAGCCTTCTTCAGCGCATGTTTCGAGCAGGGTCAGTTTCCGAAATTGTGGAAGACGGGGAAACTGGTCCTCATCCGTAAGGAGGGGCGCCCGGCGGACACACCATCCGCCTATCGGCCTATAGTCTTGCTTGACGAGGTGTGCAAACTCTTTGAAAGGGTGATTGCATGGCGCCTCGTCAAGCATCTCTTAAGAGTGGGGCCGGATCTGGCGGACAACCAGTACGGTTTCCGTCAAGGGCGCTCCACCGTGGATGCGATCATGCGTGTGAAGGCTCTAGCGGACGAAGCAGTTTCCCGGGGCGAGGTGATGTTGGCGGTGTCTTTGGACATCGCCAACGCATTTAACACCCTGCCCTGGAGTTGCATCAAAGAGGCGCTGGTATATCACCGAGTGCCTCTTTACCTCCGTCGCATAGTCGGGGCGTATTTGTCGGAGAGAGCTGTCATCTACCCCTGTAGGACCGGTCTCGGACGGCGTGAAATGTCGTGCGGTGTTCCGCAGGGGTCGGTCTTAGGGCCGCTCCTGTGGAACATTGGCTACGATTGGGTGCTTCGCGGTGCACTCATTGATGGTGTCGCCGTCACGTGCTATGCGGACGACACGCTAGTGACGGCGTGCGGTGGGACGCACCGTGAGGCAATCATTAGGGCCACGACCGGGGTTGCCCAAGTCGTGGAACGAATCCAGCGGCTGGGTCTTACGGTGGCTCTACACAAATCGGAGGCCTTATTCTTCCACGGGCCTCGGATGAAGCCACCTGAGGGACTCAGCCTGATAGCAGGAGGCACTCGCATCGGCATCGAGCCCTCTATGAGGTATCTGGGACTGGTACTCGACGGCCGATGGGACTTTGGACATCATTTCCAAAGTCTGGTCCCCAAGTTGGTTGGAGTGGCGCGTGCATTAGCACGGTTGCTGCCCAATATGAGGGGGCCCGATGACTCCTGTAGGAGACTCTACGCTGGAGTTGTGCGGTCCATGGCCCTTTATGGGGCCCCAGTATGGGCGGAGGCCCTAAAGGCCAGCAACGCTGCGTTGCTGAGACGACCACAGCGAGTGCTGGCCATTAGGATCATAAGAGGGTACCGCACGATCTCTTTTGAAGCGGCGAGTCTCCTGGCTGGAACTCCACCATGGGATCTGGCTGCGAGAGCCCTTGCGGCACTTTATCAGTGGCGCAAGGAGGCGCGGGAGCTGGGTCAGAGTCCTGAAATTTCAGAAATCGAAGCTCAGAAATCCCAGCTCCACCAGGCCCTCGTGGAAGAGTGGAGGGAACGACTTGGGCAACCGAGCGCTGGGCACGCCGTTATTGCGGCGATAAGACCCCTTATGGAGGATTGGCTCGAGAGGCGTCACGGAACCCTCTCTTACCGGCTGACGCAGGTGATCACTGGAAAAGGTTGTTTCGGTGATCATCTGTGTCTGATCCGCAAAGAGCCAACGCCTGAGTGCCACCACTGCGATGGCTGCAGCGTGGACACGGCGCTTCATACACTGGCAGAGTGTCCGGCGTGGGAGGAGCCGAGGCGAGATCTCGTGGCGGCCATCGGAGTGGGAATTCTCTCGCTCGGTAACATGATTGCGGCCATGATACGGAGCGAGAGTGCGTGGAACTCCGCTGTCTCTTACTGTGAGCAAGTTATGCTTGCAAAGGAGATGGCGGAGCGGGACCGGGAGAGGTTCAGAACCCTCCCGGTCCGCCAGGCCCGGCAACGGGCTAGGTACCGCAGGCGACTCAGGCGCCGGAGATCGCAAAACGATCTCCGTCCTCCATAAGCGCAGGCCTGGGGGTGACAGGTGAGGCCACCTGCCACCCTAGCAGAAGCAGGCCGGGGTGGCAAGTTGATTTCATTCGTTCTCGCATAGTAGGAGGCCATCTGAAAACAAAGATGGCCCGAGGTACGTTGGGGTCCCAGGGTTTTTCCTTTCGAGGGTGCACCTGGTTTCCCGACTTCTAGTGCCCGAGAAGGCGTGCGGTTTTGGTCGGTTCGAGTCCGACATAGCCACAATTATGTGGCATCCGGGGGGATTTCCGCACGGAAAAAAAAAAAAAAAAAAAAAAAAAAAAAAAAAAAAAAAAAAAAGGTTCAAACTCTCCAAGTACATATTGTGGCCTGGCAAGAAAACGTTGAGGTTACGTAAATCTTATCTTTGGATGGCCAACTAACTATACTTACATTTTTATGTTTTGTTATTATTTTTATATGTTTTTATACCGAGAGTTCTTAATTTAATTTTAAAGATTAGTTTATTGTTGTCATTTTCATTATTATTAATAATTTGTGAGACCATGATAAGTAAATAAATGACCGCTGGCATGCGGATATTATACTAAATGTTTTCTTGAAAAACATAATTCCTTCTATACTGTTCATCTGAGCTGTTTCAAGTTTTATTTACAAATCTAAAATGGTTTATAGTCAAAGATTTTGAAATCTTATTAAGGCCCCTAAATTTACAACTCTTTTAGAAACTTCCACTATTATTTGCGACCGTTTTTCTCTCGTATCTCTATTCCAGCTAATCTCTACAACGGCTGACCCGATTTTAACGGGACTTTCTGGTAGAAAGTTGAAGACTTAAGAAGTAACTTAAGCTATTTTTTATAGACAAGCTTCGCTCCGCGGCTTACTAAAACGACTGCAGGTTACAAATACACCGCGGGACTCAGTTAGTCTAAATACTAAAATTAGTCCTATAGTTATAGTTACATCCGTATCATCATATCAGTATCCGCGTGGTGACGGATTAAGAATACAAAGTGTCACTACCCCTATTCATTCCATGGGTGTCGTAAGAAGCGACTAAAAGAACAAAATAAGCAACTAACATCACTGCCAAGAGAAGAAAAACTTGAAACGAACCCTTTCCCAACCCGTCTGGCCAGCGTGGTATAGTAGGCCAAAACCTCCTTTCTAAGGAGAGGCCTATATCTAGCAGTGGACTTTTAAAGGCTTTTGATGATGATATAGTTACAAATAGTTTAGGTATATCCACCAATTTATATCCACCAGGATTTACCGTACATGACGTTCACCATCATTATAAATTAACTATTATGGATACACCATTATTATCTGGTATATTTAATTAAATTACTATATTTAAAGACATCTGTTTATAGTGAGATTTAATTTTATTATGAGAATCTGATATCTGCTATGTTTGTTAGGATTTCCTGGTTATTTTCCATTCAAGTACAAATATTGCATATGAAGAAAAGTGTTTATATTATGCTAAGGGATTAGGAAAATGTGGCGAGGAAAATGTTGGGTATGGAAATTGAAGGTTACATGGCAAGAGGAAGACCAAAGAAAAGGTGAATGGATTGTGTGAAAGATGACATGACTAGGAACGGAGTTTTGACAGGTAGTCGAGTGACGCTGATTTCAGCATGATAGGGCCGGCTTGACCGGGCAGTACTACTCTCACACAAAAGACCATCTGAATAATGACAGCATTCTTGCTGTCGTATTTCGTTACGAAGTGTGAGACTGAATGTCCAATCATGATGATGAATTGATGCACAATTATCTTACCAGGCCCCCATAGTATGGCTCACAATGCTACATTGCCTGCCCTTACAATGAGCATGGTGATCCCCACTCCTGGATTCTACTCATGCTTTCCATCAGGCAGAGTAGAGTCACTTTGATAGGCTTAATTATAAATGAAATAATGATAGAGTAGAATGGGAGGATAAAACATATTGCGCCGACCCCAAATAAAGTTGGAATAAGGGCAGGCAGGTGATGAGTGTATATGAGGATTGAACTCGAGGAGTGACTTGCCAAAGACCAGAAGGCCAAGTGCGAGGAAGTTGTACATCAACACATAGAGGAACACAGTGAAGGACACTCACAACAGGACCGCAGAATTGAATCCTGAAAACCTCTTGGAATGATTAAAATTTCAAGTAAAAGTTGACTTAATTGCCAAAACTTGTTGAAAAGTTTGGATAAATCGGACCCAGATCTACTCCTATATGTATCTTTTTGTGAGAGCGAATTTTAATTTTCTTAGCTAATTAAAGTTAAATTTTTGTTTTACTTTCAGTGGCATATAAGCTGGATACTAAATCATAAATTTGAAAATATAAATGCACTTAACTTTTAGAACAATAAGGTCTAAAGTAATATAGGTCAAATATTATTAGCATTCTTCTTTAACAGTTCAGCTACCTATACTTAATATTTGTACAAACTTACAGATAATACCTTATCAATAGATTTTTTTGTCATGTCTAATAATTCAAAATATTCTTGCGAAAATAGTAGACTTTTGGTTCTTTAAATCCTGACAATTTACAAAATTGGTTATTCAAATAAGAATAAATAAAATTTATATCTAAAAATTCATATATTATTTTATAAGAGATTCACAAAGACAAACAAAACAATAGTTAACCATTGCATGCTTGCAATAAAACAAAAAACAAAATTCATTAAAACTGTAATCTCAAAAAGTCTTATGCATAAATATCACCAGTCACAATATACCGTTCAGTTATTGCTGGATCTAAATTCTCCTCCTTGGAGTCATTACAAAATCTCTCAAGCTGTTCAACGGTGTCAAAAAGTGGTAGGTGCTTAGTTTCTGGTACCAAAGTTAGTAATACACTTGACAGAATTGCCAAACCACCAAAGAATATTGTTGGTAGACCCTCCGATATTGTGTTCTATGAAAAGTTAGAATAAAGTAAAAATATTAGAGATTTTTAATAAAAGCAGGAAATGGATGTATATGGAAGGGATAGATGAAATTTTATTCAAAGATATCTTACAAAATGATTACTCTTACTAAGTAATTTTCACAAAAAAACTATTATTAAGTATATCGTTAGTTCCTAAAGTAGCAAAATCACGCTGATTTCAGCACGAATATACCAGGGTAGTTCTTCCCTCACACAGAAGATCAACCTAAAATGTCCTGTCGTTGGTGAGTGTGAGACCGGAGGCTCAATCATTCTGCATCATTCTCGCGGTCTTCGGAGACCGACCACACTGTGTGAGTAAACATGCTGTATTGTACACACTCATAATTAGGATGGAGGCCCTTACTCCTAGATTCTACTTAGCTTTCCATCAGGTAGAGTAGAGACAATTTGGTAGGCTCTGTTTTAAAAAAAAGTAAGGCGAGCATTTGCTGTAACTAGAACAATATTTTATAAGTACAGTAATGTAAAGTTTCGATACCATAGAACACGGTTGAAAATAAATGTATTTCTACCATCATCAAGGGAACCATTACTATTTATAATTACAAAAGCTCAGATGTTTAAAAACATTGAAATATTATAAGTTTTTGATACCCACCAATATTGGAGTGATTGTTGAAATCATCGTTGCTAATCGAGCACCAAACGCCCCCAAACCAAGAAGCGTTCCTCTCAAGCTAGTTGGATATAGCTCCATGCTGTACGTGATTGTCCCAGAGAAACACAGAGATATAATCATTTTGCTCAAAAAGAACAGTGTCAGCTTTGCCCATATGTATGCTGTGAATTTAATTTATGATGTATGTAATTATATCTGATACATTTAATTTCGTTTATTGAGACCAAAAAATATTTCACTCAGAAATCTATAGAAAATTTACAAAATTGACATTTGTATAACATACAAGTATAAACCACAACATTTTCATCAACGAGCATTAAAGTCTGCAGATCAATCTGTCATTATTAGGAGGGGATTACTAAGACCAATCTTCTCACATACACATTCTGGACTTACATACAAAAACTCACCTATAAAAGTAGGTGGTTCTTTAAAGTTATTAGAGGATCTTGTAAGAAAAATGTAACAAACCAAAGAGCTTGGAGATTATAGCGAACTTATGTCTTCATCCTTGTTCAACTGTCGGGGTCACCAACTATAGCGAACTTATGCCATATTTATTATTTAGGAACGCAGTCTTTGTTATCACTCTAAAATTACCTAATAAGGTGTGCTTATTAGTGCCGACTTACAGCTTATTATAAATTCTAAAACCTATCGCTAAAATGCGTGCCATTATGTCTTAATCTCAACAAGACAGAGACTGTCCGAATTCTACATGATCGATTATAACTCATATCTGAAATATATGCTGGCCAGACTTATCTATAAATAAATTCTATCAATTGTAAATAGTATAGTGAATAGTGATGATGACGTCCAAGTGGTGTTTAAGATAAAACAAATTCTCAAAATGCCCTAAACAATATCGAATCGACCACAATCACTACATTTAAACAAATGGCAGCATGGACTGGTTGTTGTGGAGAGCCTTGGCATATATCCAGATGATGTCTTTTGGCTGATTTGATGAATACAATTTAAGGCTGACGAAGAATTAATACCATTAGATAAGTATTAATGCAATTACAACGTTAAGAAACATGTCTATACTTACTCACTGGGGTTAAAGCTGATATGAGGCAAAGTGAACCACATACTAAGTATCCGATTACTAAGCACATTTTTCTTCCAGTTTTATGCAAAATATATAGAGCCAAAATCTCGCCCGGGAGTGACACTGCCACAGTTAGAATGAAGTTTAAATATCTATCTCCTGGTAACCACACAGAATTGAACATCATCCCGTTATATATCATTCTGGATGTAAATCTGCATATAAACATGACTAATACACGTTTTATAATTTCTTTCGATTTGAATATTTTAACGAATCCTTCTTTTACTTCACTCTTTCCAATGTTAAACTTTTCTTTCAAAGTTTCCTCATCAAGATTTTCCAAGTCCTCATCCTTAATATGAATTTTATTGATCTTTGCAATTTTCAGTAAAGTTTTCTTGGCTTTATCTGTTTTGCCGCTGACAATCTGCCATCTAGGGCTCTCATTGACTATAAAAAATAGCACGATAAAGAACACGGGAGGTGCGTTAATTATATGGATTATATTTTTCCAATTAGGCACAAGAAATGCAATACCAGCAAATATACTCTCTCCTATATGAAGGGAGCTAGAATAAATTACTCCTGTGATATGACGGTATTTGTTTGTGGTGATTTCTAGTACTGAAAACAAAAACTGTGTATGTTTACGGTCTCGTGAAAGGTTTGTACTAAAAGATTTTCAGTATTATTAATATGTTTTCTCATATTTTTATTTAGATACTTACTCAATATAATAGCTGCAGCATAATTCCCACCTGTAATTGTTGCTTCTATAAATTCTATTAATATATACGTATAGTACGAAGTAGCGATTGTTTTTAATTGACCAATACAGCCTCCCACTACGCAAAAAACTAAAGTCGGTTTTCGGCCAATGCTGAAAAAAATCCAATCATGATCTCTGGTAGACAGAGGCAAATTAAACACACTACTGTACCTGATGGAAAGCATGAGTAAAATCAAGGAGCTCTACTCCTTTCTCAGGGTCACCATTTTCATTGTGAGGGTAGGCAATGCAGCATGGTGACCCATACCAGTGGCCCGGTAAGATGTTTTTGCATCATTCTCCCAGCTTCCGAAGGCCGATGGAGAATGATGCAGTATGATTGGACCTTCAGTCTCACACTCACCAACGAAATACGACAACAAAAATGCTGTCATTATTAGGATGGTTTTCTGTGTGAGGGTAGTACTGACTGAGTCAAACCGGCACATAAGTGCTGAAATCAGCTCTGCTACCCATCGTAGTAGACGTTAAGCTTATTGCTATCAAGTACGATTATCTAAAAAACAAACTTGTAAATATCTAAGTATATATACATATTACATATGTATTTCATTATCACGCTTTAACGACTGAACCAACAGCGCTAACTCCTTTTATATTGGATAGCCCATTTATTGAAAAAGGTTTCAAGACCTATAACGTAATGCTGCAAGCAATCGGATCCAAGAGAGCAGTATAAACGAGGAAAATCTAATTACTATTTACATACCTATTATGAAGTTAAACCATAAGACTTACATATCTGAGAGCCATCCAAACACGACCATGGATATTAGCATGCCCAAGCCATGAACTGTCCCAATGAGATTCGACTTCCATGGTTGACAACCAAGGTTAAACTATAAAAAAATTAAGAATAAGATCTGAATGGACCTCAATATAGTGACATGTCGTAGGGAAGCCTGTTGCTGCATTGAAAACTCTGAAGTGAAGTGTTACTTCAGAGTTTTCACTCCATTATCAAAACAAATTTACTTCATCCTAAACTATTAATTACCATCCCGCAACCATCCTGCCCCCAGATTCAAATTATATTAATAAAGATGTCTAAAATTTTCATACATTAAAAAAACTACAAAATAACACTGTCATTATCTTCGTAGTCTTTATTATGTGCATTGTATACAATATATGTATGTGTGTGTGTGTGTGTGTGTGTGTGTGTGTGTGTGTGAGTGTGTGTGTGTGTGGGTGGGGGGGGGGCACTATCCTCATTGTAAGGGTAGGCAATGCAGCGTGGTGACCCATACCACGGCGGCTTGGCCAAATTATTCTGCATCATTCTTCGGATGCCGGGAGAATAATGCAGAAGGATTGGGCATTGGGGTGGTCACACTCACCAACGAAATACGAGAGCAAAAATGCTGACTATATTAGGATGTTTTTCTGTGTGAATACATACGTGATGAAATCAGCGATTTCCTACTTATACTACCTACCGATTTCACCTGAGTATCATTTTTTCCTCACAGATTTTGCCAGATATATATCTAGATTTATCTATACAGATAATAGTTGTTACCTCAGCAACAACAGTATTGCTGTTTTCATAAATCCAATCGTCACATGCAACTGTTTCTCCGGTAAAACTGTCATTAGTGCAAACTTCTTCCCCACTTCTTAGCACAGGCTTAAAACATCGACCTATGTTTGTATCTGGCCACCAACTTGGAAACTTTTCTGTTGAATTTTCATCTTCACATTCAGAGACACGACATCTGTTGTATTAAATGCATTTGAATTAATAATATGTGTATTTATTATGTTCTTTTTTAATTATGAGCCTGTTCAAGTTATTATGCAGAACAGCAAAAATGCATTCCTTTTTAAGTTGGTCATCTATGCGAGGGTAGTATTGGCCCTATCGAGGCGAGTCTATTGTGTCAAATCACCGTTGCTCTACTGCTTTCAAATGAGACTCTATCCTGCCTAGTGGAAAGCATGGAGACTTACACTTAGATGCTTTCATATTGTGTTTTTTTCTGTTTTTTTTTTTTTAGCAATATCACATATAAAGTAATTTGAATTCAAAACCAATTTTTACTTACCTATAGTCTAGATCCCCGGCCACAAATATATAATTTATGGTAATCATGCAAATACACAGGGTCGATAAACAAATCAATGAATACTGAACAACTTGGTATTTACCAAATGTATCCAAAATTTCAGATACGTCACAATTTTGGGCTTCTTCTCTTTCCCCATCTTTATACATGTCTTTATGATTTTATTATTTCTATCACTTTACTTTTCTTTCTCTTTCTCGTGGTTTAGTATTATTCTAAGATTAAGCTATAGTTTTAGTCTTACTTACATGTCCTTCTTATTTACATTCACTACAAGTACTCAAATCATATTATTTGAACAAAAATTTTCAAAAATGTACGAGTAATATTAAGCGTTAAGTATATGTAATTATTTTGTTGTATATAAATTTAAATACTGGTTGGTAGTATGTTTATTCAACATGTTAACTTAGCATTAATTTGGCCATCCCAGCACGGCAGTGGGACGTTGTGGTTTGTTGATGGATAGATTAATGTTTTTTCATTTAGGTGGCGGTTCGACTGGAATCGAACCCGAGACCTCAAGCACTGCAGTCGCATACGCTCTCACTGTGCTACCGAGGTATTCAAATTATAGATTAATAGATAGATGCCCTGATAGATGCAAAGACCAACACAATTCATAATATATACATCGGTTCAAATATGATGGAGACCAACGCTGTAGATGGAGCGCATGTATATTTTGATGGCCGTGGTTTGAGTGATAGCTGGATCGTTAGGAGCACACAATTCAAGCAGATTCTTCGACCAGAGTGAACATCAAGACCTGACCGCCTTTGCACAACATATTGTCATAAACATGTCATGTAAATAAACGTGTCACAGAGCATTTGTCTCGATCAAATATAAACCGTTCATTATTATTGCGTAGTCGCCTCGGATTGCTTAAAAAATTGCTGCAGATTGAGTTGCAGATGCCCAATGCCTACGGTTGTCATCTACAATCAATTAACCCGTTTTTTGCATACACAAACACAGACCTTACCCTTCGTAGTTTCAACACTTCGTCGGTTCTTAACACGTTCACTGCGGGCCACATTTTGAAGAACTTTCAGCTGGTGCGGCTGAGGTCGAATCAGCCCCAAGCTAAACTTCCTTGTAATGCGGTTGAGGCCTTTTCTGCCTCATGTTTCAATCATTTGGTAAATGTGTTGTAACTTGATCAGGAGCGTGATTCGATGTTTAATTATATGCTAAAATTACTTGCATGGTATTGTTTTATGTACACCTAGCTTCGCCCCGGGTTCTGATTTTCAGTTTTAGAGAAAACACCTAAAATATATATGAGGTCGTTTTAGACCACACATCGCACTAAATCGGGGCGGCATTAGTGATGGGAATGAATTTATATCGATGAATGTCCATGTCTATGTTATATTTCTATTACTTTTTTATATTGTGATAGTATTGTGCATAAAAGTATATAGTTAAATAAAATACAAACTATTCGTTCATCTAATTTATTCTATATTACTTTGCATGCTGTTCGTTAAAACAATGCAAGCACATAGCTTTCTTACATTGTGAACAATTAGTCATAAATTTTTTTTACCTTCTTTGCAGCCTGCATGTCACCTAAGTCGTAATTTTGCATAGCAAATGCCGCAACGTTTCCTTATTTGACCCTTTGCAAGGATGTGATGAGACTCTGAATGGTTTGGTTCATTATTACCTTTAAATTGAAAACATTTCTCATTCTAAGTACTTAAATGTAACCGCTCGTGGACGTGCAGAAGTAATTTTAAGAGGCCCAAAATCGTGCTTTAAGCTTTTAAAATAAAAACAAGTCATTGACCTAGTAAATAAACGCCCCCACAACAATAAAACTAATACCAATAATGCCAATAGTGATCAAAACATCAAAAACTGCGCATGCAATATTTTTGAAAAAAAGTGTTTTAAAAAAGATGAATTAGATTCCAAAAATAGAGAAAATATATAGCATAGGTAGTTTTAGAACGGGCATAATTCATAAGCAGCAGTTACAGTTGAGTGCAGAAAATTTGTGCATTGCATGGTATGTAAATTATTTTACGTAGAAAGATCTAAATGAAACGAAAAAAACAAAAGCTTATAGCTATGGTTTGCAATATGCGAAAAAATAGGATTAGTGCATGTGCTTATAAATAAAATGATAGCGTGGTAAGTAGAGCAGCCAATTGATAAATAACAGTATTAATCTATCTCTTTGATTCCTTTAGTAAAATGTTTTAACATAAAATTGAAAATAAATCAATTACATGTCTCCCGATATGAATCCAACCTGAAACCATTACAATTTCATATCCTAATAAAAATATATGTAATGGGTAGTAGTTGAACAATCTAAGGACGACCTAACTCATTCGTACCCAGATTTTGGTTGCGTTACGCACGATTGTGCAAAGACACGTGCTCCAGTATCGACTATGGTAGCGTCACTAAAGTCGACATACCTGCTCTCACGCCGCCCGCGCGCCCCGCCGCTGGAGGTCGAAATCGGCCTCAACCCGCACCTTATTCAATAATTTTGTGATCAGTGCGTTTGAGGCGTATTTCGACCTCAAATGTTTTTTTTATAATATTGAGTCAATGCTTCGCAGACATAAAGAAAGCTATATTTGTCTTTGTCATACCTCATACGGTTGAGTGTAAACAGCCGCCGCACTAGAGAGAAAACACAGTTTTACGCGCCGCACCAGCGTAAAGTCTACCATGAGGCTGAATCAACCTCAAGCCGCAGTGAACGTGTTAAGACACCCACGGGATGAATAGAGTGATCAGAGTGATGCCACCCTGCATTCTGAGTTCATCTATCACACGGTATTATATTTACATGCAATAGGTAATAATAAAAATAGTACACAGAGCACAGTCGCGGGTATAAGTTTACTTAGAATATTTTTCTCAGTATTTAATGCAGGCAATGACGTTTAAGACGGAACAAATCATTTTGACGTGGTGTACCGTATAATGGTAATGCGAATAAACAATATCTGAAAAACATATTGTTTATTTGTTATTGCTAAAGGTGTTTATCTATACATGTGAGTGTCCATGGAGTTTCTTGTCTGTTCTTCTCCATAGGATCTACGAATTGGAATAGACAATTAGCTTCACGACTGACTACTGACTGACTACTTGACGTTTCAAAAGTGCCGTTGTATTTGTTGGTTTATTTGAAATAAAAATGGTTTGATTTCATTGATTTGATTTGAAATGTAGTGCTATAAGATGACAGAAGTGTGAAAAGATTATATACAATTTTTATTTTACTTTTTTGATGTGTAATATCTTTCCTTTCACTTTCCTACATTTTGTAAAAATGATTTAAATACATATTTACATTAGATTCCACTGAAAATTAAATTCAGATTGTATTCAATAAAACACAAAAACCTCTTTTATATAAAGTTTAATTAAAATAATAAAAATGTCAGCATACAATAATATCTATTTAAGTAACAGATTACAATAATATGTTCATCAATAATGTTTAAGTAGGTAGGTAAACATTCGAAATAATACTTAAACTTAACAAAAGATGATAAAATCTTAAAGTAAAGGATTTATCTTACCTAAGTTTTAAATTAAAAACAAGAAATTATATTATTTTACTTGTTTTAAACTTTGGTTAAATGTATGACTTTTAAAATTTAGAATACCTTTATTTTCTTAAAACAATACATAGTTTGGTGATAGCTTAAGTAGTATATTTTATTTTTGTTCATTTGTATTTTATTGTCAATTTTGCAGTCGCCATATTTGTGGAAGGAAAGGGATTTGTACTTCTTTATCAAATAATGCTATTGCGCAAGGCGACTGGCAGGAGCTGGATGCGAGAAGTCGAGAATCCAACCAAGTGGCATGCAATTAATTGGAGAGGCCTATGTCCAGCAGTGAACTGCGATAGACGATGTTGACAAGTATTTGCTAATAATACCAAAATTCATTTTTCAATATTCAAAAGCTGGTTTTTTTTTAACTAAAAACATTTACTAACACAGTTTTTTTGGTACATTTCATACTTATTAGAAGTTTTAATATTACTAATTAATGTACAATGGCACTGAATATTATTGTCATTTACAGCTGAACATAAAAACACAGAAAAAATGTGTTACTAATTTATAAGCACCTTAGATTCAGCGACCTTACACTTATAATTTAATTTATTTGGTTAGTCAATGATTTTTTTGATACAACATGTCCTAGTTACTACTGGCATAAAGCATTAGAAAATGACGTATGTATTGGCGGAAAGTCGCTAGAGGCTTCAGAAAAAGAAATTCTATACACTTATTCTTTTTTTTCAAAACAACGGTTTCGTTTGTAATCTAAGAAATAATATTATTAGGTAGCCGTATTTCGTCTGTGCCTTCAATTAGGAATTAAATTTTGACGTATTCACTAAAAAAATCTACAGATCTTCCGCTCTAGCATTATAATCTGTTTTACTCAGTTTTAATTGTTTTTAGTCCCTAAAGTCCCTAAAGTATTAGCTTAGTTATATAATTTTAATAAAATAATGAATTTTGTACAACTCCTATTGTGACACAATCTACATGAAGAATTTATATAAGAAGAAGAAGCATATAAGAAGTATTTTTTATTATCTGTGGAACATACGCCATTTTCAAAGTTGCCAGTAACATAGTAACTATTCATATGAGTCTATAAACTATGGTACATTTTTACGGGTAAAACACTTAAACACTAGATCATTTGGCACGTATAGAATTCACTTCGCTCTTTGGGATTAAGTTTCTAAATTAGTAACAAAACTTAAAACTACGGCAAGCTATGTTTTAATACATATAAACATATATGTAGTAATTTGTAATAAAACATAAGCTATATAGAATACTATATGACTTAAACCACTAAGATAAGTAAATAGTAGAAAAAAACTAGATATCTGAATAACGGTCTCAATTCTTTCTTTCGGAACAAATTTACTTACGTGAGCTCTGTTTACATGTAAACACAATATAATAAAAAAAACAGAAACCAACTGTTACCATGGATAAAAACAATTTAAAACCGCTTCACATGTTCATACTTACAAAACATCAGATTTTCTTTTGTAATTATAGTTTTGGTATACAATGTTATTAATCGTTTCTAGAAGCTTCTAAATTTATTTATTTAAAAATTCGAATGAATGTGAATAAGTTTATTCTTCCATAGTTTTTAAATGGCTGAAATTATTAAGATGAATTTATTATGTGTCGTTAAAATTCCAACATTTTTCCAAAAATATTAATTTTAAAATAAATACGAGATGATGGACTGATGGCGTCATATTTGATTGAAAATAACAGACTTCTGCAAAGGTTACAGAATAACAAATACCAATTAAGTTGAGAACATCTTCCTTTCTGAACTCGGTTAAAAAGTATAGTTTTTTTTAGAACTAGACATTTTGAAATTTCAACAGATGTTTAAAAATAAACATACACCAAATCCTGATATTTTCAAAACATTTCAGCTGATGTTTTGTAAAATTCCCTTTGTTTGAAACTTTCGTTAAAATCTAACATTTTATATTATATTATTGTTAGTCGGATATCCATTTATCATAATATACATTGCAAAAGAATTGTTAATGATATTTGTAAAACATTGACACAAACACAGCAAAATCTGATCATGGCTTGATTTATGTAACATTTCTATATTAGGCATGTTCACACATCTAAATATACATATAAAAACCATAAGTCACTGTAATGCCATTTGGAGTTCACTATCTATCGTAGAGTTGGCTGCAGATCATAACTTTTTTTATTTTTAAACATAAATCTGAGTAAATGTACTTAATATCTATCTTTAATAATCATTGCTTTTTCTGTAGGATGTTTGTATTTTTGAAAATTCGGTACTTATTTGTCATTTTACATTATAATTATAATCGAGTCATTAATGTTTCGTTTCAAAGTGCCTTCTTTGAAATAAAAGCCATCGTAATTGAATATAATTTAAGCCTTGCCAGCCTTTATTTAAACGGCTGTAAGTTGAAAACAATCATCTGCACAACTCGCGTGAACCGCAGAATAGGAGGCTGAAGTTGGATTATAACAATACTAATGATATGTGAATTAAAGTTTGATGTTTTTACCAAGTACCACGATATGATAATTCCACCCTGGCTAAATTCGATGACATATGTAAGGCCAGATTCTAGTTACCCCAAGCTTCATTACGAGTTTTTACACACACAACTTGTCAATTGAAAATGAGAACAATTTTCATTTTCAAGTTACTCAATGCATTACTAAAAAATTACCACAAGAAAAACCTGAATATGTTAATATTTTTGAATTAAAATTATTTAAAATTCATCAACAACTATGAAACTATATTATTAAAGAAAGTTCTGCTGATGATTATTGTTACAAGCTGCAACCAACTTTACTCCTTACTACGTAAAATATTAAAAAAAAAACTTTTTGAATAAAACCCTCGAAATATACATTCAAATATCTTAAATTTTAAAATAATATTTGCCTTAAAGCTAAAATTAAGTAAGAAATATATAGAACCGTTAATTGAATAAGGTCCAAATTAAATTTATTCGTTCAATTCTGTTAAACTCTAAAATTGATTTCTCATGTTGATTAAATGATTACAAAATAAGGAATTTCCTTTTCAAAATCATTTAAAAAAGTGAATCCGGTGATACTAGATGACATTCAATCATATGACTGATACTAGATGACATGAAAGCATATTTACGAATACATTTCTAGAAATAGTTTAGGAAAAAACGTGTTCAATTGCAGATTGCTGAAGCCGTCGTGACAGGCGGCCAGATATTGTTTGATAGAACGGGTTAATTTATTCTTACACCATTTGTCTACCGGCACCGGCACGTCACCGTCAGCGAGATGACGGCACCGGTTTAGCGATACATACATTTACTATGGTCACTTGTCCACAGCAAGCTTGCCACCCGATTGCCGTCATCCCGTCCGCCGATATATCGCATAGTTCGGCGCTATCGCTAGATCGACCCGAGATTGTGACGGCCTGAAGTGGCGGCAATACGAAACATAATGAACATGTCACCGCCACCGTCACGGGGAAGGCACCGATTTGACTAAATGAGTGCAACCTTTTTTGTGATCGCCAGTGGGCGCCATTGTAGAATGAGGTCCTAGCTGTCAAAGTTTGACCGCTTAATTTTGCACTTCTTTTTTTCAGCTCCTTTTTCAAAGCATAGACATTCATTGAGCGACATTTATTGAGCCCTAATTTTTAAATTTCATAATTGATGTCACTTATGGCAAAATATTCACAAACATCATAAGAGAAATTCCATTCCAATGCAAACTCACGCCTACAGAAACAATGTAATTTTACATTTCGTAATCTTATTCTACAATAGCACTTCTGGCGGCGAATTCACTTGCGGATTGAACCACGGAGATCTCGTTGTCGATGTAATGCAATGTAATCTCGGCCAGAAATAATATATTCCCGGTGACCGTGGCGGTAGACAAACGGCTTCAAAACGAGTATTCTGAGTAAAAATTTTAAAAGTATATGTATCTTCAATATGTCACCGTAGTTTATTTTCTGCTTAGTACTCTCTGCGGCAATAGTAACCAAGAGAGCGACATTTCTGGCATAAATGTTGAGGATGAATCTTCGACTGGTCGCTTACGTCCAAGCCGTCTGGTTTCTCCAATGGCCTCTGTAATCATCGCAATATAAAATATTAGATTTTTTAACTTTTAACTATCGCGTTACTTAAAATTACCGTTCTCACTATATGTATTCAAACATGTATGCATGATCCCCAGTGTTAGCTCACCAATCTCAGTAAACATAGGAGGATATTATAGTAGGTCTTTAGAAATTAAAAGTTGCCATATCACTTTCATACTTTTTTTAAATTCATTAAACCTTCAGAAGTAAATATCAAACGGCGAATTAACGTAAGCATATTTATTCAGAACAGCTCTACACATTTGGCCAATTCTGTATTGTGTTTGTGTGTGTTGTAACGGGTGTAAATAACAGCAAATATTTGGTAAAGTGAGTGAGTGGAAAAGTGACAAAATATTACATATAAATCAAACTAATAAAGAAAATAAAGAGATATATGCCAAGTACGTTGGCTGATTCAGTATTTTTTTATCAAGAGAGCTCTCATACTAAAGCTAACTAAGAACAATAATTCTAGGATCTCACAAAGTACCACTTCATGTGGGTATTGGACTCACAACTCTCGGCACAGAAGGAAGCGTCAAGTTGACCGTTCAAATCACTACGACATCCAAGCTATCATATTGATTGATATTAAGTTACATTATCTTTATCGTACAATCGTTTTCATATTTTCTCATCATTATGACCCTAAAGTTCTTTATGTATATTTAAGTCTGCCAAATGACTATACTCTGATGGAAAACACGAGTAGGGTCCAAATGGAGCGGTGACCATCCTCATTTGGAACGAAGACAATACAGCGATATATATTGTGGCGGCTTAGAGTGCTGCTGCATAATCGAGTCTATGGCATAAATGCTGTCATTTGAGGCTGGTTTTTTACAGGAGGGTAGTACTTATAGCCCTAATTAATAATAATAACTAGCAACACTCAAAGCAGTTGGACGTCCTTATACATTTTTTCTCAAAAAAATAGTTTTTACCGATTTAAACAACGCTAAACAACCAGAAATTTGAAATAATAGAATGGATTATTGGCATAAATTGAACACCTTAAAAAATACCATAAAAATATATAAAAAACCAATGAAAACATATTTGATGTAAAACATGACGTTTAACGTCATGACAAAATACATTAAATTAAAGGACTTTCACGATAATGCTGACAAGAGCTAGAAAAAGAGCACAAGTAAGATCTCCGGACTCGTTGCTGTGCTCCGCCGCGCCAGCCTTGGAGTCAACAGGAGAAGTTTCGACTGTTGTTGAGGCGTCGAGCAGTACTTCCAGCGACGAGTTTTTCTCTCCGCCGACGTCGCCAACACCTGTACGTCGGCAGGAGAGAACCCGGCCACCAGACAGCTTGGGATCCCGAGGACCACTGACCTCGAAAAGGGTCCCCGCTACCGGTGGTGGTGTGCGCCGCATGAAATGGTCACATTCAATAAATGAGAACGTCATGCGGGCATATTTTCGGGCTACAGAGTTGGGAACAAACCTCACTGCGTACCGTGTTCGACTAGTCTCTTTGTTTCAGGAGCTTGAACCAGCCGTCAACGTATCAGCACAACGATTGTCGGATCAAGTACGAGCTATACAGCGCTGTCACCTGCTGGATGATGCTGTACTTGAGAGGATTCGCTCTGACATACGGAATAGCTTGGCTGTCCCTTCAGTGTCGCATGTTCAGAATGTGGTACCACAAGATGAAGGTGTTGATGCAGTAGTGGACAGTGAAATTATATCCGTAAGTACCCATTGTAATGATATGATAAGGAGCGCTTTGGAGGATGCGATTCAGAAATACCGATATGTTAATTCTAATAACAGACCCCGGTTGTCTCGTTTGCCCATTCATAAACGAAATTTAGCGCTAGTGAGTGCCCTGGATTCGTTATTACTGGATTATTTCAGTGATAGCGAAGATCTTAGTGATACACATTCCATTCTATATTGTGCGGCAATTGCGGTTTGTCGAGTAGCTGGTGTTAAATTTGTAGAAAATATAACTGCTACTCGACCAAAAACTACTATGCCAGCTTGGCAGTATAGAATCGAACGTCGTATTGCTGAGACAAGGACACTCATTGGTAAGCTAACTAGTTTTAGATCTGGTAATATGCGACCGAGAGTCATGCGCTTTGTGAAACAGGCATTCGTAGGGACTGCTATCAGTCCTCAACGGTATATGTCATGTGTCACAGAGCGCATAGACTTTCTAAAGCAAAAAGTTTATGCATGGGCAAACAGAATTAGGCGGTATAAAAAACGAGTAGATCGGTATAATCAGAATCGGATGTTCCAAAGTAATGAGAAGTGGGTGTACCGAAAATGGGAGGAATCGAATCCATGTGTGAATGATGGGCACTTTCCAGATCAAAATACCACAAATACATTTTGGCAAAACATCTGGTCGGTGCCTGTCATTCATACAGATGGTGATTGGCTTTGGGATGTCAAGCGTTCATGTGAGCCTATAAAACCCATGGAACCTGTGGCCATCAGTCCAGAGGACGTTAGTTGTGCAGTCCGTTCATTACCGAATTGGAAATCACCTGGTCCAGACGGACTGCACAACTTTTGGCTTAAGTGGTTCCGTAGCTCACATGCGTGTTTGGCATCGCAATTTCAGACATCGTTGGATTCGAGTTCATTACCCCCATTTTTGACCACTGGCATGACCCACTTACTCTATAAATCTGGTGCTGCCACGGATCCCAAAAATTTTCGGCCTATTACTTGCTTACCAACATTATATAAACTTCTTACATCTATTCTGAGACTCAAAATTACTACTCATCTTAATAATAATTCGATACTTTCCGTATTTCAGAATGGATGTAGAAGTGGGACCCGTGGCACTAAAGAGCTCCTTATCGTGGATATGACCATTAGCCAACAGGTACGTCGTAATCGTAAGAGTTTGGCGACATGTTGGATAGATTACAAGAAGGCATATGACTCAGTTCCACATTCATGGCTTTTGAAGGTGCTGGAGTTGTATAAAATTGATACAACTCTATGCACTTTCTTGAAGTCATGTATGGGGCAATGGAGGACAGTCCTTCGCTATCCTGGATGTCGCCAGACTACGATGAACGACGTACTTATAAAGATCGAGAGGGGCATCTTTCAAGGTGACAGTTTGAGTCCCTTGTGGTTTTGTCTGGCCTTGAACCCTCTTAGCACTCTCTTAGAGGGTTCAGGGTTAGGCTATAGGTTACAGAAAGATAATCGAGTTATATCTCACCTTCTTTACATGGATGATCTGAAACTTCTGGCCTCCACTAAATTACAATTGACAGCGTTACTGAAGGTCACTGAAAACTTTAGTAATTCCATCAAGATGGAAATTGGTGTAGACAAGTGTGCAGTCATGTATGTGAAGAAAGGTGTGATTGTAGAATCTGAAGGAATAGAACTTTCAGATTCAACAAAACTCAGATCTCTTTCTGCCACCGAAACCTACAAGTATCTAGGTTTTTCGCAGTCCTTAGGAATACCAGAAACTGATATGAAACAAACGTTGCGGGAACGCTTCTTTGGCCGCCTGAAAAAAGTCTTTAAGAGTCTTTTGTCGGGGGGTAACAAGGTGCGAGCCTACAATGGTTGGGTCATGCCGGTTCTGATGTATTCCTTTGGTATACTTAGATGGACTCAGACCGAATTAGATGCCCTTGACAGGAGAGTCCGTACCTTATTGACTGCATTTCGAATGCACCACCCACGTTCGTCGGTTATGAGATTGTATATCCCGCGAAAGTTTGGGGGTCGTGGATTTTTAAATATCAAGACCCTACATAATCGCGAGATATACAATCTCAGAGAATATTTTCTTAATACTGATGTGGGAGTGCATCGCAATGTGGTTGCAGTGGATAACGGATTCACTCCACTCGCTCTGGCTAAAGAGAATTGGCGCAAACCTGTAGTACTTAGTACTGATGATCGCAAGGAGGTATGGAAGGGTAAAGAGCTTCATGGTCGGTTTTGTCGGGCTTTGAACGGGCCCGATATAGACTTTAAAGCATCAACTTCCTGGCTACGGTATGGTGATCTCTTTGGAGAAACCGAAGGTTTTGTTTGTGCAATTATGGACGAAGTTATCATGACGAATAATTATCGAAAATATATCCTGAAGGATGGTACGGTTGACTTATGTCGGGCATGTCACCGTCCCGGGGAATCTATCAGGCATATTATTTCTGGTTGTTCTCGTCTTGCTAACGGTGAATATTTGCACAGACACAACCAAGTAGCCAGGATCGTACATCAACAACTTGCCCTTAAATACAAACTTGTGAATTTGGAGGTGCCATACTACAGGTATGAGCCCGACCCAGTTCTCGAGAATGGTCGTGCTACATTATATTGGGATCGATCTGTTATCACAGACAGGACTATTGTTGCCAATAAGCCTGATATTGTGGTGATAGATCGATTAGAGCGCCGCGCAATGATTGTCGATATCGCTGTTCCTCATGACGAGAATCTCGTGAAGGTTGAAAAAGAAAAACAAATAAAATATTTGGATTTATCTCACGAGATTGTCGATATGTGGAATGTCGATTCGGCGATCGTTGTTCCGATAGTCGTTTCTGTTCATGGTTTGCTAGCCAAGAGCCTCGACCAACACCTTAAGAGGCTCACGTTAGATAGCTGGATCAAGGGTCTGATGCAGAAGGCAGTTCTTCTTAACACGGCACGTATAGTGAGGAGGTTCCTGTCTTTGGAGCCCTAACCACCGGTTTCTTGGTCCCTGAACCCGAAGTCGGTGGTCTACTATTTTTTATATTTTTAAATGTATTTTTTATATTTATATTTAAAAATGTAATTAGTATGTTTATAGACTTGAATAAAGAGAATAATAATAATAATAATCCATTTATTCACTCTCACAAATCTTTCCTAAGCTAATGTACAACAAGCGTGGTGACAGCTTCAGGTTTTAGGTAGCTTCGTGAGAGACTGGTGCCTGAAGTAGGTTTAGAAAACATGTAAATACAGGTCACCAGGGCCCCCCCGCAGCAACGAATCTATACAAAGCAAATTATGTATGAACCCTGTATTTCGATAAATGTAACTTTACTCAAGAACTGATTTACAAAAAGTGAATTAAAAATACAAAAAAATAAATAAATAAAAAACAATTAAAACAAATATTATAAAATTAAGCTGGAAACCAGAACCCCTGTGTATGTATAGTAGTGTGTCTGTGTATGTGTGGAATGTGAATATTTATGTTTATAGTGTTGTTGAGAATGCTATGAGTGAGAGATGCGAACCTCTTATAAGGCACAAGCTAACTGCAAGCGCTCAAAATGATCTCAGTAGCCCGATAGTCTAAGTTGTTAAGGTAGTTGATAACAGATTTTCTACATTTTGATTTTAGCTGAGAGTAGATGTTTAGGATTTTATTTAATTTATTGTAAAGATAAGGACCCATAAAACAGAAAAATCGTAATGTGTGAGACAAGTTGTATGATTTTCGTTGACAGACTGTTCCCTTTCGACGTTTATCCTTTAGTAAGTTATGGTCATATCGTAATAATGTTGTTTTAGGACCGAATGCAGAATAAACGTTTGTCTAACAGTGAGTACTTTCCACTTCTTGTACAGATCGGCTGTAGGAAATTGGAACGAAAGGCCAGCGCTCACTTTGAGGATTGCACGCTGTGCCCTCTCAGCTTCAATAAGATGGGTCTTAGCGGCACCTCCCCATGATGTTATACAATAATCAATTAAAATAATAATATTAACACTATCTCTGTTTCTGAAGGTAACAAATACTTTCCCGCCATATATTTCATCCTAGCATTTTATAGTTTCATAGAAAATACTGCCTCGTTGGTCTAGTGGATAGCGTAAGCGACTGCTAATCAAGAGGTCACGGGTCCAAATCCCGGGTCGGGCTAAAAAGTGTTTTTGGGTTTTTCTTAGGAAATTCCTAATAGCTGCCCGGAGTTTGGAAGTTTGGCGGTGATTCACGCCCTTGCATCGGAGAGCACGTAAAGCCGTCGGTCTCGGTTGTCATGAACATCTATGGCAATCGTTATTGTGAAGTCAGTGCCCTCAAATTCACTGATTGTTTAACCTTCGAATTTCAGTTGTGTCTTAGGGTTCCGGAGGTCCGATGCCAGTCGCTCAGTGGAAAAACTGATATTAAGGTATAACCGGTTGAAATAATATTGGGAATAAGGCTAGTAAGAAGATAGAAAATATGTCATAAACTCACCTGTTTATGCGGGAAGACATTAATGCGACACTTGATACACTCCTGGCCATTGTTCGCCCAAGAGTTCCCGCTCATCCATTTACGTTTGCACTTTGGGCACTTATATTCTCCGAAACACCTCTTCTTGCCTTGATACGGTGTTAGACCTTCACCTTTTGGACGAGCCTGAAATGGTAATAAAATGGTTACTGCCACTATATCATATTATGTTTGGATCACGATCCCGCTATACAAATATGCAAAAGTTTCACTTTCGACAATAATAAATATATATACAAATAAATAAAATTGGAGTGTCTATTTGTAATATTAAAATAACCGCTTTTTACTAAATACATATGTATGTATACACGGTACTTATAATAAAATATTTTTTTTTATAATTTTTGTCTGTCTGATTGTTCCGGGTAATCTCTAGAACGGCTGGACCGATTTCGACGGGACTTTCACTGGCAGATAGCTGATGATATAAGGAGTAACTTAGGCTACTTGTTTTAGACTAGCTTCGTCCCGCTGCACGAGGTTATAACAAACGCGGGTAACACCGCGGGGCTCAGCTAGTAATAAATATATCGGACATCGGACACATGCCGCCATCTCTCGCCATCTAAATTTAAACTAAACTGAGTTAAACTATAAAAGCATGAAAGTTATATTGACTGATAGATTCTTTATGTACTTTTTTTTATATACACGTAAATTCAGGGTACCTTTCAAATATTAAATCCTTACTTAATCCCTACTAATATTATAAATGTGAATGTAAGTTTATTTGTTACGCTTTTTTTTTCAGGAGGTATTAGAAGTAATATAGGATACTTTTTATGATAAATAATGATTTATTTTTAAAGTTTTTTTTTACCGCGATAACTGAAATAGACGCGGGCAGAGTCGCGGGCGAAAGCTAGTATCAGCATCATCATCAGCCTATCGCAGTCCACTGCTGGACATAGGCCTCTCCAATTGCACGCCACTCAGTTCGATCCTCGGCGACTCGCATCCAGCTCCTGCCAGCCGTCTTGCGCAAATCATCACTCCACCTGGCCTGTGGACGTCCTACACTACGTTTGCCGAGACGCGGTCTCCACTTTAGAACACGTTTACCCCAACGGTTGTCGGTCCTGCGGCTAATATGGCCAGCCCATTGCCACTTCAGCTTGCTAATCCTGTGGGCTATGTCGATCACTTTAGTTCTCTGCCGGATTACCTCGTTTCGAACACGATCCCTGAGAGAAACTCCGAGCATAGCCCTCTCCATAGCACGCTGCGTGACTTTGAATTTGTGGACCGAAAGCTAGTATTATATCTGCGAAATTTACTCTGTCTGTAGCGCTTTCACGCTGTCGCGACTTCCATATACGAAAATATACGACAGCGCCATCTAGCGAGAAACACTGTACTACGAGAAAAAACACGGAATGATCTATACTGAGTAACTACTAATCCTGAATCGCGAAAGTAACATTCTCGCGCCGATTAGCATATATACAACATCCCAACATCAACTGTAGGGCAGTGGCCCACCAGGCACGATCACGTCGCCTGGTCGGAGGATCCTCCCTTTGTGTTGGAGGAACACGACACCTCCACAACGCTAAAACTACTGAACCAATTTAAATGAAATTTGATACACAGTCTAGAGCCTGAGAAAGTTAAATTTTACCGTGATTATCACGCGGACAGAGCCGCGGATGAAAGCTAGTTGATTATAATTTATATAAAAATATCATCTTCATCAGCCCATTGCAATTCAATGCTGAACATAGGCCTATCCCAAGGTATACCACAGAACCTGCTCTGCCACGTTTTAGATCCAGACGCAATATATTGAAACAAAACATAAAATCAATAATTAATTATTATACAAATACAATTGAGATTATGATGTTACTTGTATAGAGAATAGTGTTCCGTAGTTACCCATAATGGCTTTCGTCGTGATATTTGTAATGATTATTTCTTTATTTTTGTCCGTGTGGTGACGGATTAAGAATACAAAGTGTCATCACCCCTATTCATTTCATAGGTGTCGTAAGAGACGACTAAAGGAACAAAATAAGCAGCTAACATCACTGCCAAGAGAAGGAAAACTTGAAACAAACCCTTTACCAACCCGTCTGGCCAGCGTGATATAGTAGGCCAAAACCACCTTTCCAAGGAGAGGCTTATGTCCAGCAGTGGACTGTTAAAGGCTGTTGATGAAGCATGTTTTACAAGTTAGTCCTCTATAACTTATTAACTAAAAAAGTTACGTAAGCCGTTACAGCTTCACACATGTTCATGCAAAGTTTCATCTTTCTAGCACTAATTGTTTGGACAGTAAGTCAAGGACGGATGAACGGACATGACAAATCTATAAGGGTTCAAGTCATGAACTACGGGACTCTAAAAAGCTCTTCATGTGATAAAAAAATTGCAAATATGTACCTACAGGAAATATAAGGGCTTAGGTCAGCAGCATACCGTTTCTATGAAACATTAAGTAGATAAATTTTATACAAATTTCTCAGAAGTAACTTTATTATCTCAAAGTTTCTCGTTACATTACAACATATTGGTACTTGCTAATATGCTTGAAAATGTCAGTCTGGGTAAGTTGACCTATTTAGTTTTGCTTACGTAGCTCTCTGTGCCAGTTATTATGGTAGTAGACCTACGCTGATTTTAGCACGAATGGGCCGGCTCAACCAACTATCTCGTTGGTCTAGTGGTTAGAGTATGCGACTGCTAAACAAAGAGGTCTCGGGTTCAAATCCCGAGTCGGGCCAAAGAGTGATTTTGCATTTTTCCTAGGAAATTCCTAATAGCAGCCCGGAGTTTGGAAGTTTGGCAGTGATTCACGCTCGTGATTTGGAGAGCACGTAAAGCCGTCGGTCCCGGTTGTCATGAACATCTATGGCAATCGTTATTGGGAAGTGAGTGCCCTCAAATATACTGACAACTAGTTCAAGCTTCGAATTTCAGTTCTCCCTTAGTATTGCGGAGGTCCGATGCCAGTCGCTCAGTGGAAAAACTGAAATTCAGGTAAAACCAATAGACCTAGTAGCCGACCGCAAATAAACTTGGGAATATAGGCTAGGAAAATGATGGGCCGGCTCAACCGGCACCATTCGCACTAGGCACCTTGAACAAAACCCTATTTAACTCAAGGTTTTAGTAACAAATGTATGTAAAAAGCAAATGCCTTTTAAAGCTGAAGCGTCTAAAGTTAGCTACTAAAAAATATTGCTCATGAAGAAAGGGTACACACCAACCTACAGCTGAATATCACACGACTTTTAATCTGGTCTATCAAATTCTTGTTCTTAGGAACTCCAACAGACTGTCAAGGCGGAGTTCGTGGAATTGGATCCCAAGCTAAACTATATTTTTTATGCGTTTGCATGTAAAAAGCAACAAAGTAAGGAGAAGCCATACGAAAGCGTTCTCTCTGTCAAAGCATAAGCCCAAATGGGCCTATGTATTAACTGTTATGGCACAGAATGAGTTTATGTACAGTGTTAGCTCTTTAAAACGTCATTCTATTTATCGATATATTCTCTATAGCGTGGAAATAATTTGGTTAGCTTACCTTAAAACCCATACATTAAAAAAGCGGCCAAGTGCGAGTCGGACTCGCCCATGAAGGGTTCCGTAGGAGCAAGTAATAATCTTGTAGTTCGTTGTAACTCTGATCGATGTTTTAATCATAGTGTATTGGTTTATTGCGGTTTATGATTTATGACGTATTAAAAAAAAACACTTACTAGATCTCGTTCAATCTAATTTTTGAGTTTCGGTTCCATGTGTAGGGAACCCCAAAATTTAATGTTATTCTTTTATTTTTTTATGAAAGTCTTAATGCGGTTTACAGAATACACCTACTTACCAAGTTTCAACAGTATAGTTCTAGTAGTTTCGGAAAAAAGTGGCTGTGACATACGGACGGACAGACAGACAGACAGACATGACGAATCTATAAGGGCTCCGATTTTTGCCATTTGTCAACGGAACCCTAAAAACTCTTTATAGCGCAAGAACTATTCTCTGTTACGAAGAGATGTGTTCATATTTCACCACACTAAATATTTATTATCCGTGTTTTTGTTTACATTTATTTATCAGTTAACACAAAGTGCCGTCTAAAACTTTCAGAACCCGAAACTTTTTATTGTTAATTGCCGTGAGCACGTGTATCATAACGCTTGGTTTGCTATTAAATGATGTTGTGGTGTTCAAGGTACCTTGGGAATATATTGATTACTAGCTTTCGCCCGCGGCTCCGCCCGCGTGTATGTCAGTTATCACGGTAAAAAATAGCCTATGTCCTTTCCCAAGTTCAGTTCTATCTTCATATCAAATTTCATCAAAATCGGTTCAGTGGGTTAGGCGTGAAAGCGTAACAGACAGACAGAGTTACTTTCGCATTTATAATATTAGTAGGGATGTAGGAAATAAATCTATTGTTATGAAAAGCACATAAACGAGTGTTAATCGTATATTTCGAAAGTGTATATATGGAAATAATTAAGTATGCCGGCGTATCGATTATTTTAGCTGGCAACACTGTTAAGTGTCTGAAGGTAAGACACTGACGCAACACCGGGCACTGGCGCGTGCGACCGGTGACCGCAGGGATGGGAATCATTGACACTTTAAAATAATAAAAACGCGATTGAATGATTGATTTTAGTCGATTACTTTCATGTCATAAGTCATAGACAAGGATCACGGGTGACAATGGTTTTATCCCTTCCCTAGATGATTATTGTTCGTTCATTCGTTCGTGAGTTCCTTTAAAAATGGAACGTCGTCGTTGACGAGCAGAGTTGTCGCGGATCATCTCGTGTGAGCACCACGTGTTCGGTGGAGTGTCTTATTTAAAATTATTAATCATGGGATGCTATTCAATGTCCTAACTGTATTTCGTGATCGAGTGCTTCAATAAAGTGAATGTACGAGAACATTCTCCTCACCCGCTAAACTCACGTCTACCCTCAATTAGAAATATGGGGCCTACTAACGTTCCCAGTGGACTCAAGATTTAACATCAGAAGTGGGATACGCAGGGTAACCACCTGAGGAGAATAGTGTAAAGTGAACAGCAGTGAGCAGCCCGGACAATCAAACTGTTTACAAAAACATGGTGATGAAAATCTCAATTAGGTACTGGCGACCGCTAATCCGCAACAATCGGAATTTAACATTACCGTAAGGCTGATTTGTTTTGACCACGACGATATGTCAGCGTTTCGGCACACAAGGGCACAGCATTTTGCACATGATTTTCTCTATCGAGTGTCGCGAACAGCGAGAGGGTTCTGAAGAGCCGTCTAAATGAGACTTCGACAGACAGAGACAGGCTGGATATGTCGCGTCGATTTGTGAGGAGCGCTAGGGTTCGGAGTTACAACAATTAAGGAGGTGCACATCTGTAAACATGAATCGGCGGGGAGCAAAGGCAACGCAGAATCCGGTGAGATCGTTTCTTTTTATTTTCTCGTTGATAGTGGGCATGCTTGTTGGTTATTATTTTACACAGTGTCGTAGTATCGGGGGTAATTAAAAAAAAAAAAAAAAGAAGAAAAAAAAAGGGAACCGTAAGATGTTTCTCGCAAATACAAAATCGCGTTCGCATATAACATATCACGATTACGTTACTATTTTACGTTGTGCCGAATGGAACGATAAACGGTAAAGTAATTCTATAGGCAGTGATTTTTTTTTAAAACGAGTACGTCAGTGTGCAAATTAACCGTATTGATTTTTTTGTTTTCTACAATAGGAAGTGAGTTTCAGCGAAAAGCATACCCAAAAGTAAGCTAAGCTCTTGAGGATATAGATACTGACTTAAACTGTGTGTACAAAATCAAATCAAAAATCTTATTATTTAGTTACGAAAATATTCTGAATTCTTTATCGATGGTTTACCAGGGCATCGCGTCTTTACAGGAGATTTACGGATAGACCCTATTGATCAATATAGGAGTGTTCAAGAACGGGGGGGTTCGGCCCTCCTAGAAGCGTAAGTTATTTACGGTAGTTCCTCACCCTCACAAGATGGTCAATATGGGTATCTAACTAAGCCCTTTGATCTTAGAAATTCGGCTGCAGTCTATCAAAGGTGTATCAACAAGGCTTAGTTATAAACTTGGAATTAGCGTTGCGCTGGGTTACCTTGATTATGGACTTGGTTTCTCTGATAATCATTCCCATTGTCTGGAACGTTGCTTTAACCCTGAGAGCATTGTCAGACGCAGTTTTCCTTTTTTTATAGAAATGTAGGAGTACATTTTGTGGGTCATGTAGTTAGAGCAGGAGAAGTGGTCGATTCTCCTACCCCGAAGATTGCTACTCAGAATAGAATAGACAGTTCTCGGGCCTTGTCTCCTACTTCAGAAACTTTATACCCAAATAATACTCGTATGGTAGGCCCACTTTATTCACTGAAGGGGACAATAAGGTGGACGGACCTACATGACAATATTTACAAGAAAACTGTTCAAATACTGCGCTCAGGAGTCTGTACTAACAATATTAGATCGTGAAGCGGCAGCTATTGAGTTTCACACTGATGCCAGTTCTAACGGTTATGGGGCCATAATCATTCAAAGAAAGAATGGTTTGCTACATGTTGTCATATCTTAGTGTCATATTTTAGTTGACGAACGACTGACGCAGAATCGCGATTTCATTCGTAGGAACTAGAAACTATCATAGTCACCTGAGTAGTCGAGATTTTTAAACAGTGTTTGTATGGGCAGCATTACACAGCATACACCATTAGTGATGGGTATTTCTACAGGAGTCAATATTGTGCATAAGGTGCCAACAAGTAACATGCTGATTTCTTGTCTAGACATCCAATCCCAAATACAGTTTGTGATGACTCTAATGCCAGTACATTATCAGATGAAACTGTAAACGTAATATTAGAATACTGTAGAGGACCGGGTGTCGTGTTCCTCCGACACAGAGGGGGGATCCTCCGACCAGGCGAGGTGGTCGTGCCTGGTGGGCCGCTGCACAGCGGTTGGTGTTGGGATGTAGTGTGTGTGCTGGTTCGCGCGAGAGTTTCTCCGTCGCGATTCAAGATTGGTAGTTGCTCCATGTAGTTCATACCGTGTGTTCTTCGTGGTTCAGTGTTTCTTCGCGAGATGGCGCTGAGTGTTAACTTTATCAAGGGTAGTTAGCGGTAGAACAAAATCGTGATATCAAAATTCGTGACCTCATTAACAAAAATAAGAACAAAGAAACCTCAGACTACTCGCACCATGATGTGCGTAAGGGTAACCAGTTTCCGGTTACCAATAGCTCCGTGATCCTTAACGTGGACCTTAATTAATCATGTTCCTTCGGAAATTAAGAAACTAAGAACTATTTGAGCATTATTGGTTTCCAGAGATGATCAAGTAGGTACGTAAGTTTATTGATTCTTGTATAGTATGCAACGCTTCGAAAGACTGCTCCGGGTCCCAACAAGTTTCGTCAGCAGCCCGTGGTTTCCGATGCTGGGCTCGGGTCTCCTCTTGGTGAGGATTGACGCCGTGCGTCACCGCGCTGGTTGTGGACTTGCGGGACACATTGTGGCTGCGTGGTCTTACCGTTGGATGTTGTTTTCCTGGAGGGCCTTCAGCTGGGCTGTGCGGATGCTGCCTTGTGGCAGCAGCCGAGGCTGGCTGCTTGGCGTGGCCTTTGGGTTGCGGGGGCGCTCGTGGCGTGTCGTGCCACGGGTGGTCGCCCGTCCGGTTCTGGCCGCGCCGTCGTTGCTTGCCCTTCGTGGTTGTTTCCGGTCGCCTGGGGCCTTTAGGCTTGGCAAGTTGGCCTTCATCAATGCCTAAGGACACGGGTCCTGCCATGCGATTTACATAGATATTGCGGGGGGATTGGGCGGTAAAGATGATGGGAGGGAGTGCGTGTCTTTCATTACTTGGCATCTCTCGATGCTCATACCTTAATTAAATCCCTCAAGAGGGCTGTTTGCCTATTTGGTGCACCGAAGCGTGTAAAAGCAGACTAAAGTAGGTGTTATATAGGTGCAAACTTCAAACGGTGTTGATGTGGCATAGTGTACAACATCACCTTATCGGTACTGGTTCCAGTAGGGCTAATGCTAAGCGTCTAATACGTACTCTAAAATGCCTGCTCACAATAGTAGAAAACAAACCAAACAAAACTTCTGTAAGTCCAGCTTGCCTTTAATACCACTAGATCCAGAGTAACAGGCTACTCCCCTGCGGAATTAATGCCTTACAAACGAGCAATGTAGACTATCAAAAGACTATACGTCAGAGGTAGAACGCTTCATCCGAAGTAGAGCAATAGTGAGTCCATTCAGTGCAGACAATTTCGTCTTTATCAAGGATAGCGAGTGTAACCAAACCAAACTACAGTAAAAGTTCAAAGGTAAGATCCTTTTATTGTCAAGGTACTAAATCATTATAGAGACGAGCTGAGAGACGTTGGTGGGTCTAACCTAACCTGTAAGTATGCTCATGAAATTCAAAATCTATAGTCATGGCGATGGACATAACATCCTATGAGGAAAGTGATGCAGCATCGACATCTAGTCCACATACTTTAGCCTCTGCCTCCGAACATGAGTACTAAAGGTGAGTTTATAACGTTTGTGCACTCTTCCTCATTCTTCTTCTTCCTCAGCATGTTTGCTTCCTACATGGTTTTCCATACGCTTCTGGATGCGGTGTGTCTAGTCTTTCTTTATATCTTCCGACCACCTGGCAGCTGGTCTACCAACACTTCGACTTCCTGTTCAGGGTCGCCAGAATAGTTATATGACTTCATCTATCGTAGTTTCTTCGGAAAACATGTCCGGCCAATTGTTATTTCAGTTGCGTAATTCATTTGTGTATATTCTGTTCTTTTATCAAGAACCGATCTAGAGAACGTACGTAGAGTATCGATCCAGAGCGTGCGTACGTACGTAATGTAGCGAGCGTACACTGGATGGGTACTCGGTTGGCACGTGTCTGAAAAAGGGGGCTGGTCTGGAAAACGGATCGATGCCTCTGATCAGACTACGCGGTATGTAGCCTTATTGATGGGTAGTTAATAGGCGCGTATCTGAAAAATGGGGCTGGTCTGTAAACCGGATCGATGCACCTGATCAGACTTCGCGATTTATAGTAGGGTTGATGGGTAGTTGGTAGTCGCGTATCTGAAAAATGGAGCTGGTCTGTAAACCGGATCGATGCACCTGATCAGACTACGCGATGAGACTGGTGGAAGAGACGCTGATGGTTGTCCGGTCCGAGGCACCATGTGAGTTGGTGATCGGTCGAAGGGACGCCTGAGGTCAGTTGTCTGCCCAGTGTGTGTGTGTGTGTGTGATTGGTGGAAGGGGCGCTGACGGGTGGTCAGGTCCGATACACCATGCGAGTTGGTGGATGGTCGAAGGGACGCCTGAGGTCAGGTGGACGCCCAGTGTGTTTAATTTAGATGCGAGGGGTAAAGATCGAGATCTTTTTAAACAGGTGTCATGAATTGGTAGCGAGTCAGTGATGGACGAGCGATTTTTTTTTCTCTCTGATTGACGAGGAGTACGAGACCTGTAGAGGTGAGTGATCGCACAGGGACGTGCGATTGTCAGTATGGCCGTGCCGGCGTATCGATTATTTTAGCTGGCAACACTGTTAAGTGTCTGAAGGTAAGACACTGACGCAACACCGGGCACTGGCGCGTGCGACCGGTGACCGCAGGGATGGGAATCATTGACACTTTAAAATAATAAAAACGCGATTGAATGATTGATTTTAGTCGATTACTTTCATGTCATAAGTCATAGACAAGGATCACGGGTGACAATGGTTTTATCCCTTCCCTAGATGATTATTGTTCGTTCATTCGTTCGTGAGTTCCTTTAAAAATGGAACGTCGTCGTTGACGAGCAGAGTTGTCGCGGATCATCTCGTGTGAGCACCACGTGTTCGGTGGAGTGTCTTATTTAAAATTATTAATCATGGGATGCTATTCAATGTCCTAACTGTATTTCGTGATCGAGTGCTTCAATAAAGTGAATGTACGAGAACATTCTCCTCACCCGCTAAACTCACGTCTACCCTCAATTAGAAATATGGGGCCTACTAACGTTCCCAGTGGACTCAAGATTTAACAAGTATTTTTATCAGCTGTTTACGACTTTATCGTAGACTCTGTCTAGTGTAATATCAGATTGGTGAGTATAAATATTTTGGACATCCTACAACGCCATCTAATCCCGAACTAATCAGAGCTTGTATAGGTACTAGACAACTGATATAAATACACAAACATACTGTTTTTGCAAATACATACATACTATACTGCACAGTTGCATAGTGGTTTTAGTGGTCGCCACGCCTCTTTCTACTTCGCTAAGTGTCGTGGGTTCAAATTCTGCGTGGGAAAACACTTTGTGTGATTCACAAATTGTTGTTCTGAGTCTGGGTGTTCTGTGTGACTTTGTGTCCGTTTCATGATTGTTTGTAAAGTCCCTCACGACACAGGATTTATATTTCTAATGCGAGAGTTCTCTTTTTAAAAAGAAAAAAGAATAAGTAACTGAAAATTTAAACCAGTAGTATGTAACCATTAGTTATGAAAAATTACGCTTTCTATCGAGGTAACAACCGAACGAAAACTAGTCTAGACTACTCTAGAACAAAACAAATCAATCAAAATATCAGAAGTTTTATCGTTCATTCGGTCAGTTCAACGTACGTTTAGTAAAAGGTTGGCTTTGTAATACAAAACCCATAGAGCGTGTTGTTTTTAAGTGCGGTAGTTATAGCTAAACTTATTCCGAGAATTGGGGGCCGCCCGGCCGTAATGAATTCAGCTCTGTTTGAGATTTAACTTTGTAATCGAATGTGACCTATGTTGTATACCTAACGAAAACGGTAGCGATATCAAAACACATACAATACGGCATAATAGAATACTATTTGAATTGTCAATATTAAACGATTGTTCAAGTTGCGTATCACAAATTAAGTTTTAACAGGAATGAGATTTTACCAATTCTTGTAAATCCACTTATGAGTGGTGTGAATAGTGGACTTCAGGTATCTAAGGGTGAATGGTGTTCCTTTAAAATACTGTTATATTCATCATCATCATCAACAGCCTTTAACAGTCCACTGCTGGACATAGGCCTTTCCTTTGAAAGGAGGTTTTGTCCCTTAGTCGCCTTTTACGACACCCGCGTTATAAATAGGGGTGGTGAGACTCTGTATTCTTAATACGTCACCACACGGACGACTGTTATATTTGGGATGATAATTCTGGTCTGTTTAATATAGCCGATCAGCAAACAGTAATACATCTTTCGGTGGTGAGTATGAGACCGGAGGCCAAATCATTCCGCATCATTCTCCCGGCCTACGTAAGCCAGAAAAAGATGAAGAAACATCTCACTAAATCACCATGGTTTGGGTCACCATGCTGCATTGTTCGCATTCACAAGGAAGATGGTTGGTCCCTTCTTCTGGATTCTACTCATACTTTCCATCAGGCAGAGAAGTCAGTTTTGTAGTCTTAAATATTGAAAAAAAAAAACTTTTCAAGCTATTCACGCAGTCTTAGTCCCGTTATAATCTCTATACTTTTCCACTTCATCATAAATCTTAGGTCAAGCGATTGACTCAACTCAGATAAGACAAGGCGTTTTATGAATGAAAGGATTTGTCTGTTGTACCTAACCGAGTTTCTCGCTGGTAGTTGTGAATTCATTGCGATTTCGATTTTAATAAAAGTATTATAATGATTAAAAGAAATCTAGCTGCTAGTTCGTTTTTCATCGGTCTATAAGAGCGTCGAGATGGTCCAAGGTTTAGTATAGAAACTTCGGTTGGTTATGTACAAATAAGTTTAATATATGTATGTACAAGTAAATTATACAGCGCACTTTTTATTTACAATATATATAGAAGGTGCAAGAAGAAACGGACTATGTACACGATCTAATAACAATTACAATAAATAAAATATACCGTATGCAAGCCTTAGGCATTGCGAGCAGAGAAGTCTCTGGTTCTCTGATATTTTTTACTTCTTCAAAAATCTCAGATGACGTTTTATTTTCTTCCAACTTTCATAGAGATGAAATGAGGCGAAGGAAGAAAAGAGTATGTATGTGGATGCGTAAATGATGTTGAATGATGCGTGGAAGAAGGAGCCTACAGTTCAAATGGCATCTTTTTACTTAAGCAAGTATTTTTTCCTTTTTAAATGAAAAATGATTTGAAATATAATAAACAAAAGATATCTCTTCTACAACTAAGTTGTATCCCATTTCTTCGTCTTTTGGAAATTCGTTACGCGTATTGAAGTTCTAAAGCTTACTAATTTTACTGTGTTCATATTTATTGTCTCTCGTCATTCGATTCAATACATATGAATACAATTTCTATAGCATTTTCTCTTGATAAAGTAAATTATTATAAATAAATCGTGTGAATTTGGCATAATGCCAAGGTTTTTCGCCAGACACAGGTCGTACGTTGCTTTGGAAACGGAAATACTATTTAGAACACAATTATTCCATTTTAATAACATAAAAGCACGAGATATCTCTTAAACGTAAACGTATTTTCCGTATTTTGGTATTCAATGATTTGTTTACGCACTTAGTTGGTCTTAGTGACAAAATATATTTCTTTAAATGAAACTGTTATGTTCAACCGCTTTGAATGGGAGTTCATTATTAAAAGGTTTACCGTTTTTAGGGTTCATAATTTTGGTTCTCTGGTTAGTCCCTCAAACGGTTTTCCGGAAAATAATACCCGCAGACCTCCACCGCACAGAAAAAAATAGGTTATTTCTCATTCAAAAAAATTTGGGTCTCCAATAAATGCTATTTCAAAAATTGTATTACACCTTACCTGAGGACAATCCCCAATATAATGTCCTTTCTTGAAACACAAATGGCACATGTAGGCAGGAGGGGGTGGCCTCGGCGGACGCCTCAATGAGAGAGCCGCCAGTTGTTCTGCCAATGAGCTGGTATCGTCTGCGGGTGGCGCTGCAGACCCTGGCGCAGCTGTTGGTAGAGGACCCCATACTGAACCAGGCACCCACTGAAATTAAGCAGTAAGAAAGTTAAAAGATTTGGCCAAATATTATAATGAAACAATGTAATTAGCAACATAGTGTACTTGTGATTGTAACTTAAGCGATGGTGAATTTAATTCGGCCTAGTCTAATTAATTTGTCTGCACGTTTGCCCTTGTAGACCATAGCTTTTATATTATAGCTTTCAACTTCGCCACGTTTCGTGGGTTCAAATCCTACGTAATTTTTCGTTTGACTAAACGCGTCATACCTAACGCCGGTTGACTGTGTCATCTAGGTTCGTTAGGCATGTTAGTTAAGTCCCCTGCGAGACTTAAATCCAAAGGAATAACAAGAACCTAAACTAACTGATTAAGAAATAATTTTGCTCATGCAATTCCAGACTGTCTTTTAAACGCGTCGACATTTCTAGACGTCTTTAATCACGGTCAATATGCGGGACGATTAAACAAATGAAATTGTAGTAAATAATGAATAACGCGTTGCGATTGGTTCGCCGAGGAGCGCCCGCGCATCTGTTCAACGAATTATGCGCCCGTTCCAATTTCAAACGTGCGTTGACGCCGTGAATCATTCACACAAATGGTATAAAATGCTAATATACTTTTTAGAGGTTGGCTTAGTATGGCTAGCATTTAAAAATAATGCTTTAGTTGACAATCTAAATCAGTTCCTCTTCGGTAAATATCAAATCGGTGCAGACTTTCGAAACTTGTATAAAATTTGTGACGTCACGATTCGCTTTAGTAAAAATATTATTTTATTTTTTACAGTTATAAACTGAGATTCATGCTTATCTGAGGATAACAATGGTAATAAATTTGAAAATAATAAACACAAAGAAATAATTGACTAGTGCCTATTTAAAATTCATGTCCAGTACAGTTGGGATCTACTAATATTAAACATTTATATTAAAGAAAATTAGTAAAATTTTAGAGGAGAGAATAGAGTCGGGGTTCAAAAACAAGTCCTTTTGTATGTCTATGAGATACGTATACTCTGAGAAGAAAGTGTTCGTGGAAGCCAGCGGACTTGGGCAACCACAGCGTGGAGTACGAAGAATACCTGTCCCCTCTATAGTGTAACAACTATAGAGGGGACAGATACCAAATGGTAGAATAGGTCTTCTTCGACATTACTGCACTGAACGTGAGCCTCGGTGGGATGATGACTCGTGACAGTTTCTACTCGTAAAGTTTTTTTTTAATGGTAAAAACTGCACTATGTTCAATGGGTGCACATTCACAAACCCTTGCGACAAGGAAATATTCAACTTGTCTGTCTTGAATTCTGAACATAGAGTACACCTGAACTGAGTACTCAGTACACACAAAATGCTGTCCCAAATGAGGTTTGAACCTATAACAAACAGCGCAATAAAAAGTGGAGAGGTGACCGCTAAAACGCTTACATGCAGTAAACAGTGCTTTTGACAGTAGGATGCGACGTCATTCATGACGGGCAGACAGCGAAAGTTGGGATGGGATGGGTGACCTCCTGCTTTTATTTATACGTGTGGAAATCCCCACGGGCCGTTAACCCACCGTGGCTTGTAGCGGGGTGGTGTGTCGGAATCGAACATCAAATCGTACCACGTAGGACACAAGTGGACGTCACCTCCTCGCAGCTGGTTTTATCGGATGGAGGGAAAAACCCGTCCCGTCCATCCGCGGACTGAGAGCGGCATGGGGCGCTGATGTGCATACCTCCGCCACCTCCTGCTATTTATCCCACCCTTTAGGAAAGGAACGATCACAATAAGCGCGAGGATCTATCTATCTATTGAAGTTCTTTGGGCACATCTCTAGAAAAGCAGATTCGATGGAGATACTTGTTGTGCAAAGTCGTATGGAGGGTACGAGATCGAGGGGTCCGTCTCCAACCCGATGGATAGACCTAACTAAAGCTACGACCAAATCGACTGTAGTATACAGTGTGTCCGCAATGCAGCAAATCGACAACAGTGGAGAGACATCGCAAGACGTGCAGCGGCCCTTAGATTGAGCGGCGTCGATGAGTCGCAACACTACCTATCAACTGCCACGACCACTTTGTCAAGAGTGTTCGACTAAGAAGAAGATCTATCTATTAATTTACAATTTAATGTTTTGATGACTTTACTGGATTCGCTACAATGTTATCATCAGCAACAACTGCATCTTTACCTTTTATGTGTGTTGTGGAGTGTTGTGATGTTGTGTCCGGGATCGGAATGTTGTCATTGAGTTTATTCTAGGCTTTTACAGAATAACAACGGCTGGCATGCTTTGCATTGTGCTGAGTCAAAAACCGTTTTGTCTTTGAAGTGTTATATTTTTTAAGTTTTAAGCACTTTATTATGTGTTGTAATTGTAATGTATAAAAAACAAATAAAGTTTTTCTTATTCTTATTCTCATACTGACTGCTATCATAATATGATTAATCACCGTATGAAATAGTAATATAAAATAAGACATACATTATATGCCTCATATAAAGACAGATAATTTAAAATTTAATGGTGCACATTTGTTTATTGGCGGGAATCTAAAAATACTTACCACACCACAGTGAGCGGAGTAATTTTGGGAATCGTTAACAATGTTCTATATTTTGATAAAAGGGCAATTTGTTAGCTGTAAAGAAATAAAGTTTTGGATACTTTTGGGATGTATTTGTGCAGGAAAATATAGATAGTTAACCTGTTAGAAACTGTTGAAAACTAGTGTATAATAATATAGTCTCAAGAATCTCAAGAAAGAAAAGACGAAGAGTCTCAAAAATAAACATCATCATCATCAACATCAACAGCCTTGAACAGTTCACTGCTGGACATAGGCCTCTCCATAAAAAGGAGGTTTTGGCCTACTATACCACGGGGGCCAGACGGGTTGGTATAGGGTTGGTTTCAAGTTTTCCTTCTCTTTGCATTGATGTTGTCTTGCGTAGTTTATCCCTTAGTCGCCTTTTACGACACCCGCGGGATGAATAGGGGTGGTGACACTCTGTATTCTTAATCCGTCACCACACGGACAGTTTGTCCCATATGAGACCCACAAAACTCAGTAGAGTAGGAATTTGCGACTATCTTAACAATAAAGATAAACTAGCTTTCGCCCGCGACTTCGCCTACGTGTTATTCTGATGCAAAACTTTGATTGCCTTTTTACCCCCTTAGGGGTGGAATTATCAAAAATCCTCTTAGTGTTCGCCTAGTCTCCTCTAGGAACACAAGTACCTACCAAATTACAGCTGCCTGCGCTCAGTTGTCTCGGCTGTGCGTTGTCTGTCAGTCAGTCAGTAGTAGCACAGTTATATATAAGTATTCTACAATATAACTGTTACTACTATTTTCACTGTACGGTTAGCCTAATGTCTTAAGCGGACTTGTTGTCCTAAGTTTGGGTGTTCATTGTGTCCATTTCATGTGTGTTGTATAAAGGATGTATATTCCTAATGCGGGAGTTGTCTTTTTTTAAACAAATTAAAAAAAACTACAAGCTCTACTTAATTTGGATCAAGATAGTGTTGTGGTGTAAACATTAATAAAGATACGGTACACCACTATGTAGTCATCAAAGTAATGTATTAAGTTCTCTAAGTAATAAGTTCTTAGATTACATATAAACGGTTACGTCCTGTCCGGCACTTTGATCACCTTGATACCTCAGCGAGGAGATAAAGTTATGACAGCTAGTACTATCGTCGGAACTTTTAATAAGAAGAGCTAGTATAATGTAATATTCTTAACTAAAGTACGGCCAACGAAAAGCGATACTAAATTTAAACCAAACAGCAGGGATGCGTAGTCTCCTAAGATTTTACTTCTCTAAGACAGATACGTCCTTGGTTGGGGCTCCATCATTTATAAAAAAAAACCAACCACACTTGATAAAAAAAAAACATTAATCATCAAAACAAAATAACAATAATTACATAAACAACAAATACTAACACAATTTATAATAAACACCTTGTATCACCGACGTTCCAAAAGGGAATGAATCACTATTAAATATTACTAAACTGTCCGCCCGAATGTCGGCGATCTCGTCTTGCTCGTATCATTTTTTTGCCGGAAGAATGAGACATTACGAAAAATACAAAAGATGGAAAGAGATAATAGATTGTCAACTCCACAGTCGCTTTTAAGGTAAATAAACTTTTGTATCGCATCTCGTTGGCCGTACTTTATTTAGCTATATATGTATATCAGATATCCTAGTAAAAGTACCTATTATAAATCCTTCCTGAAGTATCAAAGTAAATACCATACCAAATTTCGTAAGGTACAGTGGTTCAGCTGTGTAACACCACAGTACTCAGATGTTCGTATCGTTTTCTATAATTTCATCGCCATGTCAATAATATTAAAACAATAATTTACCAAATTCGAAAAAGCCTGAACATTAGTGCAAAACCAAAAAAAAAGTCCCTACCAGGGCCTAAAAACCAAATTATTGGACTGACCAAATGCCACCAGCGATAGAAACCAGGTACGCTGGAAAGATGCGGTTTAAAAATAGATTTATTACCGTAACGTACCATGCACAGCAGGCATCTGCACCAACATATAATTGTACTAGGAAATTAGGAATGTGTTGACTCTCTTGGCTAATGAACAGTTTAGAGTTATTGAGGATGAAGGTGTGAGTTCTTCCGCATCAGTTTAGTGTAGCACATTAGCTGTGACGGTAAGTGTTGGCATGTGTTTCTGTTAAAGTTTATATGGCGATGTGGACAGGTCATTTAGTTTTATTGTTAAGATTGTCGCAACTTCCTACTCTACTGAGTTTTGTGGGTCTCATATGGGACATACCTTGGATGCTTTGAAACAAGACTCGGAACAACACCTTGTGTCTTTCTAAAAACTGTAGTTTTGAGTCTAAGTGTTCTATGTGTCCTTTTAGAGGTTTGTGTATAATTTTCCCTGCGATTAAAGACATTTTCTTGGTGTGTAAATTATCTTTTATAAGAAGATACAAGATTCCTTAATTAACCATGCGTAATGTAATTTATTAGAACAAATCTGTAAACAAATATAAAACACTCCTCAGAAAGTTTATGAAGAAAGTTTCAAGATAGAGCAAAATAGAGATAGATAAACAAATAGAGCGATTCTTGAATCAAATTTTAGTCATAAAAACTCAAATATTGTAATTCCTTTATTAAAAGCAAACTAGTCAAGACAGAAATAAAGTTACAAACCCATCGAGATTTGCATTCGCAATTTATCGATTTGAAACACGATATGACTTGGAAGTCGCATTTTAACTATCGAATAATAATCGAATACGACAACTCCATCAAGCTGATACTTTCGAGTATATTTTTCTAAATGTAACATATGTAAGTAGGTCTTGAACGTAACTTAAAGCTCATTTTACTTGCTGAGTGGGTAATGCTAAGCAGGATACGTGAAGTACGATTTAGGTCAGCATTGAGTCGTTTCTTTAGAACTACCTGGGGGGTGATTCTCTACGCCAACGACGAAAGTAAATTAGAATAGTTCTATAATTAGCAGATATATGTTTGCTGTAATGTTTAGTATTACAAACTATCTACGATTATTATACATAATAGGAGCGATCTTTACAGTTTCGATGGTTTTGTTATATTAAGTATTTTTTATGTTTTGTTATATTTTTTTCCTAAAATAAAAGTATTCTATGTAACTTCTTGTAATAGCCACTTAAAAGTGAAAATATTTTCAAAATTGGTCCAGCTGGTTTGGATTTTAGCGAAAACAAACAGATAATCAGAAAAGAAATTTAAAAATACGCTCATATGCAATTACAAACAGTCTATTTTAGTTATTTGTAATGTTTACATCCTTGGACATAAAGCCAAATGTTTTGAGAGTTTTGTAAAAGCGATTTATATTTATAAAGGCCTATGTCCAGCAGTAGATGATGATGATGATGATTTATATTTTTCTTTTTTAATAGCTAGTACCTAGTATCTGTCCTCTTAGCCAAGTATCAAACGTATTTCTCTATTCTCTTGTTTGATTGGTCACTCAGTCACGTGATCAAAACAAAATATAAGCCAATCAAACAAGAGAATAGAGGCGTTAACGATTGCACTACGAAAAACGTTTGCAACTTGGCTAGGACGGTTGGTTTTTTTATTATTTACTTGCTTTCGCCTGCGGCTCCGCCCGCGTATATGTCGGTTATCGCGGTAAAAAGTAGCCTATGTCCTTCCTCAGACTCTAGACTACCTGTGTACCAAATTTCATCAAAATCAGTTTAGCAGTTTAGGCGTGAAAACGTAACAGATAGACAGACAGAGTTACTTTCGCATTTATAATATTAGTAGGGATTGTTTTGATTGAACTGCTCTGTTACCTAAAAAAATGTACCTACTTTGCCAGAAATATATTATGTACTTTTCTTTCGTATATTTAATGTTATGTTTTAGTAATTCTGATTTACTAGCCTTGATGCTATTTAAAAAAATACACTCTTTTACTATTCTGAGATTTTTGATTAAAATTATCATGATTATAAATAAATAATAATAAATATATTTGGACATCTGATACACAACTTTATCTATCCCAAACTAAGCAGAGCTTGTGCTATGGGTACTAAACATATTACATACACATTATACATAGAAAACACCCAAACTCCGATTCAAATATTTGCAGATCATACAAATATTTGCTCCGACTCCGACGCATACGCGGACCACTAGACCTACAAGGCAGTCAAAATTAATTAGTGATTGGTGTAATTAGAAGAATATCTCCCTTCGTAGTGCCGACTTTACTACATCTGAAGTAATTCTTATTCTGAGATAATCATTACATGTTACAATTATAATCAGAACAGCTTTCGCAACACACAAAAAATAGCCAGCCGTAATTGTATGGAGTAAGCATTTAGTTTTATTTTTATCCCTATTTTAACTACATTCTACTACTACTTCTTATTTTTGCACCAAACCATTGTTATTTTTGCACCAGACCATTATAAAGATGTATTAACATTAGTTTAAAATTAGCTCTAGTGCCACAGAATACATAAATAGAACCCTAGTGCTGAATGTTATGGTTATAATAAAGTCAATCTTAAAAAATAACGATTTAATATAATTAATCCAAAACTTACCGGTTTTGCTAAAAAAATGTTGTTACATAATATATAATAATTCTTAACATTTTCTTTATAAATTTCCAATGTTCTGTGATAAACTAATAAAATAAACAATATGGTATGGTATAAGGTCTTCCGTATGTATAATTAATATATTCACCTTACACAGATTCGTAGGCTTAAAACATTGATATATTTTTTAATACATCAATGGCTTAAAATAAATTAATTCTTCTAAACCATTAAATAAAAAATTTAAAGTACGGTGTGAATACAACTATCCTCTAACATCAAAATAGTGTTTTCTTTTTTTGATATCTTCATATCAATAGTAAATATAATCTGCTAATAGCTTAGTTCTAAAGTTACGTATTCCTAAATAAAATATACTAATTTGACTTTTGAATAGACCAACTACGTTTCATTGTATCAATGAAGTATTATATCAATAAGAATGCGACTCAACAGACTTCATACAACAAGTGAAAGATATTTAAGTGGATCTATTTCTAACAATTTCTTAGAAAACTCGTACCTAAAAGAGAACTAAAACAGCTGTTTACAAAACCGTAATAACACATCCTACTCAGAACAGAACGTTTGTTAATTGCCTGAATACAAGTGTAAATATACTCTTATACGCGAAAATACATGTGTAATAACATTTTTATGTCAATGACCGGTGCGGGTAGGATACCGTTTACGGTTCAGTCCCCAACCCATACTCGGCAAGCGCAGGGACGTATGGCTTTAACCCACTCCTGAGAGGGATACCTGAGTCCAGCAGTACGTTATGGGTTGTTGATGACCATTGCGGGTAGGATTAAAACACCGTTTACGGTTTTGTACTGTAACCATGCTGCTAAAATTTTTAATTTTGCATTGTTACGGTTTTATTATTTATAGCAGTTTATACCTGTGGAATGCATTCCACAATTTGCGTAGTTTCATTCAAGTATTTGGTTCTGAGTTGAAGATTAGTCAAGCTGAGCTACTGCTACTACAGGCAGCGTGCATTATCTATCCACCCATAAAACAAAAATTCATATTTATCAATTTGTTTTTGAAATAACAAAAAAATATGTGTAAATACCTATTTTAGACAAAAATTTAATGATATTTAAAGAATTAAACGTTTTTTTAATATTCCTAGATTTTTTTCAAGCTTCTGAAATCATTCAGCTCAATAAATAATGTTCCAAATACTACAAATATTGAGGGCTAAAGGGTGGCTGAAGATTCGAAAGTTATTTAAAACAGACACATGTATCAGAACGCCGTGTAAGCTTAGTGGGTTCGATTCGTACATATTACTTCAATTAACCTGGGATGATTTTCACGTAGTTCAATAAATAAAACGAGCTTAAATTTAGCTTTTTTTCTGACATTTTAATGTTTTTATATAACGAGACGCTTGTTCTTCATGTTACGGATTAATAATACGAATGAATTACGAAATAATACAATTTATAAGTCTTAGATAAACATAAAACCTTGTACCCTTATAATTTGAGCCACTTTCAATTTGATTGATTTTCATTTGAAAGTATCAATAAAGCTCATAATTAAGAAAATAATATAATAAATTCGACGCAGAAATGACGCTGTCATTATTAAATTTTCCATCGCTCCATTTTGAATAAATAAAATTGCTCACTCATACAAACATACACACATAGAAACGATCAAAGTTTATTTTGACATACTTATGACGTCACACGTTCAATAGACCGCAAAGAAATCCAAGTATGATTAGAGGAATGTTCTTCCCTATTTGTGATACAAAATTAAAAACAATACACAACAAATTAGAACAAGAACTGCTGGCTTTCTTGAAACAGATTAACAATATCGTAATCGAAATAGAAGATGAAGAACGCGTCTATTTTGGTACTAAATACTTCAACACGTTGGAAGTTACAACCCTGATCGAAATACTGATCGATAACAATTGATCAAGATATAATTACCTGATCGTTCTGATCATGAGTCAGGTAGAGCCATCCTAGGAGTGCCTGAGGACAGCTTTCGGTCTTGCCACACCACTGTGGCAAATCCGCTCCAATAGCAGTCGGCGACATGCCACCATCAGAACCTCACAATTACTCGAAAATACTCGAAATTATCCCGAAGACGAGTCGAAAATACTTATTAAATGTGGCTTTGTTTGTCAGGCCATGTCGTCTGGGTCGGCGGGTATTTTTGGATCGCGCTTCGGACGGGCGCGCGCGCGCCGGTTACTCTGTGACTAGCGCAGCCGCTCCTTAAGAACGGGAGATCTGGCAATAAGGGATGTAATACTAGCTTGGTTAAGATATCGAGAGGAAAAGTAAAAAATACATTTATTCTCTGGGAAATAATCGTCACTTTCTGAACATGTTATATTAAATAATAAATAAATTGTATTGGATAACTGCTATTGCTAACTAGCCACATCTTGAGTCTCATTGACCTTAGCAGTACTGCTTGAGACGAAGATATTACGTTGTTGTGGTGAAATATAATTAACTTATGTTATCACAGGAAAATGGATACGGTAACAAGAAAAACTTATAAAAACGTATGGTCACATTAGTCATTTTAATAATTGGGTTTCTCTGTATCCAATTCACGTATATTTAAATAATATACTCGTAGGTTTCAAAAGTTTAATCATCACTCATTAACTTTATACATAAATAAATAAAATAATCGATGATAATTTTACATCGACAATTCTGTAGTAACATCACTATGGGCGACCATGTGGGCGCAGCCGACCGCGCCGCGCCGGGACTACAGGAGAGCAATATTTTGGTTCACCACCTACCAACACACTATCACGACCGGACGCTCAATCATCGTTCAAATACTTGGTACAGGGTATGAAAAGATTACAAGAAAACTGAACTAGCTGTAAACGACTGTGGAAGTCGAATGAGTAATAATCACATACCATATTTCTTAAAGACCGGAAAGTATATTAGATACAGGAATTTGTATATTCATAAATTCCGATTTCATAAATTCTACCTATTGCCCTTTGCCTTTATAACTATGTATGTTCATGTAATAGTAAAAGCATGGTTGTTCTCGTAATAGCGTAGTGATTTCAGCAGTTAACTATTGTGTGTTGTGTTCTGGGTTCGATTCCCACGTGGGACTACACTTTTTGTGATTTATGTCTGTTACATGAACGGAGTAACATGCAAAGTTAAAATAAATAAACCGATTTTTAACCCATTTACTGCAATATAGACAGTCAAGTATCAACTATTTGGAATATATCTTCTTAAGTTACGTTGTTTTCTCAGCTTACTGCCGTCCACGGCTGAAGGAAAGCTTTCACCAAAGAGCACTAACTATCCCGTTGTTTGTGTAGACATTATAACTTGAAGATTCGAGAATAGAGTTTTTGATTTCTTCATCAACAACAAACAACCATAAGGTCCCACTGCTGGGTCTCCTATCATGAGATGGTTAAGGCCATACGTCCCCACGCTGGCCGAGTGCGGGTTGGGGACTGGCAAGACACGTTACGGCTACGCGATCTTTTTTGGATGTTTTTAAACCGGCCGAAGACCTCCAACTTATATTCACGACTGTTATCTTATGATAACTACATGGACCGACTGCTTAACGTGACCTACGAAACACGGAAACGCTCATAACATAACGTGCTACAAATGGTCACCCATCTAGGTACTGACCGCGCCGTGTTTGCTTACCCTCGGTGATTGTTTTCAATCACCTAAGGCCACTTAGCTATGAGGCTTTTGATTTCTTAGTCAGTTACTATGTAACAATCGTATATAATGTTTATAAGTTCTTTGAAGAAAGATTTACCGAGAAATCTGTCAGCAAAATGCTAGAAGGAATTTATAGAGCCACAGTGTAGTAAGATCAACAGTAGAACTGTCTGTAATTACACACTGACATAGATTTATTATCGTGTATATTTAGGTACACATAATAAAACTGTGATATTTATTGATAATCGCAATTTTCAATTTATCATATTTATAACATGTACCCTGCCAAAAATGCAGTGTGGTTCGTTATGGCTGCATTAATGAGAAGTAAGAAACAAAATTGACACAAAAAAAACAGTCTTTGAAGTTGTTGTAAATACATCGTCTGAAAATGTTAGCTTCTCTTAGGTAGTTTGTACTTTAAAGTTTTCGAAGCGTAAACAAACCAACAATTTTTTTTTTTGTATACCGAAAACTCTTTATTTGTACACCGTCTTACAGAGTTACAAGGATGTACAATATGTACTTATAATATTGGACATTATAATGTAGAAAGGGCAGCGTTATTAACAAACGCGATCTCTTCCAGCCAAGCTGCAAAAGTTTTTTGTTCTACAATGACCGACGCCTCTATTCTCTTGTTTTATTGGCTAATATTTTGTTTAAATCACGTAACTGAATGACATTAGCCAATCAAACAAGAGATAGATGCGTCAGCCATAGATTGCGATTGCGCTAGGAGGGCAGGCAAACTCAGGATGAATGAAAGTGTTGGAGAGACAGTTGTAGTTGACGGCGCAATAAATTTTGAAGAGTAACTAGAAATAGTACCTGGTTACTATACGACTATGCCTCTTTTTTTTATAAATATTTTATAAATAATTCTGACATCTTACACACAACATCGTCTAGTCCCAAACTAAGCAGAGCTTGTATTATAGGTACTAGAGAACTGATATAAATACATAAACATACTTTTTTTTGTTAATACATACATATTAAACATAGAAAACACCCAAACTCCGAAACTAATTATTTGTGGATCAAACAAACATTTGGTCCGACTCGGGAATCGAACCCGAGACCTCTTGAGATAGCAGTCGCATACGTCAACCACCAGACCAACTAAGCAGTTTGTAGTTAGATAGTCCTGTGAGAGATATTAAAAGTTATTTTTATTAACATACTGCAATTGACTATTCTGTGGTCATAGTACTTTACCAAAATATGTCGATCATCAGTAATTCTATACTATCGCATGGGTTCTGCTATTGAGCTGTATATACGTGAAGGAAGCTGAGTATACTAGCTGCGTATCGGAATCGGAGTACCAAAGACCTCCCACTATGTTCTTTATAACTAGGTCATAACGATTTGTATTTTATGTATTATGTACCAAATAATAGGTACCAACTGACCTGATATTTAACTATTTTGTACCTATGACTTTCCAATAACGATTGCCTGTAGGTGACAACCGGTATCGACAGCTCGGGGACGACGGAGGCGAAGACCACGATAAGCCGTCAGTCCGGGACGGCGTCGAGTGGGTCCACGGGAGATAAACCCCGTTAAAACACCGTCATTTTCCGTACTCCGGCCTGCTATTAGGAATTTCTTGTAAGAAATAATCAATAAATATGAATATTTCAGACACACAACATCATCTGGTCCCAAACTAAGCAGAGCTTGTACTATGGCTACTAGACAACTCATATTAACACTTAATATACTTATTTTTTTGTAAATACGTACATATTATACATAGAAAAAATCCAAATTCCAAAAGAAATATTCACAGGTCATACAAACATTTTGGTCCGACCCGGGAAATGAACGCGCGACCTCTTTATCAGCAGCCGCACACGCTAATCACTAAAGCAACAAGGTAGTATGGATACTATTTTTATACATTTTTGACGTAATCTGAATCTTTTATTTTTGATCTCTACTTATCTTCGAAAACGAGAATTAACAAATTGTACATAATAAACTATCCTTATTAATCCTACTAATATTATAAAAATGTGAAAGTTTGTAAGGATGTGTGTGTGTTTGTTTATCTTTCACGTAAAAACTACTGAACGGATTTGGATGAAACTTTACAGTAATATAGCTTATACATCAGAATAACACAAGCCTACTTTTTACTGCAATAATCGAGATAAACGAAGGCAAAGCCGAGGGCGAAAACTTGTATTAAATATTGTTATGTTAAATACCTATTAACTAAAATTGGTCGAAAACAAAAAATAACACCTTCTTGTAAACTTAGTTGAAAAAAAAAATGTCAAGCTTGCAGTTATTTATGGCGACGTTGATAACAAATGTCACCATAAACAACAAAGTTTATTTCACACTTGAGTGAGGTCTTAAGTAGGTTCTCAATCTGGTAATATTACATTGAGATGTTGATATTATCCGTGTGGTGACGGATTAAGAATACAGAAGGTCACCACCCCTATTGATCCCGCGGGTGTCGTAAAAGGCGACTAAGGGATAAAGTACACAAGATCAATGCAAAGAGCAGGAAAACTTGAAACCAACCTATTTTTTTTTTTAAGGTAATTTAAAAAGACTGTCTTGTTGGTCTAGTGGTTAGCGTATGCGACTGCTGATCAAGAAGTATCTGGGTGTAGGAATTTACGTACAAAATTTCATTTAAATCGCTGCTGTGGTTCTTGAGATTATCGTGAACAGACAGACACGGGAGGACTTTATTTTATAATACGTATGATATAATACCAGCTATACCCAATGTGTTTGCATTCGAAAAGTACATTTTTAAATACTTCCAATAACACACGCAAACAACTCATGATATAAATTGAAAGAAAAAAAAAATCCATTAAAATCACAAAGAAACAGGTCAATTATAGTTATCAATACTTATTGAAGATGGAACCCTTATACTGCTAAATTGAAAAGACATCCTTTGACGTTGAAAATTGCGTCTAATAATGTGTCTTAAATTTCTCCGAGTAAGGTTAGTGGACGCTAGTCTATTGTGACAATTAAGGAGCGTCATGCAGTCCAATTGAGTTTAATACGGTACTGAGTTTATAGGAGCGGTTTTAATAAAACAACAATGTTGTATTTATTTACTTGTATTTATAGTAGGAAGAACATTTTAGACTTAAAATCATTATTTTCAGGTTTTTGTACGATTATATCTTTTAATTTAACGCGGATCATCGGATTTTTTGTATCTATCACGGTGGAAACACATTATCGGACGCGGCTGACGGACGCGGCTAATAGCCAAGGCTAGCAGCCGCGTCCGTCAGCCGCGTCACACAAATTTGCACAGCTCAGTGTATGTTCATACTCTAGATCAAGATGCTGTGCAAACTATCGGACGTAAGTCGTGGACGTGACCTTTGACTGACCTTGAGCATTCGGACGTCCGACAGAAATCTGCTACAAGACCGACTAACGAGACTGTGCTCACTTATCAGTCGCGTATGTCAGCCGCGTCCGTTAAGGCGATTAACACACGGCACGCTTCACCGCCACGGTAGGCGGTGAAGCGGATCTCATGTCATATTGGGATCTGCTGAATCCGTTGATGCTTAACACACGTACACCGACCGACAGCGCGGTCGAGCGGTGTTCTCACCGACTCTCGCCGACCTTACCGCGGCGGACTCTCGCCGACCTAATCGCCTTATCAGCTGTCCCGCGCTGTTGTCTGAGCTTATTAATGTAAATTGCGAGTAAAGTAAGTTACAGAGCAAGGAGTAAGTTATTCCTTATGTCATCAGCTATATGTTAGTAAAAGTCTCTTCAAAATCAGTCCAGCCGTTCCAGAAATTAGCCTGAATAAATAGATAGACAAGCAAAAGTTTTATAAATAGCTTTTTTGGTGTAAGTACCATATTAGTTACTTTGATAAGCAATTAATAGAAAACTGAAATAACGAACTAACGCGTCAATTTTATTTCTTTAATAAATAGATGTATGTAAAAATGTAATTTTTTTTTTTTTCCATCATCTAGTCCCAAAGTAAGCAGAGCTTGTGTTATGGGTACTAAACAACTGATATAAATACATAAACATACTTTTTTTTTGTAAATACATACATATTATACATAGAAAAACACCCAGACTCCGAAACAAATATTTGTGGAACACACAAATATTTGGTTTGACCCGGGAACCGAACCCGAGACCTCTGGATCAGCAGCCGCATACGCTAACCACTAGACCAACAAGGCAGTCAACTTTCAAAATTGATAATAAAACCGTCCGTGTGGTGACGGATTAAGAATACAGAGTGTCACCACCCCTATTCATCCCGCGGGTGTCGTAAAAGGCGACTAAGAATAAACTACGCAAGACAACATCAATGCAAAGAGATGGAAAACTTGAAACCAACCCTATACCAACCCGTCTGGCCAGCGTGGTATAGTAGGCCAAAACCTCCTTTCTAAGGAGAGGCCTATGTCCAGCAGTGGACTGTTAAAGGCTGTTGATGATGATGATGATAATAAAAAGTTAAAATGTTCCTAAATTACTTTTTGTAAAAAAAAAACCGAGATATTTAAAATGTGTTATGTGACATCGTAAGAAAACATCTTTTGTGTTCAAACTACTCCCTTGGGAAGCTGGAACTGGTCACAACTATAAAATAATCATAGTTATATTATTTAAAAGCACTGACCTTACTACTGTCTTCATAATTGACAAGTTTAGGCCGACTTCAGAATACATTTCTAATAAAAAAAAAACAAAAAAAAAACAAGGACTCTATGCATTGTGATCTCATTAATAGAAGACATTAAATTTAAATTCAAAAGTTAGAAAAGCTTTCTCGGTAACCAACACATGTTTGAGTGTTGCATCGACACTATTGTTTTTTTTTTTTATTTACGCAACATCTGTGTATCCGGACGCCTGACCAATGCTTTGACGCAAGAGCATAATTCTTTATTTGAAAGTGCTTTATTTTTAAAATGTATACTTTTGTTTATGGCTTTATTGAAAAGTTTTTATACCGAATTTATAGATGTCGTATATCACGTTGAGGTCCTGGAATGACGGAAGGGGTTGTGAATGTTGCGAAAGGAACTACAAATGCTGGTGACTGGTGGTGGTCTTTTCTCTTTTAAGTCATGACATGAGAAATGTATATAGGTCTGTTGGTTTAGTGGTTAGTGCGTCAGTGATGAGTGGAGGTTGTCGATACGATTCCCATTTATCTATAAAATGAATGTATTTAGGAATATTTCTTTATGTTTCTTAGTAATCTGGTCTAGTTAGAGATCAGAATCTAATATTTTAAATGCGGTAGTAAGTCTGTCTGTCACGCTTTCACGCCAAAACGCTATAACCGATATACACGTGAACAGAGCCGCTGGGAAAGCTAGTATAAACTAAAAATAAAGTAGTTTAGAGAAAACTGCTTGGTGTTTGATGTTTTTTTTTTATCAAGAGGTCATTTTACGACTAAAAAAGGTAATAATACTTAGGTGCTACTATAGAGCTACATATCTCATTATAACACTGGCACAATACAACATTATATCCACTGACAAATAAAAAGTAAACATTTTGACAATCAAAATAAAAATGTTCCAAAAATTGACAGTAGCTATCTGACAAACAAAGTTTATAGTTTACGTTTCTTACAAGATTTTATTACAAGAGATAGAGATATATTATTGCAATAACTCGACGCATTTTACTACAAAAGAAAGTCTGTGATTCGTTGTCGCCGAAACCTCTAAGAATATTTTTATTGAAGGTAAGATCTTGACTAGTTTTTGACCAGTGCCATAACTCGATTATGTCCCTGATTGACTCATGTGGACTTATTTGCCGAATAAATATGGATTTCACGAGTCTTGGTTAAGATATACCTATATGTTGTAAATGTTTATATTCATTAGATATATATACGCCAACCTATATTACTCTACCAGTAGGCAATGCTGCGGAGGAATTTTTCGACGCTTGTTACATACAAGTTTTGACGTTATAATCTTTTCATTGGTTTTGTATTGCCTTGTATATATGTTTAAAATACTGTATTTTGAATTATAAAAATAAGCTTAAACATCTTTGTTTGTTAAATGAGCCTGTTGGCAAATGACAATCTGAACAGTTTTGCAGTTATCTAAACTATAGATTTCGTTTTCACAAGACTTGGATACATACAATGATTTTAAATGACATATTTTATCCATAAATGGCAATTAAAAGTGTTGCTTTATCACTATTTTACAACTCAAAAGAAACCTCAAAAGAACCATGATTAAAATGGCTGTCATATATCTAAGTACAGGAAGTAGTGTTTCCACGTTGGTAACTGACCGCGGACATCCTGTGCTTGGTCACCTGGGTGACGACGACAACACACTGGTATTGTTTTTGTCATTCATGGTAATGTGTAGTACAGACAAGGCTACATTTTGATCGCCGGCAGAAAAACACGAAAATTTTCTTTATCCATGAATTTCAGTACTTTATCAACTTATTTTGTATGCTATCAAAAATTGTTTAAACTAAAAATGGATATAAATTTGAGCCAATATTTTTCAACCGATAAACTTTATATCGGACAACTTTCACACAACCTCATCTAGTCCCAAACTAAGCAGAGCTTGTATTATGGGTACTAAACAACGGCTATAAATACATAAACATACTTTTTTTGTTAATAAATACATATTATACATAGAAAACACCCAGACTCTAAACAAATATTTGTGGATCACACAAACATTTGGTCCGAGACTCGGGAATCGAACCCGAAGCACAGCATTCGCATGCTAACTGCTCTACTAAGGCAGTAAAATTAACAATCTAAATTATTGTACATTCTTCTTTTTATCGTATCAATGGCAACACTTTACATGGTTTTGGCCTAGTGCTCGGCAACACGGATTGCGTTTGGCCTTGTGTTGATTCATTGTGGTGAGAGGATTTGTCACCTAAACTCTGCGATACCGAGTGTTATGTGTCCAGGGTGCGCCGGACGTCGGGACTCTTGTCCTCTGTTTTACGTCGCTCGGGGAGGCTCCTCTCGTGCACCCCTATATATTATACATTACATCACACATACTTTGTCTCATCGTTACAACACTTAAATTTAAAAAAAAAAAACTTTATACTTTTAATTTTAGTATATTGATAAAAATTAATATAAGGGCTAAAGATCTCGTAAGTACTTTTGTGTATTTATGAAAAAAACTTCCTTTCCAATGAAACCTATATGGTGCGGTAGCTAATTAGAAGCCGTTGATAATAATATAAATACGTGTTTTTAGACTTTCGCAACTTTTACACACTCATAATTTTTTTTTGGTGTAAACGGAACTTATTCGCGATAAAACTAAAAAGGTTACGATACCTTGTACTTTTCGACATTTCGCACGGGTTATACTACACTACGATCACAGATTATCTCCTATTGGGGGTTATCTGTGACTGCGAGAATGGATAACCTTTCAAATTTTATCCTGAATAAGTCCGCTTTACAGCAAAAATCATGAATATAATATGGCCCACAAAATAGTATCGTTGTCTGAACAATCCATTTCTTTACGGCGTGTGGCATTTAAGTCGGTCAGTAAACGATGTTTATGAACGATTCTAAAGCCTTTTGGTGTTGTATCATTTTGGTTTGTGTTATAAAGAAACATTTAATATCAAAAAGCCCAAAATCGATCAAAGTGGTGTACAATGAGAGAGGCCTATGTCCAGCAGTGAACCGCGATGGGCTGATGATAATGATGATTTAATAAATAATATTATTGTATAAATGAATCTGTGTAATATAATGCCAACATAATTAAACATTCATTCTTTCCTTTCCGTTTGTTCGACACACCGCGTTGGTTGTCAAATATTAAAATTACGCTACTACAACCATAGTTAAACCTTACATGGTCCATGTTATAAATGCACTGAGAAGTGCTGGACAGAGGGCACCCCCATTTATTTTTTCATTCGTTCAATTGGTAGTTTTACGAACAATGTAGGTATGTTAGTTCTATCGTATTCTGAACGTGTTGCTAATCTTTTTAAAATATTTGATTCGGACAGTTTTATGAAACACTTTTTTTTTCGTGTGCAATATCATCATGGACCGTCACCCCTGGTTACGGCGGGGTCACCACCTCGCCGTAACCAGGGGTGACGGTCACCTGTCGGACGCACGACGGACGACGACACACCTGTCGGACTCGAACCGACTAAAAACCACACGGTGTGCCCCTCTCTGCGTTTCTCTATTTAGGAGGTGGAGAAGTCCAGGGTGAGATCTCCTTCTGGACTCCTCCAGCGCCTGCCCGCTACTGATGCGGGCACCGTCTTAGTACGACGACCCTCTCTTAGGCGGCGTCCGGCACACACGGACGCCGCCCCCTCGCGGCTGGTCAACTAATGCGGGTGGAGGGGAAACCCGTCCCGTCCACCCGTGGCCACACTCAAGGCGTCATGAGGCGCAAATGTTCGCGCCTTCGCCGCCCGATTCGCAGTTTTATAGAACACTAGCTGAACCCCGTGATGTAACCCGCATCACGGGGCTTGGTAGGTGGAATGAGCAAGGAATGAGAATTCCTTGCTCATTCCACATTACGTCTTTTAGGAATAGAAAGTAGACTATGTGTAAATCTCGGATATCGACTACCTCTGTAACAAAGTTTATCAAAACTGCTTCAGCTGTTTACATCAATTCACACCTCTAGCATAAATCATGTAGATTAATCTAGAACAATACATACCTGTAATGTTTACTTAGCAGGAATCGAATCCACGACCTCGGTTATCATCATAGACATAGAAGTTTTCTTATTACAATTTTTCGCTATTCCTTTGTATGTTTTTTATAATCTTGATACAAATTAAGGTCAATACCTAATGACGACTAATTTAGGTAATACAAAAGAGTGTGAAATATTTTATCTAGATCTAGATCGCGGCAGTCATAAAATAATGGTACAACACAAAAGTAAATAAATAGTGACTTTAACTACCACTAATAAGATATAAAATTGCTTACACGATAATACCTCTTTATCATACGCATTATTTTTGATGAATGATTTTTACTACCCTTTTTGGCACAATGTGTCTGACTTTGAAAATTTTCCATGACGTGATTGTTATCTGATTCCTTCTCAGAGATTGTATCAAATTATTAACTTGGTTGTTCTTGTAAATCGCGAGTTACACCGCGGAGTGAAGCTAATGTATTAGCCTAAGTTATTCCTTAGATCATGAGCTTTCTGACAGAGAAAGACCCGTTAAAATCGGTCCAGCCGTTCCAGGCACAGACAGAGAGACAAACAAATATTGAACAATATATTTTGTGAGACTTTAACCGTTTACATGCCCGCAATGGAACTTATCAATAGTAAAAAAAATCATCCGGTTTTGCAATATTTTTTATTAATACTCCGGTCATTCTGGACGTAGTAGCTAGATGTTTGGTGAAGACGCTTATGTAGACCTAAAAGAAATAAATTAATTATGTTGTCATACTGCATTCGCAGTGAATGTGCTGGTGATCACTTTTGGATTCTACTCTTGCTGCCTGCCTGATAAGGCATAGTAGTCGCCTTGGCAGGCTTTAAATAAAAAAATCGACCAAGTGCGTGTCAGGCCACGCACAGGAAAGGGTTCCTCAGTCACCCAGAATGGTACGTGGATTTAAAATCGTATTGGTTATATGACGATAAATATGACGTTTTCCAAGTGAGTGCATTTTACAAGTTAATTCTCTATAACTCTTGAACTAACAAAGTCATCTAATTCGTTATAGTTTTCCTTTAATGTTTATTATATGGACTACCATCACGAATTTTTCCAGATTTTTTGAGACAGCCGTTTAGCTTTTAGAGGGGGGGGCGCCCTGTTTTTACAAAAAAGTGGCTTTTAAAGTGGAATATCTCGCAAAAGGATACCTAAATCAAAAAATCGTCTTCGAAACCCTGTATTGTTTTTAAAAGACCTATCTAATGATATCCCACACGATAGGGTAGCTGCGAGAAAAAAAAAACATCCCCACTTTACGTGTAGGGGAGGTATCCCAAATAAAAATATTTTACATAATTTTATTGTAGCACTTTGTCGACGTAATTACAAAACATATTCATGCAAAGTTTCTAGCACTTACCGTTTGGACGGTAAGTCGAGGACGGACGGACGGACGGATGGTCATGACGAATCTATAATATAAGGGTTCCGAGTCATAAACTTCGGAACCCTAAAAATTATTATGAACTATCAATATTATAGTCCAGAATAACACATTATTTTAAGTATGACAACATTTACTAAGTTTATTTGGTTAAATTATTATGTTTTAATTTTTGCTAGATTTTCTTGCATACTTTTAATCGAACCCTATTTTGCCCCCCTAGCCAAACTGCAAACTGATTCCACCCCACCCGATTTTATCGTACGTTATCACAATAATTGTGCTGTAGTATGGACTGAGCGGATCACCGTCTCGGCATATTTCGTAATAATGCTCGTTTACCTAAATGCTGGTTAATTTAATTAAAAGTTGGAAGGAAATACGAGTAATAAAAGCTCACGGAACCGGATGCTGTTAATTTTTAACTGAAAATCTGTTAAAATATTTACATGAATAGAAATTTCTAATAGTCGCTGATCAAATTGCTGACAAACTTGTTTATATTATTTCTATGTAATATACTAGTATTTTCCCTCGGGTTTCATAGAATGAGTATTTCCACGTAAAATTTCATTGCAGCAGTGTAGTTGTGACAGTGTAACAGATAGACAGAATTACTATTATTGGTATGAATGCTTACATACTTAATAAATAATAGACAATATACAAGTAAAACCCAATAAAAGGTCATGTATATCGCAATTTGAACCCCCAGCACCGCCATTTTCCATACGTCTGGGTTGCTCTCATTAATTTCTTGTAACAAGCGACGCGGTATTTGAACCCGAGACCTCTTGATCAGTTGTCGCATACGCTAACCACTAGATAAACGAGATAGACATTGAGAAAATCCATACTAATATTATAAATGCGAAAGTAACTCTGTCTGTCTGTCTGTCTGTTACGCTTTCACGCCTAAACCATTGAACCGATTTTGATGAAATTTGGTGTGAAGATAGAACTGAACTTGGGAAAGGACATAGGCTACTTTTTACTGCAATAATCGAGATACAAAGGCCAAAGCTAGGTGCTTATTAAAATACATAAATCGTAGGTATCAAAATCTATCACTGTTTATCTCCTGTCAAAACTTCACAGGTTGCTAGGCATAACACAATTGCATGGCAACGGTAATGATAGTTTGACAATGACATATAGACCAGTAGTTCAGGGTAGATTTTTGAAAACAAATAAAATTATAGTAGGATGAAACCTATTGGAAAAGGAGGAGAATATTATAAAAATGATAGGAAAAATAATTTACGGGCGATCTGAGGTCGGGAAGGGGCAGGGGGGGAGGTTTTCGGGTCCTTTAAGCGGGGCGTGAAAAAGCATCTCACTAAGCCGCCATAGTGTGGGCTGCCATACATTATTGTCTGCATTCGCAGCAAGTGTAGTAGCCCCGACTCTTGGATTCTGCTAATGCTTTCCATCAGGCAGGGTAGAGTCACTGTGGGTGGCTAAATATATAAAACAAAGGGTAAAGAACGGTTTATCTTGATTTCCGGCAAAACTACAAGTCCTATGGAAAAAAGTTAAATGGCAAAGTTGTAGGTAATCAAAAGATCTACAATTTTTAGGGTTCCGAAGCTTATGACTTCGAACCCTTATCGATTCGTCATGTCCGTCTGTCCGTCCGTCCGTGTTCCTTACCGTCCAATCGGTAAGTGCTAGAAAGATGAAACTTTGCATGAATATGTATTGTAATTACGTCGACAAAGCGTTACAATAAAATTATGAAAAATATTTTTATTTTGGGTACCTCCCCTACACGTAAAGTGGGGATGTTTTTTTTCTCGCAGCTACCCCATCATCTGGGGCATCATTATATAGGTCTTTTAAAAACATTAAAAGGTTGTTAAGACGATCTTTAAACACATTTTTTGATTTAGGTATCCGTTTGCGAGAAATTCCATTTTAACTTTAAAGGCCACTTTTTTTGTAAAAACAGGGCGTCCCCCCCCCTCTAAAAGCTAAACGTCCGGCTCAAAAAATCTGGAAAAATTCGTGATAGTGGTCCATATAATAACTTTAAATGAAAACTATAACGAATTAGATGACTTTGTTAGTTCAGGAGTTATAGAGGCTTAACTTCTACAATGTGTTTACTTGGAAAAGTCATACAAAATTAACGCATTAATACGTAAATATAACAATTATCCATTGGATACAATTTCTAATCCACGTACCATTATGGGTGACTGAGGAACCCTTTCCTGTGCGTGGCCTGACACGCACTTGGCCGATTTTTTATATACACTTTTTTCACATAACCTCAAATTATATGTGTAAATTCAAGAAACTAAGTTTTTGGTTTTTTATTTTTATCTTTTACAAATAAAATTATTTTTAAACGAAATTTAGTGAAAACTTACCTTTTATGTTTCGAATACACTGTAATTTATTTGATTTGAAATATTTATTTTTTCACCCGATTTTGACTTAATATCGAAAATTCACCCGTCAAAATATATACTTTTTTCAAAAAATTGGTGTGTTTTCTGTTTCATGAAATCTCTACTTTCCGATGGTGTAATCCCTACTAATATTATAAATGCGAAAGTAACTCTGCCTGTCTGTCTGCCTGTTACGCTTTCACGCCTAAACCACTGAACCGATTTTGATGAAATTTGGTATGAAGATAGAACTGAACTTGGGAAAGGACATAGGATACTTTTTAACGTGAAAATAAAGGTAGAAAGAAGGGTTTGAAATAGGGGACGAAAGTTTGTGTTTAAGTTCCTTATTATCAAACAAAATCATGTAAGATTATCTACCCTTACCGTGTCGCGCGATATATACGAATTCCCCGCGGGCGAAGCCGCGGGCGGAAAGCTAGTAAATAAATATTTCGGACATCCTACACACAACGCCATCCAGTCCCGATCTAGGCAGAGCTTGTAATTTGGGTACTAGACAACTGATATAAATACATAAACATACTTTTTTTTCTAAAAACATTCATATTATACATAGAAAACATCAAAACAAATATTTGTGGATCACTCAAACATTTTGTCCGACCCGGGAATTTGAACCATCCACAATCAGATCAGCAGTTGCATAGGCTAGCCACCAGACCAACGAGTCAGTCAAATTCCACTCATTGAAAATATTTACTCCGTTTCAAAGAAGTCTGTATCAGCAGGTCCGGTCACAACAGCTCTCAGTTTGCTACTAGGAAATGATAGTACATTTCAACATCAGCGAATTTGTGACTCTGTGCTTTGTTAAGCGAGGTTTGAGTTACAATGTTAATAAATACTTGTTACTTGTTTGTATAAAGTCAAAATAAATATAAAATCAACTAAGTTTTACCCGTGACTTTGCTAATACTAATGTAGGTATATTTTTCTATCGATTTAGGACTCTAAGCATTAAAGGTACTATCTTTGCAAATTAAATTAAATTGGTGTCTGTTTAGTAAAAACATTTACTGTTTACTAAATTCATCTAAAAATAATATGTAGATGGTAATAACATAAAAAACAACTTTAAATCATTTATCTATCTATCTGTTTATGTGTCTATCTGTCTGTTTATTACGGCTAAGCTCTAGAACGGCTAATCTCTAGAACGGCTAATCTCTAGAACGGCTAAGCTCTAGAACGGCTAATCTCTAGAACGGCTAATCTCTAGAACGGCTAAGCTCTAGAACGGCTAATCTCTAGAACGGCTAAGCTCTAGAACGGCTAAGCTCTAGAACGGCTAAGCTCTAGAACGGCTAAGCTCTAGAACGGCTAAGCTCTAGAACGGCTAAGCTCTAGAACGGCTAATCTCTAGAACGGCTAATCTCTAGAACGGATAATCTCTAGAACGGCTAAGCTCTAGAACGGCTAAGCTCTTCACAGATTTTGACGGGACTTTCACTGACAGATAACTGTTGACATTAGAAGCAACATAAGCTATTTATGCGGACTAGATTCGCTCCGTGGCATTATCTCCATTAATAAATATTTGTAATATAAATATGTTGTATTTTTTTTTTGATAAGAATATTTTTTTCGGACATCTTACACAACATTATCTAGTCCCAAATTAAGCTGAGCTTGTGTTAAGGACAACTAATATAAATACACAAACATACTTTTTTTTTTGTAAATACATACACATACATAGAAAGCACCCAGACTCCGAAACAAATATACGTGGATCACACAAATATTTGGTCCGCAGCCGCATAACCACTAGACCAACAAGGTATTATAAGAATTATGTTGTTGCCTGAGCTCATGAATAGTTTTCATAACTCTTATGTGTATAGAAATGTAGTGACGAAGACTTGTAAAGTGCACTTGATATTAGAACTATGTGGGCAATAATTCTCAGAATATCGGCTCCTAAATCTTATCCACAAGTGGGCCTCACCACTCAGAAAAAATATTTCTATTAAACCTGCGTGTCAAAAGCTTTTAAAGACATCTCGACTCTCAATTACGACGATGATTGTTTCCAACTTTCATCAATGTTTTTTTTTGCATGAGCATAACAAATTGAAATCACTTTGTCTGATAGAAAAAAAAAAAAATTTGGACATTTTACACACAACGCCATCTAGTCCCCAAACTAGGCAGAGCTTGTATTATGGGTAACCAGACAACTGATATAAATACATAAACTTACTTTACTTTTTTTTTGTAAATACATATTATACATAGAAAACACCCAGACTCCGAAACAAGTATTTGTGGATCACACAAATATTTAGTCCGACCCGGGAATCGAACCCAAGACCTCTTGATCAGCAGCCGCATACACTAACCACTAGACTAACAAGGCAGTCAAAGAAAGCAGGAGTAGAATCCAAGAGCAATGGGTGATCACTACTCACTGTGAATGTAGTATGGTGATTCACACCATGGCGGGTTATGGAGATGCTTAATGCATCATTGGTTCCCTGGTGTCTCACTAGGCACAATGGCACGAATGGTTTATTTTTTATACTGATCTCCTAGCACAGCAGATCATCAATCATCATCAACAGCCTTTAACAGTCCACTGCTGGACATAGGCCTCTCCTTAGAAAGGAGGTTTTGGCCTACTATACCACGCTGGCCAAACGGGTTGGTATAGGGTTGGTTTCAAGTTTTCCTTCTCTTTGCATTGATGTTGTCTTGCGTAGTTTATCCCTTAGTCGCCTTATACGACACCCGCGATATGAATAGGGGTGGTGTCACTCTGTATTCTTAATCCGTCACGAAGATTTGTCATCGCACAGCAGATGTAGTGCTGAAATGAGGGTGAATCTTACTACCTTGACTTAATTCTGGTTAGTTCATAGGTTAGATAGATATTCATTTGCAGTACTTAACGCTACAACTATAGGAGCGATTCCACAAGAATGTATTAAGTCATAAAGAACGGCTAAAAATACAAAAAAAATATTAGCAAAAATTTTACTGTACTCAAGTGAAAACTATTTTGAACCTTATGTTCTCAACAATACAGTCTTAAATTATGTTCACGTTTCTGTATGTTTTCAACATTTTTTAAACATGAAAAAGATTATTCGACTAAGATTCTTGTCTATATATTGATGGCGAAATTTAGTCACGGCATGACATTCTATCCGCGACTGTACTTACGAAGTACTCGAAGAGTTACCGACATACCTTGTACAGTTGACGACAAAATATTTACGATCACGTGATTTGAGTGCTTTTGTATCGTTGTGAGAAATTGTCGACTGGTAGTTTTAAATTTTGCAGTTAATAAAAAAAAATGTATCTAATAAGTGTCTATTTTTTTAAGTTTTGGGTAAAAATTTTATAAATAACTTTTTTGATAAAAATACAGTCAATACCTTCATATAAATTTAGTAAAACTCTCTTCATTTGTTGGTTTAAAAAGACACTTCAGCTTTTTAATTTTTATATTTTTTCTATGAAATAAAATAACTTCAAAGAAATGAGTATATTAGCAGGAAACTTTGTTAGGGGACGGCAGCGGCAAGCCACTATCGGTATCATGACCACATAAACTTAGTTTTACGAGTTCAGTCGACGTTTATATGTTGTTAGCGACTGTACTTTAGTGTTGCCCTATCGTTAGGCGGTTGATGTGCTGTTGAATTATTAGTAACAAATTAGTAACAAATTAGAAAAAATATTCGATGTTTTGTAATTGACTGCGCTACCAAAATGACATAAAAATATGTAATATCTGTCCTTTAATTTTTTATATATAATCATGGCAACCCCACAATATATTCGCAAACAAAAACCAGAAAATCAATTTTCTCTTAAAGTATAATATTGGGAACAGTAGATGAAATTTTAAATGTTAGTTTTTATATTATTCTTATATATAAAATTCTCGTGTCACAATGTTACCATACTCCTCAGAAACGATTGAAATGATTTGCATGAAATTTTGTGTGTATGTTAACTCAATGGTGTATGTCGGGTAGGTCTGAGAATCGAAGAACATCTATTTTGCATACCCCTAGGACGCGAGCAGAGCCGCTGGCATTAGCAACTATTTTATAATAATAAAAATAGTTAAAAAGCAGCTCATTTTGCGGTAATCTGTGAGGTTGACTTTAGCCAATAAAGGCGAAAACATTAAGCTCTCAGTTCAAACATTTTATTAAAATTTATTTATGTCTCAAAAAGTAGCTTTTGTCTCAATATTTCTTTTTAACCAATTCATAGAGGCATTTAACTAACATATTTTAAAGTTTTAATTATGTTATTACTTAGAATTAATTCTTTTTTTTAATAGTTTATAAGTAGAGATTTTATTGGATTAATGGTCCTATAATATGTCGCCATAAATTCGTAACGTATTCTACAGATTTGGGATTTTCTTAAAACTTAAAAATTCTTTACTAAACAACAATCATTGGCCTGGAGATTGTACTTTCTGAAATCTAGGTCATGTCACTTTACGCAAACGTCTAGAAAGGGCCCAAGTGAATTAATCATAACGCTTTAATTCACGTTTATGAAATTTATTTCCCATTGCTTTTTAGGTTTTTGTAATTTTAACAAAATCCCATTGAAATCTTATTACGTTTCGCTAAAATAAGAAAATGGGCCCTCAATTTAAATTGAACACGTTTGCAACATTGTAGTTAAAAAAAAAGGTTTATTTACTAAAAATTTATTTTCTATCATATGATCATTCTAAGAATTACTTATTTATACCTCATAAATAAAATAGGCCAATGCACTTCAGCTCATAATCGATGCCTTCGTGTTATCGGCCACTTCATCACAATTGCACACGTTGTAACACTCCATTTTTCACGCAATTAGTTATAACTTATAACTCTACTTTGGACACTTGAGTCTTTAATCTATGGTACTAAAATGTCACGCCCTATTTTTCTTAATAAGTTTTATTTTTAACGACCGTCGAATGCTCTCAGTTTGATTTTGTGTTTTTTTCGAATTTTGTCAGTTTAATCTTCTATGTGAGGATAGTACTGCTTCGGTCAAGCCAGCCTTACAGTCCTTACTAATATTGTAAATATCTTTTGCGCTTTTATGCCGAAACCACTTTACCGATTTATATGAAATTTTGTATTTAAATAGTGTAGGGCCAGAGAAAGAACATAGACTACTTTATACCGCAATAACCGTAATAAGGGCGGGCTGAGCCGCGATCGAAAGCTAATCTTATATATAAAATTCTCGTTTCACAATGTTCGCTCCCATACTCCTTCGGAACGGCTTGACCGATTCTTATGAAATTTTTTATGCATATTCAGTAAGTCTGAGAATCGGCTACTATCTATTTTTCATACCCCTAGGACGCGAGCGGAGCCGCGGGCATCAGCTTTATTAAGCGCTCATAGCCGAGTGGCCTTAGGTGATTGGAAACGATCACCAAGGGTAAGCAACGACGGCGCGGTCGGACCTAGATGGGTGACCGTTTGTGGCATTTTATATAATGAGCGTTTCCGTGATTCGGAGGTCACGTTAAGCAGTCGGTCCCGGTTGTTGTCATAAGACAGCAGTCGTGAAGCTTAGTTGGAGGCCTTCGGGCGGCTTAAAAACATCCAACAGCAAGATTACGTAGCCACAACGTGTCTTGCCAGTCCCCAACCGCACTCGGCCAGCGTGGGGACGTATGGCCTTAACCCTCTCTTGAGAGGAGACCTGAGCCCAGCAGTGGGACGTTATGGGTTGTTGATGATTTATTTTATTATAAAGTAACTTAGAAACTCATTTTGTAGGTCCTTCACATCACATCAACATTCTGTAACATTCAACTGTTGGACATAGGCCCTTTCTCAAGTAGGAACTACTTGGCTAAATGAAAAGTAACAATTGAGTTACCGATAAACTCAATAAATAACTAGACATACTACATTCGAATAATACTAATAAATCATACAAAACAAGCCAGACTTAAAGGTCGTAGCACACTGATACCATTCTAGCTCCTTAAACCAAGAAGCTTTCATAATCGGCTACCAAATGTCCCACACACCTGGCCACCCCTTGACCGTAGCCTACACGCGAGAGGTCGTTCACCTCCCCATGGTGGTCACGTTATTGCTGAGCCGGCCACCTTCTGTAATTGCTGGTAACGCTTAATATGCTTTTTAGCAATAACCGTACAACAGGAACGTAATTGCATGCTAGGGTTGCTAGAAATGAAATGAAGTGCAGTGAGTGAACCACGTTGGCTCTCTGGCACTCCCAATAGGCACACAAAACACAACTGTATTGTCTGCTTGCACTCACAATAAAGGATGGTGACACCGTCCTCTTAGATTCTTACTCATGCTTTCCATCAGGCAGAGTACGGTATGCTTAAAAAAAAAGTCTTGATTGCTAAAAATAAAAGGTTACGTTAAGAACTTGTTCTTATTTTTTAGGTAAATTAAATAGTGTTCAATATATTTCGAGAACAATTAACTGGCTAAATGACTGAAAAAATTAAAATCCCAAAAACTTAATCGCAGCGCCATCTATCGTGTCTAATTGCGACTCTAAACCATTCTCGAACTCACTTGAACACAAGCAAAAAAAAACATCAAAATCCGTCCAGCCGCAGCCGTTTACTAGTTCAATTATGCCATACACACACATACGTATTGCATACACACGGACAGAATATTTAAAGAGTCATAAGTCTGTGTTAAAACCTTATCTGTGTTTTATGTTATTTGTTTGTGTATTAATATTATTAATTTTTATAAAGTATCAAGCTTACTGAGCCTCTTACGGACCACGATTAGAAATAAAATAGGTGCTGTTAAGTACTCCCAATTTTCCCACCAGGCCCATAAGCGGTTTGTACATCCCCACACCGTCACCGGGACCTCACCTACAACGAGATTATTTCTGGCCGAAATCACGTCGACGTGACGACGATCGTTTGTCCTCCGTGACGAGATCTCGGGGGTTCAGTCAAATCGACGCAGTCATCGCGTTGTCGATGACGTCCCCGTGACGGTGGAGGTGTGGACAAATGGCCATACTCAGAATAACTATGTGAATCGCACTAACTATTGTCTCATGTGGGATTTGAACCTATAACACTTGGCGCAGTAGAAAGCGGCGTGGCGACCGTTTTAACTACTAAGCCATTCATGTATTCAATTATGTATAATTCAAAACGTAAGGTGACTATCAATCTTCTTAATGCCTAAGCCGCTTAGCCATTTTAGTTAACTTTGACTTAAAAATAAACCATACTTTTAGTCGCTAAAAAGGATGAAAGCAGTTTGAAACATATTTGAGATGAGACATGTAATATCAATATTCTTGTCATAATTACTAAAAGTGCAGTAGTGTAGTAGTAAAGTATTTAACAGAATTACTTTAAATGCGTAAAACAACACAGGCCAGCAGACGAAGGAAAATAGTCTGTAATTTTTTGCGGAAAATCCTAACATATGCATAGTTTAGACTCGCATACAAAAATAATTGCCTGTCACTACTAACACATGTCCGTGTGGTGACGGATTAAGAATACAGAGTGTCACCACCCCTATTCATCCCGCGGGTGTCGTAAAAGGCGACTAAGGGATAAACTACGCAAGACAACATCGATGCAAAGAGTACGATAACTTGAAACGAACCCTATACCAACCCGTCTGGCCAGCGTGGTATAGTAAGCCAAAATCTCCTTTCTAAGGAGAGGCCTATGTCCAGCAGTGGACTGTTAAAGGCGGTTGATGATGATGACTAGCACACGAAACAAAACAAAACCATTCACAATTTCACACACACAATCACATCGGTGTCATGACGTAGGCATTTTTGGGATTAATCTTTTACAGAAGGGAAAGCCTACGTATAGCTATTTGTTACCATGATGCTCCATGGTCTGGGAACACCGCAGATGGTAATAAATAAATAAATAGAGTATTAAAACTATAATTCTTGTAATAATTACTAAAAAGAACCGTAGTGAAGTAGGTCATGCTTCACGTGGTATGATTCACACCAATCGTGTTTTACTATTTAATGTCATCATGTCCTAGTTTATGATTGGCTGATGTGTGATTTAAAATGAAATCTTTCATATAGCTTTTGTTTTGATTTTATTGAGAAATCTATGTTTTGACGTGTATCACTTATTTGTCAGTCATTACCTTCCTGGCCTTTATTATTCTCGTGATTATCTCCTGGATCTCGGTATCAGAGCGCATTATTATATAACTAGCTTTCGCCCACGGCTCCGCCCTCGTGAATGTCGGTTATCGCGGTAAAAAGTAGCCTATGTCCTTTCCCAAGTTCAGTTCCATCTTCATACCAAATTTCATCAAAATCGGTTCAGTGGTTTAGGCGTGAAAGCGTAACAGACAGACAGACAGAGTTACTTTCGCATTTATATTATTAGTAGGGATTATCATAAAGAGAGATGTATGTCCAGAGTACTGACATAAATATTATGTAAATAATCGGAAGAACTCGATAACAATTTTTGATCTGATGCGGAAATTCAACCCGAGACCTCTTGATTGCAGTTTCAGATTAGAGAATTTCTTAAAAACCTAACTACACCATTGGTCCAACCCGGGAACCGAACCCAAAACTCCTTGATCGGCAGTTGTATACACTAACCGGTAGACTAACGAGGCAGTCGTGAGTATGTATGTGTATTCATAATGCATTGATCATCACAATATATTGGACTAAACAATGAAATCTTTAATTCATCAACAGCCTTTAACAGTCCACTGCTGAGGCCTCTCCTTTGAAAGGAGGTTTTGGTCGACTATACCACGCTGGCCAGACGGGTTGGTAAAGGGTTTGTTTCAAGTTTTCTTTCTCTTGACAGTGATGTTAGCTGCTTATTTCGTTCCTTTAGTCGCCTCTTGCGACACCCATAGAATGAGTAGGGGACCATACGGAATATCTATAAATCTTTTATTATTTTTGTTGTACTGTTTCACTAAGCAACTTGTTTTTATCTACCAGCACTCCCATTGGCTTCCTGCTGCTAGTTCATCCAGACAAATAAATAAAATTAGTATCTATTTGTAACTCAGAGCAATAAAATGAGGTTTGTAAATTCATATTAACAACATTTCATTAAATACGAGTACATATGTACCCTAAGTACTCGCAGTAAAAAAAAAACATTGTTTTACAATCTTTGTCTACCTGTATGTCTGTTTGTGCTGGCTAGTCTCTAAACGTCTATACCAATTGTCACGCTACTGTTACTAGATAGCTGATGACACAAGAAGTAACTTGGGCCACTTATTTTAGACTTGCTTCACTCAGCGGTGCTACTGTTGCTAGTTAAAAGTAAAATTATTGCCAAAATGAAGTAGTTTTGTTAAACATGAGTATTTGTTAATACTGAAGGCACTTGCAAAAACATTGTGTTTATCATAATATTGATGAAGATATACCTCATGACCCGGTGAATCACTTGAGCTGTAGTCACACTGTGAGCGGATATAAAATAGGGATTAAAACTGCTATTTTTTAACGGCGACATGTTTCTGGAAATTCATATGATTTATAGAAGATTGGTTCTAAAGCCTATGTAAAGTCAGTCATTACTAGGTTCTAGGCATAAGATAGAAGTGCCACCCTTCACTCTGATTTCAGCATGAAAGGGCCGGCTCAATCGGAGCGGTACTAAGCTCTAAGAAGACCATCCTAGAATGGGAGCATTTGTGCTGTCGTGTCTCAATGGTGAGTGTGAGACCAGAAACCTAATGATGCAGATGCATCTCAGTAGGCAGCAATGGTGTTTATCACAATACTGCATTGTCAGCGTACACTCTTGGATTCTACTCATGCTTTCCATCAGGCAGAGTAGACTCACTTGGCAGATTCATTATTTAAATAAACCATAAAGGCCGTATTTAAACCATAATCGATTTTTTTAATGAAAACAAATCCATGGGACTGGCAAGACACGTTTTGGCTATGTGAATGTTACCGTTGGATGTTTTTAAGTCACCCGAAGGCTTCCAATTAAGCTTCACTACTGTTACTTTATAATAAGAAACAGGACCGACTGCTTAACGTGACCTCCGAATCACGGACACGCTCATAACATATCATGCCACAAACGGTCACACGTCTAGGTACAGACCACTTCATCGATGTTTACCCTCGGTCATAATCATCAGCATCAGCCTATCGCAGTCCACTGTTGGACATAGGCCTCTCCCGATGCAAACCACTCTGATCGATTTTGGGCTTCCAATCACCAAAGGCCTCTCGGCTATGACTTTAAAATACATATTAAAAACATGCCAATTTAAATACTCTCTCCGCTCACAGTGTGACCAAATCCCTATAATTTAAGTACGACCCGTTGTAGGTATCAATGCAGCTTGCGTTTACAGTTGTCGTGCGCTGGTTGATTTACGAGCTCGCGACATTTCCCAGTTCTGACTTCGTGGCCGTTCTGTGGCCGTTGTGCTTTATATCTGTGTAGTGAGCGCGTGCCACGATCTGACTTCACCCAGATACCGAATGTAATGATGCTTCTGAATGCCTTTGCAAGATTTTTGGTATTGAATTTGATTACTATTTTACAGTTAAACTGTAATAAAATTGAATGTTCTTGTTATTAATTTTGAGATTTTTGTTTGAAATACTTTCGTTATTTTTTGAGTTTTTGATTGGAAAACCTTTCTGCTATTTTAATTATCAGTAATTCAAATGTAGATTTTTGTCGTAATTGCAGGTTTTAAATCTTAAGTCTCAAAACCTCCTTTCAAAGGAGAGGCATATGTCCAGCAGTGGACTGTTAAAGGCTGTTGATGATGATGAAATCTTATGTAATATAAAAGTAAGTAATACAAAAGTTGGGTTAAACAAATTTCTGCTTCAAAGAGCCTTACGGCTCTTTATAATAGCTTATGAAACAACTATTGAGTTACTACTAAATACTTTCTTGACTACTTTTTTTAGCTAAACATAATAAATAGCTAAAACATAATACTACCTATGCAGAAGAACATGTCGTTATAATCGAATAAAATTACTGAATGACTGACTGTACTTACGTAAAGTTATTCTCTATTTTGATTATGAAAAAAATTAAAAAGACATTCTTAAAAAACTAACTTTTCAATAAAAGTCAAAGGCTTCACGTACATGTGAAACCTTCCTTGCGGCAGTCTACGCTGACGTGCTGTCGTAGCCGCCCGCCCGTAGCAACACTACGTTGTAACCGCGCTACGAATTGCCACGTGACGAATAATTATTATATTTTATCATAAATTAACACATAAAATATATAAAAAGTTACTTGCTTTATTCAGAAATGTTTAAATTTTGCGGTAAATGTTCGTTACACAACAAAATGTGGTAAGTTCAGTTATCTCTTGATCAAATTTTACGGTTTTGTTTTGCTTCGTGATTTCAATCAGTTTTTGATCATAATTTTTATTGTTAGAATTTGCAAATTATGTTGAACTCAATTTCTTTATAGCTGATACTTTATTGGTAATTTGGTTTTAATTTATGAAACTAGGAAACTCGACATATACTTATTCAAATCTACTTTTATTATAAATTTCAAAGTAACTTTGTGTGTCTGCTACACTGTATGTCACGGATAAACCGTTACATTGGTTTCAATGAAAGTCGGCAAAGAGATACTTTCTTAAGAAAGGACATGGATTACTTTTATCGCGATAACCGACATGCAAACGGGTGGACCCGGAGCAAAAGCTAGTGTAGAAAAAAAGCACGATCAGAATAAAACCATAAAGCAAGCATTGCGTTACAGTGTCGTCTACTGGATTTAACACTAACAGTAAACCATCAAGAGTTGCAGTCAAATTAAGTAAAAAAAAATTTAAAAGAAAACAATCAAAATTGGTACAGCAAATTTATTCATCCACCTCTACTCACCTTAAAGCATACAATAATACGGCTGCTGGCATTGAACCTACAACTCTGGTCTCAAGGCTGATGCAAAGTGTGATTTGTTTATAATGTCACTTATAGACATATAGAATACTACTACATTATATTATCCTGATTATTACAGTAAAAAGTAACTTATG